>CM075675.1:104399550-105097883 GCA_037962975.1 Clitoria ternatea | reverse complement strand
CCTTGTTTCAAGAGTTCTTTCTTCTCTTGCAGGAATTCATCCTCTCGTTGAGCCTCTAAAACTTGCCTCAGGAATTCATTTGTCACTTGCAACGTTCCTAATCTGTAGCTGTTAGCATTAACCTTTACTGCTAGGTTAAGATCTCTGAAGTTCTCTATCAATTCCAGCTCTTTAATCATCATCGTGGACGCATGTAGAGACTTTCGACTTAAAGCATCAGCTACTACGTTCGCTTTTCCAGGATGGTATTGCAACTCAAAGTCGTAGTCCTTTAAGAACTCCATCCATCTCCGTTGCCTCATGTTTAACTCCTTTTGGTCGAATAAATACTTGAGACTCTTATGATCGCTAAACACATCGAATGTTGCACCGTATAGATAATGCCTCCAAATCTTTAAGGCAAAAACTACAGCGGCTAACTCTAAGTCATGGGTAGGGTAGTTAATCTCGTGTTGCCTTAATTGACGCGACGCATAGGCTACAACCTTCTTGTCTTGCATGAGTACACTTCCTAGTCCTTGTTTAGATGCATCACAGTAAACTTCAAAACTTTGATGTGGATCAGGGAGTACTAACACCGGCGCAGAAGTAAGTCGATCTTTCAGCTCTGGGAAACTATTCTCGCATTGTGTCGTCCACACAAAAGGTTGTCCTTTCCGTGTTAACTTGGTCAATGGGTATCCTAGCTTTGAAAATCCTTCAATGAATCTCCTATAGTATCCAGCCAAGCCCAAGAAACTTCTAATCTCAGTGATCGTGGTTGGTCTCTCCCATTTTAAAACCGCCTCCACCTTGGAAGGGTCTACAGCTATTCCTCCTTGACTAATTACATGTCCTAAAAAGTTTACTTCTTCCAACCAGAATTCACACTTCGACAACTTTGCATACAGTTGTTTCTTTTTCAGGATTTCCAACACAACCTTCAAGTGTTCAACATGTTCTTCTCTGCTTTTAGAGTACACTAATATATCATCAATGAACACCACTACAAATTTATCTAGATATGGATGAAAAATCCTATTCATGTAATCCATGAATACGGCTGGTGCATTAGTTACACCAAAAGGCATTACTAGATATTCGTAATGGCCATAGCGTGTTCTAAAAGCAGTTTTCGTTACATCTTCTTTCTTCACCCTTATTTGATGGTATCCAGACCTCAAATCAATTTTGGAGAACACCGTGGCACCACGCAGCTGATCCATCAAGTCGTCAATCCTTGGCAGAGGGTATCTGTTCTTGATCGTCACCTTGTTCAGTTGTCGATAATCCACACACAACCTCATGCTACCATCCTTCTTCTTAACCAACAACACTGGTGCACCCCAGGGGGATACACTGGGTCGTATAAACTGCTTCTCTATCATCTCTTCAAGTTGTTTCTTCAACTCTGCTAATTCTAGAGGTGACATTCGGTATGGTGCAATTGAAATGGGTCCAACTCCAGGTACTAAATCAATGGAAAATTCCACATCTCTTTCTGGGGGTAAACCAGGGATATCTTCAGGAAAAACGTCAGGAAATTCACACACAACCGGCAGATTTTTGATTTTTGATTCTTGCTCTCCTTTCGTTGAAAGCAATAGCATGAATCCTTGAGCCCCTCCTTTTAAAGAGGCACTCACTTGGTTGGCGGTTAGAAATCTCGAATCCTCAGGATTCAAATTCACTGGTTCTTTAAACATTATGGTTTTATTATGACAATCTATTAGAACATGATTGTCAGACAACCAATCTAGCCCAATAATAACTTCTAAGCCAGAAAGGGGTAAACAGAAAAGATTAGCCTTAAAGTCCCTACCATCTATGACAATAGGGCATTTCCAACAAGCTTTGGAAGTGACAATGGGATTGTTTCCAGGAGTATGTACAGATAAGTCAAATGGAAGTTCTATCACAGGTAATTTTAGTTTTTCTACACAGTCATTGGCAATAAAGGAATGTGATGCACCTGAGTCATACATAACAGTTAAAGAAATCTTATTAATGATACACTTACCTTCTACCATGGAATCAGCATGAGATGCTTCTTCTCCAGTGATTGCAAAAACCTTTCCTTTTGCTTTTGGCCTTCCGACTGCACTGTGCGCGCCTCCTTGAGTATTTATGCTTGTACTTGCACCTTCAGGGTTTTCTCTCTTCATCTCTGGGCAATCCTTGATATGATGACCTGGTTTGTTACACTTAAAGCAAACATAAGTGTTTTTAGGACAATCCCTTTTCAAATGGGGTCCTCCACAGATAAAACATTTAAAATTTGGTGCAGATGTTGGGTAATAGCTTCCAGTTGAAGCTTGGGGTCTGTTAGGAACAGATGCTGCTCCAAACCGACGAAATGGTGCTTGGTAAGGCTTATTCCTTCTGAAATCTCTTCTTTGGTGATGGTGAGGTCCTCCACTTCTTATTTCTCCTGCCTTGTGAATGGGCTCACGACTTTTGGTCATTCTATCCTTATGGTCTTCTTCAAAGATCCTGCAGCGATTTACCAATACAGAAAATTCACGGATTTCCTGCATTCGTATAGCTTCCTTAATTTCTGGCCGCAGTCCATTTACAAACTTTGCACACCGATCTCTTTCATTAGTAGCATCATTATAATGAGAATGAAAACGAGATAGCTCTTCAAACCTGGATGCGTACTCTCCAACGGTCATATTTCCTTGGGTCAGCGACAGGAATTCGAATTGTCTTTTCTCTTTAACATCAGCTGGAAAGTATTTTTCCAGAAACATATCCTTGAAATAGTCCCAAGTGATCTCCACGTCGTTGACTTCGAATTGTTTACGCATGCTATCCCACCAATGTTCGGCATCCTCAGATAAGGCATAAGTAGCGAAGACTACCTTATCAGCTTCATTACATTGCAATGCTCGAAAGATCTTCTCTATCTCTCGAATCCAGATTTGTGCTCCATCAGGGTTATATCCTCCCTTGAAACGAGGTGGATTGCGCTTTTCGAATAGGTCCAGTCTTCTCAAGGCATCATTACCTTGACCTTCACGTGCTCCCATTGCATTGATTAAGCGTTCTACAACTCCAGCAAGATCGTTTCCAGCCATTAGTTTCCTGTTTCACAGTAACTGAGATTTGTCACATCAATCACAGTTACTACCAAGTCAGATATTCTACCTATACAGAGTTTACAGACAAAGCAAGATAGACCTTTTCCCCAGGCCTATTGGATTAACTGCTCTGATACCACTTTGTAACACCCTCTGTTACACCTTAATAAATTCTAGAAAAATTCGTAATTTTTTTTTTTACTAAAGATATGATTGTTAAAAAGAAACTATCGGAATAAATTATATACATTATTTCTGAAATACCTCACAAATATTATTAAAAACTTTATAAAGTATTTGTACATTCATCCGAAGAAAATAAACATTAAACATTATAAGAAAGAGAGGAAACTCCATGGCCCAGAAGCAGTTACTAATTAACATTATTTATTCATTGGACCACGGTATTCATACCGAGCTCCCTTTCTAGAACGTGCTATATTTACTGCTGATATTCTTCGATCCTTCCCTCTGAACCATCAATTTAGAATATATGAAACAAAAACACGGAGAAAGGAGTGAGAAACAGAATATAATATTTCCGAATAAGACATAAGCAACAAAGGGTTTTCACAACCAATACATAATAATATCAATCACAATCACATACACAATCAATTATGAATGCATGAATGTTATGCAATATCTTCATCATAACTTACTTATATATGTGGGCCCTTAAATTTTAATTTGCACTGGGCCAACCAGGAGTTTACACTGTTCCATAAGTCCGGATAATAATAATATGAACAGCTCAACTGGCATGGAAACACTTAGAGACTAGTCAGATTGAGAAAGTTTTTATTGTGAAAGTACCCGACACTAGGGAGCTACCCCAGGTCCCCTGAAGCACCCTTTCACACTCTCTCATCCCAAGGCTCGTAATTAAGCCTCCTCTAATGTATCCTCGGTTTCTATAATCCGTCCCCAGACAATATTATTTCATTTCACTTTCATTATCCATGATGCATGAACTACTCGCGTATTGAGTTGGTTAAGGCTTTTAGAAACTCAATTATTAAATCCCTTAAAGGTTTACAATATCATTTCAATAAACTGTACATTTTCTCAGTTCTCTGAATTTCTGTCCCACAGAAATAAATTTGGTACAGTTTTCAAATCTCACGGAAATTGAGTTTCTAAGCCTTAAATATCTAAAAACTTTATCATATAAAACTTTACATAATCTTTCTCAAATTAAATCTTAACAAAATCAAATTTAGGAATCTCAATTATTTCCAAATATATTTAGTTATTAAGTTGGAAAAAATAAAATAGTTTTCTTTCAAAAAATTTTGTTTTATTAAAAGAGAATAATTATTAACCAAAAATACTTAAAATTACAAAATTTTTCTTTAACTCAAGATTTAATTAAATAAAATCTCATAAAATATTTTCTTTCTAAAATAAATACTAATTTTTTTATTCTAAATATTGAAAATAAAGTTAATAAAAATAATTTCTAAGAAGAAATAAAAGATAATAAAATTTAAAGAGTAAGGTAAGAAATTCTTACTGAATTTTAGCTTTCCGTCATGCTCGCTATATGCTCAAACTCCACATTACAATATCATCAATCAAAATTAAACAATATCAATCATAACTAAATATCATCAATCAATCAATCATAATCAAATCATAATCAAATCAATTAAATATCATTAATACATATCATAATACAAAATTTAATGGTTATTAATATAGTCAATTTTAGTCCTTTTGGTCAATTCCTCGCATAGGTATATGTAAGTCCATATAATCCAGTCCTTGCATAGGTATAGTTCAGTCCATATGGGTCATAATGGTCCAAGTCCTTGCATAGGTATTGTCCAGTCCATATAGGTCATAATGGTCCAAGTCTTTGCATAGGTATGTTAGAGTTAGTTAAACCGGATATTTAATTTAAAATTTATTATAAATTTTAAGTTAAAAAAAGTTAATATTTTAAAATAATAATATTATCAGATTTAAAAGGAGTAGGGGACTCCTCCCATTATTCTTATGTCTTTTCATATTATACTCTTATCTCACTCCCCCTTACCTTGAATTGTTACCCAAAATGGATTTGCTTTGCGCCTCCGATTTCTAAAAATATTAATACCAATCTTATTTCAGTATAAGCATAAGACGAAGATTAAGATTACTACTTAAAACAGAAATGGTAAATTTTGAATAGTGAATAGTGAATAGTGAATAGTAAATCGTGAATAGTAACGGTAAATAGTAAAACGTGAATAGTAACAGTAAATAGTAAAACGTGAATAGTAACGGTAAATAGTAAATCGTGAATAGTAACAGTAAATAGTAACAGTAAATAGTAATTTACTATTTGAATAGTAATTTACTATTGAAATAGTAATTTACTATTGAAATAGTGTTTACTATGCAGAATAGTAACTTAAAATAATATTATTTTCAGTATAATAACAGATTTCTAAAAACGATATGAAAATAACCCAAAAAATATAAAAGAGAAGTATTCTTACCTTAGGATTTTGGCAGAACCTTCTCTCCAAAAACTTTTCTTCTCTCTCCCACTTCCACCACTATCTCACTAGCACTACTATATTAAGAAAACTTAATCTGAAATTGTGAATTCTAAAGAAGAAATCCTTCGGTATTTATAGGAAAAAAATTTACTATGCATTCCATTATTTTAATATAAAAGTACTATGCATTTTTGAATTTTTTATTCCAGGTTACTGTGCATCTTTTGAAAATTTCATACATGCACAGTGATTTGCATAGTAATTGTCGGCAAAATTATTAAGTCAAATAGTAACCCTTCACTCGGTATATTTTAAATATTCAAAATGAGTCCTTTTTGAAATTTAGCGATATTATATCAGTCCCTACTAATTTTATAATAAGTAATATAAAGCTGAAATTTTAAAAATCTAAAATTTTCTGTTAATAAAAATTTATTGATACGTTTCAAATTTTTTAACGATTGGAAAAAATCAAGATTTTTCTCAAACCGATAATTTTTAGATAAGTCTACTTGAAATGGATTTTAGAAAATTTTCTTATAATTTCAATTCACTTTCTTGTAAATATTTTTAATTTAAGTCACTTATATGAATTTAAAATTATTTAAAAAAAATATTATTTTTATTAAAAAATTCCAAAATTCCAAAAAAATTCCAAAAAATCATAAATAATACGTAGATTAAAAAGTTCTAAAGAACCATAATTTAATTCCTTCAAAATTTTAATATAAAAAATAAAAATAGGGGTGTTACACATTTGGTGTGTGAGTGTAAGGTCTTGGGTTCAACTCCCAGCAAGTGCCATTTCTTTTAATTTCGAATTTAAGCATCACCCAATCAAAATCTGACATGTGTCCTATATTCTGTGGTGACACGTGTAACATCCCATTTTTTACTCAAATAGAAAATAGATATTAATATATCTATAATGAGAAATACTTACTATTAGTTAGTTTATTATTATCATTTTTTTATAAAATTTTGGTATTTATATTTAATTATTTGTTTTTCTAAAATATAATAAAATAATAATAATAAAATAAAAATATTTATGTATTTTGAATGAGAATTTTAAAATGACTTAATTAGTATTCATTGATTAATGAAATTATATTAAGAATTTTAAATATATTTATTATTCACAACTTTTATTTTATGTTTTTATATTTATATTTTTACATATTTGTGATTTAACTTTTATTAGAATTTTAAAATAAAATTTTGAAGGAATTAGACTATGGTTCTTTAAAACTTTTTGATCTACATAATATTTATGATTTTTGGAATTTTTTGAAAATTTTGAAATATTTTAATAAAATAATATGTTTTAAATAATTTTAAATGCATATAACGTTACTTAAAATTAAAAAAATTTACAAGAAAGTGAAGTTAAATTATAAGAAAATTTTCTAAAATCCATTTCAAGTAGACTTATCTAAAAATTATCGGTTTGAGTAAAATCTTGATTTTTACCAATCGTAAAAAAATCGAAAACGTATCAATAAATTTTTATTAACAGAAAATTTTAGATTTTTAAAATTTAAACTTTATATTACTTATTATAAAATTAGTGAGAACTGATATAATATCGCTAAATTTCAAAAATGACTAATTTTGAATATTTAAAATATATCAAGTGAAAGGTTACTATTTGGCTTAATAATTCAGCCGACATTTACCATACAAAACACTATGCATATACGAAATTTTCAAAAGGTGCACAGTAACCAGGATTTAAATTTTAAAAAATACATAGTACTTTTATATTAAAATAATAGAATGCATAGTAATTTTCCTTCCTATAAATACCGAAGGAATTCTTCTTTAGAATTCACAATTTCAGATTAAGTTTTCTTAATATAGTAGTGCTAGTGAGATAGTGGTGGAAGTAGGAGAGAGAAATAAAATTTTTGGAAGAAGGTTCTGCTAAAATTCTAAGGTAAGAATACATCTCTTTTATATTTTTTAGGGTTATTTTCATATCGTTTTTAGAAGTCTATTATTATACTAGAAATAATATTATTTTAAGTTACTATTCTGAATAGTAAAATACTATTTCAATAGTAAATTACTATTCAAATAGTAAATTATTATTTACTGTTACTATTTACTTTTACTATTCACAATTTACTTTTTATCGATACTATTCATGTTTCACTATTTACTGTTACTATTCATATTAACTATTTACTATTATTATTCATGATTTACTATTCACTATTTACTGTTACTATTCACTATTTACTATTTAAAATTTACCATTTTTGTTTTAAGTAAAAATCTTAATTTTCATCTTATAACTATATTAAAGTTAAATTGGTATATTTTAGAACTCGGAGACGAGACGCACACAGACTTTCCATAACAAACCAAAATACAAGAGGTAAGGGGGTGGGATAGGAATATAATATGAATAGACATAAGAATAATGGGAGGAGTCCCCTACTCCTTTAAAATTTAATAATATTATTATTTTAAAATAATAACTATTTAACTTAAAAATTTATAATAAATTTTAAATTGAGTATCTTGTGTAACTTGATATGAATACCTATGCAAATACCTGGATAACCTATGCGATCTAGACTAAACCTATGCAAGGACTTGGACTATTATGACCTGTATGGACTGAATTATACCTATGCGAGGATTGGACTATATAGACTTACATAGACCTATGCGAGGAATGGACTATAAAGACTTAAAATTAATCTTATTAATCTAAATAACTATTAAAATTTGAATTATATTTATGACTGATATTTAGTTGATTTGATTTGATTATAATTAATAATATTTGATTTTGATTAATGATATTGTGATTTATAATACTAGACTGTGATTAATAATATTTGTGATTTGATGATATTTGATTGTGATTGATGATATTACAATACTTGATTGTGATTGATGAATGATTGATGACCTTGTAATATGGAGTTTGAGTATATGGCAAGCATAACGGAAAGTTAAAACTCAGTAAGAATTTTCTTACCTTACTCTTTAAATTTTTATTCTAAGATAAAGTATTTTATCATTATTTTAGTCTTTTATTTCTTCTTAGAAATAATTTTATTAACTTTATTTTTAATCTCTATAATAAAATCTAGTATTAAAAAAAAAGCTATTTTATGAAAATCAGAGGTTGAGATAATTAATTCTTGAATTAAAGAAAATTTTTATAGTTTTAAGTATTCTTAGTTAATGATTTAATATATATATATATTCTTTTAGAAATCAGAAATTTAAATTGGTTTTCCCTAATGAAATAACTAAAGGATATTTTGTTATAGTCGAGATTTCTAAACTCAATCTAGTTAAGATTCAAATTTGGAAAGATTATGTAAATATGTGAAGTTTTTTTAAGAGAAAGTTTTGAGATATTTAAGGCTTGGAAACTCAATTTTTGTGAGATCTGAATTCGAAGATTGTACTAAATTTACTCTGTATAATGGAAGTTCAAAGAAGAACTTATGGGAATGTATAAATTATTGAGATGATTTGTGAACCTTTATGGTATTTAATAATTGAGTTTCTAAAAGTCTTAACCAACTAAATATGCGAGTAGTTCATGCATCATGAATCATTAAAGAGAAATGAGATGTGATGTTGCGTGAGGACGGATTATAGAAACTGATCATACATTAGAGGAGGTTCAAATGCGAACCTTGGGATGAGAGGGTGTAGAAGGGTGCTTTAGGGGACCTGGGGTCGCTCCCTAGTGTTGGGTACTTTCACAATAAAAACCTTCTCAATCTGACTAGTCTCTAAGTGTTTCCACGCCAGTTGAGCTGTTCATATGCTACAAAGGCATTTATGTTATTATCCGGAATTATGGAACATTGTAAACTCCTGGTTGGCCCAGTGCAAATTAAAACTTTAAAGGCCCACATGCATAAACTAAACGAGATAATATTAAAAACATTATATGTCATACATGTGATTGTGATATTCTGTATGAATGATTGTGAATGAAAGTATGATTGTTATGTGTGTGAGAACCCTATATTTATAATTAATTATGTGTGAAAATTTGATTGATATTAATTTATTAGTTTATGAAAACCCTCATGCTTATGTCTTATTTGTAAAGTATTATATTCTGTTTCTCACTCCTTCTTGTTTGAATTTTGTGTCCAAAATATATGTGATGTGATATATGTAGGAAATAATAGTAGGCTGAGGTTTTGAAATTCAAATTAATCTTAACACAACCAAAATAAAAAGGTTTTCACATCCGCACGGGGGGGGGGGGGGGGGGGGGGGGCAAATCGGAAGATTTGCACTAGATTTGGCATTTTGGGCTAATCTCGTATGCGCGCGAGCCCATAACCTTTCTTGCTTGTTCATTAGCCCAAACACACTAGTTTCAATATATACACTAGCATCACTCACATGCCAAGCAATGTGGGACTTCTTTTGAAATACCCACATGCCAAGCAATATGTGAGAACCCTATATTTATAATTAATTGTGTATGAAAATTTGAATGATATTAATTTATTAGTTTGTGAAAACCCTTATGCTTATGTCTTATCTGTAAAGTATTATATTCTGTTTCTCACTCCTTCTTGTTTGAATTTTGTGTCCAAAATATATGTGATGTGATATATAGCTAGCAGTTCAAGATGGAATGATATGTAATTACAAGAGGGTAAAGTGGTCTCATCCTCAATCAGATAGGTGAAAAGATATGACAAGAATAGGATTCCAAAACTCGATGGTTCAAGGACTAGGAAATGATTGGTCATATTTGTAGTAGAGGTATAATTTAGTTTTACCTTGCCTTATTACAATATCAAGTTAGATAATTGTAACAAGGTAAAGGTTAAACTTTGATAAACTTTCTCATTCGGATATAATACTGTAATGATATATCACTTATAATTTCTATAAATTGTTTTATCATTATGGATAAATATTGAAAGACAATGTTTTTTTTTACTTTTAATATTCAAAGGAAATCAGATATATATACGTCATTGAATACGTGAGATAAAGAGTGATAAATATGTATATCTTTCTAAAAGTTTATATATATATATATATCGTATATATAAGGGGGTGTAACAACACGTGTGCTAATAAGATTAGGAAACGTGTCCAGGCATGCCATGTTAGCAAACAACGTTACTGATTTTCTAACGGAAGGACCAAATTGACACGTTTTTAAAAAGTTTGGGGACCAATTTAAATTAAAAAAAATATAGGGGACCAATTTAGAAAAAACTTAAGACATAAGGGACCAAAAGGTGTATTTAGCCAAATATATATAGTTTAGTTAGTCATGATAATTGATTTATTTTTGTATGAATTAGTTAAAAATTGGATAAAATATATTTTAGTCTCTTGATTTAACAAATTTTTGATTTTAGTCATTATGACATGTTTTTTGTTGGACGACTGTGTCTGTTTGGTTTCCAGTTGGGGAAACAGAGTTAGGAAAATGGAGAAATTTAAGTGTTGATATTAATCCTTCACGCTGTTCGAGACAATCAAAACTCCGTTTGACCGAAGGATTTATTTTGGGGGGTGGTCAAACCCCGGTTTGACCAACCAAAGTGGGTATCCAAACGTAGCACACTTTACTAACAGTGTGATGTTTAAGGGACCAAAAACATCTATTTAGAAAAATGAAAAAAAATCAGTGAAAAAATATAGGGAATAAAAATAGATATTCACCAAAACTAGAAGATCAAAATATATTTTATCTATTTTAAGAAGTAAAAAATGAGTGATATAGCCCAACTAAAAACTAAAATTTGAGTAGGAGATTTTGGTTAAGCCAAAAACATATGCATCAAACTAACTCTCCTATAATTTATTTTTTATATTTTAAAAATTCAAACCCTAAACCTTTCTAGGCATATATCACATAAACCAAATACTCATTTTAGTTTTGATTACAAATAAATCAAACAAATTTTACACAGTTCAAGAAAGTTGACTAAAAACTATTATTTATATTAATATTATCAAATATTTGATGTAATTGTTTAAGGTGTCTTTAATTTCATTTGTTGCATAAAGTATTTAGTTGCCTTGGAAATATATCCAAAAAGTTTGGTGTATAACATTTAATAACATTAAAAAAAATATTTTTACTTATTTGAGACAAAAAAATTGTTTATAATCAAGACCATAGAGTACCTTATCAATAACAAGTGACATAGATAATGTGTATTTGACTTGTTCAATAACTTCGTGATTATTCTATTATTTAAAATTTCATCCGTTTATTTTAAAATTAAAATATATTATAATTACATATATATTTTAATTTACTAACCAATCTCTACTTAAATCTCAATTCAACAATTAAAAAAAACAATAATTTACTATCAGTGTTAGACCAAAATACAAACTAATTTTTTAATTAAAAAATTACAATATACTTTAATTCTAAAATAATAAATAATAATAAAACTTTACAATATAAAACTCCGGATAATGGATCATGGCCAGTGTCCACTGTGTTTATGAGAATATCCCGACACTGGAGTGGAAAACAATATGCACAAACAAAAAACGCGCACATTAAAAACAAACGGCACCAATCCTACAAGCAAAAAACGTGACATCCTCAACTCAACTCGAAAACAATTCCATTGGCGTCCTTAGCTATGTCCACTTGATCGAAATCACCGTCATCATTTCCCTATCTTTTTCACAAGCCAACACCTTCTTCTTCCAATCTCCATCCTCTTTTGCTCCTATTTATAGAATGCTGCGATTCCACTTCACAAAATTCTCTCTCTTTGCTCCCAAAACCTCACCTTTCCCTCTCTTCACCAGTTCCATTTCCAAAGCAATAATTCCCAACCCCACCAGGCTCAGACCGCAAATGGGTTCTTTCTCCACTTCCTCTTCCTCCAAGCTCTTGTTCCGCCAGCTTTTCGAGAAGGAATCTTCCACCTACACCTACCTTCTCGCTGATTCTTCTCACCCAGAAAAACCAGCACTTGTGAGATTCTCTGAATTTTGCATGTAGTATAGGAAGATGGGTTGAAGCTTATAAAAATTCGATTTTGAAATTTGTATTTGAGTATGTGAGGTTTTCTTATGTGGGTGTGGAGGTTTTAGTGGATTGGATGATGGTTTTTTCTTTTTAAAGTTGGGTTAACGGTTATAAAAGTTTGATTTTGGAGTTTGTATTTGAATGTTTGTCGGGGACGGTTTCGTGGATTGGATGATGTTTGTTTTTGTGATCAATGGAATTTTTTTGTTTTTATTGATATTGTAGTTGATTGACCCGGTTGATGGGACTGTGGATAGAGACTTGTCACTCATCGAACAACTTGGATTGAAACTTGTGTATGCCTTGAACACTCATGTACATGCTGATCATGTTACTGGGACCGGCCTTATCAAGGTTTGCAATTGCTGGATGATTACATCCTTCTTATCTTTATGGTTCCTTCAATTTTGGAAATATTGGTGAAAATGTTTTTCTTCTAACTTACTTTAATATAAGGTGAATTGTGAATTTTGATTTTATCCTGCGAAACAATTTGAGGGTAGATAACTCTTACTAAGGTCCTGAGAGGCCTTTTCCTATATTTGTGATTACTTTGCTGTGGTAGTAACTTGATGTGTTTTTGCTATCCACTTGTACTGTATAGAGCAAAGTTCCTGATGTGAAATCTGTTATTTCAAAAGCAAGTGGTGCAACAGCAGATGTTTATGTGCATCCTGGTGATAAAATCCATTTTGGTGATCTTTTTCTAGAGGTAAGTCCGCATCTCAATGCCTAGTTTGATGTTGCTGCATATTTTGTTTAGTAATGCCTGGTAATCAGTGTTGCAAATTGCTTTTTGAACTGGAGTTGTTTCCTAATGGAACTTACATTTTTTTAAGTTTTGGATAAGGGAATAGTGGCAAAATATATTTCTTTATAGTGTTTGGTTAATTTGAAATATATTTTATCACTGCTCTTGAACTAGAATCAGGAAGCCGGTGATAAAATATATTTAGATGTTGCTTCATATTACTTCAACTCTACCTGTATTTCTAGATAATAAGAATTCTAACTAATCAAGCAGATGGATGGATCATTGCTTCATAGGTATGTCTTCAGTTGCAGCTTAATCTGAAACTAAATTGTGATAGTATTAGAAGCTGCCTAGTTATAACTGTAGTCGTGGATCATTTCATATTATTTATGGTATAGATGAAAAGTGTATGTGTTTTTTTAAATGATCCCAACACCATATACTTGGGATATTAAAAATTATAATGCTGGCAAAAGAACCAGTACTCCCTTTTTCAGGGTTCTTCTGTTTCAACTGACATGTCAAGCAGTCCAGGATCTTTTTTTCCTTGCATTTGTTTGCCAAATAGATCTCAATTTTCTGTGCATGGATGTGAATGGCTCATGAAATGGATGTTGTTGCCTTTATCACCGTAGGTTCGTGCAACTCCTGGTCATACTTTGGGTTGCGTTACTTATGTTACTGGAGACGCACCTGATCAACCTCAACCGAGGATGGCATTCACCGGTGATGCTCTGTTAATACGTGGATGTGGAAGGACAGACTTTCAGGTATATACTGTTTTCCTGTTTTCTTCATTAAATGCTTCTCAAGGAGGTCTTCAAAGTTGTATCTGAACAAAGTATATTTCCACTATCATCATAAAATTATTTATTGGTAAATGGTAATGGTATCTAATTCCGATTAATTATAATGCAGGGTGGGAGTTCAGGGCAGCTTTACAAATCAGTCCATTCGCAGGCATGAATTTGACAGAATAACAGTGATTGTGTTGCGTGTTATGTTAAACAGAAACTTAGAGAAGTAGATTAAGATTTATGAACTAGAAAGAGAATAGATATTTATTTCTGGTTTATTAAATTTGGGTGTCAAAAATTAAAATTTAAAAACACATCGTTTTTGGAAAACAGATTTTTACGCTGCCCAAGGATACATTAATTTATCCGGCTCATGACTACAAAGGATTCACTGTAAGGACATCCTTAAGCTTCTTGCTTTCCAAATTTGTTGAGAGTTTCTTATACAAATTACGGATTTCAGGTAAGCACTGTTGGGGAGGAGCTGCAATACAACCCACGCCTAACAAAGGATGAGGTAATGGTATCCATATTCTATGAGTTCAATCCACTAAAATGAAAAAGTGGTTGATTATGAGAAAAAATCTCTTTTATAGTGTGTTTGGATGGTGAATTTTAGAATTCTAAAAATAGATAGTGATTTTAAAAAAATCTAACATGAAAATAATGATTGATGATAATATAAGATGAGATAAATATAAAAGAGAAATTTTAGAATTCTTTCAATAGGTGTCATTTGAAATTCTTTATATTTATACTAATTGTCGAGTTGAAATTTTATTGTAATCTTATAAGTCTCTCTTGTCATTCAAACATATAATCAATTTCAAAATTCTCTAGAATTCTAAAAATTCTCTATCGAATTACAACCTTAAAGTTCTTCATGGGAGATTGTACATGTGACTGATTCATAATGCTTAAAACTGAATCCAGTCTAGAGCATGGCTACTGTGCGTACTGTCATCATCATCAGTATATCTAAGCTTTTGACAAATTTGATAGAAAGAACACTATGGGTAAATTACACACACTCTCTCTGATTTAATAAAATTTCACTCCATAAGCCTCCTTTTTCTAACCCTACACAAGCTTTCTCAATTTATATAAAAACATAATATTGAATATCTTTCTATTGACACCGACCTTCACTGATTTCTGATGTACTTATATATGGTAAAAAGAGATTAAAGTAATGTGAAAAATTGAAGGATACCGAGAGTGTAGCATGCTTGCAGGGTACCTATTTGAAAACTATGATGAGATACTTTGTATTAATAAAAACTAGCTAAAAGAATATCGACATGCTTAAGTTACATTTATATTCTACTGCTGGTTAGCACCTACTTGTTTAGTATCTCACAATTGAAAATGTGGTCCCTCTTCCTCAGGAAACTTTCAAGAACATCATGGCAAGTAAGTGGTAGCAAGACTATATAAAAGCTTAGTGAAATTTAATTTTTTTAACATGCGTTGATGCAAAGACAAATGCTGATGATTATTTTGATTTGTGCAACAGATCTTAACCTGTCATATCCCAAAATGATCGACATAGCTGTCCCAGCTAATATGGTTTGTGGAATCCAATCCAAAGCAAGCTGAGACCATATAAGCCTTGTCTGAAATTCACACAGAGATGTTTTTCAACAAGAAGGCCTTCAAAGAAAAAGGGAAAATTTTAAGCAAATAGAATGGAAATTAGAAATAAATAAAATGGGCCCACTCCCCAATATAATCTATTGTAGCTTATAAAAAATATAATTTATAGTATTCCATCGGTTTCTTATCAATTGTCCACTTAAAATAGCACATGTATGTATATATCGAGAGAGAATTTCAAGAGAACATTAATAGATCCTTTTTGAAAGTCTCTGTTTTTTTTTTAAATCTTAAGAATGGATAAAATATTAAGAGACATAAATATTTCCTCCGTGGTCTTTTATAAAATTATTTTTTTCGAGTTTGTCTTGGTTGTTTTGACAAGATATTTTTCAATTGACAATGTAAATTAGTATTATTCTTAGTTAAGTATGACAAGATATTAATGAAATACTTTCTCTTGATATCAATGATGTCAATGGAAAATGACTTATTTTCATTAATTTATTAAGGGAATTTCAAAAAAATAATTGATAAATTTAACATACTTAACTAAAGTAATTAGATTTGAATAGATTTGTTTAATTTCTGTAAAGTTATGTCTATTATTAAACAATACCTGATGAGGTAAAAGAGATAAAGATAACTTAGAAAATAAATCATTATTATATGGAGATAACACGGTTAAATGCATTTCTTAATTGTAACAAAAAAAATGCATTTCTTAATGGAGTGTATTATATTTAGCATTTGTTTTGATTTCTGTTGAATATTTTACTTATTATGATTCATAACAATAATATAAAATTTAACAAGTTTAGGTATGGGTAATTAACATTATTATCAAAACCGAATCGGTTCGGCCGGTCCAACTGTGAACCGCTTAGGTGACCGGTCCGGGTCAATTCTTTAATAGTATTACCGGTTCAACCACGGTTGAAACCCGGTTTTAGCACGATTTTCATGAGCCGGTGCCTTCACCGGTTCAATGACCAGTTCGGTTCTGAAAACATTGGTAATTAAGCAGTTAGAAGATATAAGGTCTCTTATGCTTATTTAAAATTTAGTCGTTTTATATTTTTTGTTGTTAATTTATTCATTTGTATTTGTTAAATTTTGTAAAAGTGCCCAAAATTGTTATTTTCACTAATTCTGCGATGTTACGTGTTGATGTGATAACTTTGAGGAAACAAATTATCAAGTTGTGTATGTGACATAAACTCCCTGTCTTAGTTTTGGTGGAGATAAGTACTCAGGGAGATATTTTTAAAGGAGAGAAATGAAAAGGAAAAAAAAATCATTTGTTTGATTGAAAGAAAAAAAAGAGGAAGGAGAAGGACAAAAAGAAGTAGGGATCAATGCTAATTAATTCTTTCCTTAGATAAAATATATTTTTTTCTATTTCTTTATCTGCTATTTCTATACATTCATGTAACATACTTTTCCATCTTAATTTTGTAATGATTATTTTCACCATGTTGCTTTCTATCTCATTTATTTTTTTTAACAAAGGTTTCTTCGTTGGTTATCTCTTCCAACAAAGCTTTTCCATACAATTTCATCTCCTCATCTAAAGAAGCCCCAATATTGTTAATTAATTCAACAAGTTTAACTAGTCAGACTATAAACCAATTAAATCATTTATTTAACTAGTTAATTTATATATACAATTTACCTAATAATTATTGTTATCAAAATTTAACTGATTAAACCATAAATTGAATAAGTGACAGATACTAACTAATTCTTTATTTAATTATAGTTTGATTTCTTATTTAATCATGATTCTCTTAAAATGATTCCTTTTCATTTTATGATTGATGTAATTTTAAAAATATTGTTAATCACATGTTGGACCAAATTATTTAAAGGACGAATTTTATAAGCAATTTATTAATATATTGATAAGTAATCTATTAATATTAATATTAATGGACGCAATTTAGTTCTGTGGGTCCACAAGCACACCAAATCATGATCACCCCTTTCCCCATTCACTAACACAAACAACACAATACAACACCAACACTGTCTTGATTGAAGCGTTTCACTAGCTACATCCACCATTTCCCATTAGTCAAAGAAAACTCTAGAGCACAAAACAAAAGATGACCGAAGAAGACAAACCCAGAACTCTCTCCGATCACCACCACCACCCTCCGCCGCAGCCACAACCCTTCCCCGCTGCTCAGTACGGCACCTTCCAAGGCGTCTCCAACTACCCTCCACCGCCGACGGAGCCCCACCCCGCCATCGGTTTCCCTCACCCCGTTCCGCCGCCCGGCGCCATCGACTCCGCCCATCTTCCACCCTATTACCCTCATGGCTACCAAGCAGTTCCTGGTATGCTTCCTTTCATGTGTGTGTGTATATATATCGGGGTTTGATTTGAGCTTGGAAATGAAAAGGGCAATTTTTTGTTTCTAGAATGATGTACTGAGTGATGGGTTAGATCAAAGATTAGAACTTTCATAGATGGGTTTGGCTTTGCTGAAAGATAGTAATAGGTCAACTTTCTCTTGTGTGTGAAATTTTGGAGTTTGAGGAAAAATTTCTATGCTTGGGTTGACTTGGTTTTTGTTGATTATTTGGTTTGCTCATTGTGTTTTATAAATACGTTTGATTGTCGTGAGGTTGAAAATGGTATTGAGTGTGGTGATGGGAAAGATTCGGAATATGCTATTGAATGTTCGATGTTGTAGAATACAATGAATTTGATGGATGGTGATGGTGATTCAAGGTTTTGGCCTTAATCATGGGTTTATCAGTGATTATTTGTTCCCCCTTTCCATCTTGATTGTTAATCTTCATGTGTTGCTAACGATCAAGTGGCCTCACTACGTTATGTGATGATTTGGTGAGTTGGTAGACGGTGTGATAGACGGTGAGTTGATAGAAAGTTCAACCTGACTAAGTCACTTTGATAATTTTAGGATTCTCTTTTAGACTTGTATATGCTCTTTCTTGTGCAATTGGTGTTGCTGCATTACAATGAATTAACAAGAATTTCGCAGCACTCATTTGGCAAATCAAAGCTGGTTATATGAAGAGACAGGTTATGATATGGTTTCCTCTGTGATGTGGATTCAGGTTATGCAGTTGCTGAAGGAAGACCTGTAAGAGAACCCCGCCTTGGTTGCTGTGGAATTGGTTGCGGCTGGTGTTTGTGAGTAAATTTCTTGCATAGTGGCTGATTATTTCATTGCAATAATTTGTAGATAATTAGATATGAGGAGGTTGAACTGTCTTTTCATATGTGACAGTCAAAGCTATATACATGAATACATCTCTTACAATCCAAATCCAAGCTAGAATTCCTAGTCTGTCCTGTTGTTGAAAATTGCTAAATCTGTTTGATGAGAGAAGGCTCTCTTTTCTATTCATTATAGATATAGACTTTAGAGTTTGCCGTTAAAATTATTAGTCTTTCCTTGGTTTATGTTCACCTCACTTTCAGTTTCTGGATAGTTGTATTAAGTTACCATAATCTTGTAGAACCATTGATATTTTCACTGAGACACAAAAGTTCATTTTATATTTTGCTGAAAGCTTAAAATATCAAATTTGTCTCTTGTGCATGAGGAAAATACTCTTTTGATTTATGTTGTTAATCTCTTTTATTTTGATTTGTGGTGGATCCGCCTGATGTAATTTTTGCAATTAAAATTAAAGATGTCAATAAGATAGTTTTATGCTTGAAATAAAACAGCTATGTAATATATTATTTGAATACTATATATATATATATATATATATATATAATACCTACAGTTAATAGATAATATGATGATTGAAAAATCATTTCCTGGGATTGAATATCATAGCTTTTATGTTCCCATTTTAAAAAGTGGGGTATGAAATTTACTACAATTTGAGAGGGAGAGATGAGTGGAATGGCATAGAATTTGCCATTTTATGAGACCCATCTCAAACATCAACTCATGTTTTTGAAAATGGTCACCTTCCAGACAACCTGCTTTGAATTTTCAGCAGTTTGTGTTGGTGTCAACACATTATTTTGATAAGTGTATGATGAGATTGGACTCAGATTTTTATTTTGACATTTAAGGTATCACAATATTTTACGATTTTCTATTATCACTTTACATCAAAGTCGACACATATACTGTAGTCACAATGAAAAATAAGTAGGCTGTTGACATGATTCACTGTGTACTTAATTTTTCATGGAAATTTTGTCAGTTAATCAAGGTTAATAACATCCCATAGAACGTAATTGAATCTGATGGATCATTTAAGTCTTTAGTCTTTACCTGATTATTCAGGCATGATGGGGATGGTTCATACTTAATTGCTTCCATTCTACCTTTTCTGTATGATCTCATAAATATGCTGGAACAATTTAAGGTTGTTTCCTTTTATTTTATATATATATATATATATTATCCCATGTTATTTTTCATATCCGTGTTGCCTTTGTTTATTGCTGCTGCTTGTTATCAGCCACTTATTTTCGAAGCTAATACCAGAGTGTTGATTTCCAATAACTTTTGTTGTTGTGAAGGTTTATATTAGGTTTCTTTCTTGCTGGTATTCCATGGTTTGTTGGGGCAATTCTTATGCTTTGTTCCAGAGTAGACCATCGAGAGAAACCTGGATATGTTGCTTGTATAATTGCTGTAAGTGATTCTATCTTTTCTTTTTTCATCTGAACCCTGCTTCAGTTCTGAAGTTCTTATACCCTTTCAGATTTACCATTACCTGTTCAAATTTTATCAGATGTTCCTGAGGGTACTTGTGCTACCTCCGGGTTGTTTTTATATCCGCACCACCTAAGCTTTTGTCTTGTTAGTTGCTTGTGGCATTGCAAAACTTGGAAACGAGCTTGTTATCCGTAATTAGATTGGGGATTAAGTGTTTGAAGTTGTTCTGTTTGCTTGTATGAGATTGTTCTGTGATGCATGAGAAGGTAACACTAGCTTTGTGAAACTGCTTTTACAGGCTGTTCTGGCTATAATCGCGGTTATTTTCGGTGTCACAAAGGCAGCAGATGACTGGTAATCTTCATGTTAAAAGTTGTAAAGTTTGCTAGTTGAGTGCATGTAAAGTGTATCTGTTGCTGGAAGTTACTATGAGTACAATTGACAAGCTATATTCATTGAAAACTGCTACATATGTAATTTGTATTGCTTGATTTGTTAAAGGGTTGCTCTCCTGACTAATTATAAGATGAGGCTGGACTTTGTGTTATTTTATCGATGTTTTTTATGAACATTTTTCGAAAGTATTACTAATCATAACATAAGCTGTTTTCAAATGAGGACACTGTTTATGCTATCATCGGGATAAAGCAAGTTTTGGCTTCTTTTTTTTTTTTTGATAATGAAGTTTTGGCTTCTATAAGCACGTTAGAGAAGGTAATTTTTATGTCGAGCTTTTGCAACAATCTCATATTTGGCGAATTCTACTATGGACTTCATTCAACCGGATCTGTCACGGTCCTTGTTTTCATCGGCCGTAGTAGGTTGTGGTAAAATGTGAATTTACATTTTAGTCCATGGATCAATATCTGAACCTTCTCATTATGTTATCCAATTTCATTGCTTTCTTCACTACATTGAGCCTCCCCAATTTCAAAACTTGACTCTACTAGTTATTTCCTGAAAATCATTAACTTCATGAGTTATATATGAACGAAAAAGGAAGCTTTTGCGTTATTTTTTTTTTTGACAGAAATTCAAACAAGGAAACCACAGTAACAAAATGTATGTCCCTATTCAACTGTTATTTCCCAACGCACAATCAATTGTCTTGGTCGCCATATTTTGTATCATATGGCATAACAATTTAGTTTCTTTGACAAATATCTTACAACGTTGAATTCAACTCGGTTGTCCCACCATTCAACCTCATTTGATCGCTGCCTCCATTTACTGCATCCAAATGCAACTATATGTTCGAACCATTCTACAAATATGATAAGTTCCTAGTTCCAATGCCGTTGGATCTAGCCTTAGAAGTGAATTCCATGAATGGAATGCTTTTAAAATACCAAGCCTATCTCCATGGAATCAAAAGAGAAGGATTGACCGAAAAAAGAAGAGAAGGGAAAAAAACTGAGAATGAAAGAGGAAGGAATAGAATATGTTTATTATGCCAATGGTGACTACGACTATTGCTAATTGTATGCTTATGTTCTTTAAGAACTTAGATACCGATTCGGATGTCAATTGTAGATTGTGAAAGCTTGTACTTGTTTGTCACTAAATCTGTTGCTACATTCATTCTTACTGACCAAGTCTTGCAGCAGTCACCATTCTTTTGATGAAATAATTAGATCCCATCTTTTTATGACCGATCTAATGACTTGCTTTCATATTTCACTTCGTTGATTGCAAAGTTGGTCGTAATTGTTGTTGAAATTTTGAGTAGGAGAGCAAAAGAGTAAAGAGTCAAACACATAATTGTGTAAATTCATATTGAAAAGATGTATGTACAAGAGAGATTACATTTATTTATAGGCTCCTAAAGAAATTAGGAGAGACTAACAGACTATAACAAACTAACTAATCAATTAACAAACTAACTAATTGTTCCCTGGATCAGCGAGGGGCTCATGCTACCTTCTCTTTCTCTTTTTTTTAGGCAAGAATAAAGGATAATCGGAATTTCCTTGATTTTAGGAAGATACGGTTATCTCCACGTCACCTTGGGCCCTCATTTTTCTTTCCTTTTTACTCATTGTATAAAGGGTTCGATACCCCCTTTTTGTAATTCAAGTATCACATTCTGAGAGTAATACAAACCTATTTTTCCTAGGGAAGTTCTGTAGGGTTCTTTGTGCTTTACATTCTCGTTGTGAACATTTTGGTATGGTGCCCGGTAAAGCGGATCCCGCGCATAAAAACCTAATCCTAACAAGAAGAGAAGAACAATGGTGACTACATACAACAACCCCAACCTTCGAGAGGATGACAATCACCATGGACAACAACAACAACAACATGAATAGTAACAACACAGAGACAACCAAGTGTAGGAGTTGGCGACTATGGTCAAAACGCTGCAACGCACGGTAGAGGAGTTACATCGGGAGAATGAAGAGTTGCGCATTCACAGGCAGGAAAAGAGAGAAGCCTCTAGTTACCACAATACCCAGACCACGAGACTGGGAACACACAAATTCGACCCTTTACACCTCTACGCAGCCCATCCATTCACGGAGGAGGTCATGGCAGTGCCAACCCCCCTTCTCGAATTACAAATCACCGACAATTGAGAAGTATGATGGGAGAAGGGACCTGGGTGAACATCTCACCATGTTTACCACTACCATGCTGATCACAGGAGCGTCAGACGCTCTACTCTGTAGAACGTTCCCGATCACCCTAACTAAGTCTGCTCTACGGTGGTTCTCACATATTCCTTCGAGGAGCCTATCAAGTTTTGTAGCATTGAATGAGAAATTTTTGAAGCAATTTGCATCCAGCCGGGCGATACAACAAACTTCACATAGCCTAGTGAATCTGAGGCAGGCCTGGGATGAGACTCTCAAACAATTCGTGGCTCGTTTCAACGAGCAAGCCATCTAAATTTGTAACCTCAGCTTGGAGGTGGCCCTGTATGCAATCTAGATGGGATTACACCCCGGTAAGTTTTTCGATTCATTAGCTAAAAAGCCTCCTTTGAATATGGATGATTTAAGGAGAGAGCCACTTGATATATTAACAAGGAGGAGCGAGAAACCGTTCGAGTTGGAAATGCTGAGTAGGGTACGGTCAAGACAGAGTCGGGTGAGAGAAGTCTGAGGCCGGGCATGAAACAAATGAGAGAGGCCTATCCGAATCATAAATACAACATATTCACTCCCTTGAATAGTATAAGAAATCAAATCATGCATAAAGTCTATAACACCAGGTTGCTCAAGCTGCCCCCACCCGGAGAAGGCCTCAAGGGCTCGAACAGAGCAGAATTCTATGAATTCCATCGCACCTTTGGACACGGCACGAAGGATCGCCGGTCCCTTAGAAATTAAATTGGGCGTTTGATCCACCAGGGGTACTTGGAGAAGTTCATTGACCATAGAGGAAAGAGACCACGTGAAGTTGGGCGAAAAAGAGAGCAAGAATTTGAGTCAGGTAGAACTCCAGCCGAGGGATCGACCCCGCTAGGAATGTGAGCGTTCCCGATCCCATCGACTCAATGATGCAAGGGACGATGGGAAAAAAAGTTATCCATATCATCTCAGGGGGTTTCCCAGGGTGCAGAGTTGTTACCCCGCATGAAGTCGGACAGGTAAATTCAGTATAAAGCTACCCGGACGTTGGGATCATCGCTTTTGAAAACTCGTCCCAAGGGAGTCCCAAATAGGGACGAGCTAATGGTAGTCACCATGAAGATTGTAGAGTGCATTGTAGGAAGAGTGCTTGTGGACCAATGAAGTTCTGCATATATCCTACATTGGAAGGCATATAAATGACTTTAGCTACCCCCAAGGTGGCTTAAAAGGTATGACGATGCATGACGATGCATTGTTTAGTTTCACAGGTGATTTTGTGCAGGTGATGGGCTACGTCGAGTTGAAGATAATCTTCGACTTGGGAGATGATAACAGGGAAGTGGTGGTGAAATACCTGGTTGTTGGCTTCCCTAACTTATACAATGCCATCCTGGGTCACCCATCCCTTAATGCACTCGGTGCCATTGTTTCAACACTGCACCTTACCATAAAGTTTCCACTCGAAGATAGACGCACCAGAGTTGTTCAAGCCGACCCTGAGGTCGTTCGGGAGTGTTATCATGAGAGTCTTCGGCCCCGAGAGACTTTTATAGTAGTCGAAGATATTGAGACAGAATTCGACCCTCGAGATGAAAGAGAACATGAACGACCACAACCAGTTGAATCCTAAAGCTGGTGTAAGTGGGATCCAACTCGAGCCAATGCACCTGTGTCAATTTAGTTTTAGACCAGAGCCTCAGAGCATCCCTAGTCACTCTACTAAAGTCCAACGTAGACCTCTTCGCATGGAGCCCCTTGGATATGCTAGGGATTGATCCAAAAGTTATATGTCACTCATTAAATGTCAACCTAGAGGCCAAGTCGATAACACAAACAACAGAGACTAGGACACCAATAGGGCAATGACATCGGTGGGGTCAAAAGGATATGAGCTCCCTAAAAGCAAGACCCTAAGACTGCAAGAGCAACTGGCATGCCTTGTGAATGGACACCGGTCAAAAGATTGCCATTGTGTTTGTACCAGATGCAAGTAGCTAACTTGCTTCTAAGCAATGTCTGAAGCCTTTTCAGTTGTCAAATCACTAGTTGTACCTCATGAAGAATTATAAATACTAAGCATTTATTATTAGATATGTATGTATTCATTTGTCTGCTTGAACCCTTATAAAATCGTTCTTTTTGCTCCGTTATACCATTTATTGACTTAAGTATCAAAGTGTGTTTGCGGGTACAATAATTTGCCCTAGCACACCTCAGACCAAAGTTATTCAAGAACTAAAGAATTGAAAGGCACAATGTTCCCCATTGAACCTATGTTTATAAAATACCAGATTCCTACTAAACTTGTGTAATATTACGAGTGATAATGAGGTTTGATACCGGTCACTAGTGGACCAACATACCCCTTGCATATAGGCCAGATCATTGGCATGTCTGGTGGGACTCATAAATTGATTCCTATATCACCAAAAGAAGTTCGAGTAATGGAGCAACCTAGAAAGAATTCCACTTTGGAGCGACACGTATATAACTTGGCCCAAAGAGTGGACCCATAAACTTTGGGCTATAACTTAGGAATAGTCGAGACCCTAGGGTCTGACCCAAACCTAGGAAGGATGGCAGCAGTAGTGCATCCTGACCCTAGAGGAAAATTAATTCATTAACTTTAGATGGAACTCCAGGAACTCAAGAAGGCCAAATAGGTCAAGGAAAAGATAGTTATCAATCCTAGATGAGAGCAGTTGGAACTCTCAACAACACTGGAATACTCATAGATCCCAACCTATGAACAACAACATGATTCAACTTTGAGGATGGAGCACCTCAGAGGTCAAAGAAGGGGATTACAGCAAAGCAGAGGTAGTGGATAATATCAGTTCAACATACCATTTTCTAGAAGAATAATGAATGTCCCGATACCACGACACCTACAGACGCCCCAACCGCTCTCAATCGATAAATATACCAACAAGACTGATCCAGAGTGACATCTTAACGCCTACACCAATGAGTCTTTGTTCTTAGGAGCAGAGGAAGATGTGATGTGTTAGATGTTCCTGAGGACTCTGACGGTGGAAGCCTTAGGATGGTTTAAAGGGCTTCTTCCGGGATCTATCGATTCATGAGAAGAAATGGCCTAGGCGTTCATGGAACATTTCAATGTCTCACGAGATGTACCAAGAATGTCTCATACCTTAGCTCAAATTAAGCAAAGAGAATAGGAAAACTTGAGAGATTTCTGAAAAAAATTCTACAGGGAAGTGGCTCAAGTTCCAAGGTTAATAGAACCAATTCAATTGCATATAGTTGTTGAAGCTTTTCAACCATAACCACCTTTTGCTCTGTCTCTAGCAAAAAGGGCACCGTAAACTTTTGAGGAATTCAGAAGAAAGGTATCAAAGTATGTTGGAAGGGAAATGCATCTCATTGCTGCTAAAAATAAAAGTACGCCCGTAAAGGTGAGAACACCAGTCCAAGATTAGAAGAACTTAAAACACGACTCAAGAAGTCATAACCAAGATTCAACTCCTTGATAAAAAGAGCAAAAAAGTATTAATTTTATTCACTACACCCCTTTGGCAATTCAGCTTGGACAAATCCTTCGGGAGATAGGGACACCGGGGCTCATGGTGTATGGGGTCAAAAAGCCAACACCCATGAAACGCCCAGGAAATACAAATAAGTATTGTGAATTTCATCAGCAAGCTAGACACAACACTCACGAATGTAGGCAACTAAAGGATGCAATTGAGGTGTTAATTCGGGAAGGAAAATTAAAACAATAACTTTTCAGATCAAAGTCATCAGACAAACCAGAGAGAGATAAACCCCGGTGGAGAGACCGTTCTCCAGATGTGGATGAAGGTAGAAACTCTAAAACACCTGCCATAGAGAAAGGGAAAGTCGTGATTGACAACATAACGGACAAAGATCGACAACACAGATAAAGGCGGGAAGGAAGTCATTGACATGATAACAGGAGGATTTACCGGGGGGAGGAGTATCTAACTAATCTCGGAAGAACCATTTGCGAATTATCATG
The DNA here is from genome assembly GCA_037962975.1 of Clitoria ternatea. Taxonomy (NCBI): domain Eukaryota; kingdom Viridiplantae; phylum Streptophyta; class Magnoliopsida; order Fabales; family Fabaceae; genus Clitoria; species Clitoria ternatea. The sequence continues at coordinate 105,070,924 of CM075675.1, read as the reverse complement.
TCCATACAAACCAAGTCAAATAACAAATCGTACCGAGGTGGGATCCAGACCTTGCCTATAATTTTCTTAAACGACGATTTTGGTTCGACTATCACCGGGGGAGATGATGCAGTCATAATTGAGGTCGTTATCGCCAACAAGACGATATGGAGAATATTGGTAGATGAGTTTTTTTGATGTGGATTTACAGCCTTATACCCAAGTCCTGATACGGACCAGGACTGAGCGGTAAGCAAGCAATATGATAGCGGAGCAGCAGGGTTGCTGGAGGGATGATGGCAAATATGAAGAAACAGTTGCCACCAGCTTCCTTTTTATAGAGCTCAGGGGCGTTATGGGCCGATGGTTAATCGTCGCGGCCCATTGATGTAAGAGAAGACGAAGCGACGTAACCCATGGGACGAGCGTCGTTTCAACTTCAAAATGGCCTAACCGTTCTGACAAGACGGAGTGTCAGACAACACATCAATGGTAGCGCGCCATGTGTAACTTCTGAGGATAATCAAATAATAATCATGATTAAGCATTTAGTCTTAGTTAATCAACCTTAATAGTTGACTGATCAACTTTGAGAAGACTAGGTGACACCGGTCATATAATCACATCCCGGATCACAAACGTAACATACCATGAAATTCCTATGGCCTTAAAGGAATTAGCTCATTATCGTAACACCATCACGAAAACAAGCTAGGAGAAAATGATCCGGTATCTATACCAGCCCCAACAGGACAATGAAACCGGTGGGCTTAAAAGGATATGAGCTCCACAAAAGAAAGAGTCTAAGATTGCAAGAATAACCAACATGTCTCGTGAATAGACACCGATCAAAAGATTGTCATTGTGTCTGTACTAGAGGCAAGTGGCCAACTTGCTTCTAAGCAACGTCTAAAGCCCTGTCAGTTGTCAAATTACTAGTTGTGCCTCATGAAGAATTATAAATACTAAACACTTATTAATAGATAGACATGTATTCATTTTTCTGCTTAAACCCTTGCAAAATCACTGTTTTTGCTCTGTTGTACTGTTTACTGACTTAAGCATCAGAGTGCGTTTGCAGGTATAACCCCAATTTGCCCTAACACACCTCAGACCAAAGTTATTCAAGAATTAAAGAATTGAAGGGCATTGTATGTCCCACTGGACTTGTGTTTATAAAATACTGGATTCCTACTGAACCAGTGTAATATTATGAGTGATAGTAAGGTTTGCTACTGGTAGCTAGTGGACCATTGTACCCCCTGCATACCGGCCAGATCATCTAGAAACGTCGAAACAAAGATCCATCATTGCCAGAAGTTATAATTAAGTTCCAAAAGCTTGGTTTAACATCTTTACGCTCCAATTTCTTAAAATCCAAAGAAACCCAACAACCCCACTTCTAAGTGCATGCTCAGGTTAGAGAGGGAGAGAAAGAAACATGAAATTGAACATGCTAATTGACTTACCTTGCTTCGCTGATCGCAATGGTACCTTTGATTTTAAGTTCTGACAAGAAATTGGACTTCAATTTAGCACCACCATCATACAGCCATGGAGGAGAAAGAGTTGCTCTATTTTCTTTTCTTCTTAGCACACATGCACAACAAAGAAGAAGAAGGAAATAAGTTTTTCATTTAGGCTTCCCGTCATTTCAGTCTTTTTATTTTCCTTTTCATTTCCTTTTATTCTTTTTAAATAAAAATTAATTACTCCTTTTACTTACACCCATTGGTAACTAATAATTTACCCTCATAATTTAATTTAAATCCAATTTGGTAAATAATCACCTTTAATTAATTAATTTAATTCTTTCACCAATTAAAATTTTCTATTTAATTTAATTTAATTTAATTCTTAACAATACTAAATTTATTTATTTATTAATTCTCTATAACGTAAATAATTAATTTTAATAACTATACCTCTATTACAGTACCTTCTATGAGTCATTAATTTATTTAATCTCTTGATAAGTTATAAGTAACTATATGTATGTTCATGGGTTGGATACGCCATGCATCTTACTTTAATATATTTTGACTTTTCCAAACAAAAGAAATGCAACCACACGTTCACTTAATTTCTTTTTCTTTTTTAATAACTATATATGCAACGAGTATAAACCATTATGATGGAGAATAACAATTCTACATCAAAATGGAAGAGAAAAGAGAGATTCGGGGGAAGGATATGAATAACATACCAAAAAGAGAAAAGCAAATATCAGGTCCGGTCCTGGGATTTCCTGGTCCTGTGTGACACAACTGATAAAGGTTCTTTAATATATTTTTTTAAAAGAAGAAAATTTATTAAATAATCAAATTAACATTAACAAAGTCATTGTAAATTCTAAACAAATGAATCAAATATATCATCCTGATGTAGAGAATAATAACAATCTCAAAAATAATGAACGATACTCCTATAGTCCCATGCTTTCCTTCAAAAAATTGTTCTTCCACCTACACTGAAGCAAAAAAAAAAGAAGAAGAAAAACACAGATTATCATAATAAATGGCTTCTTCTAGCATTTTTAGATACAAAATCATTAATGAGAACATCAACACCAATACTCGCTAACATGTCTTTTTCAATAGATAAAATTGTCAAACCATTTAACGTCTCTTGTGACATTGATGATCTTATTTAAGCTTTTATTAATTTTAGGTTTGAAAACTTCTTTTAGGAGATGCTATAGACATAGTTAATAAAATTCTATAGGCAATTAAGACATTTGGATAACAATCTACTGCTTTGATGAACTTGAGAATTTCAATGGCTAACATTACATCATCAGGCAAAGTCACTTTCAACACTTTCAATTCAGAAAAAAACATCCAAATCAACATTTGGTAAATTGCAATGAGAAAAAGTAGAGTGAACTTTAGCATAACATTCTTTTAGTTCATTATCATTAAAATGATTTTAACTTTTTTGAATTAAACAAAAATCTAAAAATATTTTCAAATATTTTTAATTACTCAAATCTAGTCTTTAATGAAGTGATAGACATGTCCACATAATAATTAAAAATAATTAACTCTAAATGACTTATCAGCCGATTAAACTTTTCATTATGACTATTCTCATCAAATTGCTATAGCACGACAATTTGCTAAAAGAATGAGTTCAATATACATATCAAGTATAACTTCTTTAGTAACATTCTCACTAGACGTGAAACTTTCAACTCTATACTTTTCAAAAAATAACAATATATCTTCTAATTGTTTTAAGGTATCATCAATACACATTTACTTAGATTGTAATTTCTTGCTCGCCATATTAATAGAAAATAAAATATCATACCAAATAATCATGCCCTATAAAAATTAAAAGTTCTCAAGTGCATTAGCTAAACTCTCAGCTTCATTTTTTGATCTAGCATCATCACAAAATTTATGTAATTCTAACAAAGCAAATCTTATTTGGGAAGCTTGAAATGTGATAGCTTTAATACTTTTAATTCGACTCTCCCATTAGGTATTAGACAAAGATTTCATTGTTAACCCACAAACACAATTAAGAAAATTTTTCCATCTTTTGGTGAACTTGAAAATAATGAATATATGTGTTAAACAATTCCAAAAAAAGAAATAACTTTAACACAAAAATGTGTCATAACACTAAGATTAAGACTATGACAAGCACAAGACATACATGATGCTCTCAAATTTATTCCAAGAAATCGTTTTTGAACTCCATTGACCCTCACATTATCAATATTAAGATCAAGAGACTTTAATACATCTTGCAATTTATTAAAAAGTCCTAATCCAGATGTATCATCTACTTTTAAAAACTCTAAAAAATATTTCTCAATTTTTATTTTATTACTTGTCATATTCACACATCGTACTATTAAAGCTATTAATTCATTTTGAATTTTATGCCTAAGATATGAATTTCATAACTTTGAATGTGTCTAACATGATTTTGCATTATCAAATCAAATTTCATTACTTTCTTGATATAATTTTTCATTGGATCCTTGAAAAGCCAAATTATTTTTAGCAAGACATTTCACAATTGAAAATGTTCTTAGTAAAAATTATCGCCAATGTTCTTTCTCTTTCATAACCTCTTATTATAAATTTTTATCGATTGTTTGATTTTTGTCCAATCTCGCTCTCAATTCATTCTAATTATTCATATTAGTCATTGTTCAAGACTATTTTCATGTGTTTAAGTGTCTTCCAATCACTAACTCTCATTTGCCAATGAACGTTTTTTGTTATTAGATCTGAACAACTTACAACAAAAACAATATACTCTATCAACATGCTTGAAATAAACCAACCATTTTCTATCATTACTCTCACTATTACTTAGCTTTCTAGAATAATAGGCATATGAAAAATGTCTAGAAGTATTATCCAAAGGAAAAATAATATTTTTTTTCTCTAGTAGCCCATTTTTCAATTAAAATATCCTTTTCTTTGTTATCAAGATTATCCTAATTTCTAGGATCATAAATATCTAAAAGGAGGAATTAGTTGCTCTTAGTCAATGCCAATTTTTCCATATTAGATTCATTTGACTCATTATTAGGTTCACTAAAATCATTAAATTCATTCCCATTTAAATAAATTTCATCATGCACAATTTCAATTGATTAATCTAAATTTTCTTGAGAATCTATCTCTTTAAACATAAGTTTATCAAGAGCTCATCTTTGTAATTTAATTAACTCTTCCTCTTGTTTTCATTTTTTTCTTCTTTTCACTTCTAAATAAATGTTTTTTAAGATAAATAAAATATTAAATTAACACAAGAAAAAAAGCAAAGAACAATAGCACCTGGAAAAGAGAAGGTGATGTTGAATACTTATTCACAACTTCACACATATATGTTAATTCTAACAGCTAAATTTAATCATTGTTAGCATAAAATTAACAAATTAACATGAAAATAGAAACAATCAACTAATTAGTAATAACTATTAAAAATTTAAAAATTAAACATTCTTAACATAAAAATAATAAAAATATAAAAAAGAATTAAACAATTGACAATGACTAGAGAAAATAAAATTAAGACCTTATAAATATAAAAATTAACAAAATATTGATATAACATGAATAAAGTTCCTAAATAATAACAACATAAATTACAACTTAATTAACAAGTGATTTGGAAGGTGAACTGAAACACGTACCAATTTTATGATTTTCCAGTGTAATTGTGGTATGATTAAGAGGGGTCAAACCGTCAAAGTAAAAAAGATTATAGAAACAAAAGAAGAGGAAATGAAGAATAATGGAATAAGAAAAATGTAATATCGTAACATTGCCTTGTGCCTGTTATATGAAAATATTTAATTAAAAAAATTAGAGATAGCACAAGATTAAACCAAGGACCCTTAGGCGAAATTCGTATAACCTTACCACTAGACTATTCAGGTTACATTGAAATTTATTGATTTTTTTCTTACATAAGCTAAAACTTATTTATTTTGGGCCCCTATTAACAATAGGCCTTGGGCCTTTGCTTTTGCTTCCAAGGCCCAGGGTCAGCTCTGGCCAATATCCATCTAATCGATTTCTAAAATTATATCAATAATAAAAGACATAAAAATTCAGTATAATAAGTTAAAGGCTTCATGCATATCACAAAGCAATCTAAGAAAAATAAATACGTTTTCAAAATAAGCACTTGCTAGTAATTAATAGTAGCAGTGTCACATTTATGTGTCTGTTGGTATAAATTTGAGGGAAATAAAGTTATAAAAATGAAAAAACATAAAGGCTAATATTGATCTTTTACGTCGTTCAAGACAGTCAAAACTCTATTTGACTGCATGATCTTATTTTGCGGTTAGTAAACGGGGAACCAAGCACCCCTATATTAAAGTGCAACAATTTACAAAATTTCATGTATTAGAAGAGTGCGACGATGACCATGTCATGCTTTATTTATAAACTTAGGTTTGACGTAATGAGAACTTTTTTTTAATAAGCTCTTTGCTCATTTTAAATTAGTTGGGCCGAGTTTTAATTTTAGTCAAACTAAAATAAAAATTATTCTCTAGTGGACTTACTCTATGCGTGTGACCCAATGTAAAATATATTTAGTTTATATTAAATATAAACATTTATATTGAATATAATATAATGATAGGAGAGTTATTTACATCACTCATATCCCTCTACATGACTATTTATATCCTAGTTATAATTTTTTATTATAATCACCTTGTTATAAATTACATTTGACTCTATTAAAACAACAAACTCTTCATGTTAGTGACTTCAGGTCAAAGAAATACATATATATTATTATCGCATTGAGAATTGTTTATAACATTCATGTAACGATTCATACAACATTCTCATGATGGGTCTGTCCAATACATCATTACTCTTAATGTGTACTTATATAAAGACTTGATATCCTCCATATCTATGATCTGTAAGACTAGATCATTAACTCACCTACTAGTCCCGATATTAATACTTGACTAGCTAGGCATAGTTTAGGAATAGTTCATATATTGATATACTATTCTAAAGACTAATAAAGACTGTTAAATTATTTAATAAAAGGTCTTACTTAAATAAAGTGATACATTCTAAACACATAGGCTCTTAATGCATATTTCCAAAAATAGATACCGTTAGAACTAGTAAAGGTAGAAGGTAATAGTTATAGACCTAGCCTAGTTCGAATTCATCTCTTTTAGTATCTAGTATTGAATAATTGTAAAGATGTATGATTTGAGCCTTGATAGAAATTAGTATTCAGACATAAAACTATACCTCTTGATTACTTATCTTGTTATTGTAATTTTTTTACACAATGAGCATATACTTAAGAACGAAATTTTTACTTTTATATTTTTGGAAAATTTTAAAGTAAGTAAATGTTTTAGTATACCTAAGATGAGGTTTTACGAGGAAGGAAAACCAATTTTGACAACTTTGAGACACTCATCTCGTACATACAAGCGGAACTTGCAAACTCTTTGCTCTACAACTACTTGAAATTCAAATGCCGACTACTCAACCTTATCTTCTTAATGTTGGAGGTAATCCTCATACTCATCTTCATCAGAGCTAATAGATAGAGTGTAATTGTTGTCATCAGCCACTGGCTCTTAATGTGGTGGAAACCCAACCAGAGGTCATTATCATCTAGTTCACTAGCCCTAGCCTCTCAACAATGATAAAAGACTTATGCGTGAGTTCCATTGACCCGGTAGAATCACCTACGTCGACCCACCCCTAAAATCTAATAGTTTCCCCTTTTTAATTTCCTCCCGGTCAATGCCTATGTCACTATCATGATCGACCATCTAAAAAATATGTTAAACATTTAAAAACAAACAAAATCAATTATAAATACATTGAGACTACATCTGCCTTATTTCTCTTGTGATTTGATTCTACATCATTAACAGGTTGTTGTTCAATATTTACTTTAAAAAGATCAAAGTTATCTGTAACCTACGATATGACAGTGCAACTTGTTCCACCAACCAACCTTTTGTCACTCTCCTAAATTTCATTTCTCCATGCTTGGTCCAACCTCAGTAGTTTTGTTTGAAACCAAATTACAAGTGAAATATAACCTTAGTTTTAGCCAAAATCTTACAGCATCTACATCTTACATAAGAACACCTTATATCATTCTCTAAATAGTAATAGGTTGTTCTCTACCCTTATTAACAACCTATCAAACATCTATAATAAACTCACTTTTCAAACCTCTCCATATAAGGCATAATCTTTCATCCAAAAATGGCCCATCACAAAATACATTGCCGGTCAACACACCATTAAGTTAAAACACATGTATATATTATTCAAAGTTGAACACTTAACCAAAATTTTCATTTGTATATTTATAAATTATAATTTGAAACTTATAAAGTTATTATTTTCTAATTTGAAATTTCTAAATTTATTATTTTTAAATTCTAATTTGAAATTTCTTAATTTATATTTTATGAATTATAATTTAAAATTTCCTTATTTTATTATTTTCTAAATTCTAATTGAAAATTTCTTAATTTTTTATTTTCTAAATTCTAATTTAAAATTTATAAAATTATTATGTTTCTAAACTCTAGTTTCTAAATGTGTATTTTGAAAAAGAAAATACTAAAACAAAAGTATATATATAAAACAAGATATCCATATTGTTCAACAAATAAGGGGGAAAAACTACAAAAAAATAGAAATAATTTTCAACGTCGAGGGTGAAAGGATGTCATGCGTGGTTCTCGAGGCGATGTCTCCCTTATTGGTAAGGGGCTATTATCGAGGCTAAGAGTGCTGAGCTAGATGACATGAATGATGACAATGCCACGGATGAAGACGAGGTTGCTCTTCCTACACTTAAAGACATATTGGTCCTGTAGTGTGTAACATCATACTAAAACTTTATAGCTAGCCCAAAATGACCCTCCCTGCCGGAATCGTTGAAACTTTGCTACCAATGCCCCCATCTACTCTAACCCCACCATCTAAGCTTTTGTATACTTTCTCTCACATCAAATTCATCCATTCTCAAGTTTGTCCACAACAATGAAGGACCGATTGAAGAAAGGTTGGGTCATTGACGTAGACTCTCAATGAATATTGAAGGCTAAGGATGAACTGATGCAATAAAGATGACAATGGTTCCTCCCATCAATAATGCCCATCCATAGTTGGATCCTCCCATGCGAGTTAAGTAACTGGATGGATCCAACTTCAATCTTTGCGACACGCCGTTGGAACTTCTTGTTGATCACTAAAAATGTAAAACATTAAAACTAATTTCGAATGCGAATATTTACAAAGTTAACTAAATTTGAAATGAAATTAATGTTAATAACAACTTAACATTGTCTCGCAAGGATCAATCATCGACCCATATCAAACGTCGATGAGTCGTAAAATATAACTTATTAGATGTGATAGGGAGGGGAGCTTTTCTTCCTACAAAAAACAAACAAATAACTTTGAATATGGATTATTTATTACTTACCATATATCAGGCAATATCTGCATGTGCCTTGCTCCTAGTGATGTGTAAGACTCCGCCTTTAGTACTACTTCAATTGTGCTTGTTGCGCTCCCAAAGAGGCTCATACTTAAGTCTGGCCTACTCAATTAGTAGGCCAACCCATGCGTTGGTAGAGGTCTATCCATCTTTCGCTTCTTTATGGGCCTTCCCGAGTATACCACCCAGGGATGTCTTCTCTACCTTCATAAATGTGAGCCTAATCGCCACTTTGTGTTTGGGTTCAAAAGTAACAAACTTCTATGTTTGACAAATAATATATAAAATATTATAAATATTAAAATACCGTTAAAAGTAACTTACTAGTTACTTGTCCCATCAAGATTTTTGTCCAATATCACTAGAACGTCTTTCCACTCCTTCCACAAGCATGGAAGTGGGATTTAATCATCTATGAGAGTGAGATAGTCCCATCATGTTTTGGCATAAATACCCTATACTCAAACTCAGTCCTAAAAGTTTAAGAAAAACATTAACTATTAAATTTGAAAAGACACTAAGTAAAAAGTCTTTACTACTCAACTAGCATCAGACTCCCCTTCTCGAAAGCATTCTTCTCTAGAAAAACCCTATCACATACACAAGTCCTTAAAATTGCCCAGAAAGGATGGGGGACCAGCTCCCTGCTCCTTATTAGTTGCCTGAAACTCGGCTGCCTACTACTTAGCCTCCATTTCCTCATGTTATAGGTAATCCTCATACTCATCCTCATTAGAGCTAGAGGATGAAGTGTAATCCTCATCAGCCGCTGGCTCCTAATGTGGTGGTACCCAACTAGGGGTCACAATCATTTAGATCATTGGCTTTAGTTGATGATAAAAGGCTTGTTTGTGCACGAGTGCCATTGACTTGATGGAATCACCCTCCTCGACCTACCCCTAAAAACTAACAATTTCCCTTTCCTAATTTCTTTGTAATTGATGCTTATGCCACTATCACAATAGCCATCTAAAAAATGTTAAAATTTTAAAAATAAATAAAAACAACTATAAAAATTTTTTAAGGCTACCTCTACTTCATTTTGCTTGTGATTTGGTTATTAAGCATTAGTAGGTATTTACTTAACATTCACCTTAAAAATGACAGTTATCTACGATTTGAGATATGAAAATGTTATTTGTTCCACCAACCAACCTTTTGTCACCCTCCTAAATTTCATTTCTCCATGCTCAGTCTAAACTCAATAGTTGGGTTTGAAATCAAACTTGAATAAATGAAATAATTCTCAATTTTACTCAAAATCTTACAACATCTACATTCCACACATGAACACTTTATATATACAATTCTCTAAATAATAATAAGGTTGTTTTGTACCCTTATTAACAAACTATCTAACCTCTCTAATAAATTCACTCTTCAAATCTCTCCCAACGAGACAGTTTTTCATGCATCCACAAATAACCCATCACAAAATATGCATTGTCGATCAACACACACTTAACAAAAATTTTCATTTGTATATTTATAAATTCTAATTTGAAAATTTTAAATTGATTATTTTCTTAATTCTAATTTAAAAATTTTAAATTTATTATTTCTAAATTCTAATTTGAAATTTCTTAATTTATTATTTTCTAAATTCTAATTGAAAATATAAAAAATTATTATTTTTTAAATTCTAATTTAAAATTTCATAATTTATTATTTTCTAATTTCTAATTTGAATTTTATTAATTTTAATTTTATGTTCAAAATTCTAATTTCAAAGTTTTATCTTTTATTTTCTAAAGTCATAAATTTTCTAAGTCTCACAATTTCAATCCTAACGATCCTACGTGTGAATTATACTCAAATAAATAAAATTTATAGTAAATAATCAATTAAAATATATTTTTAATTTCTTACATTTATTTTAGGCCACAATTTAGTCTCAAAATTTTTCTCTCCATTAAAAAAACTAACCGAATATAGTTGACATGACACTTTGCAAGACACATGTCCACATAAGATTAGCTGACATGTGTCATGATTTGATTGATTTAGATGTCAACTTGGAAATTAAAAGTATTTACCCCAGCAAGTGACAACATAGAGCTTGATTTACCATCAGACCAAGACACACTTCCATTATAGTTTAAGCGAATAATTGTTTATATAACATACACCTAACTTAATTATAATATTATTAGTTATAATAATAAATTTATTAATTATGTTATCAATGATATATTTATTATATCTATTACTAATAATATACTTATTATAAAATTTATTAAATATTTAATTAGTCCCTTTTTTTAATTGATATTAGTCCCTAGGGTTCTAAAAAATATGTGTTAGGTCCCTAAATCTTACGTCGTGGATCAATGAAGTGCATGTGTTCTTTGTTTGTACAAATGAAAAGCTGTAAAAACTTCAGGGTGATCCCCAAACTTTCTCCCCACCCCCAACTAGGTTGACCCTAGTGATCTAAAGGAGAACGCGATACATACAAAGATTAAAAGTCTTTTTTCTATTAATGTATTTGTCAAAAACTGAGGTGTTAAAAATATATTTTATCTAAACTCTGACTATCTCAATACCCAAAGAAAAATATGTATTATCATTTTTAACTAGTTATATATATGTATTTTTTTGTCACGTGTGGAAACTTATTAGATACAATAAATATAATTAATTAAATCGTTTTTATTTTAAGGAACATAATAGAAAGGAGAAGCTTGCAAACATTTTGTTTATTTAAGACAAAAAAGAATATATGTAAAGTTAGTTAAACATGTAAAGAATATATGCACCACATTTAAAACTGAGAAGCTTAAAAACATATTTTACCTTGTATTAATTTCTATCTCATTTTGGAATTATAACATGTGTGGGAGAGTTCGGTTGCAGAAAGGAGGAGGGAATATTTTTTATAACTCTTTAAAATAAATGAAATAAATTGGTAAATGTGGTGTCCTAATCATATGTTTATTTTCATAAACCTTATATTATGATTCTCTCAATTTTTGAAAGGATACATATGTCGGAAATTTCCCTCCTTTTCCCCTCCCCTAAATCTACTCTCGAATATATCATTAGTTAGCAGATAGTAGTGACAACAAAGAGGGAAAAAATTAAGAAAGTTAATTAATATATATATAAGCATGAATAGAAATTATATGAAAGATTCTGATACACTAAGAATATCAAATGTCAGAATTTTCACCACAATATAGATATACGAGTCCCATTAACTGATTTAAATGCTTAATCACGAAATACAGTTTGTTTTGATTCAGCCAACATATCATAATTCAAATTTGAGTATCTTGACTTCATTTAAAGGATACATAATTGATAAGGCTTCAGTGTCCTGAAGTTCAGCAAAGGTCACTCATAGCAAATTTCTGGCCATTAACTTGATAGTAATATCCAGTGCATCATTTTGCAGTCTCAACAACTCACGATCATTTGCATCTTTCTCCATTAAGCAATCACAGACTAGGGTAATCACTTTCAAATTGGTGCAGCTCATAATTAGGTACCTGATAAAGTGTACTTCTAGTCGTCCTCCTGTGAATCCCTCTATGCAGACAAACTTTAGTTTGAGACAGGCACACCTTGAAATTTCTATTCCTTCCAAAAACTTGTCCAGATCTAGCATTGCCCTAACGACATTGTTAGGTTTTCCAAGGCTCGCATTTCCACAAACCTATATATTATTATACAACAAACATAGAAATGATCTACTTCAGAAAATGATGTGCATGAATTTATATTTTACCGTATCAATTAGGGCACAAAGAATCACAAAATGTGCGAAATATTGTAGAGAGGGTTAGTTATTGTTTCGTACAACAATTTTGAGAGCTTCCAGATAAACACTTGAATATAAGATGCTTGAAATTGAAAAGGAATCCATTACGCTGTTCAGATCCAAATCAATAGACAAGGATGACAAATTCCGACATATGTCTCTGATCTCCTATTTGAAATAACAAAACGAAAAAAAAAAGTAGAAATTAATGGGAAACATTATTATTGAAATAACTATTAAAAATGAAAGACATATAACTTATCCCAAAAATTACCTTATGAGGAGTTAAGGGCGATTGTTATAAGTTTGTACGGCGATGTTCATTATATGTCTAGTCAATATATATGGATAGCCATCATAATAATGATAATTAAAATAGCTAGCCAATCGAGAAAACTTACCCAACCATTTGTACAAATTTCCCGAAGCTGTGGATAGCTGAGCACAGGAGAGAATATTGGAACTCGTTGAGTGTCTCTGCAACAATTGAGAACCTTAAGTTTCGGAGCCACAAGAACCAAATTCTTTTCATGACAACGTATAGAAGCAAACACCAGCACTTCAAGATTCTCCGCACGAACTTCTATGGCACCCATTGCCAAGGAATTGAGCTCCAAGAATTTTAGGTTTGAATTATTGATACTAATTTTCTTAAGCCATTCAGATTGAACAAGACAAAAGGTTTCCAAAGACACACAACTCCTCAAAATGCCCTCAAGGGTTTCATCTTTCATATAGATTTTCCTTAGTTTAAGGGTTGTCAAGTGTTGGCAAGCTTCAAATGCGTAGGAACTTTCAAGAAAGAAACAACACAATTCAAGGGACCTTAGAGAAGAAGTGATATTCCTAAAAGGAGATCTGGTTGGAAAAAGCTTTCCCAAAAGAAAACCAAAATCTTCACATTGTAGGACTAAATTTTTTAGTCCTTTGTTTTTCTCAACCACAAACTCAATCCAACTATCAACATCTGTATGAGGCAGGTGTTGGAAACGACAGCTAGTCAAGTTACCATGGTGTTGTTTCAAAATCAAAGAGATTAGTGTACCATACCGATTATATCCTTCGTCTATGTCCAAACTGAGAATGTGAAGCAAATGACTATAATTTGCTTGATTATTGGTGATCCTTGTTAGGGGATGTATCAAATGCTTCACATCAAAATCAAGGCGTGAAGTTTGGTTCCATAGAAACCTCCATCTCTTTGAAAGGATGCTGCTTCTTACTGCTTCATCAATTGGAAGAAAAGAAAGGATCAAAACTAAGATCTCATCAGGGAGTCGGCTAATGAAATCTGGTGGCTTTTCAATTTCCTGCTGATTGTCATGGCTCTTCGCTGCCTTCTTTCTTGCGGTTCTGTTCATCTTTGTTTTTTTCTTCATCTGACAAGAAAAGTTTATGCGTTGAAGTATAAAAGGTAGTACTTCTTTCCTTCTACAGACTATATGAGCGAACCCCCCTCTCATCTTTCCGTAATTCAGTCTTCAAAGCCGGGTGCGTTTTACTGGTAGAGAGAAAATAATTAAACTGTGTAATGACGTGTTGAGCATGCAAGTGGGTTGTTCATATACATGGAATAAATGTGTCCTGCTATTAACACCCTGTGAATATTAATATCGTAGGTTATCATCTAATGGTCTAGATTATCAATCATTAATTACATTTATTTGATTCGATTTAATTGATATATCCCTTGTCTTAGTCATTTATTAAAATATTTTTATTAAATTTAATTTGTAGTAAATATCTAATTTGGGATCATCTCTACATATATTTTTGGTTTCAAATCTTGCTTACAAGTCTGAGTATAATCATAGTTAAAGTTTATCGCTACAACCTATAAATGTATTTAGTGAGAATCAAACTTATAATTCTTCTCATAATCTCAGTCTGTGTTACCAATTAAGCCACAACCAATTGGTGGGATGATCTATGTGTATATGCAAAAACAATTATTTTTTCATTTTTTTATCTTTATTGTTTTAATTATCGATGTAAAAACTATTTTTATAAGTTGATTATTAAAATAACTAACATGAAATATTATTTTTTTATACTTGCTTTTACACTAATTGCTGTAGAAAATATTTAATGTGGGTCATTTCATTAATCGATGTTAAAAATTATTTTACAAAAAGCATATTAAAAAGTTAAAATTTTTAACTAATTGTTTTAATAACTGACATAAAAATTATTTTTTACACTAATTATTGAAACAGAGGTTACCTTCAATCAAACAGGTTACCTTCAATCAAGCAACAAGAGTGAAATATGTTTACTCTTTTAGTTCCACTCTCCTTGCTAACTTGAGAACTTAAAAGACACTTAATCATGTAAAGTTCCAGACACATAGCTCTCCCCCTACTTAAATAGTTTTTATTTGTCACTTCACTATTGTTTCTATTCACCAAGTATATTTTTCTTTGGGCATTCAAATACAATGAGATCCAAAAGAATTTGTACCTTTATGTCCATTTACCTTCCTCTTAGGATTGATCCACTATTTAGATTGGTGAGGCTTTCTTTCTAATTGAGTTTCAATTTCAATGGCTGTTTGAACAAGTTCCTCTAACTTTAAATATGATTTCTTCTTTACCACACATTTCTTGCTTCACCTTTCAATCCATGTAAAAACCTAGTCATAGTTGGTTTTCTTTCTTCACTAATATTGGCTACTCATGACAGTCTTCATCTCATTATAATATTCTTCCATACTTTTTCCTCTTTGCTCCGATCTTTGAAATTTCTCATGCAACTCCTTTTGATAACGTAAAGAAACATATATCTTTTTTATATTTCTTTTCACTCTATGTGTTTACCCTAGGCTTATCATTCATTCTTCTATCATCTTGTATTTGTTTCCACTAATATAATGCATGACCACAAAACACAAGAGAATCTAATTTCACCATTTCCTTTCCACTAACACCATTACAAGCAAATTCTTTTTTTTCAAATTTTAGCTTTCACTCAATGTACTCTTCAACATCACTATACCTATGAAATGGTGGCACCTTAATATTCACTCCCTTACTTTTATCATTTTTCATTGTTGTTTTCCTTCTACCATAATAGTCTCCCTGATCATTCTTTCTTCTCCTATACTTTTTTTTTCTTATTTTCTCTCATTTTTTCCTCCCTCTTTATGTAATCCAAATCTCTTCTAAGCCTCCAAGTCAAGCTTATAGGATAAAATAAATAAATAAAGGACCTCACCACATAATTCATGTATTTACACTATCACTCATGTTTATTGCTCTCAATTTGGCTTTTGTGCAAATGTTTCATTCCCTCTTTGAGTTCTTAAAGAAATCATAATCAACCCGCACAAGAAATTTTTAACTTGCATAAAAAGGCTCACCAATAAATAAGGAAACTCAACAGAGACTCAAATAGAATTAACTCAAGCAACAAGTAAAAAAGAATAAAAAATTTACTACCACTTCTAAAACAACCTCTGATAGCTACTTAAACATAGCGGCCAAAACATGTCTCGCTACTTAGCGACCGCAATACAAAAACGACCTTCAAAAGAAAATTAATCACCACATTATCGACCACCCGAACCCCATCACTAAAATTGGCACCTTAGTCGTTGCTAACACTGTCGCTACTCCTATGTCGTCACTGACACAGTCGATACCTTTTCCCTCCCTCCTATTTTTTGGTTTCCCTCCAGTGTTTTTTGTTGGCACCAAAAATAGCGACGGACGCTATCGTTGCTGTCGTCGCTCCCTCCTATTTTTAGTAGTGATTTTATAACACCTTTCCCTCATGCCTCTAGTTTTCTCGCTACTTTTCCTTGTCTTTGTTCCCGTCGCTTCTCGTCACTTTGTTCCCATCATTGAAAGCTTTGCCTGTTCCCGTTGAGTACGTCATCGTCACAAGCGTGTCACTAAGTAAGTAAAGGTTCTCACTGTTCATAATGTTGATGTTGTTCATAATGTTGTTTCAAATTACTGTTCGAGGTCATAATGTTGTGTTGTTTTGTTATTCATCTTTTCTATTATATTTGGTTATTCTTGTATATATCACTCTATTTGTAACCCATAGAAAGTGTTATTTTTTTACTTTTGGATGCATAATATTATATGTGCATGTAGGATCTTTCTCTTCTCTTTATAATCCCTTTTAACACATAATATTATAATGACTAGAAAAACACATAATGCTAAAGAAAGACAAGAAAATAATCTTAGACAAACCTATGGTTGAACTTAAATACGTTTCCTTCCCTTCATTCCCTTGAATCAATCAAAGTCTGTAGTTTTTCACCAACTTCTAAAGATGGAGTTAATGTTCTATCTTTGAATAAGTTCATATTACTCATATTCCAAGTGAGATTAGAATAAGTGCCAATTTATAAATTAAGTGAATCTTCAAACTCATGAATGAAGACTTTTTGAGGAATCTTAATATTATATTCTTGGTACTAGTTAACATTCTCTTTGACTTCTTTTCATCTAAGATACAAAACAAACTTTAAAAAGGATTGACTATAGTAGCATGGCCACCGATAAAAGTTTTAACTCTTTTTTAACTTTTCTTTTTCTTGAACTAATAAACTTAGGATAAAGAGTTAGATAAAAGAGATGGAGTGAAAAAATCATACAAGGAGATTTATATTAGTTCACTCTTAAAATTCAAGAGTTCTCTCCAATTCGTACACATGTAGGATTTTCACTATAAACAACAAATTGCCAACTTATAGTCCTTAGTATTCTTGCCTCAACTCAAGCATTCTTTTGAAAATATCTTGAGGCCAAAACCATTATACAAAACACTTAGTTTTCACTTTATAGATTCATAATCATTAGTTTAAAAGGATCAAAGTATAATTTTATTTTAAAAAACATATAACTCAATAAAAAATTATAGAATTAAAGACTATAGTAGCATGGCCACCGATAAAACATGGCATTAGAATGGCCAACGATGTGGTTAAACATTGATCTAAATACTGTCATTCTTCTAAGGTAGCAAACTAACTTCTACTTATCTCATATTTCTATTTCTTCTTTTATGTCTCTCTTCGAATTAAATATAAATGTTTATATAGTATGAATATCATTTCTCCATGAATCTCGTATATGTCATGCAAGTACTGCATATATGTAAAATTAGTGATAATCCATGTCTACCTTTTCCCTCATCAATGATATTAATTACATTAATATTTGTGTCCTTTTTAATATTAGCCTTAATATTTGGATAAAAATCAATAAGTTCTGACTTAGTTGATAAAGCATGTTGAGATTGTGAGAAAAATTATAGGATTCAATCTATAACATACTTCAACTTAAGCAAATATTAATTGAAGCAATTAATTTTACCCTCTATTGGAATTCACCCAGGCCTCTCCTTAATATAAATGCTCATGATGTATATTCATTCCCTTCAACTGAGTATATATAAATTATATTATTGGTGTGTTGACATTCATAGTGGCAGTATCAAAAAAGATTCTTATTTTGTGTTTCCTCAATTTGACATCCTATTCTATCTATTAAATTAGATTTTTTGCTTAATATTTGTTCTAGCATTTGAGTAGATTCATCTCTGTCAAATCTCACATCCTACTTTAAACTAGATCTTACCATACTCATTGATGATATCATGTTAATTTTAGGCCTTTTGACTTTAAGGACTTGTTTTAATTTTATAGTATCTTAATTGTTGATTAATTGTTAAACAAATAGAGGATAATGTTTATTAATTTGTAAGGTGTTGGAACAGATACTTATGGCTGCTCAGGATCCACCTAGGATATCTAACTCACAGGCTACAAATTCCTCTGTTAGAAGGAGTAGAGGCATTACGCGTGTGAGTAGTATTGCTCTTAGGCGCCATTAGGGAGATAGGTGTCCTATTGACATTGATGTTAACACCGGGAGGGTTTTAGGAGAGCATGCAACTAGTTTTACCAATTATTTGGGTGTCTTGGCACATATATAAGGTTTCCATCATTATCCCTGACTGAGATAACATTGAGAAGGTGGTCAAGAACCATATTTAGGTTGATGTTCTGGTAATAAAATATTAATTGAGTTTGTTTTCTTACATGATTTTTGTACTTGTTGTATATGATAAATTCTAATATCTTAACTTGGCAATTGTAGGATGCTTGAGATATACCTGTCGTTGACACACTGAGGAGGAAGGTACTTAGTGTTGTCACTGAGCGGTGGAGGGCATTCAAATATACTCTCACCACCAAGTATGCATGGTTCTTAAAAATCTTGATTTAAAAAAACAAAAATCTTACAAATCCTTACTTGGCCTATTGTGATCTGTAGGTATGTCTTCGGGGAGCTACAAGGATAGCTTTTAGGAGACAAGTACAGATTCTTTGATCAGCCAATTTAGGATGTATTTGTTGCATCTAGGCACACCAAGGAGTTCATGGTACGTTGGTATTTTAATCATTTTCAGTCATTTAGGATTCCAATGTAACTCTAACATATTTTCTTTTTTGTCACAGGACAAATACACTAAAGGACAGGCTATTCATGCGACAAATACGTGCCCTCATAGGTTGTCATGTGGGGGTTACCATTTGTTGGAGCAGTAAATGGTCCAGGAGAAGGCCAATCAACGTCAGGCTACTTAATCTGAAACATTACTGTTAAGGATCCCCCTCCCCACCCCTGCTCCATGAAAAATGGAAGCAGACCAGGATCAGGAAGAGTAGGGACTACACTTCCGTAATAGCTCAGGAGGTCGTCAAACGAATAATAAGTATTCATCTTAAAATATTTTAAGAATTTTTTATCTTCTCAACCCTAAACCCTAACAACACTCGCTCTTGTTTGGTTGCAGGGTTCCTTGGTTGAGAAACCTAAGGTTCTTTTGTCGCCCATAGTAGCCAGGACATCTTGACTACCGCCCTCAAGAGACTAAAGCACCATGGAAGGGTGTGTGATGGTTGTCGAGGTCACGGTAAGTTTAACTCTGTTTCTTTTCATTTGTTTTGTATTAAAATATCAATTTCTAATCATTTACATTTTACAGGCCTCTAGAGCTTTTACAGTGCTCCCACCCCGACACCATCTGTGTAGGAGTTGGTGGAGCAAAGGGCAGTTGTAGTGAAGGTTGAGTATCACAAGGAGATGATCAAGAGGTTGCAGTAGGAGATGACGTCCTTTCGGGAGGAGATGAAGGCTTCACACAACCATCAGCGAGAGCATACTACACTGAGGACAGACCCACAGGTTGGATTTGTTATACATTATTTTATTTCATTAGTTTTAATTCGGTTTCATTAATTATTAAATAACTTATGTTTGCTATGTAAATATGCAAGTTAGGCGGGTCAGCACGAAGGGGTCTTGTGCTGCATCTAACATTGGGGAGGACAGGGTCGACGCAGGGGAGTCCCATCAATGTGACTTGTTCATTGGGGTCGAAGGAGCTTGTTGCCACTGGCATGGTCTACGACTTAGGCCCTTTGGTTCACCATCAGTCATTGCCTGATGGTATATCAAGGGTCCTGTCATTGAGATCATTGAGGAGGCTATTATTATTCTAGTGGCAACTACGGAGATGTAGACCGTCGTGCAGGCGTTTGGACACTTCCTAATGTGGGCGACCAGACTCATGTCAGTTGCTGTAACACCCTCTGTTACACCTTAATAAAATATATAAAAATTTGTAATTTTTTTTAAAAGATATGATTGTTAAAAAGAAACTATCGGAATAAATTACATACATTATTTCTGAAATACCTCATAAATATTATTAAAACTTTATAAAGTATTTGTACATTCATCCGAAGAAAAATAAACATTAAACATTGAAAGAGAGGAAACTCCATGGCCCAGAAGCAGTTACTTATTAACATTATTTATTCATTGGACCACGGTATTCATACCGAGCTCCCTTTCTAGAACGTGCTATAGTTACTGCCGATATTCTTCAATTCTTCCCCCTGAACCATCAATTTAGAATATATGAAACAAGAACACGGAGAAAGGAGTGAGAAACAGAATATAATATTCCCAAATAGGACATAAGCAATAAAGGGTTTTCACAAACAAGAATAATAATATCAATCACAATCACATGCACAATCAATTTATGAATGTATGAATGATATGCCATATCTTCATCATAACTTACCTATATATGTGGGCCCCTTAAATTTTAATTTGCACTGGGTCAACCAGGAGTTTACACTGTTCCATAATTCCGGATAATAATAACATGAACAGCTCAACTGGCATGGAAACACTTAGAGACTAGTCAGGTTGAGAAGGTTTTTATTGTGAAAGTACCCGACACTAGGAAGCTACCCCAGGTCCCCTGAAGCACCCTTTCACACCCTCTCATCTCAAGGCTCACAATTAAGCCTCCTCTAATGTATCCTCGGTTTCTATAATCCGTCCCCAGACAATATCCTTTTGTTTCTCTTTGATGATTCATGATGCATGAACTACTCGCGTATTTAGTTGGTTAAGGCTTTTAGAAACGCAATTATATTATAGGGGCCTACGAATCGCGACATAGGCACCCCAGTAAACTGTACTTTTTCAACTTCTCAAATACGCACATAGAATTTTAGTACAGTTCCTTTTCAAATCACAAACAAAATCTCCTTATAAATTTGAGTTTCAAAGCCTTAAATATATTTCACAACCTTCTTTAGAAAGTTTATAGGTCAATTCAAAATCAATTTCTAAAAACTCGAATTTGGAATTATCAATCTTTAAAACCTTAGTACTTGAAAATTTTGTATAATATTTTTATACATTTAAATAATATGTATATATTAAAATATTAGTAAAAAATTTATTTTTATAAAATAATTTCTCTTTCTTTTTCTTTTTGATAAACTAACTAAAAAAAATCTAAATTTTAGTAAAGATATATACATATATATTAAAATATAAAAAGAGATTTCTAAAAACTTATGTAGTTTTATTGAAATCTAAGAAATTTCTTAAAAGTAATTTAAATAAAGATGAATAAGTAAATAAAGAAGTAAGAGATAAGTAAATTCTTACTGAATTTTAGCTTTCCGTCATGCTTGCTATATGCTCAAACTCCACAGTATAGGATTATCAATCATAATCAAACATTGTCAATCACAATCAAACATCATAAAACATAAATAAATATTAACAATCATAATCAAATCAAATAATTAAACATCAGTTATAAATATGATAATTTAAAATTCAATGATTATTTAAATTAATAAATTTTGTTTTAAGTTCTATGGTCAATTCCTCGCATAGGTCTATGTAAATCCAAGATAGTCCAATCCTTGCATAGGTCTAGTTCAGTCCATATATGTCATAACAGTCCAAATCCTTGCATAGGTTCAGTCAAGTTCATAATAGTTTAAGTCATTGCATAGGTTCAATCCAGTCCGCATAGGTCATAATAGTTCAAGTTCTTAAATAATTATTTCAGATATTAAGTTACACAAGATGCTTAATTTATTAATAACAATTATTATAAATTTTAAGTTAAAAGTTATTATTTGAAAATAATAATATTGTTATGTTTAAAAGGAGTAGGGGACTCCTCCCAATATTCTTATGTATTTTCATATTATATTCTTAATCTCACCCCCCTTACCTTGATTTGCTACCAAAAGTGAATTCGTTCTGCGCCTCCAAGTTCTAACAAAATATTAATACTAATTTATTTCAGTATAAGCTTAAGATGAAAATTAAGATTGTTATCAGAATGATAAATAGTAAATATGCATAGTAATAACAAATAGTAACAGTAAATGGTAAGTCATCAATAGTAACGGTAAATAGTAATTTTTTTGAATAGTAATAGTAAATAGTAAATCGTGAATAGTAAATTTTGAATAGTAGTGGTAAATGGTAAATCATGAACAATAACAGTAAATAGTAAATTTTGAATAGTAACAGTAAATAGTAAATTTTGAATAGTAACAGTAAATAGTAAATTTTTGAATAGTAATGGTAAATAGTAAATTTTTGAATAGTAACAACAACTAATAAATTTTGAATAATAACGGTAAATGATAAATTTGAATAATAACAGTAGATGGTAAATTATGAATAGTGACAATAAATAGTAAATTTTGAATAGTAACGGTAAATAGTAAAAATAACACAGTGGTAATTTATTTTTACTATAGTAACTTATTCATAATAGTACTAGTATATTAATGGTTTAAGAGTGCTAAAAAAATAAACTAAAATTATAAAAAGAATATAGAAGAAAGTT
This sequence comes from Clitoria ternatea, assembly GCA_037962975.1. NCBI lineage: Eukaryota > Viridiplantae > Streptophyta > Magnoliopsida > Fabales > Fabaceae > Clitoria > Clitoria ternatea. Next base: position 105,047,985 of record CM075675.1, on the reverse strand, counting down.
ATTACCTTACACCTCCGGCAGAACTTCTTTTTACCAAAAGAATTTACTCCCCACTAATTTCTTACGCACTATCTCTCTAGATTCTCTCTCTAATTTTTGGTGTGGAAATGTTGTAAATGAGCCATCTATTTATAGGAAGAAAATTTTACTATTTAAGATTATTTAATTATTTATTTTACTATTCATGATATAAACATTTACCCACCGATGATGTAAACGATGAGGTAAGTGATGATGTAAGCGATGATGTCGGCAGTGGCATTTTGGTTATTAGATGAAAGGTTAAGGGTATTTTTATCATTCTAAAAAAAAATAAAAAAAATATAAAAATTCAAAAAATTATAAATTATATAACAATCAAAAAGTTCTAAAGAACTATAATCAAATTCCTCTGAAATTTTATTTTAAATAAGAAAAACGAAATTAGGGGTGTTACAACTCTACTCCCCTAAAAAAAATTTCATCCTCCAAATTTACACTTTTTAGTAAAACAATTGGGGATGAGACTCTTTCATCTCATTTTCTAGTTCCCATGTAGCATCTTCCCCTCTCGTTTCACTCCAAATGACCTTCACGAGTGGAATTTCCTTGTCCCTTAGCTTTTTTTATTCTTCTGTCAGCTATTCTGACAGGTGGTGCATCATATGTAAGATTATCTTTAACTTGTATGACATCAGGTTCAATAACATGTGTAGAATCAGATATATACTTTCGTAAGTTTGACACATGAAAAACATTATGGATATTAGAAAGAAAAGGTGGTAATGCTATTTGGTAGGCAAGGGGACTAACTTTATAAATTATTTGATATGGACCAATAAATCTAGGAGTTAGTTTTCGAGATTTCATTGCCCGACCGACCCCAGTCATAGGTGTGACTTTCAAGAATACATGATCGCCTTCTTGAAATTCGAGCGGCTTTCTTCTTTTGTCATAGTAACTTTTCTGCCTGCTCTGTGTTGCCTTCATCTTTTCCTAAACTATTTTGATTTTATCCGTGGTTTGTTGTACCAACTCTGGTCCTAGCATCAAGTTTTCACCAGTGTCAAACCAACATAGCGGAGTCCTACATTTTCTTCCATATAATGCTTCAAAAGGTGCCATGCCAATGCTAGCATGGAAACTGTTGTTGTAGGTAAACTCCACATATGGTAAGAATTGATTCCAACTTCCTTTACGCTCCAACACACAAGCTCGTAAAAAGTCCTCTAGAGATTGGATTGTTCTTTCTGATTGTCCATCCGTCTGAGGATGATATGCTGAACTTAGACGCAGTCTTGTTCCCAAAGCCTTGTGCAAGCTCTTCCAGAATTGTGATGTAAAACGAGGGTCCCGATCAGAAATGATACTTGAAGGAATTCCATGCAATCTCACAATATCCTCGATGTATAATTTTTCCAGCTTCTCCATAGAGTAACGAATGTTGATGGGAATAAAGTGGGCAGACTTTGTTAGTCTATCAACTATTACCCATATTGAATCATGTCCTAATGGAGTTTTAGGTAGAGAAGTCACAAAATCCATGGTAATGCTATCCCATTTCCATTCCGGTATTTCCATTGATTGTAGCATTCCAGGGGGTTTTTGATGTTCTACTTTAACCTTCTGGTAAATCAGACATGCAGCCACGTACTCTGCCACTGCTTTCTTCATTCCAGGCCACCAAAATAACTTCTTCAAATCTTGATACATTTTAGTAGCTCCGGGATGAATGTTTATATAACTTTTATGGCCTTCTTCCAGAATTGCTTTCCTCAACTCCTCTTGATTAGGGATACACACTCGATCCTTATACCTTAGCAATTGGTCACTTCTTACATTGAACTCGACTTCTTTTCCTTGTTTCAAGAGTTCTTTCTTTTCTTGCAGGAATTCATCATCTCTTTGAGCCTCTAAAACTTGCCTCAGGAATTCACTTGTCACTTGCAACGCTCCTAATCTGTAGCTGTTAGCATTAACCTTTACTGCTAGGTTAAGATCTCTGAAGTTTTCTATCAATTCCAGCTCTTTAATCATCATTGTGGACGCATGCAGAGACTTTCGACTTAAAGCATCAGCTACTACGTTCGCTTTTCCAGGATGGTATTGTAACTCAAAGTCTTAGTCCTTTAAGAACTCCATCCATCTCCATTGCCTCATGTTTAACTCCTTTTGGTCGAATAAATACTTGAGACTCTTATGATCGCTAAACACATCGAATGTTGCACCGTATAGATAATGCCTCCAAATCTTTAAGGCAAAGACTACAACGGCTAATTCTAAGTCATGGGTAGGGTAGTTAATCTCATGTTGCCTTAATTGGCGCGACGCATAGGCTACAACCTTCTTGTCTTGCATGAGTACACTTCCTAGTCCTTGTTTAGACGCATCACAGTAAACTTCAAAACTTCGATGTGGATCAGGGAGTACTAACACCGGCGAAGAAGTAAGTCGATCTTTTAGCTCTTGGAAACTATTCTCACATTGTGTCGTCCACACAAAAGGTTGTCCTTTCCGTGTTAGCTTGGTCAGTGGGTATGCTAACTTTGAAAATCCTTCGATGAATCTCCTATAGTATCCAACCAAGCCCAAGAAACTTCTGATCTCAGTGATTGTGGTTGGTCTCTCCCATTCAAAACTGCTTCCACTTTAGAAGGGTCTACGGCTATTCCTCCTTGACTAATTATATATCCTAAAAAGTTCACCTCTTTCAACCAGAATTCACACTTCGACAGCTTTGCATACAATTGTTTCTTTTTCAGGATTTCCAACACAACCTTCAAGTGTTCAACATGTTCTTCTCTACTTTTAGAGTACACTAGTATATCATCAATGAAAACCACTACAAATTTATCTAGATATGGATGAAAAATCCGATTCATGTAATCCATGAATACGGCTGGTGCATTAGTTACACCAAAAGGCATTACTAGATATTCGTAATGGCCATAGCGTGTTCTAAAAGCAGTTTTTGATACATCTTCTTTCTTTACCCTTATTTGATGGTATCCAGACCTCAAATCAATTTTGGAGAACACCGTGGCACCACGCAGCTGATCCATCAAGTCGTCAATCCTTGGCAGAGGGTATCTGTTCTTGATCGTCACCTTGTTCAGTTGTCGATAATCTACACACAATCTCATGCTACCATCCTTTTTCTTAACCAACAACACTGGTGCACCCCGGGGGGATACACTGGGTCGTATAAACTGCTTCTCTATCATCTCTTCAAGTTGTTTCTTTAACTCTGCTAATTCTAGAGGTGACATTTGGTATGGTGCAATTGAAATGGGTCCAACTCCAGGTACTAGATCAATGGCGAATTCTACATCTCTTTCTGGGGGTAAACCAGAGATATCTTCAGGAAAAACGTCAGGAAATTCACACACAACCGGCAGATTTTTGATTTTTGATTCTTGCTCTCCTTTCGTTGAAAGCAATAGCATGAATCCTTGAGCCCCTCCTTTTAAAGAGGCACTCACTTGGTTGGCGGTTAGAAATCTCGAATTCTCAGGATTCAAATTCACTGGTTCTTTAAACATTATGGTTTTATTATGACAATCTATTAGAACATGATTGTCAGACAACCAATCTAGCCCAATAATAACTTCTAAGCCAGAAAGGGGTAAACAGAAAAGATTAGCCTTAAAGTCCCTACCATCTATGACAATAGGGCACTCCCAACAGGCTTTAGAAGTGACAATGGGATTATTCCCAGGAGTATGAACAGATAAATCAAATGGCAATTCTATCACGGGTAATTTTAGTTTTTCTACACAGTCATTGGAAAGAAAGGAATGTGATGCACCTGAGTCATACATAATAGTTAAAGGAATCTTATTAATGATACACTTACCTTCCACCATGGAGTCAGAATAGGATGCTTCTTCCCCATTAATTGTAAAAACCTTTTCTTTCGCCTTTGGCCTTCCGACTGCACTGTGTATGCCACCTTGAGTATTTATGGATGTACTTGCACCTTCAGGGTTTTCCCTCTTCATCTCTGGACAATCCTTGATGTGATGACCTGGTTTGTTACACTTAAAGCAAACATAAGTGTTTTTAGGACAATCCCTTTTTAAATGGGGTCCTCCACAGATAAAACATTTAAAATTTGGTGCAGATGTCGGGTAATAGCTTCCAGTTGAAGCTTGGGGTCTGTTAGGAACAGATGCTGCTCCAAACCGGTGAAATGGCGCTTGGTAAGGCTTATTTCTCCTGAAGTCTCTTCTTTGGTGATGGTGAGGTCCTCCACTTCTCATTTCTCCTGCCTTGTGAATGGGCTCATGACTTTTGGTCATTCTATCCTTATGGTCTTCTTCAAAGATCCTGCAGCGATTTACTAATACAGAAAATTCACGGATTTCCTGCATTCGTATAGCTTCCTTAATTTCTGGCCGCAGTCCATTTACAAACTTTGCACACCGATCTCTTTCATTAGTAGCATCATTATAATGAGAATGAAAACGAGATAGCTCTTCAAACCTGGATGCGTACTCTCCAACGGTCATATTTCCTTGGGTCAGCGACAAGAATTCGAATTGTCTTTTCTCTTTAACATCAGCTGGAAAGTATTTCTCCAGAAACATATCCTTGAAATAATCCCAAGTGATCTCCACGTCGTTGACTTCGAATTGTCTACGCATACTATCCCATCAATGTTCGGCATCCTCAAATAAGGCATAAGTAGCGAAGACTACCTTATCAGCTTCATTACATTGCAATGCTCAAAAGATCTTCTCTATCTCCCGAATCCAGATTTGTGCTCCATCAGGGTTATATCCTCCCTTGAAACGAGGTGGATTGCGCTTTTCGAATAGGTCCAGCCTTCTCAAGGCATCGTTACCTTGACCTTCACGTGCTCCCATTGCATTGATTAAGCGTTCTACAACTCCAGCAAGATCGTTTCCAGCCATTCTTTTCCTGTTTCACAGTAACTGAGACTTGTCATATCAATCACAGTTACTACCAAGTCAAATATTCTATTTTCTATCACCTACACAGAGTTTACAGACAAAGCAAGATAGACCTTTGCCCAGGCCTACGGGATTAACTGCTCTGATACCACTTTGTAACACCCTCTGTTACATCTTAATAAAATATATAAAAATTCGTAAATTTTTTTTTTTAAAAGATATGATTGTTAAAAAGAAACTATCGGAATAAATTACATACATTATTTCTGAAATACCTCATAAATATTATTAAAACTTTATAAAGTATTTATACATTCATCCGAAGAAAATAAACATTAAACATTGAAAGAGAGGAAACTCCATGGCCCAGAAGCAGTTACTTATTAACATTATTTATTCATTGGACCACGGTATTCATACCGAGCTCCCTTTCTAGAACGTGCTATAGTTACTGCCGATATTCTTCAATTCTTCCCTCTGAACCATCAATTTAGAATATATGAAATAAGAACACGGAGAAATGAGTGAGAAACAGAATATAATATTCCCAAATGAGACACAAGCAATAAAGGGTTTTCACAAACTAGAATAATAATATCAATCACAATCACATGCACAATCAATTTATGAATGTATGAATGATATGCCATATCTTCATCATAACTTACCTATATATGTAGGCCCTTTAAATTTTAATTTGCACTGAGCCAACCAGGAGTTTATACTGTTCCATAATTCCGGATAATAATAACATGAACAGCTCAACTGGCATGGAAACACTTAGAGACTAGTCAGATTGAGAAGGTTTTTATTGTGAAAGTACCCGACACTAGGAAGCTACCCCAGGTCCCCTGAAGCACCCTTTCACACCCTCTCATCCCAAGGCTCACAATTAAGCCTCCTCTAATGTATCCTCGGTTTCTATAATCCGTCCCAAGACAATATCCTTTTGTTTCTCTTTGATGATTCATGATGCATGAACTACTCGCGTATTTAGTTGGTTAAGGCTTTTAGAAACTCAATTATATTATAGGGGCCTACGAATCGCGACATAGGCACCCCAGTAAACTATACTTTTTCAACTTCTCAAATACGCACATAGAATTTTAGTACAGTTCCTTTTCAAATCACAAACCAAATCTCCTTATAAATTTGAGTTTCAAAGCCTTAAATATATTTCACAACCTTCTTTAGAAAGTTTATAGGTTAATTCAAAATCAATTTCTAAAAACTCAAATTTGGAATTATCAATCTTTAAAACCTTAGTACTTGAAAATTTTGTATAATATTTTTATACATTTAAATAATATGTATATATTAAAATATTAGTAAAAAATTTATTTTTATAAAATAATTTCTCTTTCTTTTTCTTTTTGATAAACTAACTAAAAAAAATCTAAATTTTAGTAAAGATATATACATATATATTAAAATATAAAAAGAGATTTCTAAAAACTTATGTAGTTTTATTGAAATCTAAGAAATTTCTTAAAAGTAATTTAAATAAAGATGAATAAGTAAATAAAGAAGTAAGAGATAAGTAAATTCTTACTGAATTTTAGCTTTCCGTCATGCTTGCTATATGCTCAAACTCCACAGTATAGGATTATCAATCATAATCAAACATTGTCAATCACAATCAAACATCATAAAACATAAATAAATATTAACAATCATAATCAAATCAAATAATTAAACATCAGTTATAAATATGATAATTTAAAATTCAATGATTATTTAAATTAATAAATTTTGTTTTAAGTTCTATGGTCAATTCCTCGCATAGGTCTATGTAAATCCAAGATAGTCCAATCCTTGCATAGGTCTAGTTCAATCCATATATGTCATAACAGTCCAAATCCTTGCATAGGTTCAGTCAAGTTCATAATAGTTTAAGTCCTTGCATAGGTTCAATCTAGTCCGCATAGGTCATAATAGTTCAAGTTCTTAAATAATTATTTCAGATATTAAGTTACACAAGATGCTTAATTTATTAATAACAATTATTATAAATTTTAAGTTAAAAGTTATTATTTGAAAATAATAATATTGTTATGTTTAAAAGGAGTAGGGGACTCCTCCCAATATTCTTATGTATTTTCATATTATATTCTTAATCTCACCCCCCTTACCTTGATTTGCTACCAAAAGTGAATTCGCTCTGCGCCTCCAAGTTCTAACAAAATATTAATACTAATTTATTTCAGTATAAGCTTAAGATGAAAATTAAGATTGTTATCAGAATGATAAATAGTAAATATGCATAGTAATAATAAATAGTAACGGTAAATGGTAAGTCATCAATAGTAACGGTAAATAGTAATTTTTTTGAATAGTAATAGTAAATAGTAAATCATGAATAGTAAATTTTGAATAGTAGTGGTAAATGGTAAATCATGAACAATAACAGTAAATAGTAAATTTTGAATAGTAACGGTAAATAGTAAATTTTGAATAGTAACAGTAAATAGTAAATTTTTGAATAGTAACGGTAAATAGTAAATTTTTGAATAGTAATAATAACTAATAAATTTTGAATAATAACGGTAAATGATAAATTTGAATAATAACAGTAGATGGTAAATTGTGAATAGTGACAATAAATAGTAAATTTTAAATAGTAACGGTAAATAGTAAAAATAACACAGTGGTAATTTATTTTTACTATAGTAACTTATTCATAATAATACTAGTATATTAATGGTTTAAGAGTGCTAAAAAAATAAACTAAAATTATAAAAAGAATATAGAAGAAAGTTATTACCTTACACCTCCGACAGAACTTCTTTTTACCAAAAGAATTTACTCCCCACTAATTTCTTACGCACTATCTCTCTAGATTCTCTCTCTAATTTTTGGTGTGGAAATGTTGTAAATGAGCCATCTATTTATAGGAAGAAAATTTTACTATTTAAGATTATTTAATTATTTATTTTACTATTCATGATATAAACATTTACCCACCGATGATGTAAGCGATGAGGTAAGCGATGATGTAAGCGATGATGTCGGCAGTGACATTTTGGTTATTAGATGAAAGGTTAAGGGTATTTTTGCTTTCAATTTTCAATTTTCTGCCAACACCATTCCAGGAAGTCATTTCTTTCATATTTACCAAAATGAAATTTTCAATTTGCTAGCCTTAGAATTTTCTACTAGTCCCCCCCCCCCCCCCCAAATTTAGTGAGATCTTGTTTGGTTCCAAAATACGGTATTCGAGGTTCTTAAAATATCTGAAATTTTGTAGATATGAATTCATAATTGCAACTGTTTCATTTTGAATATTATAGGATATGCATATGGATATTTATTTTTGATTAAATTGTCTTTTAATCCAAAAAAACAAAGAATATAGCAAAATAGGATTAAAAAAATTAAAACAATGAGTAAACACCCCAGTTAGTCTCTAACCCTAACAGAGTTGGACACTTAGGTCCTCAAGTTAATAAGTGAGTCCCGTTAGTCCTTTGTCATCGTTGGACAAATAGATCCCTATCGACTCTGACGTGGCATCCTTGTTGGAATTTAACGATCCACGTCAGCTGAAACTCACGGACGTTAACACTTCATTAACGACAGAGATCTATTTGTCCGACGTTGATGGACGTGGAAGACTAACGTTATTAACTGAAGGACCTAAGTGTCTGACTCTGTTGGGGTTAGAGACTAACTGAGGTGTTTTCTACGGAACCACTTTACCAAGATGTTTTCTTTACACCTAGAAAACAAACAAATAATAAACAATGTACAAAAAAGGTATGATTTTACATCAATCAAAGGTATGATATATCAATCGTCGTTGAAGATTATTACATTATAATAAGAAGCTTATTATTTTGTTATCTTCTATATTTCCACTTTACGTAGAATGACATGAGCACCATACTGTGGTTGAAGGGTAATTACAGTAGTTGGAGCATGTGTATATGTTGATGAAAGTCCAAACAAGAAACGTTGTAAAATCATTGACAAAGCAATCTTTGCTTCCAGCAACGAAAAGTTTTGACCGATGCATATTCTAGGACCCCCACCGAATGGAAAAAATGAAACTTTTCCATTTGTTGCCTTCAAAACTCCTTCAGAAAATCTAGTAGGATTGAATTCCTTAGCATCATCACCCCAAAGTTCACAATCATGATGAACCAAAATTGTTGGTAAGGAAACTTGCACTCCAGCAGGTAGTGATAGGTTTCCAAGTTTTATATCTTTGGGAATTTTTCGAGCTAGACCAAGTACTGGTGGGTATAACCTAAGAACTTCGTACAAAATCATGGTGACCTGTAACAAAAGTATTTATGTCAAAAGTAAGTACCAAAGGCATATGTAGTATCATTCAACATCAAGATAATAATACAAACTCACAATCTTAAGGTGACTTAGCCCATCAAAATTTGGTTTTTGGTTGCCAAAAACTTGTAAGACTTCGTCCCTTGCACGTGCCTGCCAATCAGGGTACTTACTCAATAATACTATTGTCCAAACAAGTAAACTTGAAGTGGTTTCTTGCCCGGCAAAGTAGAATAGCTTGCATTCCTTTATCACATCATCAAGATTCATTCCCACATTCTTGTTATTTTTGTGTGCTTGAACTTCATTGTGATTTGACTCCAAAAGTATACCTAACAAGTCATTTTTAGCGCTTTCACCCATTTTTAGTGCTTTCTCTCTCTTGTTAATCATTTCCTTGAGTGAAGCTTTTATATCTCTATCAATTTCCTTCATCTTCCTATGTGTTGGAGTCGGTATAAACCTACAAGTGAACATAATGACTCTCGTTATCATATCATGATGTCAAGGGAATGCTAGCCTTCTAAGGGTGGTTCTATCAACAATAAACATGGTTTTCTGACAACTATTACTTACCTCCATCCAGGGATGTAAACTTTCATCAAAACGTTCATTGTAAGTGCAGCTTGCACTTTTAGAAGCTGAAATATTTTCCTCCCTTCTTCATAACTACTTCCAAATGCCGTTCGAGAAATAACGTCACTAGCCAAATTCTGAAGGAAAGGCCATACATCGATTTCACACGATCCATCTAAGGGCACCATTCCCTCCCATTTGCTAATTACATCGTCGCAACATTTGATGAATAATGGTAACATGTTCTGTGGTGAAATGAAGAAGTAGCGAGATGTTAAAATTTCCGCCTCAAATTAAAAGTAAAATCCCGTTAGTCATTAAAATCGCAAAGTCATATTTTAACACCTACAGTAAAAGATAAAATAAAAAGGGTTAAAAATGAATAATATTTAATAAAGTTTTAGATAAAATTGAGGTTTTGAAAATATCAAGAAATAAAATATTTTTGTCATCTAATCTTAAGAACTAACATGAAGATTTAGTTGATATATTAAACACATAATTATATCTTGTTACTTATAGATAATAGACCAACCTGTTTACAGGGCCGGCCCTGGGCCATTGCCATGAGGGCCCAAAAAAAATTTAGCTTATGTAAAAAAAAAATTAAAAAATTTCAATATAGTTTGAATGGTTTAATGGTTAAAGTTATATGAATTTTGCCTAAAGGTCTTAGGTTCAATCGTATGCTAACTCTAATTTTTATATTTTCTTGTTCTATTCTCATTAATGATTTTGCATCTAAAAATATTAAAATAAACCATTTGTAACAAGGTTTTGAAAGCCTCACAAATTGATATATAAGATGCACTTTCAGTAATGAGAAACTCACCTTCAATTTTTCTATATTGAATGCAGGGTTGATTATCCTCCTGTGCTTGCTCCATTTTCCTCCCTCATACCTTACAAGACCAGGAGCTAGTAACTTGACCAGTGGATTTGTAGAAACCTTTGTGAAGTCAAACATCTTATTAAGTATATCTTTGATTAGCTCAGGATCTGTAATTGTCACCCTTGGTGTTGGTCCAAGCCAAATAAAAGAATTCTTGCCTACAGATCATCAGCAACTTTATAAGAATAAGGCTTAAATCAAACATGCAAAAGCAAGAGAAAGAAAAAATATTTGGGATGTGCATAGAATAAGCAACTTTGTGCATGTGCAATTTGAATTTGACATGTCACAAACCACTATACCTTTTGGTACATACCTTGAGTTTTTGTGTTTTCTAAAGATTACTGCCAACTTACAAAGTCACCAAGTGGATCATCGTGTTGGATAGTATTGCTCAATGAAATAATTTGGTTAAGCACAGTCAACTTAGTCAAACAAGTTGTTTTTTTCTCATTTATTCACACTAAATAAAGGGTTCCTCATCGATTTTGTAAATATTCGAAGCGTATGTTCCCATATGCACAAACTAAACAAACAATAATACCACCAAGTGCGTAGCTTAGTTGGCAAGGGATTATCCTAACTTATCCCAAGTTCTTGAGTTTGAGTCTTGTTGGTAATGCTAACTGTTTTGAAACTTGGTTTGGAAAGCATTATCACCTACAGTAGTCCTATGTGGCTTCAATTTGAAGAAATACAGAGATTCCCTGAAGAGCATGTCATTGTAATCATTTTATTTGGCAGGGAAGGTCTTGTAATTAAAAAGGTGATATATCTGCATCTTCATTCCAAGATTAAGAAGTTTTCAGATTTCAGAATGCAAATTTAGGAAAGCATGGGCCTATGCTACATAGTAATATAATGTGACAGCTTCAGATTGCAAGGGAGCGGGTAAACAGCATTGCAGTACTAACTTTGTGTTCACAATTTGATGAACTGCTTCCTCTTTAATGTATATTTTCAATCAAATTTAATGATAATGATGTGCTTTGAATAATAAAGGGATTATACACTCCTGATCTAAAAATCTCATTAAGTACGAATTTTCTTTTGAAACCATGGTTTCTAGATATCAAATTACCATGAAATAGACAATAAAATACTAATACAATTCACTGTAGAGCAAACTAAAAAAATTGGAAAAGGATCTAATTTCTTCCTTTACTTGTTGGATTCAGGAGCAGAAGAGGACTCTTGCTTGAGAAAGGGTTGTGCATATTTGAAATACCATAATCACGATAAATATTGCTCACTTCTGTTTTAGCTCTATGACATGATTGAAAGTTAAAAATGGTGGTTGATATGTATTTTCCAGATAAAGTTTGTTAGCGAAAGACACCAAAAAGAGATAACAATTTACATAGAAAAAAAGGTAGAAGCAAAGCATAGACAACAACATACCATGTTCGTTGATACTATGTTGGAAATAGGGAAACACGCGTGGTGCTATGTCATGGGAAAGATTGATCATGGGTTTGGATAAGGCTTGTTTTCTCATCTCCTGAAGCTCCTTTGAGTCTCCAAGCAAAAGCCTGTATGGGTTGCCACGAAGACCTTGGTCTCTTAGGAGCTTCTCTAACCTCTTTGGCCTTAGCCATAACCAATTCAGCACTCTCCAAGACCATATCACAACAACAACTATCACTATCAGAATTATGCTTGCGTTTCTGAACCCTGTTGCTTCCATTTTTTCTGTTTTTGGGGAAAAAGAAGAGAGGAGGGTTCATAAACCAGAGAGGTTTCATTTTTCGTATAATCTTATATATGGTCGATATGTTCCCTACACATTATTCTCTTGATTATCGCTCCCCTCCTTTGTCTACTTTGAAAATTATTTTTTATTTCCCACAATTATCTCATTCCGATACAAACAATTACCCTCTGTTCGAAAAACAGGGTGAGATTCTCTATGTTACACAACATGTGACATATATATTTGAAAATTATTTGTTTAACATTTTTTGGTTGCATATATCAACACAATGATATTTTTTTTCTAAAGATATTTAATGAATCTAATTTTGATGCAGCTTTGGTATAATTTTTGTTGTATAACATTTCAGATGACCTTTTTATATCTCACATCTAAAATTTTAAAGGATATATATAGTAAAATATGTTTTGAAATTATTGGCAAGTTAGAAAACTATGGGTTTACGTGCATATATGCAAATATGGGATTGATTCAAAACATTAAATTTAATGTAAATCCTTTAATTTTATCACATGTCAAACCAATTTACCACTTTACTTCTTTAACAATTTTTTTATGATAACTTATGATTGAACGATTAATGTATTTTCAGTAAATTCATATTTAATTGATTACCTTTCCAATAGTGTTAAATGTTACATTTTTCTATTTAACCTAAAATATATTAAATATTATGTAAATATATAAATATATTCGTAAATGTTAGATTCGTTTATTAAATGAAATAGTTTTCTATAATAATAAATATTACTTGGAAAAGTTATTTTTAAAATATTACCTATTTAATACTACAAACATACATAATTGGATAAAAGTTATATTTTAAATTCTTCTTATGTATATTTAATATTTAGTAGTTAATATTAACATGAAAACCTTTATCTTAGGGATGTGATTGAATAAAAGGGTTCATATAATTCTAATTTTTTTACATAATTAAACCGCAACTTTATTATAACCAAAAAATCCTACGTAAATCATTTTCCATGTTTCCCAATACTTTATTTCTCAGGGACATTTTACCAAAATTCTAATTTCAGATCAATATCAACCTAGAGCCAAGGTGTCTGGCACACATCACCATCTTTAAACTAAGAAAATATTATATTCCGTTGAATGGTCCCAAACTAGAGGGTCTTTTAAAGAAACTTCTAATTCCAATGTCATTGGTTATGTCACACTATATAAAGCATATTCCTATTCCTAACAAAGACAAATTGGTTCTCCAAAATTACAATTTTGATTAAGCCTCTTTAGTCTAAAAGCTGGTACCCAAATTTGATTAGGCTTAATGCAAACACCCTGTTAAAGACGGTGGGTCTATACTCTCCAAGATTCTAAGGGTTAACATTTTTAGGAATAAAAGCCAAAACAAATGAGTTACATTACAATCACTTGGTAGTTTTCCATTTTCCAAAAAATCCCTCATCGGGCTAGAAATTCCCATACCATTCTCTCTAACTAGACTCTATTTCGTGCCCTTCATAAAAATTATAGATATATATTCAGGATCTATAGAAAAAAAAATGGAGTGATTCAAGCATCGGAAGAAGGAGATACGCGAATTTTTAGGTTTTTCTTATAGAGAATAGAGTCCTGTAATATACTCAAATTCCAAAAACAGAAACTCCTTCTATTTATCCCTTTCCAACACATAAGTTTTACGTATACGAATCTGCTTTCTCGGCTCTATCTTCTCTTTTTATCCTGTATTTTACATTGGTTCTTTTATAATCAATATAAAAAACATATTTTAAATCGATTATAAAAATTAATGGTAAAAATGGTTTCAAACCTCGTATATTTTTTAAAGCAATTAGTTTATAATTTTTTTATAATTGATTTTATAAAAATGATATTAAAATTAGTTTTATATCGGTTATACATAAATAAATAAAAACTGTTATAGTATGGACTTGTCAAGTTGAGGAACCGGACTCTGCTGTCTAGTTCATTCATTTTCATTTTCTTGTCCAAGTCCCCAGAGCTGTCCCTGTTCCATGTTTTAGTGTGTGATTTTAAAGCTTTAAACTTTTCTTTTAAAAACAAACGCTTCCACTGTTGGAATTTAAGCTCATGATTCCACCAAGGAACTACAAGACTAGAGCTCATTTCAAAAGCTTCTATTTCTAAATTTCATTTTAATTTTAAGAATTTGGTGCTTGTGCAAGAAACTCTTTCTAGAGCTAAATGTCACGTTTGCGCCCTCAGATGAATGCAGGATTTTTATCCAGTAAAAGCTAGTTAAAGAATTTCCCATTAAAATCATCTCACATGAAAGGTTGTAATACATAAATATTTCAAAAATATTTAAAAATAATACATGAATGTAGAAATTGATTGCATTACAAGCTTTTAGAGCTTGTTTCAAATCATATAGTGCTTTACTAAATTTAAAAACATGATTTAGAAAAGAAACATCTTCAAAACTAAGGGGTTGTTTCACAAAGACTTCTTCTTCAATAAACCCATTCAGGAAAGCACTTTTAACATTCATATGATATAATGTAATTCATTTAAAAGCAGTAAATGCTAAGAGTATCCTTATAGCCTCAAGTCTGGCTACAAGAGCAAAAGTCTTAGTAAAATCAATACCTTCTTGCTGGTTGTAGCCTTGTGCTACAAGTTTGACTTTGTTTCTGACAACCTTTCTATCCTCATCAAGTTTATTTATGTACATCCACTTAGTTCCAATAATGCCTTTGTTTTTGGGTCTTAGGACAAGGGTCCAAACCTCATTTCTGTCAAACTGGTTCAATTCCTCTTGCATGGCAATTACCCAGTCAGTATCCTCCAAAGCTTCTGTAACAGATTTGGGCTCCAGTTCTGAAACAAAAGCTATGGTGGATTGGTTGAGAAGTTTGGATCTAATCTTTATTCTAGTAGCTTGATCTCCAATTATGAGGTCTGAATGTTGATAAGCCTTGAACTTCTAGTCCCTAGGCTTCTCTGGTTCAGATACTAATGGTTGTTGTTCAAATTCTCTATTTTCATCTTCAGTTAGTTCTGATTGAGTAGGGTTTGATCTTTGCTGATCTTGTTCAGATTCCTACTGTTCTACACCTACATCATCAAGATCTAGAACAACTTTACCAGACCCTATGATCTTGCTAGTCTGATTGCCTCTAAAGGTGACTGTTCCACCTTTAAACTGCTCCAAGTCTAGGAACATAGACCTTTTTCATGTCATGTGATACAAGCATCCATTATCCAAATACCAATGTAGAGACTTTGTCTTTTTCTTTAAGCATATTTCCTTAGATTCTCAATCACTTGAACTGGCTTCAGAGTCTGGTTCCTTATCAGCCATGAGACAAATCTAGGCAGACTCTATCTCTTCATCAGACTCTTTAGAGCTGGATGATTCTTCATCATCCCAAGTGATTAATCTTTTTTGTTTCTTTGGAAATCTTCTCTTTTCTTTTCTATCCTTCTTGTCTTTGTTCAAGAAAGAACATTCTGCTTTCATATGTCATGGTTTTTTGTAGTTGAAACATTCTATAGCAGATTTGTTAGTTTTAAACTTGAATTGAGTTTTACCTTTGTGATTTTTTCTCTGGAATTTCTCAGGTCTGAACTTATTTTTCTTCAGCAACTTGTGAAATCTTTTTGTCACAAGGGCTAACTCTTATTTGTATCTACACCTGACTCATCAGAGTATGGTTTTGAGCCGGTGGACTCCTAAACTTTCAATGCCTTTGTGAGTTGAGCACTTAGCATTAAATCTTTCAGATAGACTTCTAAGAAGCTTAACATTGATATCTTCTGTGAAAGGTGTTGTTCCAAGAGCTTTAAGCTCATTCAACAAGGTTTGAAATCTTCCAAACATTTGATCAATTGTTTCATGATTGTTTATCTTGAAAGTATCATACTACTTTGTCAACAAAATCTTTTTGGATCTCTTTTCCATTGAAAGTGCCTTCATAATTTTGTTGAAAAGCATTTCAAACTTCTTTAGCTGATTTATAGCTATGCACCTTTTTGTACTCTGATTTGCTTAGAGCACAATTAAGGAGGAATCTGATATTGGGTCATAAGTCTCATGCGCAGTGTTGGAAGCCACCATTAGATTTTACTATTATGTAAGATACCGGTTTTGTATAATGGCTTTAGGTCAAATGACTTTTTCGTTCATAGGCCGGTATTGAGACCAGATCAATATGTTTATAAATTTTTAATTAAAATATAATATATATACATATTATTAATAATATATCAATTAAATATATTTTTAATAATATTCATTATTTAAATAAAATTTTCTAATATAATTATATATTTTAAATATATATTTCTCATAAGTATATTTAAAATAAAATAAATATAATTATATATTTGAAAATATATTTCTAATAATCATATTAAATAATATTATTTAATATATTACAAATAGTTTTTATAATATATTATATAATATGATCCGATCTGGATACCGGTCCCCAAAGTTATGACGTCAGAGTGACATCTTAGAGGGGTAACCGGTATTATAAGAAGACAAAGCTATATCGATTATCCGTCCTCACCTCATCCGTCCTCATATCATCAGATGCTTCATCCGTCCTCGCTACGATGGACGCTTCATCCGACCTTATCTCCACAACGTGAATAACCGTTTGCCTAAGGATCGCTGTGAGATAAGAGTTCCTTATAACTTATCAGCGAAGATACCCTGTTGATCTGTCCTGGACCGGGGTCAAGAGATCCGATCTCAAGCCAGTCACGAATAGTATGTCAATACCGTCTAGTAGACCGGATGTATGTGTATCCGATGTAGGTATCCGTTGTCCTTGAATGAGGAGAGCGGATTGGGCGTTCTGGAGATCCTTCACACCGACCTAACGCGTTGAAGTGGGCGAATGGTGGTGTCACCTGCAAAGATTCTCCGACGCTCAAGTCAGTGATTATATTCCAAGTAAGGAATGTATTCAGAGAGGAATCAGTCGTAAAAAATGCTGAAGCAGAAGATCCCTAACTTCAATCATGAAGTTAGTTCATATACCTGATTGGCTCGATTAACGAGGACTCGTTGGTGGGGAACCACCAACTCCCATTAGCATTATTATATTGCGCACTTACCTGCATGATTGGGTCAAGTGGCTATTTTATATTGAGCATAGAGAATGTAGACTAGGATTAGGGAACAAGTTGACCATTCCCGTGAGCAGAATTTGGCTCGTAGTGCAGGGAATTATTGATCGATCCCTGTAGCAACAATCCTTGTCTTTTGCAGTGTCGTGTGTGTTGTCCGGTGTCATGGTGTTATCCTGAACAACCGGTATAGGGAGAACGCCTGATACGGAATTACAGTCCGGATGTATACCGATGACACCGGTTACACGTAGATGTCTTATCAAAGACGTTGAAATATGTATAGAAGATCGGATACCGGTATTGAGACCGGATCATATGTCCCCTAGCTTGTGTGAGAGACTGAATAGTTGTTCACATAAGCTACTCAACCTGCGAGAGGTCTTAATATCGGTAAGCTTACGTGTGTAACAGTTCCTTAGCATCTGTTGTCATTCGTAAAGAACCGCTCTGATTTTAATAGAAAAGACCTTTCGGTACTGTCACAACGGATTCAGACAAAGATTCGTTGTGTGAGAATTTCAAGAGTTTATTGGAATTGAAAGCTCTTGAAGTTCGTGTAACGGCTGTAAAGCGTAAATTGCGTTGCATGATTAGACATTAATGCTTTTAATCACGTGGGCAGGCAATTATTGTGTCTGAGATGAAAATCTCATTAACCGTCGTTTTGGGCTTAATGGGCCTGAAGTTTTCAAAACTTTTGGGCCCAGTGGATAGCCCTTTGCTGAGTTGCTATCGTTTTGGCGCCCAAGAATTTGGAGCGGTTGTGTCGTTTCGCTTGTGAACAGGTACGTTTTATCGAGAACGACACAACTTCAAGAGGAGGTAACCGGTCCTCTTTGTTTCCTATAAAAGGAATACTTAGTGGATTCTGGGTTCCACTTGCTTTTGCTTTCTCAACGAAACTCTGCAGAAATTTTGCAAGGAAGTTTATCACCTACATTGCGAGGGTTTCTTCGTTCCTCAAATTCATCACTGTCATCTGAGGTAACTATCTTTTCCTTGTCGCTTTAGTTTCGCTTTGACTTGCTACTCGTAGTTATAGAAAGTAGGCTTCATCTAAAGGGGGGGGGAATCAGTTTCCCTCAACCCTAATAGTCGTGGGGAAGAATCCTTGTGATTCTTCCTAAGACTGAACCGCGTCGCTCAGAAAGGGGATCTTACTCACTGCGGGAAGTGACCTTTCCCTTCTCAGAGTCGCCCTCTGATTGTAATTGCTTTCAAAATGCAGTGAGTAATGATTGCAACTTTCTGACGACATTTTATTTCTTATCGTAGATTAAGGAGTTCGGTCTAGATATTTCCAATGGCAACTGGAGAAGGATCTTCTGGAGATAGCGCCATTTCGAAAACAGCAGAAGGTCTCTACAGCGTAGTTGCTTCGAGGCTAAATTGGGAGGAGGTTCAGGCTAAATGGCCTTTCTGCTGGGTGTCTAGTGAGTTTAAGGAATTGGCCTCCCGACATGCGGATGAGGAGGGATCCCGGATCCAGCCGAGGTTTACTTTGAGTACGGATGAAGAGACAAAGAAGTGGTATAGGGTTTATGCACCACTTCCGACATAGCGGATATGCCACGTCGTCCCTAATGACCGCTCTGTATACATGTATGACTTTATTTTCCATAATCTGGGAGTTCGTTTTCCTCTAACCGAACTCCAGATGGGCGTCCTGAAGTTCCTGAACTGTGCACCCTCTCAACTTCATCCCAATGGTTGGGGCCTCATCCGGGCTCTGGAGGTCCTTGGTGAACATTTCAATTTCACGCCAACTGTAGCGATGCTGTTCTACTACACTCAGGTAGTTCGGAGAGCAAACAAGCAGGGCGGAGTTGGTCTGGTGACTCTCCGGACTCTCTGTTCCTTTGTGAACTTTGAGTCTTATACAGATTCTGCCAAGGTTGACGGGAAGTCCTTCAAGATTTACTTCACCCGCATCTCCATTAAGAAGGGCAATCCAAAATTTTGGAAGGATGAAGAGGACGTTGACAAATTTCCCCTGAGTTGGACACACAAACATTTCCTCTTGAGCTCACACGCGTACTACACTGATCAATCTGATCTGTCACGTGAGACGTCGAGAGTGTTGTTCGCACTTGAATCGCACACTACAGGTCGTCACGTCTTTTCGTGTAGGCGTCTGCTAAGTAGCTCAAGCGGAGTCCGGGAGGAATATTTGCGTACTTCTCGTTTTATTCTATCTTTTCTCCTTTATCAAATATGTATAGAATATTTGTAGTTGCTGACATCTTGTGTTTGTTCATGTAGGTGAAATAGAACAGCAAACTCCAGAAATGGACAAATTGAAGAAATTCAAGGCGGCTGGTAAATCTGTTACTCATGAAAATGAGGTGAAGCCCAGGCCCTCAACTAAGGATCGTCCTGAGGTAATCATCTTGACCTCGGATGCTGAAGGGGACATCCCACTGGTTGAGGGCGGTACGTCCGATGTTGGCGCAGCCTCGGGTCAGCCTCCAGTTACTGAGAGGAGAAGAAAGATCCAGAATGATCCTTCAAAGCGTCAGTCCAAGAAGCAAAGGACTTCGGAGGATAAAGCCGTTGAAACCTCGGAAGGGATTGGTGCTTCCTCCGGTCTCAATAAAGGCACTGCTGCTGGGGTTTCTGGATCAGGGCCGACCTCCTTCCCAACGACCTCGTTTCTCACCCCCTTCCTCTCCTACGAAGGTTCTACTCCTGCCACTCTTCCACCACCGATGTATAAACTCCGGCCTACGCTTAGTGTTAAAGAAATTGAAGAAGCGTGTGAGGCCGGAAGGTGGCAGCTAGCCGAACTTGCTGGATTGCTATCTTCCGTCAGTGAGTTGGCTAAGAACGTCGACAAGGTTGAGGAGCTAAGTGACAAATTAGAAGAGCTCAACCTTTCCTCAGACAAGGACAAAGCCGCATTGAAGTTAATGGAAGATCGTCTTAACAAGTCTAAGGAGTTTGGGGATCTCATAACTAAAGAGAATCTCAAGCTCAAAGGCGATCTTAAAAACTTGGAAGACAAAGTGGCAGAGAAGGAGGAAGAACTCCGCAGCAGCCAGGATAAAAATAAGGCTGATGCTGAGGAGTGGTCTCAAAGGGAGAAGAAGCTCCTTCTTGAGATAGAGGGACTGAAGGCTAGGAAAGTGGAGCCCGAGATATCCAGTGAGGAGCTGTCTAAGTTGCGGGGAGAATTGGCTACAGCGAAAGCTGAGAGAGAAGAAGCTGTTGACATATACAGCCGGGCTGTTGAAGAGTCCTTCGGCCTAGCCATACGCCAAGTCTTCTACCGCAATCCCACTACGAAACTTAACCTTTATGGGATGGATCCGTACTATGAATTCCATGAGGGAAAGTTAGTCGCAGTGGTGGATGGTCGTCACGAAGATCCACCGACGTCCTTATATGGTTTGGCTCCTCTTCCTGAGGGTCAATCCATGGGACCTGACTACGTCTTTCCTGCGTCCGAGGTTCCCTCTTCTGAAGAAAGGGCTGAGGCTCCTGGAGGCGAGACTCCTGTGGAGGTTCTAAAGGAAGGAGCACAAGAGCCCAGTGCTGAAGAGGCACAAAAGACTGAAGAACAGATTCCTCCTCAGTAGTTTTGTTTTCATTTACATGTATAGTTGTGTACCGGGATCAACTCCGGATTTTAAACTATTGTATGTAATTTCATTTCAATGAATGAGTTTTGATTGAAGAAATTTGTCTTCGTCGTTTCATGTATATTTAAATCGTTTCTAATCCGTTCTGTATAATTAATCTTAAGGCCGGATTGAAATAATAGCCTCGGAAGATTAAACAACGAATAAAATTTAGAACGGATAAATATATACATGTCCCCAAGTGTGTATTAAGAAGAAGGTGCCTGTCTTTGGGGCGTGATCCTTAATTCTTTTGGGGAAAGATGGGTCGATCCGCTGTTTAGCAAAGTAGTGTAACAGGACGGATGACTGCTTCTAATCCGTAATATTCTTACAGGAGATGATAATATTGTTCCAAGTTTAGGGAACTGCAAGGAAGTGGTGTTTGAGTCCTTTATCATAAGGATGATGATGGGAGTTTTTTCTACACCAGGAGTTACGTCGTTGTATCACAGAATAGGTGATAAAGAGTATCCGTCCTGGGAGAATACCACTAGAAAGCGAAAGTGCGGACTGACTTTCGGAATTTTCCATCATAAAGATGATTATGAGTATTGATCATGCCAGGTGTTTTATCATTAAATCACTTCATAAGTGATTGAGATCATCCGTCTTGGGGATGTGTACGATACCAGGAACTACATCATCAGGTCGCATATTAGGTGATTGAGATCATCCGTCCTTTGGGTGTGTATGGCGCCAGGAGTTACATCGTCAGATCACAGCATGGGTGATTGAGATCATCCGTCCTGGGCAGGTACACCGCGTTAGGAGTTACATCATCATATCACATAATGGGTGACTGAGGTTATCCGTTCTGGAAAAGTACACATCGTCAAGAGTTACATCGTCAGATCACAGATTAAGTGATTTAGATAATCCATCCTGGAGACATTTTTCAATCGTAGGAATACGGATTGAGTGAATACTTTCAGAATGATGATGAGAATTGTTCATACCAGGAGTTACATCGTCGAATCACTGAATAAGTGATTGAGATCATCCGTCCTGGTGTGATTATTGGAGTTCTTCGTACCAGGAGTTACATCATCGAATCACTGAATAAGTGATTGAGATCATCCGTCCTGGTGTGATTATTGGAATTGTTCATACCAGGAGTTACATTATCGAATCACTGAATAAGTGATTGAGATCATCTGTCCTGGTGAATTTTTCCAATCAAGGGAGTGCGGATTCAATTGGCAAATTTTCGCTCCATCCGAAATCCGAGTCTTACCTCTACTAGCCCCCTAGCTGATGTGAGGAAGCAGTTGACTTGCTCATATGAGCTATATTGATCATAGTACGTCTGGATTTCGGATTTGCACTGAAGTGTAAATATCCGCTCTTGGAATCATGCTCCGTAGTGACGAAATTTTAAGGGCGGATTCGACAATGGAAATATCAGAAGTTTATCGAATTTCGCAACCCTTGGTATTCGGGTAATGGTGGCCACGTTTCTAATGATTGGACATTTAATGCCTTAATTCACGTGGGCGCGCCATTATTGCATTAAGTGCGCATGTCTTAGTAACTGTCACGCATAGTTTTGTTGGGCCTAATATTTGGTTTTAATAGGCCCATTTCGATGGCTCTGTGACAAAATGATGGCATTTTCGCGCCTTGATGTACTAAATGACAATTTTGGTCCACTAAACGGGGAGTCGTTTGGGGGTAAACGACAGGTTATGTTTAGTGGGTATTTGAAAATTTTGGTGCCCTGATATAGGCATATTTGGCAATCTCAGTTACCATTTCTTCTTGCTTCCTTGACGAATCTCTACGAAAGTTCCAAGAAGTTCTTCGTATCCACCTCTGTGAATTTCAATTCACTATCTAAGGTAACCACTTTCCCTTCGTTCTCAGTTTCTCTTTTTAATATTTGAGAATGCCTAGGAAGGGTGTTAGCTTCAGTGGCGTTGGCCCTAGAGGAAGAGGAGGAAGGGCTTTGACTCAAAACCCTAGCGTTCATGGTGGGAGGATTCCAGTGATCCTTCAGTCGAGATCACGAAATACAGAGAGGGAGGGGTCGCAATATCAAAGGCGAAGGGTGATTATACCCTCTTCAGGGTCTTCCTCCTCTAGTGAGAGTGTCGAGAGTGGGGATTTATATGTCTCTGATGATGTGGAATTTTATCGCAGCATCAAGGCTTTCACAATGGTGACAAAGAAAGCTACTGGGAGGAAGTCATCTGAAGGGGAATCCCCTTCCGAGAAGCATATCTTGAAGACCCAATCCGACCTCTGCAATGTGGTTGCACACCGGATAGATTGGGTGAAATTCCAACAGAAACGCCCATTCAGCTGGGTGGCTGAGGAGTTTCGTGAAATAGCATCAGTTCATGCTCAAGAGGGGGGAGCGGAGTTGGAGCCGCGTTTCACGGTCTTCAAGAAGGATAAATACAAGAAGTGCTTCATGGTGATAGCCCCGTTGCCATCCGATCGAATTTGTCATATCCCGGACGAAAGGTCCTTGTATATGTATGACTTTTTATTTTTGAACCTTGGTGTGCGGTTTCCCCTTTCGAAGTTTCAGATGGGGGTTCTGAGATTCCTGGACTGCGCTCCTTCACAGCTTCACCCCAACGGATGGGGATTAGTCCGCTCTCTTGAAGTGCTTGGGGAGCACTTCAACTTCAAGCCGACGGTGGCCATGCTCTTTTATTTTGCCCAAGTGGTCCGTCGTGCAAATAAAGAGAAGGGGGGAGTGAGCTTGATATCCCTCCGGACTCTCTCAAAGGTTATCAACTTTGAGGCGTACACTGACTCCGCCAAAGTTGATGGACATTCATTCAAGTCCTATTTCACGAAGATTAGCGTTCACCCTGACGAGTCAGTTTTTTGGTTAACTGAAGATGGGCTTCCGAAGTTCCCAGTGGCTTGGACGCATGAACACTTTTTGCTGACCTCCCAGGCGTACTATACTGAGGAGGATGAACTAAGCCCGTCTTCAGTTTCCGTTCTTTCCGCCCTTCAATCTTACACCGCCTCGCATAAATTTTTCTCTTGCAGGCGTTTGTTAGGATCGTGGTCTACCCGCGAGGAATATCTGCGTAATTTTCCTGCTAATATTCATATTTTATCGCATCATGCCTTGAAGTAGTTGATTTCTAACCGTGTTGCTTGGTTTTGCAGTTGAAATTGAAGCTGCGTCTCCAGAGATGGAAAAACTGAAAGGGCTCAAAGCTGGAGCGAATTCCGTGGCAGCTGAAAATGACATTCAGGCGAAACGGAATTCGAAGAAAGCCACAGCGGAGACCATCATTTTAACCTCATCTGCTGGTGACGATATTCCCTTACTGGAGGGCGGATCTGAGAAGGTTGTGGCTGAGAAGGTCGGAGAAAAGAAGAAAACTATAAAACGCGGTTCCTCAAGGACCTCGGATCGTCAACCTTCTCCGAAAAAACAAAAAATTTCAAGTGAGAGTGCTGATCCGGAGCCTTCAAAGGGAAAGAAAGTGGAAAGATCCGCTCTGGATGTAGGGTCCACTCCGGATGCTCCTGGCGACGGGATCACCTATGGTGCAAAGCCAATAACGACTTACTTTGCACCAAAAGTTACTCGCCCCCTTCAAAGTAGCTCCGGTCTTGCACAATATCTGGTATACGAGGGTTCTGTTCCTGAGGTCGTTCCCGAGACTCCGTACAAGCTGAAGCCCTCATTGATGAGCGATGAAGTAGCCAAAGCTTGCGATGCCGGACAGAAGCACCTGGCAGAATTATCCGGGCTCTTAAGATCGGTTCGCAAGCTTCCAGAAGAGAATGAGAGGCTGAGCTCGTTGGTTGGCAAGGTTAATGACCTTAGCGTTGCTGCTGCTAAGGACAAGGCAACCATCCTTCGTTTAGAAAGTAAATTAGAAGCTTCCAAAGAGGAAGGATATAAGAAGGATGAAGAAATTGTCAGGCTAAAACATCTTGCCAAGGAGTTGGAGGCCCAAGTAGCTGATCAAAAGAAAATCAATTCCGGCCTCCACTCCGGTTTTTGTGCGGAGAAGGAACGCTCTTCAAAGCTGGAAGAGGAGCTTAAGGAAGTCAAAGTTGTTTATGCTCGAGGAACCGAAGATTGGTCGCGTAAGGAGAAGGAGCTGCTCTCAAAGTTGGCGGACACAAAAGCGGAATTTGACGAGGCTGTGGATATGTGCGATCAGGCAGTCAAGGAATCCTTTGGGTTGGCTGTTCGTCAAATTCAATACCGGAATCCCAAGGTAAAACTTAATCTGAATGGTATTGACCCGTTCTATGAGTTTCATCAAGGGAAACTGGTGGCTATAGTTGACAAGCGTCATGAAAGTCCGCCTAGCACTCCTTATAAGTTCGCTCCTTTACCTGCAGGCCAATCGATGGGACCTTCATTCCTGAAGCCCATAAGCACAGGAACGAGCTCTCGCACTGAAGAAGGCAAGGCCGGAGGCAAAGGCAAAGGGAAAGAAGGAGATTCAAGCCAGAGAAAGTAGCGCCCTTCCCTGTTTCCTTTTTCATTTTATTGATTCAAATTCGCTGTGTTCCGGGATCAGCTCCGGATTATTATACGAATTGTAATTCTCATTTAATCAATAAAAGGGTTTTTTACCTCCATTTTTGTTTAGTGAAAAACAACTTTAATAGAGGGATTGCATGTGTATTGTATCATTCCGGTTTTAAGTAATGAAGATCGGATTGTAAAACAAAATCTACATACCGGACTTATACATGCAAGATGAATTTCATAATAAGGTCACCGCTGATGAGGGAACACATCATTGTTACAAGAACGGTTTAAGGGGAATGATTGTGAGATCGTTTAGACGAGAGTTCATTCCTCAAGATATTCGTTAAACCGTTTATGTTGTCCCCCAGTATCATTGGGTGATTATCACTTTGAATAAACTCTGAGTGAGATTTTCTCGTGAGAGCTTTTAAGAGTGAGGTTTTAAAATAGAAATTCCTCTTCAAATATTTCCGACTGAGGAATTTCGGGTGAAAATGCCTTAGATTGTGGCGTACCCGAGTGAATTGTTTGTGTCGGAGTTTATGAGTCAGATCTCAATTGAAGAATTGATGACTCAGAATTATAAGCTATAAAACTCCCAAATAAAGAACTTCACGAGAGTATTAATTTGGAGTTCAGTATAACTTACTTGTTGTGTTTGGAGCTCGGTTTGATCCTACTGTCCATGTCATATTTGGTGTTCGGTTGAATCCTACTAGCCGTTCTTCAATTGGTCTTTGGTTTTACCCAATGACGATTCTTCACCGACGTTCGGTTAATCCTACTAGTCGTACTCAGAGTTCGGTTTAATCCTACAATCCGAGCCTTCGATACGGGGTTCAGATCAGGGCTATTCCTGAACCTACTGCGCCCGTCACTTGGGGTTCAGCGTGGTCTTGAAGAAAAACCAGCTTACTGCGCCCAAGCCTTCGCATGGGGTTCGGTTTGTGGCCTTGAATAAGGACCAGCCCTACAACCCATGTAGTCTTCGAATGGGGTTCGGTTTGTGGCCTTGAAGAAGGACCAGCCCTACAACCCATGCCCTGAGGTTCGGTTTAATCCTACAACTCAGGTCTTCACCGACGTTCGGTTTATCCTACTAGTCGTACTCAGAGTTCGGTTTAATCCTACAATCTGAGCCTTCATCGGTGTTCAGCCAAACTTACTAACCGTACCCAGAGTTCGGTTTAATCCTACAATCTGGGCCTTCAATATTTACACACTCGAGGAGTTACATCGTCAATTACAGAATGGGTAATTGAGATCATCCGTCCTGAGTATGTTCTTGTGCGTTGCGCATATTCGAAGAGTTACATCGTCAACTACAGAATAAGTAGCTGAGATCATCCGTCCTGAATATGCTTTTGTACACCGGATAAACTGAAAATCACAGCATAAGAAAAACTCGAAAGAGTTAAATTGTTATGAGAGATTCTTATTAAATCAAAAATAAGAATTACAAGGAGAGCGTAGCTGTGAAAATAAATTCTCCAGTATTCAATCCAAGATAAGGATAGGAGAGTGTAGAAACAGCTAGCTATAGTAGATGCGCAAGTTTTGGGTGTTCCATTTGTTTCGGATTGGAGTGCCATCAAGGTTTTCAAGGCGATAAGAGCCTTTGCCAGTGACCTCGGATACCCTGTATGGGCCTTCCCAGTTTGGGGCTAATTTGCCTTGATGGGCGAATTTGTTCCTTATACTTGCTTTCCTCAAAACCAAATCTCCAACGTTGAAAGTCCTTGATTGGACTCGTTTGTTGTACCGGAGAGCAACTTTGGCTTTGATGGCTTGATCTCTGATGAAAGCGTCTTCTCTGAGTTCTTGTATGACATCCATTTCAGATGCCAAGTTAGCATTGTTGGTTTCTTCAGAGAAGTACTTAACTCTTGTGGAAGCAATTTGCAGTTCCACAGGTATCATTGCCT
The DNA here is from genome assembly GCA_037962975.1 of Clitoria ternatea. Lineage (NCBI taxonomy): Eukaryota > Viridiplantae > Streptophyta > Magnoliopsida > Fabales > Fabaceae > Clitoria > Clitoria ternatea. The sequence continues at coordinate 105,020,517 of CM075675.1, read as the reverse complement.
CGACCCCGTATGTTAGGCGATATGGGGATTCGTTGGTGGATGAATGAGGCGTTGTCCGATATGCCCATAGGACATGACACAGCTGGTCTGTCCATCCGCCCTTGGCTTCACCAAGGCGCTTCTTTAGTCCCTTAAGCACCTCCCTGTTGGCCACTTCAGCTTGACCATTAGTTTGGGGATGTTCGACGGATGAGAATATTTGGGTTATTCCTAACCCTTCAAGCAAATCTGTGAATTTTCTATCCGTGAACTGGGTGCCATTGTCTGTGACAATCCGTGCTGGGACCCCGAACCGTGTTATGATGTTTTCATACATGAAACGGCGAGTTCGGGCTGAAGTAATATGCACCACCGGCTCTGCTTCTATCCACTTAGTGAAATAATCGACCCCTACAATGAGATATTTGATGCCCCTAGGAGCAGTTGGAAAGGGGCCCAAAATATCCAATCCCCATTGGTAGAAAGGCCATGGAACAGCGGATGTGAAGAGTTCTTCCGCCGGTGTGTGGTGTAGGTTAGAGAATTTTTGGCAAGCGTCGCATTTTTTGACGAAGTCAATGGAGTCTTGCTTCATTGTGGGCCACCAGTATCCAGCTCTGAGGATTTTTCGCATTAAGCTTCTTCCTCCGGCGTGGTGTCCACTTTGTCCTCCATGCACTTCCTCCATTACACCTTGCACCTCATCCTCTTTGAGACAAATTAAATAGGGCACAGAGAGTGCCCTTCTGTAGAGATTACCATCAATCATAGTGAAATACGGTAATTCTCTCCTTAACCTCGTCTTTTCCTTCTCATCTGTGGGTAGCTGTCCATCAGCCAAATAACGGATGTAAGGAGCCATCCATGTATCTCCGTAAAGGGAGTCAGTCATTATGGCGTTTAGAGAAGGGAAAAGAGGGATGCTGGGCGACGTTAGCGTGCTTTGAACCAGAGTAGTGGTGCTACCCGGTCGTTTAGTGCTTGCTAACCTGGAGAGTATATCTGCTCTCGTATTCTCTTCACGTGGAACATGCTTGAACTCCACCTTTGAGAATTTCTCAGTCAACTCCTTGACACAGTTCAAGTATAATTGGAGTTGAGGTTCGCGAGCTTGATATTCTCCTAAGATCTGCGAAATCACCAGCTGTGAATCGCTACAGAGTGTCGCCTCAGAAGCTCCGATGTCAATTGCAGCTCTTAGCCCGGCCAAGCAAGCTTCGTACTCAGCCTGGTTGTTGGATGTTTTGAAATTGAAACGAAGGGAGATCTCCAGGTGTACTCCGTCATCACTTTCGAGAACTACACCTGCTCCAGAGCCTCTTTGGTTTGATGAACCATCAACGTAAATGGTCCAATGGACTCGAGGGTAATCCGGATCAGTCCCTGTCATTTCCACAATAAAGTCAGCCAGGACTTGAGCTTTAATAGCGCTGCGGGGTTCGTAGGATATATCAAACTCAGAGAGTTCAATAGACCATTTGATCATCCTCCCAGCAAGATCGGGCTTGATTAAGACAGAACGGAGTGGCAAATCCGTTCTCACTATGATTGGATGGGCGTGAAAGTACGGACGCAACCGTCGTGAGGCCCAAACAACAGCGAGGGCGGCCTTTTCAATTTTTTGATACCGGATCTCAGCACCTTGCAAGGTCTTGCTAGTGAAATAGACCGGTCTTTGTCCATCAGGAGTTTCTTTTATCAAGGCAACGCCCAAAGCTTCATCTGAAATAGCCAAGTACAGAATGAGTGTGTCTTCGGGGTCAGGCTTTGTGAGAATGGGAGGTTTGGACAACACCTCCTTAAGCTCTTGGAAAGCTTTTTCTTGTTCCTGTCCCCACTCGAATTTCTTGGACTTTTTCAGTATTTTGTACAGGGGGAGCGACCTGTGAGCCATCTTCGGCATGAATCGTGCCAAAGCTGCTACCTTGCCATTCAGGGATTGGACTTCTTTGAGATTCTTAGGATTTTGCATGTCTAGAATCGTTTGGCACTTCCCTGGATTGGCTTCTATACCACGTTGAGTTAACATGAAACCCAAAAATTTCCCAGCAGGGACAGCAAATGTGCACTTCATTGGGTTCAGCCTCATGTTAAATTGTCTCAAACGGGTGAATACTTGGCGCAGGTCTTCAATATGATCGCCACCAACCGGTGTCTTTGCTATTATGTCGTCAATGTATACTTCAACAAGTTTGGTGTGCATACCTTCGAAAACCTTGTTGATCATGCGCTGATATGTCGCCCCAGCGTTTTTCAGGCCAAAGGGCATGACTGTATAGCAAAAGACACCACGATCATTTATGAAAGCTGTCTTCTCTTGATCCTCTTCACACATCGGAATTTGGTTGTAACCAGAATAAGCGTCCATGAAGCTCAGGTATTGGTAACCAGAGGAATCATCTACCATCCGATCTATATTAGGAAGAGGATAAGGATCTTTTGGACAGCAGCGGTTGAGGTCCACGTAGTCAATGCACATTCTCTATTTACCATTGGATTTAGGGACCATCACCACATTCGAAAGCCAAGAGGAATATCGGATTTCCTTGATAAATCCGGCCTTCAGCAATTCCTCAGTTTGCTGACAAGCTGCTTTCTGTTTCTCTGGGCCCAATCGTCTTTTCTTTTGGGCCACAGGTTTCGTCTCTGGATAGACAGAAAGTTTATGACAGCAGAATTCAGGGTCTATGCCTGGCATATCGGCTGCAGTCCATGCAAAGAGGTCTTTAAACTCTTGTAAGAGGGCCAGCAGTCGCTGCTCTATTTCAGTATCTAGCTTGTCATTGATATGGGTGATCTTTTCTGGAGAATCTCCCAAGACAATGTCCCTGGAATTTCCATCCGGTGTGGGCTTTGATGGGTTGAACGGATCAATGTTCAAATCCGCTCTAGGGTCCAGGTCGACAAGACTTACGGATTCAGCCGATGTTCCAGCATCATTAAGTTTCCTCTTTTTATTGGAGGCGTCCAGCTTTGTCATGTTGAGACTAAGGTTGTAGCAGTACCTAGCCATCTCTTGATCACCACGGATAGATGACACAGCATTATCCTTGTCAATGAACTTGATAAGGAGATGTGGGGTTGATACAACTGCCTCCATTGCATTCAGAGTAGGACGGCCTATGATGCCATTAAATGGTGATTTGACATCAATCACTAGCACCCGAGACCTAACCGTCCTGGCTCCTGGTTCGCCTTCAAACGAGATAAGGGTGTCAAGATACCCTTTAGTTAGTTGCTTTGCGCCATTGAAAGCTGTTAGTTCCTGTGTGTAAGGCTGTAAATCTGAGTCTTTAAAACCCATTCTTTCAAAGCAATTATAGAAAATAACATCGCAGGAACTTCCCTGGTCAACAAGGATTCTTCGGACGTCCTTGTTGGCGATCACAGCAGTGATGACTACAGCATCGTCACCACCAGGAACGGTTGGGCCAAAATCCTCGTCAGAGAAAGAGATTATGGGAGCCTCAATTCCTCCTCTGTAAGGGCGATTGTCTTTGACTTTCCCTTGCACAGATAGAATCATTATGTGATGATTCTTACGGGCTGTAATTGAAGCTCCTCCTCCAGCGAACCCTCCAGCAATCATGTCAATGACTTCACGTCGGCCCTGACGTTGTTGCTGGGGCATGCTGTCTTTCTGTGCTGCATTATCGGTCATTACACCTTTTTGCTTCTCTGCAGCAGAGAACTTTCGAACCGGACTGGGGTTGTTGTCATCCCCATCGTCGGGATCTCTTTCTCTTTTCTCATTCCGTTCTGGCCTGTCAAAGGATTTTTCTTTGAACAGGTATTGCTTCAATTTGCCTTCTCTAATTAGCGTCTCAACCGCGTTCTTTAGAGCTTGGCATTCATCAGTGGAATGACCATTTTGTTCATGAAAATCACAGTACTTTCGTGAATTTCCTGGTCTTTTCATAGGGGCTGGTCTCCTGATGCCATATGTGCTGAAAACTGGCCATCCGACCTCTCTCAAAATTTGAGATGGTCTGGCAGATAACTGTGCATAATGGCTGAAGGAATTGACATGCCTTTCTCGAGGTCGAGGAGGGTGGTTATCCACCTTAGGATTGGTGAATGGCCTCTCCATGCGTTCTGACCTCGTCTTTTCCTTACCCTTCTGGGTTTGGGGAGATGGTGTTGGTGACTTTTTCTTTGCAGCCATTGCCTCCAAGTGCATCTCTATGCTCACATACTTTGAGGCTTTTTTCCTGAACTCCTCAAAAGTTGCTGGGGGGCTCTTTGCTAATGAAAAAGCGAAAGCTGATCCTGGCTGCAATGCCTCAATTACGATATGCAGCTTGATAGATTCTGTGAGGTTAGGAACCAGGGCTGCTTCCTTATAAAACCTCTTCAAAAAATCTTTTAAGCCCTCAGTTTCACTTTGCTTAATCTGAGCCAAGGTATGAGACGTCTTGGGTACGTCTCTGGAGATGACAAAGTGGGTTTCAAAGGCAGCTGCCATTTCCGTCCAAGAATCTATGGATCCAGAAGGCAGGCCTTTAAACCACCCGAGGGCTTCCTCAGACAATGTTCGAGGGAACATTCGGCACATCACGTCTTCATCAGCCCCCAAGTACATGGCTTCAAACACATAAGCATCAAGGTGCTTAGTTGGATCAGTTTCACCATTATACTTTCCGATGGAAAGTGGTTGAGTGGTTTGAAGGTGCTTGGGGATGCTGATGCCCATAAGTCTCCTTGAAAAAGGAACCTTCAGATTGTAAGACAATGGGGGTGCTGTTGTTGAATCTCTCTTCCTTCGGGAAGCTGCATCCTCAGAATCGCGAGTTTGTTCTCCCTCCTCAAACGTTGGGATCTTTGAGTACTGAAGAGTGGTGGACTTTTCACCATCAGTTGTGTGGGGAGTGTTTCGCGTGCGAGATGACTCTTTATCCTCGCTTTGCCTTTTTTCTCTTCGCAATTCAGCGAGTTCCTTCTGAAGTTGTTTGATCAACTCATCACGAGGATCAGGATCAGACACTGTTACTATCTTCTTTGAGCTGCCCCCATGAGAATCAAAGTTGAGTTTTCTGAAGGCGTTAGGATTGGTTCTGCCTTCAGCCTGATTTTCCGTGAAGTCTTGTGCTTCGCCTTCCATTGTGGATTACCTGCTCTGTCAAAGGATATGGGAATAACTTTATCGGGTCCCACGGGGCGTGCCAATGATCTGTCCTGGACCGGGGTCAAGAGATCCGATCTCAAGCCAGTCACGAATAGTATGTCAATACCGTCTAGTAGACCGGATGTATGTGTATCCGATGTAGGTATCCGTTGTCCTTGAATGAGGAGAGCGGATTGGGCGTTCTGGAGATCCTTCACACCGACCTAACGCGTTGAAGTGGGCGAATGGTGGTGTCACCTGCAAAGATTCTCCGACGCTCAAGTCAGTGATTATATTCCAAGTAAGGAATGTATTCAGAGAGGAATCAGTCGTAAAAAATGCTGAAGCAGAAGATCCCTAACTTCAATCATGAAGTTAGTTCATATACCTGATTGGCTCGATTAACGAGGACTCGTTGGTGGGGAACCACCAACTCCCATTAGCATTATTATATTGCGCACTTACCTGCATGATTGGGTCAAGTGGCTATTTTATATTGAGCATAGAGAATGTAGACTAGGATTAGGGAACAAGTTGACCATTCCCGTGAGCAGAATTTGGCTCGTAGTGCAGGGAATTATTGATCGATCCCTGTAGCAACAATCCTTGTCTTTTGCAGTGTCGTGTGTGTTGTCCGGTGTCATGGTGTTATCCTGAACAACCGGTATAGGGAGAACGCCTGATACGGAATTACAGTCCGGATGTATACCGATGACACCGGTTACACGTAGATGTCTTATCAAAGACGTTGAAATATGTATAGAAGATCGGATACCGGTATTGAGACCGGATCACCTGTATAGCGGAATGTGTCTATGTCGACTATCTCAGAGAGTAAGTATAATTGTCAGCGAAATACGTGAAAAGGTGATTATCCTCCATCCCTATCACAGGATCGTACTCTGATAATTGACCTACCCCTTGACACACTCTGAGCACTGAGCCAAATTAATTGACATACTCTACACGCTATCAGAAGCAAGGGACCCACTTGCACCCAACGATTCATTTCCTACGTTCGACTATAAATAGCATTTTCCAATACACATGCAAGGTTACGTTGTTCTATCTTACACTCTTACTATTGTATTGCTTAAGTGTTTACTGAGTTTCATACACCCTTCTAACTTGAGCGTCGGAGAATCTTCGCAGGTGGCACCACCTTTCGCTCCCCTTCAACGCGAATCTCTGGTGTGTAGGATTTCCAGGACAACAAGGCCGGTTTCTCCCACTGAGAGGCCGGATTACAACACCGGATACCCACTGTACCGGTGTATAAACCATAAAATTTCCATACACTTGTATTCTTATGGTTGGTCCCACACTGGATCCTAGACCCTGGTTCAAACCAGTTCATTTGCACGCCCAGTGGGACCTGTTAGAGTTATTCCCACCTTTCGTAAAAGTTTGGTAGCTCAAAATGGAAGGCGATGAACGTGATTTCGTTGATGGTCACGTGGAGGATGTAACCCACCAGCAAGCTGGAAGGAGGCTCGTTTTTGAATCTCCTGTCACCAACACCATAAGGATGGTACCAGTGGCTGCCCCTTACCCTCGGGATAAGGTTATTAGGCAACTCAGGGAGGAGCTGATGGAGCTAAAGTGTGAGAAGAGAGGAGCTGGGGACAGGGTGACGTCCCATGCAGAAGGTGCTCACCATGCATCCATGAGGGAAAGATCTACGACCCTCCAATACTCAAAAATCCCTACGTACGAGGAGAGGGAGCAGACGCAGGACTCTGGTGATAGAGTCAGTACCAGGAGGAAGGAGCAAGCAGTGGTGACCTCCGAAACTTATAGGCTCAGTGTTCCTTTCTCAAGGAGACTCATGAGTGTTGTCATCCCCAAGCACTTGCAGACAACTCAGCCACTGTCGATCAGAAAATACAATGGAGAAACTGATCCCACTAAGTACCTTGATGCTTACGTGTATGAGGCCATGTATCTGGGAGCTGATGAAGACGTCATGTGTCGAATGTTCCCAAGAACACTGGCGGAGGAGGCTCTTAGCTGGTTCAAGAGTTTACCCTCAGGGTCCATACATTCCTGGGAGGAGATGGTAGCTGTGTTCGAAAGTCATTTCGTCATTTCTAGGGATATCCCAAGGACTTCTCACACCTTGGCACAGATAAGGCAAGGAGAGACTGAAACTCTCAAGGAGTTTCTGAAGAGATTCTACAAGGAGATTGCGTTGGTCCCTAACCTCACGGAGGCCATATAGCTCTATATTGTGGTGGAGGCTTTACAACCTGGTTCTGCTTTTGCCCTATCTTTGGCAAAGAGCCCCCCAACAACCTTTGAGGAGTTTCGAAGGAAAGCCTCCAAATACGTTGGTATAGAAATGCACTTGGAGGCTACAACAGATAGAATGAAGCCACCAGTGCCCCCTCAGCAGCCACGGAGGGATAAGGAGAAAGTGAGACCAGAAAAGCATGCCTTTAGAGAAGATTTTGCAAGCACTCGACCTCATCAACGAGACAGGCGCGTCTCATCTTTTAGCAACTATGCTCCTCTGAATGCCAGGCATTCATAAATTTTAAGGGAAGTTGGTTGGCCAACACTTAGTGTCTTTGGGATCAGGAAGCCACCCCCAGTGAAAAGACCTAGGAACCCACGTAAATATTATGCCTTTCATGAACAGGAGGGTCACCATACAGACGAGTGCAAAGCGTTGAAAAATACTATGGAGACCCTCATTAGAGAGGGAAAGCTGAAGCAATATCTGTTCAGAGAAAGATCCCTAGAGGAGCCTGACAGGACGGACAAGAGAGGGAGAGACCCAGATGATGAGGGTGATAATAGCCGCAACCCAGTTAGAAGGTTTACTGCAGCTGAGAAACAGAAGGGAGTGGTGACTGCTGGAGGAGCTCAGTAAGATAACATGCCTCAACAGTAGAGGCAAGGAAGGCGTGGAGTGATCGAGATGATTGCTGGAGGGTTTGCAGGAGGAGGAGCATCGATCACTGCCAGGAAAAATCACCATCGGATGATTTTGTCAGTACAGGGCAAACCTAGAGATAACCTTCCTTTCAGGGATGGTGTGGCAGCCCCAGTGGTGTCGTTCACTGATGATGACTTCGGCCTGATGATCCCAGGAAGAGACGACGCAGTGGTGATCATTGCTGTCATTGCTAATAAGGATTTGAAGAGGATCCTCGTCGATCAGGGAAGTTCTTGCGATGTAATTTTTTATAACTGTTTCAAAAGAATGGGTTTTAATGATGCAAATCTGCAACCGTATACGTAAGAACTCACGGCGTTTAATGGGGCAAAGCAACACACTATAGGGTATCTTGATACCCTCATTTCTTTTGAAGGTGAGCCTGGTACGAGAACGGTGAAATCGAGAATCCTGGTGATCAATGTGGAATCCCCTTACAACGGAATCATAGGCCGCCCTACCCTGAACGCAATGGAAGCAATTGTGTCCACTCCTCACCTCTTAATCAAATTCATTGACAAGGACAACAGTGTGTCCTCCCTCCGTGGAGATCAGGAGATGGCTCGATACTGTTATAACTTGAGCCTCAACATGGTCAAACTGGAAGCGTTTAATAAGAAGAGGAAGCTGAGTGACAGAGGAACAGCAGCTGGGTCTATCAGTCTCATTGACTTGGATCCCAGGGCGGAATTGAAGATCGACCCTCTTAACCCCTCAAAGCCCACACCGGATGGTGGTTCCAGGGATGTCATCTTAGGAGATTCCCAGAGAAGGTCACGCACATTAATGATAATCTGGAGGCTGGCATGGAGCAATGTTTGTTGGCTCTCTTACAGGAGTTTAAAGACCTTTTTGCATGGACTGCAGCAGACATGCCTGGGATGGATCCTGATTTCTGTTGCCACAAACTCGCTGTGTACCCAGAAACGAGACCGGTGGCCCAGAAAAAGAGGAGGTTGGGACCGGAAAAGCAGAAAGCAGCGTGTGAACAAACTGAGGAGTTGTTGAAAGCTGGTTTTATAAAGGAGATTCGCTATTCATCTTGGCTTTCCAACGTTGTTATGGTGCAAAAAGCCAATGACAAGTGGAGGATGTGTACGGATTACATGGACCTTAATCGATGTTGCCCCAAGGATCCATATCCTCTCCCAAACATTGATCGTATGGTAGATGACTCATCTGGTTATCAGTATCTCAGTTTTATGGATGCTTATTCAGGGTACAATCAGATTCCGATGTGGGAAGGAGATCAAGAAAAGACGGCCTTTGTCAATGACCATGGTGTTTTTTGCTACACCGTCATGCCGTTTGGATTGAAGAACGCCGGTGCTACCTACCAGCGCATGATCAACAAAGTGTTCGAAGGCATGTACACCAAGCTGGTAGAGGTGTATATCGATGACATCATCGCGAAAACTCCCGCTGGAGGAGACCATATTGAAGATTTACACCAAGTGTTTATTCGGCTGCGACAGTACAACATGAGGCTGAACCCATTGAAGTGCACCTTTGCAGTCCTGGCTGGGAAGTTTTTGGGTTTCATGTTGACCCAGCGGGGTATTGAGGCCAACCCTGGAAAATGTCAGGCAATTCTGGATATGTAAAGCCCTAAGAGCTTAAGGGAGGTACAATCGTTGAATAGGAAGGTGGCCGCTCTAGCTCGATTCATGCCCAAGATGGCACATAGATCCCTCCCTCTGTATAAGGCGTTGAAGAAGCACAAGAGTTTCGAATGGGGAGAAGAGCAAGAGCAAGCTTTCCAGCAGCTTAAGGCCATGCTTTCAAGTCTGTCGATACTGGTAAAGCCTGACCCTGGTGAGACTCTAATCCTGTATTTGGCAATTTCTGATGAAGCCCTAGGCGTGGCTCTTGTCAAAGAAACTTCAGAGGGACAGAGACCGGTGTATTTCACCAGCAAGACATTCCAAGGGGATGAAGGTAGATATCAGAAGATAGAGAAGGATGCTCTAGCGGTGATGTGGGCTTCACGACGATTGAGGCCGTATTTTCACTGCATCCAGTATTGGTGAGAACGGATCTGCCTCTCCGTTTAGTGCTTAGTAAACTAGATCTTGCTAGAAGGATGATCAAATGGTCCATCGAGCTTTCTGAGTTCGAAATTTCTTATGAGCCTCGAGGAGCTATTAAAGCTCAAGTTCTGGCGGATTTCGTGGTGGAAATGACAGGGTCGGATCCAGATACACCTCGAGCGCATTGGACCATTTATGTTGATGGGTCGTCAAACAGTAAAGTCTGTGGAGCCGGCGTCATGGTGGAAAGTGATGACGGTGTACACTTGGAGATTTCCCTCCGATTCAATTTTAAGACCTCCAATAATCAAGCTGAGTATGAGGCATGCTTGGCCGACCTCCGAGCGGCGATCGACATCGGAGCGTCAGCAGTTACATTGTGCAGCGATTCACAGTTGGTGATTTCACAAATCCAAGGAGAATATCAAGTCCGAGAGCCACAACTTCAATTATACTTGAATTGTGTGAATGAATTGAAGGGGAGATTCGATGTGCTAGAATTCAAGCATGTACCAAGAGAGGAAAATACTAGAGCGGACATCTTATCGAGGCTTGCAAGTACAAAACAGCCTGGTAGCACAATGACAGTGGTCCAGAGCACGTTGACATCACCTAGTATACCTCTGTTCCCATCTCTCAATGCTATAATGGTCAATTATCCTTATGAGAATTCTTGGGTCGTCCCCTACATCCGTTATCTGGCGGACGGATAACTTCCCACCGATGAGAAAGAAAGGAGACGAGTGAAAAGGGAACTGCCATACTTCACTATGGTTGACGGTGTTCTATACAAGAGAGGTTTCTCAGTCCCGTATCTCCTTTGCTTGAGAGAAGACGAAATACAAGGAGTGTTGGAGGAAGTACATGAGGGGCAGTGTGGGCACCATGCCGGAGGTAGGAGTTTAATGAGAAAAGTCCTCAAGGCTGGATATTGGTGGCCCATAGTGAAGCAAGACTCAGCTGACTTCGTGAGGAAATGTGATGCTTGCCAAAGATTCTCCAATCTCCATCACACACCGGCCCAAGAACTCTCTTCATCCGTTATGCCATGGCCGTTCTATCAGTGGGGCCTTGATATCCGAGGCCCATTCCCAACCGCTCCAGGAGGTATTAAATATTTGATTGTGGGGGTAGACTACTTCACTAAGTGGATAGAGGCTGAGCCAGTAGTGCATATCACTTCTGCGCGGACAAGGCGCTTTGTATATGAAAACATCATAGCCCGATTCGGTGTCCCGGGGCGGATTGTGACTGACAATGGCACCCAGTTCACAGATAAGAAGTTCACAGACTTACTCAAAGGACTGGGGATAGTCCAAATTTTCTCGTCTGTTGAGCACCCCCAGACAAACGGCCAAGCAGAGGTGGCTAATCGAGAAGTATTAAAAGGGTTGAAGAAGCGCCTCGGAGAAGCAAAGGGAGGTTGGACTGATCAGCTATGCGATGTTCTGTGGGCATATCGTACTACACCACACTCTTCCACTAATGAATCCCCATATCGGCTGACTTATGGGGTTGAGGCAATGATCCCCGTGGAGCTACAAACCAGATCGGCCCGAGTGGAATATTTTTCAGCTGAAGACAATAACACCAATCTGGCATTAGAGCTGGACGTTCTCCATGAACTAAGGGAAGAGGCTTTTATTAGAGACCAGGCAATAAAGGCGAAGGCAGCTCTCCGGTACAACAAGCATGTTCAACACAGAGCATTTAACACTGGAGATCTTGTTTTGAGGAAGGCGAGTGTGGGGAATAAATTCGCTTATCAAGGGAAGCTAGAACCGACATGGGAAGGCCCTTATAGAGTTTCTGAGGTGACTGGAAAGGGATCATACCGGCTTGAGGAGCTCGATGGAACCCCGATTCGCAACAAGTGGAACACTCAGAACTTACGTATTTATTACAGCTAGTTGGTAAGACGGCATGTACTCTTTTTCCTTACTTGAGTTTTGTAACATCCCTGATATTTTAATGAAAATTATGAAATGGGAAATGTTAGTGAATGTTTAGAAATTCTATTTAGTGTTTATTCTGTTTGAGCCGGTGTCGAGATCGGTCTCAGAAGCGCGGACAGGCAAAGCTGAAGATCGGACGAGTAAGGAAGAGCGGGCAGGGCTAGGCGGTTTGGTCCCACCGTTGTGGGGAGAGCGCCTCACACGGGGTCACATACCGGATTAACCTCGTAATGATGGAGACAATGGATATAAGTAATCAAGAGGTGAGCACAAATAAAGTATCCGATCTCTCAGGTTGTAGCTCGGATTTCCGAAGTATGAACATTAAGTATGGACGGCGGAGCCGATATTTATATCGGACCTATACTCTTGCGAATTATTGGAGGATTATGGCCACTTGGACGTTGAAGTGATGAAGCTGTAATTCATGATCCGTAGGTAGTAGGCTAAGCAGGGAAGACTGAGTGAAGGAGTTGAGACTGCGAAACCAGTGCTCGGAGGAAAGAATCAACACAAAGAACAGATCATCGAAGCGTGGAATCAGAGTAAGGGGGTGTTCGGGTTATAATTAATTAGAATAGGACTTACTTCTTATTCAGATCTTTAAGGTAACGTAAACAGACTAAGGGAAAATATTGTTAAACGTAATTGTGTGTTTATACTTGTGCATTTGTGATAGTGTACATTGATGAGTTGAGAATTGGGTGTGTGGTTGAGTTATCATGCATGATCTTGAAATATTTAATATTGACGTAATCAGTGTTATGCAACTCCGGGTTAGCAAGCAGGCTACCCGAGGGATGAGAAAATTGATATCTAATGAGAAATGATCAGTGTTATGTGACGTTGGGTTAGCAAGCAGGCTACCCGATTGATGAGAAATTGATATTATTGTGAGAAAGGTAAATTGTTGAATGATTACGTGGTATGGGATGGCCGACGGTATATGATAGCCCCTCATTTCCGGCTCCCGTGGTTTTTGTGCCCAGTTGAGCTACCCAGTGGTCGAGGTGGAGAGTCAAGCAGGACTCAGTGAACCAAGCAGGGTTCACGGGGTGTCAAGTAGGACCCCCAGCTGAAGGCCAATCCTTTAGTATCCGGATACTAGGAGTTAGATTATATGAGAGTCAGTTGTGATCATGATGTATGTAATGAATGTGATGTATGTAAAGAATGCGATGAATGTGAGTAAATGGATAGAATTGTGTAGTTGGTTTACTACGGTGACTGCATGAAATACTCTGTGTTTCAGTATGTTTATTTATGGGTAATGCTTGATGTATATGTATAGATATGCATGTGTATTTGTTAAGATCCGTTCTAAATTAATTATTATGTCAAACACTCACCCTTGCATTTTTTTTTAGTAACCAGAGGCTGGGAGGGGGATGAAGCCGTGGAGCTGGGCCAAGGGGGAAGAATGGTGTCAGGGTCGGATGAATTTGAGTGACTCTTTATAGAGTCTTACTTGTGTGTAAAAACTTCTTATTATAGTTACTAGTGTATGTAATACAGACCGAATTGAATGAAAAATATATTTCAAAAATATATTACTGTTATGTACATATGTTTTTATGGTAAATTCTTGGGTTCACTAGACCGTTTGTGAGAGTGAATTTTGTGAGACCGGTTGCATGTCTGTTTAATCCGATGTGAGAAAGGTGTTCGTTCAACGAATAGCACCTCGTCTACGTGAGAGTCCGGAATCTCGCTTAGACGAGTAAGGGCCTCGCTCAAGCGAGACGCCCTGATTTCCCTTTCTCTCATCCGCTGTGTTTAATTAAAATTGTTTTTCTCTAAATATCAATTAATTTTTAAGAAAAGGAAAAATTTATTGTAAAATGTAATAGTTTGAATAAAAATAAATGTAAAAATAGTCTAGGACGTTACACTTGGTATCAGAGCGGTTCTTTCTAGAGCCGGTGTGTGGGCCGATCTAATGATTGTGGTAATTTTATGAAAGTTGATTGCATTTTGTTGTGTTAAGATTACGTGTGTCTGGCACCGTTCCCTTGGCACTCCACTGGCGTTGTAGTCTATGAATATAAGGTAAGTTTACAATCCCCTGGCTAATCTTGGTTATTAATAGTGATGTGTTTGCTCATTGTAGAATTATAATGGCCGGAGAGACCAGTTCTGGGGGAAGAGATGATTTCTTCTCTAGATTTACTCAGCTGATGAGTAGGACCGAATCCGGTCCCACTCTGGATAAATTCCTGAAAAGGAATCCTCCGACTTACAAGGGGGACATGACTATGACTGGGCATATATCTGGATTAGGGATATTGAACAGGCTTTTGAATATTTTGAGTGCTCTGAAGAGCAAAAGGTTCTATCTGCTACTTACCAACTAAGAGATGAAGCACATGAATGACAGATTGAATTGGAAATGATATTTAAAGTAAGCATATATATATGTATGTGTGTATATGTGCGTATTGAAGTGAACATCTACAAATGGGTATAGCTCATAAAGGTTAAATCTCGTAGTGAAATGAGAATAGTAAGTGTGTTGGTAGCTATAAGTTTGTTTGAATACTGAAGTTTGACAATGCATAGAATAAAATAAGTTGATGAATTCTCTAATACGATTATTTTTAGGAAGGGTGAATTCCCTATGTCCTTCTACCTTGTATGAACAATGATAAATGTTAGTTGCTCATTTTTGGTGTTGAATCTACTTGATGGACAATATGAAAAATCCTCAGGATGAAGGAATGAATTGTAGTAATAAACTGTCTCGTATTGAGTTTAAAGTTAGAGAACCATTGATGATATGAGTAAATAGAAGGAGTTTATGAATAAATCAAGAAATGATGGTTGGACGTAGTTTAAGAGATTAGGTGCAATGGTACTTGTGATTAAAGAATGTTGATTTTATGATGTTGGAGGATAGAGGATTGAATGGATGAATGATGATGTAATGAGAATTAGCAACGTTGTCGTAAGGTTAACTTTTTAGGGGGGGTGAACCTCCTATACTGTTTTTATGAAGCAGATTTAATTAAGTGCTATAGGTATGTCATATTCCTATTGTTAGACGATTGATTAATGGATATTAAGAGAAATTATGAGTAATTGATGAATGACGGTGTAAGAATACCTGTACAAGTTGAAGGTAATAGAAGAGGAGTGGCTAGTAATAATTTTCAGTGATATAATTGGTGAGGCGATATTTTACTCAGGAAAGGACTAGGAGGATGTATCATATGAATGATGGTCAAGTGAAGTATATGTACACCGGACTGTTACGTATATGATAAGAGAAGTAGAGATTGGATGACACTAAAAGGATGTGATTAAAAGGTAATTAAGCAGATAGATAATAAGAATGAAGAGAAGTTTTACCTAGTCGTTTGGGCTTTACATTGATATTAGTGTTACATGGGAGTCATAGCGGCTGGCCACCGTGGGTTCCTTTTAACACTAATTCAATATAGAGGTGCCAATAGACATAGGGAAATGAATTATGATGTAAATAGTTGAATTGTATACCCGACTTTCACATGATTTAACTACAGAGTGTTGAACCCCTGAGACTGATCACCTCAGGTAGTTGCACTGGTAGTTGAGGTCGTGTGGAGTCGAGGAGACAAACATGTTGTAGCCAATCTTGAGTGATCAGATTTAGAAAAGAGAAATGTATGGTTCGTATTTCTGAAATTAGTAAATGATTAGAAATGAGGAACAAATAGAGATGAGGTTTGGTAACTGACGAATAATGAGTATAGAAAAGTAAATATTGTGGCGTGGTAGTTATTGTGAATTATTGCTAGATTTCTTTTAAAGAAAAGAGGACCTTAAAAGGAAATTGGATAGCTCGAGTCCCTCCTAAGGTACACTTAGTGAGGAATTGATGAAGTATCGATAGGAATTAAGGAAATAAGATAAACCAAAGGAGAGTCCGGTTGTGTGGCCGAGAAAATGCGAATTAGGTTTCCAAACTGTGAAGCAATGCTTGACTTCTGCACTGGTACTTACACTACTTAATATGATGAAGGAGTTTGTAGTATATTGTGATGCATCCAAATTTGGATTGGGGTGTGTGTTGATGCAATCGGATCGAGCAATTGCCTATGCTTCAAGGCAATTGAGGCCACATGAGGAGAATTACCCGACCCATGACCTGGAACTCGCAGCAGTAGTGTACGCACTGAAGATTTGGCGCCATTACCTGTATGGAGCTCGCTTTGTAGTATTTAGTGACCACAAGAGTTTAAAGTATTTATTTGATCAAAAGGAGCTAAATATGAGACAAAGGAGATGGATGGAGTATCTGAAGGATTACGACTTCGATTTAAAGTATCACCCGGGCAAAGCAAACGTTGTAGCGGATGCACTAAGCAGGAAGGTATTACACGTGGCTTACTTGTAACATCCTAAAAATTTTATTCTCATGTATAATCATTTTGATTTAGACCATCAATGATATTATCCATTTTATCTCAACTTTCTACATAAATTTTTGGTTAGGACAACATCTTCAATTTAACCTTTTACCATGGTAAATAATTTTAACTTTATACCTTTGGTAAAAGTTAATCAAATAATTTATTACCTATTTCCTTAGTTATTAATTTCCTTGGCTTTTCCAATTACTCTCATCAAATTGCCACATACTCCACTCAAAATGCGTCATCTTGTACACATTTCAATTGTTAGTTAGAGTCCGAATATGGAAATGTGTCCAACTACAAAGTTTTTCCTCTTTTTCTTATCTTTCCAACAAGACCAAATTTGTTAAATTCCATTAAGATATGAGAGAGATATGTCCAAAATACCGAAACAGTGTCAGAATTGATATTTTATTTCAATCATATCATCTTGTACATATTGTAATACCTTGTTAGAGTCCGAATTTGAAAAAGTTGTAAACTACAAAGTTGTTTCTCGTTGTCTTAGCTTTCCAACAAGACCACATTTGTTAAACTCCATTAAGATATGAGAGAGATATGCCTAAAATACCAAAACAGTGTCAGAATTGATATTTACTTCAATCAAACAAACTACATTATGTAGGCTGCGGAAATGGTTAACAATCCAGCTCATTTTTCTCACCTAAAACCTCCATTATCACCATAATTCATGCACCTAACATCCCACTACAATCCCATTATGAAAATCTTGTCCCCCACTTGTCATTTACATCATTAAATCAACACTACATCTTGTTCCCAAGTCTGAATTCTTAGAACAAGCTAAAGTTAGTGAAGTCTCTCTCTTATTTTATTTCACTTTCTCCATTAATTTCACTCTTGATCTGAAGCTAGGACAATAATACAACACTTTCAACCACTTTAGGAACCTCCATTAAGGTAAGAGGGGACAGGGTTGTGAATATTTGTGAAATGGGTAGAATTGTATGCTGATTCTAGGATTCCAGAATTTATTCGTAACTTGTTGCTCATTTTTGATATTGAAAACGTGTGAATTTGACTCTGACTTCTTCATGAAAGTTGTAGATCTTTTTGATATCTGAATTTTGAGACCTGAATCAAGTAATTTGAATAAGTATAGCAAAAGTTATAGCCAAAATACTACAGCATATTCGTGTGAAAGATTTATCCTTTGTTATGTGTATATATTGATTTACTGGGAACTGTACGTGCATACTCAGCCTTGGATGTCTGCATGAAAGTTGTAGATAATTAAGTTGTGGATCTTTAGAAAGTGGTTTCACATTAAAATAATTTTTGTAGCTCAAGTTATGCCCATAATACTGAAGTATGTACAAGCTGTAAATCTGTAAATTTGAAATCCGTAACTTATTGTTAAAATTGGACATTTTGTAGTAAGAATTAGTGATCAGTGTCTTCATGAAAGTTGTAAATCTTTTTGTTATGTGAATTTTGAGACCTGAACCGATTGATTTGAGTATGTGTAGCAAAAGTTATAGCCAAAATACTACTGTATGTCCGAGTGAAAGATTTACTTCATGTTTAGTGTATATTTTGATATGCTGGGAATTATACATGCATAATCAGCCTTGGATGTCTTCATGAAAGTTGTAGATAATTAAGTTGTGGATTTTTAGAAAGTGGTTTCACATCAAAATAATTTTTGTAGTTCAAGTTATGCTCAAATTACTGAAGTATGTGCAAGCTGAAATTCTGAAATTCTGGAATTTTGGAAATCCGAATTTGTTTTCAATACTGGGAATTTTGTGGTATGAATTAGTTGTTTGAGTCTTCATGAAAGTTATAGATAATTATGTTAGGAGTATTTTAGAACTGGTTTCATGCAAAAATCATTTTTTTAACTCCAGAAACACTGAAATTACTAATATATGTACGTTTTGAAAAACTCACCTTGAGGCAGTGTGGTATTTCGTGAATAAGTAATATTTCTGTTCGGAATTTGAAACTGTGTTCTTCATGAAAGTTGTAGATAATTGTATTATTGAGCTATAGAAAGTGGAATCACCTAAAAAGGAGTTGATTTGCCCATGTTATGACTGTTTTGCTAATGTATGTTGCTGTTGGGGATGCTGAAAGTCAACTAGAATGGCTATTTTGAAAGAAAATGATATTTTCTCTATGTATAAAAATTATTTATTAAATTATTGAATGATTATGAATTATTATAAATGTTGTTGAGTATCACACAGTTTGTATATTGTGATGGTGAATAATTATGAATGACATAATTAATATATATGTACATGAATGCCTTGTGGTTATTGACATATGTGGTTGAAACAGTAAATCCATGATTTTGTGAATTATTATGTGTATTGTGTTCCTTGAGGACTTGTAGTATCCAAGAGGTTTTGGAAATGTGGATATCATGGTATGTTAAAAGAATTAAAGGCATTCATGCATCATAAGCATTCGGACGCACCATGGAATTCAGGGGTTCCATGATTGCCTACCCTGGTGGGGGGTTACTCTATGATGAGTTAAGCCCTATTATGTTGTGTGCCATGGAGTGTAGGGATTCATGGTTTATGCAGAAGTCCTACTTATGATATTGTGTACTTCGGTACTTAAGCGCCATGAAGTATAGGGATTCATGGTATATGCTAAAGCCCTATTTGTGTCTCTATGAGACTTTTACTGCAGTATTCCCACCAAGACCAAATGGATCCAGCATGACATCATTTGACTAATTAAAGATCTATTAATGGATTTGTTTGACATATTCATCATATCATTATGAATTGTTGATTGTGTTTGTGCAATTTTATCTATTTTATATTTATTCTATATTCTGTCTCACTCTTACATTAATTTTTACAGTGAATGACACGCAGAATGCAGAGTGATGCCATGATGGATGTCTATTTGTTTTATTACCTGAACTTTGAATTTATGGGTTGTAATAAATATAATATGTCATGTACCATTATCTTCACAATCGTTTCCGCTACTTAAATATTTTCTTGAATTTAATTATTCACGACTAGTATGTATGATAATTTTTCCGCTGTTATTAATTGTTATATAAACTCTGAATTAAATTTATAATTTTTAAAATGATCTTTCGAAAAAGCGAAAAATTTACTCGAAAATTTTAATCCACGTTTCGGGGCGTTACATTACTTATTGGGCAAAGAACAAGAACTGCTAGAAAGCTTTAGGGATATGAATATTGGAGTGGTCATGAGTGCGCCAAAACGAATGACGATTGGAATGTTAAAAAATCTCCAATGAATTTCTGGAGTCTGTGATGGCCGCGTAGAAAGACGATGAAGAGTTACTGAAGTTGATCGACAGTCAGGCCCAAGGTAAAAATGAGGAGATAACTCGAGGTGAGGATGGCGTATGGAGATTCAGGAATCGAGTTGTGGTGCCTGCACATGGAGGCTTCAGGCAGGCGGTGTTAACAGAAGCACACAAGAGCTCTCTGAGTATACATCCAGGAGTGACAAAAATGTATCATGACTTAAAGAAGGAATTCTGGTGGCCAAACATGAAGAAGGCAATAATCGAGTACGTGAAATCCTGTGTTATATGTCAGAAGTGCAAGGTTGAGCACCAACGACCTCCGGGTTTGCTTCAACCTCCTGAAATTCCGATCTGGAAGTGGGAAAGTATCACCATGGACTTCGTGTCCGGACTACCCCCGTACTCAAACCGGATACAACGCGATTTGGGTAATTGTTGATCGACTAACTAAATGTGCGCATTTTCTGGCAATAAATATGAAGTGGTCGTTAGATCGATTAGCTAAGTTGTACATTGCTGAGGTCGTACGACTGCATGGTGTGCCCTCAAGCATTATCTCCGATCAGGATCCCCGATTTACTTCAAGGTTTTGGGGGAGTTTGCAACAACAATTGGGTACTGAGCTTAAATTGAGTTCGGCTTACCATCCCCAAACCGATGGTCAATCAGAACGGACTATACAGACTCTTGAAGATATGTTAAGAGCATGTGTGCTGGAGCAGGGCGGATCATGGGAGAAATACTTGCCCTTGGTGGAATTTGCATATAATAATAGTTACCATAGCAGCATTGGGATGGCTCCATACGAAGCTCTTTATGGTCGAAAATGTCGTACTCCATTATGTTGGAATGAGAACGGCGATGCCCTTCATCTGGGGCCTGAGATGATTCAAGAGATGAATGAACAAATCACTTTAATCCGAGAGAAGATAAAAATTTCTCAAGAACGGCAAAAGAGCTATTATGACAATCGGCATAGACCCCTTGAATTCCAAGTGGGTGATTGGGTGTTCCTAAGAATTTTGCCAACCAAGGGTGTAGGTCAAATTTTGAAGAGTCAAAAGCTTAATCCGAAGTATATTGGACCATACCAAATACTAGAGCGGATTGGTGAAGTTGCATATCGGCTGGATCTTCCCCAATCATTGACTAACATTCACAACGTGTTCCACGTATCACAACTTCGAGCCTACATTCCGTGTGATACCATGATTGTACCAAGTGACTCCATTGAAGTGAAGGAGAACTTGACGGTGGAGGCCGTACCAATTGGTATTGAAGAGCACCAAATCAAACGTTTAAGGAACAAGGAAGTATAGCTGGTAAAAGTGAAGTGGCAGAATTTTCATTGGATGAACTACACTTGGGAGTTAGAATCCGATATGAGGCGGATGTACCCTCATCTTTTTCAATCGGAACACTGATTTCGGGGACGAAATCCCCTTTTAGGGGGGGTGAGTGTAACATCCTTGATATTTTAATGAAAATTATGAAATGGGAAATGTTAGTGAATGTTTAGAAATTCTATTTAGTGTTTATTCTGTTTGAGCCGGTGTCGAGATCAATCTCAGAAGCGCGGACAGGCAGAGCTGAAGATCGGACGAGTAAGGAAGAGCGGGCAGGGCTAGGCGGTTTGGTCCCACCGTTGTGGGGAGAGCGCCTCACACGGGGTCACATACCGGATTAACCTCATAATGATGGAGACAACGGATATAAGTAATCAAGAGGTGAGCACGGATAAAGTATCCGATCTCTCAGGTTGTAGCTCGGATTTCCGAAGTATGAACATTAAGTATGGACGGCGGAGCCGATATTTATATCGGACCTATACTCTTGCGAATTATTGGAGGATTATGGCCACTTGGACGTTGAAGTGATAAAGCTGTAATTCATGATCCGTAGGTAGTAGGCTAAGCAGGGAAGACTGAGTGAAGGAGTTGAGACTGCGAAACCAGTGCTCGGAGGAAAGAATCAACACAAAGAACAGATCATCGAAGCGTGGAATCAGAGTAAGGGGGGTGTTCGGGTTATAATTAATTAGAATAGGACTTACTTCTTATTCAGATCTTTAAGGTAACGTAAACAGACTAAGGGAAAATGTTGTTAAACGTAATTGTGTGTTTATACTTGTGCATGTGTGATAGTGTACATTGATGAGTTGAGAATTGGGTGTGTGGTTGAGTTATCATGCATGATCTTGAAATATTTAATATTGACGTAATCAGTGTTATGCGACTCCGGGTTAGCAAGCAGGCTACCCGAGGGATGAGAAAATTGATATCTAATGAGAAATGATCAGTGTTATGTGACGTTGGGTTAGCAAGCAGGCTACCCGATTGATGAGAAATTGATATTATTGTGAGAAAGGTAAATTGTTGAATGATTACGTGGTATGGGATGGCCGACGGTATATGATAGCCCCTCATTTCCGGCTCCCGTGGTTTTTGTGCCCAGTTGAGCTACCCAGTGGTCAAGTAGGACCCAGTGGTCGAGGTGGAGAGTCAAGCAGGACTCAGTGAACCAAGCAGGGTTCACGGGGTGTCAAGTAGGACCCCCAGCTGAAGGCCAATCCTTTAGTATCCGGATACTAGGAGTCAGATTATATGAGAGTCAGTTGTGATCATGATGTATGTAATGAATGTGATGTATGTAAAGAATGTGATGAATGTGAGTAAATGGATAGAATTGTGTAGTTGGTTTACTACGGTGACTGCATGAAATACTCTGTGTTTCAGTATGTTTATTTATGGGTAATGCTTGATGTATATGTATAGATATGCATGTGTATTTGTTAAGATCCGTTCTAAATTAATTATTATGCCAAACACTCACCCTTGCATTTTTTTTTAGTAACCAGAGGCTGGGAGGGGGATGAAGCCGTGGAGCTGGGCCAAGGGGGAAGAACGGTGTCAGGGTCGGATGAATTTGAGTGACTCTTTATAGAGTCTTACTTGTGTGTAAAAACTTCTTATTATAGTTACTAGTGTATGTAATACAGACCGAATTGAATGAAAAATATATTTCAAAAATATATTACTGTTATGTACATATGTTTTTATGGTAAATTCTTGGGTTCACTGGACCGTTTGTGAGAGTGAATTTTGTGAGACCGGTTGCATGTCTGTTTAATCCGATGTGAGAAAGGTGTTCGTTCAACGAATAGCACCTCGTCTAAGTGAGAGTCCGGAATCTCGCTTAGACGAGTAAGGGCCTCGCTCAAGCGAGACGCCCTGATTTCCCTTTCTCTCATCCGCTGTGTTTAATTAAAATTGTTTTTCTCTAAATATCAATTAATTTTCAAGAAAAGGAAAAATTTATTGTAAAATGTAATAGTTTGAATAAAAATAAATGTAAAAATAGTCTAGGACGTTACACTTGGTATCAGAGCGGTTCTTTCTAGAGCCGGTGTGTGGGCCGATCTAATGATTGTGGTAATTTTATGAAAGTTGATTGCATTTTGTTGTGTTGAGATTACGTGTGTCTGGCACCGTTCCCTTGGCACTCCACTGGCGTTGTAGTCTATGAATATAAGGTAAGTTTACAATCCCCTGGCTAATCTTGGTTATTAATAGTGATGTGTTTGCTCATTGTAGAATTATAATGGCCGGAGAGACCAGTTCTGGGGGAAGAGATGATTTCTTCTCTAGATTTACTCAGCTGATGAGTAGGACCGAATCCGGTCCCACTCTGGATAAATTCCTGAAAAGGAATCCTCCGACTTACAAGGGGGACATGACTATGACTGGGCATATATCTGGATTAGGGATATTGAACAGGCTTTTGAATATTTTGAGTGCTCTGAAGAGCAAAAGGTTCTATCTGCTACTTACCAACTAAGAGATGAAGCACATGAATGACAGATTGAATTGGAAATGATATTTAAAGTAAGCATATATATATGTATGTGTGTATATGTGCGTATTGAAGTGAACATCTACAAATGGGTATAGCTCATAAAGGTTAAATCTCGTAGTGAAATGAGAATAGTAAGTGTGTTGGTAGCTATAAGTTTGTTTGAATACTGAAGTTTGACAATGCATAGAATAAAATAAGTTGATGAATTCTCTAATACGATTATTCTTAGGAAGGGTGAATTCCCTATATCCTTCTACCTTGTATGAACGATGATAAATGTTAGTTGCTCATTTTTGGTGTTGAATCTACTTGATGGACAATATGAAAAATCCTCAGGATGAAGGAATGAATTGTAGTAATAAACTGTCTCATATTGAGTTTAAAGTTAGAGAACCATTGATGATATGAGTAAATAGAAGGAGTTTATGAATAAATCAAGAAATGATGGTTGGACGTAGTTTAAGAGATTAGGTGCAATGGTACTTGTGATTAAAGAATGTTGATTTTATGATGTTGGAGGATAGAGGATTGAATGGATGAATGATGATGTAATGAGAATTA
This sequence comes from Clitoria ternatea, assembly GCA_037962975.1. Taxonomy (NCBI): domain Eukaryota; kingdom Viridiplantae; phylum Streptophyta; class Magnoliopsida; order Fabales; family Fabaceae; genus Clitoria; species Clitoria ternatea. Next base: position 104,996,425 of record CM075675.1, on the reverse strand, counting down.
GCAACGTTGTCGTAAGGTTAACTTTTTAGGGGGGGTGAACCTCCTATACTGTTTTTATGAAGCAGATTTAATTAAGTGCTATAGGTATGTCATATTCCTATTGTTAGACGATTGATTAATGGATATTAAGAGAAATTATGAGTAATTGATGAATGACGGTGTAAGAATACCTGTACAAGTTGAAGGTAATAGAAGAGGAGTGGCTAGTAATAATTTTCAGTGATATAATTGGTGAGGCGATATTTTACTCAGGAAAGGACTAGGAGGATGTATCATATGAATGATGGTCAAGTGAAGTATATGTACACCGGACTGTTACGTACATGATAAGAGAAGTAGAGATTGGATGACACTAAAAGGATGTGATTAAAAGGTAATTAAGCAGATAGATAATAAGAATGAAGAGAAGTTTTACCTAGTCGTTTGGGCTTTACATTGATATTAGTGTTACATGGGAGTCATAGCGGCTGGCCACCGTGGGTTCCTTTTAACACTAATTCAATATAGAGGTGCCAATAGACATAGGGAAATGAATTATGATGTAAATAGTTGAATTGTATACCCGACTTTCACATGACTTAACTACAGAGTGTTGAACCCCTGAGACTGATCACCTCAGGTAGTTGCACTGGTAGTTGAGGTCGTGTGGAGTCGAGGAGACAAACATGTTGTAGCCAATCTTGAGTGATCAGATTTAGAAAAGAGAAATGTATGGTTCGTATTTCTGAAATTAGTAAATGATTAGAAATGAGGAACAAATAGAGATGAGGTTTGGTAACTGACGAATAATGAGTATAGAAAAGTAAATATTGTGGCGTGGTAGTTATTGTGAATTATTGCTAGATTTCTTTTAAAGAAAAGAGGACCTTAAAAGGAAATTGGATAGCTCGAGTCCCTCCTAAGGTACACTTAGTGAGGAATTGATGAAGTATCGATAGGAATTAAGGAAATAAGATAAACCAAAGGAGAGTCCGGTTGTGTGGCCGAGAAAATGCGAATTAGGTTTCCAAACTGTGAAGCAATGCTTGACTTCTGCACTGGTACTTACACTACTTAATATGATGAAGGAGTTTGTAGTATATTGTGATGCATCCAAATTTGGATTGGGGTGTGTGTTGATGCAATCGGATCGAGCAATTGCCTATGCTTCAAGGCAATTGAGGCCACATGAGGAGAATTACCCGACCCATGACCTGGAACTCGCAGCAGTAGTGTACGCACTGAAGATTTGGCGCCATTACCTGTATGGAGCTCGCTTTGTAGTATTTAGTGACCACAAGAGTTTAAAGTATTTATTTGATCAAAAGGAGCTAAATATGAGACAAAGGAGATGGATGGAGTATCTGAAGGATTACGACTTCGATTTAAAGTATCACCCGGGCAAAGCAAACGTTGTAGCGGATGCACTAAGCAGGAAGGTATTACACGTGGCTTACTTGTAACATCCTAAAAATTTTATTCTCATGTATAATCATTTTGATTTAGACCATCAATGATATTATCCATTTTATCTCAACTTTCTACATAAATTTTTGGTTAGGACAACATCTTCAATTTAACCTTTTACCATGGTAAATAATTTTAACTTTATACCTTTGGTAAAAGTTAATCAAATAATTTATTACCTATTTCCTTAGTTATTAATTTCCTTGGCTTTTCCAATTACTCTCATCAAATTGCCACATACTCCACTCAAAATGCGTCATCTTGTACACATTTCAATTGTTAGTTAGAGTCCGAATTTGGAAATGTGTCCAACTACAAAGTTTTTCCTCTTTTTCTTATCTTTCCAACAAGACCAAATTTGTTAAATTCCATTAAGATATGAGAGAGATATGTCCAAAATACCGAAACAGTGTCAGAATTGATATTTTATTTCAATCATATCATCTTGTACATATTGTAATACCTTGTTAGAGTCCGAATTTGAAAAAGTTGTAAACTACAAAGTTGTTTCTCGTTGTCTTAGCTTTCCAACAAGACCACATTTGTTAAACTCCATTAAGATATGAGAGAGATATGCCTAAAATACCAAAACAGTGTCAGAATTGATATTTACTTCAATCAAACAAACTACATTATGTAGGCTGCGGAAATGGTTAACAATCCAGCTCATTTTTCTCACCTAAAACCTCCATTATCACCATAATTCATGCACCTAACATCCCACTACAATCCCATTATGAAAATCTTGTCCCCCACTTGTCATTTACATCATTAAATCAACACTACATCTTGTTCCCAAGTCTGAATTCTTAGAACAAGCTAAAGTTAGTGAAGTCTCTCTCTTATTTTATTTCACTTTCTCCATTAATTTCACTCTTGATCTGAAGCTAGGACAATAATACAACACTTTCAACCACTTTAGGAACCTCCATTAAGGTAAGAGGGGACAGGGTTGTGAATATTTGTGAAATGGGTAGAATTGTATGCTGATTCTAGGATTCCAGAATTTATTCGTAACTTGTTGCTCATTTTTGATATTGAAAACGTGTGAATTTGACTCTGACTTCTTCATGAAAGTTGTAGATCTTTTTGATATCTGAATTTTGAGACCTGAATCAAGTAATTTGAATAAGTATAGCAAAAGTTATAGCCAAAATACTACAGCATATTCGTGTGAAAGATTTATCCTTTGTTATGTGTATATATTGATTTACTGGGAACTGTACGTGCATACTCAGCCTTGGATGTCTGCATGAAAGTTGTAGATAATTAAGTTGTGGATCTTTAGAAAGTGGTTTCACATTAAAATAATTTTTGTAGCTCAAGTTATGCCCATAATACTGAAGTATGTACAAGCTGTAAATCTGTAAATTTGAAATCCGTAACTTATTGTTAAAATTGGACATTTTGTAGTAAGAATTAGTGATCAGTGTCTTCATGAAAGTTGTAAATCTTTTTGTTATGTGAATTTTGAGACCTGAACCGATTGATTTGAGTATGTGTAGCAAAAGTTATAGCCAAAATACTACTGTATGTCCGAGTGAAAGATTTACTTCATGTTTAGTGTATATTTTGATATGCTGGGAATTATACATGCATAATCAGCCTTGGATGTCTTCATGAAAGTTGTAGATAATTAAGTTGTGGATTTTTAGAAAGTGGTTTCACATCAAAATAATTTTTGTAGTTCAAGTTATGCTCAAATTACTGAAGTATGTGCAAGCTGAAATTCTGAAATTCTGGAATTTTGGAAATCCGAATTTGTTTTCAATACTGGGAATTTTGTGGTATGAATTAGTTGTTTGAGTCTTCATGAAAGTTATAGATAATTATGTTAGGAGTATTTTAGAACTGGTTTCATGCAAAAATCATTTTTTTAACTCCAGAAACACTGAAATTACTAATATATGTACGTTTTGAAAAACTCACCTTGAGGCAGTGTGGTATTTCGTGAATAAGTAATATTTCTGTTCGGAATTTGAAACTGTGTTCTTCATGAAAGTTGTAGATAATTGTATTATTGAGCTATAGAAAGTGGAATCACCTAAAAAGGAGTTGATTTGCCCATGTTATGACTGTTTTGCTAATGTATGTTGCTGTTGGGGATGCTGAAAGTCAACTAGAATGGCTATTTTGAAAGAAAATGATATTTTCTCTATGTATAAAAATTATTTATTAAATTATTGAATGATTATGAATTATTATAAATGTTGTTGAGTATCACACAGTTTGTATATTGTGATGGTGAATAATTATGAATGACATAATTAATATATATGTACATGAATGCCTTGTGGTTATTGACATATGTGGTTGAAACAGTAAATCCATGATTTTGTGAATTATTATGTGTATTGTGTTCCTTGAGGACTTGTAGTATCCAAGAGGTTTTGGAAATGTGGATATCATGGTATGTTAAAAGAATTAAAGGCATTCATGCATCATAAGCATTCGGACGCACCATGGAATTCAGGGGTTCCATGATTGCCTACCCTGGTGGGGGGTTACTCTATGATGAGTTAAGCCCTATTATGTTGTGTGCCATGGAGTGTAGGGATTCATGGTTTATGCAGAAGTCCTACTTATGATATTGTGTACTTCGGTACTTAAGCGCCATGAAGTATAGGGATTCATGGTATATGCTAAAGCCCTATTTGTGTCTCTATGAGACTTTTACTGCAGTATTCCCACCAAGACCAAATGGATCCAGCATGACATCATTTGACTAATTAAAGATCTATTAATGGATTTGTTTGACATATTCATCATATCATTATGAATTGTTGATTGTGTTTGTGCAATTTTATCTATTTTATATTTATTCTATATTCTGTCTCACTCTTACATTAATTTTTACAGTGAATGACACGCAGAATGCAGAGTGATGCCATGATGGATGTCTATTTGTTTTATTACCTGAACTTTGAATTTATGGGTTGTAATAAATATAATATGTCATGTACCATTATCTTCACAATCGTTTCCGCTACTTAAATATTTTCTTGAATTTAATTATTCACGACTAGTATGTATGATAATTTTTCCGCTGTTATTAATTGTTATATAAACTCTGAATTAAATTTATAATTTTTAAAATGATCTTTCGAAAAAGCGAAAAATTTACTCGAAAATTTTAATCCACGTTTCGGGGCGTTACATTACTTATTGGGCAAAGAACAAGAACTGCTAGAAAGCTTTAGGGATATGAATATTGGAGTGGTCATGAGTGCGCCAAAACGAATGACGATTGGAATGTTAAAAAATCTCCAATGAATTTCTGGAGTCTGTGATGGCCGCGTAGAAAGACGATGAAGAGTTACTGAAGTTGATCGACAGTCAGGCCCAAGGTAAAAATGAGGAGATAACTCGAGGTGAGGATGGCGTATGGAGATTCAGGAATCGAGTTGTGGTGCCTGCACATGGAGGCTTCAGGCAGGCGGTGTTAACAGAAGCACACAAGAGCTCTCTGAGTATACATCCAGGAGTGACAAAAATGTATCATGACTTAAAGAAGGAATTCTGGTGGCCAAACATGAAGAAGGCAATAATCGAGTACGTGAAATCCTGTGTTATATGTCAGAAGTGCAAGGTTGAGCACCAACGACCTCCGGGTTTGCTTCAACCTCCTGAAATTCCGATCTGGAAGTGGGAAAGTATCACCATGGACTTCGTGTCCGGACTACCCCCGTACTCAAACCGGATACAACGCGATTTGGGTAATTGTTGATCGACTAACTAAATGTGCGCATTTTCTGGCAATAAATATGAAGTGGTCGTTAGATCGATTAGCTAAGTTGTACATTGCTGAGGTCGTACGACTGCATGGTGTGCCCTCAAGCATTATCTCCGATCAGGATCCCCGATTTACTTCAAGGTTTTGGGGGAGTTTGCAACAACAATTGGGTACTGAGCTTAAATTGAGTTCGGCTTACCATCCCCAAACCGATGGTCAATCAGAACGGACTATACAGACTCTTGAAGATATGTTAAGAGCATGTGTGCTGGAGCAGGGCGGATCATGGGAGAAATACTTGCCCTTGGTGGAATTTGCATATAATAATAGTTACCATAGCAGCATTGGGATGGCTCCATACGAAGCTCTTTATGGTCGAAAATGTCGTACTCCATTATGTTGGAATGAGAACGGCGATGCCCTTCATCTGGGGCCTGAGATGATTCAAGAGATGAATGAACAAATCACTTTAATCCGAGAGAAGATAAAAATTTCTCAAGAACGGCAAAAGAGCTATTATGACAATCGGCATAGACCCCTTGAATTCCAAGTGGGTGATTGGGTGTTCCTAAGAATTTTGCCAACCAAGGGTGTAGGTCAAATTTTGAAGAGTCAAAAGCTTAATCCGAAGTATATTGGACCATACCAAATACTAGAGCGGATTGGTGAAGTTGCATATCGGCTGGATCTTCCCCAATCATTGACTAACATTCACAACGTGTTCCACGTATCACAACTTCGAGCCTACATTCCGTGTGATACCATGATTGTACCAAGTGACTCCATTGAAGTGAAGGAGAACTTGACGGTGGAGGCCGTACCAATTGGTATTGAAGAGCACCAAATCAAACGTTTAAGGAACAAGGAAGTATAGCTGGTAAAAGTGAAGTGGCAGAATTTTCATTGGATGAACTACACTTGGGAGTTAGAATCCGATATGAGGCGGATGTACCCTCATCTTTTTCAATCGGAACACTGATTTCGGGGACGAAATCCCCTTTTAGGGGGGGTGAGTGTAACATCCTTGATATTTTAATGAAAATTATGAAATGGGAAATGTTAGTGAATGTTTAGAAATTCTATTTAGTGTTTATTCTGTTTGAGCCGGTGTCGAGATCAATCTCAGAAGCGCGGACAGGCAGAGCTGAAGATCGGACGAGTAAGGAAGAGCGGGCAGGGCTAGGCGGTTTGGTCCCACCGTTGTGGGGAGAGCGCCTCACACGGGGTCACATACCGGATTAACCTCATAATGATGGAGACAACGGATATAAGTAATCAAGAGGTGAGCACGGATAAAGTATCCGATCTCTCAGGTTGTAGCTCGGATTTCCGAAGTATGAACATTAAGTATGGACGGCGGAGCCGATATTTATATCGGACCTATACTCTTGCGAATTATTGGAGGATTATGGCCACTTGGACGTTGAAGTGATAAAGCTGTAATTCATGATCCGTAGGTAGTAGGCTAAGCAGGGAAGACTGAGTGAAGGAGTTGAGACTGCGAAACCAGTGCTCGGAGGAAAGAATCAACACAAAGAACAGATCATCGAAGCGTGGAATCAGAGTAAGGGGGGTGTTCGGGTTATAATTAATTAGAATAGGACTTACTTCTTATTCAGATCTTTAAGGTAACGTAAACAGACTAAGGGAAAATGTTGTTAAACGTAATTGTGTGTTTATACTTGTGCATGTGTGATAGTGTACATTGATGAGTTGAGAATTGGGTGTGTGGTTGAGTTATCATGCATGATCTTGAAATATTTAATATTGACGTAATCAGTGTTATGCGACTCCGGGTTAGCAAGCAGGCTACCCGAGGGATGAGAAAATTGATATCTAATGAGAAATGATCAGTGTTATGTGACGTTGGGTTAGCAAGCAGGCTACCCGATTGATGAGAAATTGATATTATTGTGAGAAAGGTAAATTGTTGAATGATTACGTGGTATGGGATGGCCGACGGTATATGATAGCCCCTCATTTCCGGCTCCCGTGGTTTTTGTGCCCAGTTGAGCTACCCAGTGGTCAAGTAGGACCCAGTGGTCGAGGTGGAGAGTCAAGCAGGACTCAGTGAACCAAGCAGGGTTCACGGGGTGTCAAGTAGGACCCCCAGCTGAAGGCCAATCCTTTAGTATCCGGATACTAGGAGTCAGATTATATGAGAGTCAGTTGTGATCATGATGTATGTAATGAATGTGATGTATGTAAAGAATGTGATGAATGTGAGTAAATGGATAGAATTGTGTAGTTGGTTTACTACGGTGACTGCATGAAATACTCTGTGTTTCAGTATGTTTATTTATGGGTAATGCTTGATGTATATGTATAGATATGCATGTGTATTTGTTAAGATCCGTTCTAAATTAATTATTATGCCAAACACTCACCCTTGCATTTTTTTTTAGTAACCAGAGGCTGGGAGGGGGATGAAGCCGTGGAGCTGGGCCAAGGGGGAAGAACGGTGTCAGGGTCGGATGAATTTGAGTGACTCTTTATAGAGTCTTACTTGTGTGTAAAAACTTCTTATTATAGTTACTAGTGTATGTAATACAGACCGAATTGAATGAAAAATATATTTCAAAAATATATTACTGTTATGTACATATGTTTTTATGGTAAATTCTTGGGTTCACTGGACCGTTTGTGAGAGTGAATTTTGTGAGACCGGTTGCATGTCTGTTTAATCCGATGTGAGAAAGGTGTTCGTTCAACGAATAGCACCTCGTCTAAGTGAGAGTCCGGAATCTCGCTTAGACGAGTAAGGGCCTCGCTCAAGCGAGACGCCCTGATTTCCCTTTCTCTCATCCGCTGTGTTTAATTAAAATTGTTTTTCTCTAAATATCAATTAATTTTCAAGAAAAGGAAAAATTTATTGTAAAATGTAATAGTTTGAATAAAAATAAATGTAAAAATAGTCTAGGACGTTACACTTGGTATCAGAGCGGTTCTTTCTAGAGCCGGTGTGTGGGCCGATCTAATGATTGTGGTAATTTTATGAAAGTTGATTGCATTTTGTTGTGTTGAGATTACGTGTGTCTGGCACCGTTCCCTTGGCACTCCACTGGCGTTGTAGTCTATGAATATAAGGTAAGTTTACAATCCCCTGGCTAATCTTGGTTATTAATAGTGATGTGTTTGCTCATTGTAGAATTATAATGGCCGGAGAGACCAGTTCTGGGGGAAGAGATGATTTCTTCTCTAGATTTACTCAGCTGATGAGTAGGACCGAATCCGGTCCCACTCTGGATAAATTCCTGAAAAGGAATCCTCCGACTTACAAGGGGGACATGACTATGACTGGGCATATATCTGGATTAGGGATATTGAACAGGCTTTTGAATATTTTGAGTGCTCTGAAGAGCAAAAGGTTCTATCTGCTACTTACCAACTAAGAGATGAAGCACATGAATGACAGATTGAATTGGAAATGATATTTAAAGTAAGCATATATATATGTATGTGTGTATATGTGCGTATTGAAGTGAACATCTACAAATGGGTATAGCTCATAAAGGTTAAATCTCGTAGTGAAATGAGAATAGTAAGTGTGTTGGTAGCTATAAGTTTGTTTGAATACTGAAGTTTGACAATGCATAGAATAAAATAAGTTGATGAATTCTCTAATACGATTATTCTTAGGAAGGGTGAATTCCCTATATCCTTCTACCTTGTATGAACGATGATAAATGTTAGTTGCTCATTTTTGGTGTTGAATCTACTTGATGGACAATATGAAAAATCCTCAGGATGAAGGAATGAATTGTAGTAATAAACTGTCTCATATTGAGTTTAAAGTTAGAGAACCATTGATGATATGAGTAAATAGAAGGAGTTTATGAATAAATCAAGAAATGATGGTTGGACGTAGTTTAAGAGATTAGGTGCAATGGTACTTGTGATTAAAGAATGTTGATTTTATGATGTTGGAGGATAGAGGATTGAATGGATGAATGATGATGTAATGAGAATTAGCAACGTTGTCGTAAGGTTAACTTTTTAGGGGGGGTGAACCTCCTATACTGTTTTTATGAAGCAGATTTAATTAAGTGCTATAGGTATGTCATATTCCTATTGTTAGACGATTGATTAATGGATATTAAGAGAAATTATGAGTAATTGATGAATGACGGTGTAAGAATACCTGTACAAGTTGAAGGTAATAGAAGAGGAGTGGCTAGTAATAATTTTCAGTGATATAATTGGTGAGGCGATATTTTACTCAGGAAAGGACTAGGAGGATGTATCATATGAATGATGGTCAAGTGAAGTATATGTACACCGGACTGTTACGTACATGATAAGAGAAGTAGAGATTGGATGACACTAAAAGGATGTGATTAAAAGGTAATTAAGCAGATAGATAATAAGAATGAAGAGAAGTTTTACCTAGTCGTTTGGGCTTTACATTGATATTAGTGTTACATGGGAGTCATAGCGGCTGGCCACCGTGGGTTCCTTTTAACACTAATTCAATATAGAGGTGCCAATAGACATAGGGAAATGAATTATGATGTAAATAGTTGAATTGTATACCCGACTTTCACATGACTTAACTACAGAGTGTTGAACCCCTGAGACTGATCACCTCAGGTAGTTGCACTGGTAGTTGAGGTCGTGTGGAGTCGAGGAGACAAACATGTTGTAGCCAATCTTGAGTGATCAGATTTAGAAAAGAGAAATGTATGGTTCGTATTTCTGAAATTAGTAAATGATTAGAAATGAGGAACAAATAGAGATGAGGTTTGGTAACTGACGAATAATGAGTATAGAAAAGTAAATATTGTGGCGTGGTAGTTATTGTGAATTATTGCTAGATTTCTTTTAAAGAAAAGAGGACCTTAAAAGGAAATTGGATAGCTCGAGTCCCTCCTAAGGTACACTTAGTGAGGAATTGATGAAGTATCGATAGGAATTAAGGAAATAAGATAAACCAAAGGAGAGTCCGGTTGTGTGGCCGAGAAAATGCGAATTAGGTTTCCAAACTGTGAAGCAATGCTTGACTTCTGCACTGGTACTTACACTACTTAATATGATGAAGGAGTTTGTAGTATATTGTGATGCATCCAAATTTGGATTGGGGTGTGTGTTGATGCAATCGGATCGAGCAATTGCCTATGCTTCAAGGCAATTGAGGCCACATGAGGAGAATTACCCGACCCATGACCTGGAACTCGCAGCAGTAGTGTACGCACTGAAGATTTGGCGCCATTACCTGTATGGAGCTCGCTTTGTAGTATTTAGTGACCACAAGAGTTTAAAGTATTTATTTGATCAAAAGGAGCTAAATATGAGACAAAGGAGATGGATGGAGTATCTGAAGGATTACGACTTCGATTTAAAGTATCACCCGGGCAAAGCAAACGTTGTAGCGGATGCACTAAGCAGGAAGGTATTACACGTGGCTTACTTGTAACATCCTAAAAATTTTATTCTCATGTATAATCATTTTGATTTAGACCATCAATGATATTATCCATTTTATCTCAACTTTCTACATAAATTTTTGGTTAGGACAACATCTTCAATTTAACCTTTTACCATGGTAAATAATTTTAACTTTATACCTTTGGTAAAAGTTAATCAAATAATTTATTACCTATTTCCTTAGTTATTAATTTCCTTGGCTTTTCCAATTACTCTCATCAAATTGCCACATACTCCACTCAAAATGCGTCATCTTGTACACATTTCAATTGTTAGTTAAAGTCCGAATTTGGAAATGTGTCCAACTACAAAGTTTTTCCTCTTTTTCTTATCTTTCCAACAAGACTAAATTTGTTAAATTCCATTAAGATATGAGAGAGATATGTCCAAAATACCGAAACGGTGTCAGAATTGATATTTTATTTCAATCATATCATCTTGTACATATTGTAATACCTTGTTAGAGTCCGAATTTGAAAAAGTTGTAAACTACAAAGTTGTTCCTCGTTGTCTTAGCTTTCCAACAAGACCACATTTGTTAAAATCCATTAAGATATGAGAGAGATATGTCTAAAATACCAAAACAGTGTCAGAATTGATATTTACTTCAATCAAACAAACTACATTATGTAGGCTGCGGAAATGGTCAACAATCCAGCTCATTTTTCTCACCTAAAACCTCCATTATCACCATAATTCATGCACCTAACATCCCACTACAATCCCATTATGAAAATCTTGTCCCCCACTTGTCATTTACATCATTAAATCAACACTACATCTTGTTCCCAAGTCTGAATTCTTAGAACAAGCTAAAGTTAGTGAAGTCTCTCTCTTATTTTATTTCACTTTCTCCATCAATTTCACTCTTGATCTGAAGCTAGGACAATAATACAACACTTTCAACCACTTTAGGAACCTCCATTAAGGTAAGAGGGGACAGGGTTGTGAATATTTGTGAAATGGGTAGAATTGTATGCTGATTCTAGGATTCCAGAATTTATTCGTAACTTGTTGCTCATTTTTGATATTGAAAACGTGTGAATTTGACTCTGACTTCTTCATGAAAGTTGTAGATCTTTTTGATATCTGAATTTTGAGACCTGAATAAAGTAATTTGAATAAGTATAGCAAAAGTTATAGCCAAAATACTACAGCATATTCGTGTGAAAGATTTATCCTTTGTTATGTGTATATATTGATTTACTGGGAACTGTACGTGCATACTCAGCCTTGGATGTCTTCATGAAAGTTGTAGATAATTAAGTTGTGGATCTTTAGAAAGTGGTTTCACATTAAAATAATTTTTGTAGCTCAAGTTATGCCCATAATACTGAAGTATGTACAAGCTGTAAATCTGTAAATTTGAAATCCGTAACTTATTGTTAAAATTGGACATTTTGTAGTAAGAATTAGTGATCAGTGTCTTCATGAAAGTTGTAAATCTTTTTGTTATGTGAATTTTGAGACCTGAACCGATTGATTTGAGTATGTGTAGCAAAAGTTATAGCCAAAATACTACTGTATGTCCGAGTGAAAGATTTACTTCATGTTTAGTGTATATTTTGATATGCTGGGAATTATACATGCATAATCAGCCTTGGATGTCTTCATGAAAGTTGTAGATAATTAAGTTGTGGATTTTTAGAAAGTGGTTTCACATCAAAATAATTTTTGTAGTTCAAGTTATGCTCAAATTACTGAAGTATGTGCAAGCTGAAATTCTGAAATTCTGGAATTTTGGAAATCCGAATTTGTTTTCAATACTGGGAATTTTGTGGTATGAATTAGTTGTTTGAGTCTTCATGAAAGTTGTAGATAATTATGTTAGGAGTATTTTAGAACTAGTTTCATGCAAAAATCATTTTTGTAACTCCAGAAACACTGAAATTACTAATATATGTACGTTTTGAAAAACTCACCTTGAGGCAGTGAAATAATCGATTATGCATCAGGTACAGATGCTAATCGATTAGAGGAAGTGAAATAATCGATTAGTGACTCTCTGACTTGAAGCTAATCGATTACAACGCGAGGGTGTAATCGATTACGCTAGTGGAAAAACAGATTTAAGTGGGAAACCAGGTCATGTCTCCACCATTCTTCAAATTTCCACTAACTGCAACGGCTATGAAGGACTAGGGCACTCCTCAACAGCTATCTTGGGTCTATAAATTGAAGAGGAAGACAAGCACAAATATACAACCAAGAAGCAACAATTCATAGCTCTATTTTGTGCTTTGTAAGCCTATTTCTTGCATATTGTACTTTCACTTGTATATCCTCTCATCTTGAGAGATTAGAATTTGGGAGAGCTTTTCATTTGTATATTTGCTCTATTGAGAGAGTGTATTGATTGTAAACAAACACCAAACACACAAGTTATTCACTCTAGGTTGAGTGGTTGTTCACTCTAGGTTGAGTGGTTACAAAGGTTGTGGACTCAACCTTTGGGATATTGTGAGATTGAGAGATTGGGTGGGTTGCCCTTATACTTGTGAGGATTGGGTTCTTGAGTGTGGGACACTAGGAAGCCGCAATTGCTCAAAGTTGTATCTCTAGTCTACAATAGTGGAAAATCCTCTAAGTGGGTTGCTTAGAGGCGAGACGTACACCGGATTGGGTGGAACTCGTTACATCGGTTTGCAAGCTTCTCTTCCTTACTCTTTTACTTTCATACATTTCATATTTGTTGATTGGTATTGTTTGGTTGAGAAGAACATATTTGAACTTGCTTAATTTGCTATACCTTAGACATTGCACACCAAGTGTTTGCTAAATTGCCTCAGCAATATTTACCTCTTGTAGTGCATTGCATATCATTGTTACTTGCTTTCACTTGCATAATCTCATAAACTTGGTTATAGAAATCATTTTTAAAGGTATTCCAAGCAAAAGTTTTATAACTCAATTCACCCCCCCTCTTGAGTATTGAGGCCACTTGAACAACATAACATTCACAACGTGTTCCACGTATCACAACTTCGAGCCTACATTCCGTGTGATACCATGATTGTACCAAGTGACTCCATTGAAGTGAAGGAGAACTTGACGGTGGAGGCCGTACCAATTGGTATTAAAGAGCACCAAATCAAACGTTTAAGGAACAAGGAAGTATAGCTGGTAAAAGTGAAGTGGCAGAATTTTCATTGGATAAACTACACTTGGGAGTTAGAATCCGATATGAGGCGGATGTACCCTCATCTTTTTCAATCGGAACACTGATTTCGGAGACGAAATCCCCTTTTAGGGGGGGTGAGTGTAACATCCCTGATATTTTAATGAAAATTATGAAATGGGAAATGTTAGTGAATGTTTAGAAATTCTATTTAGTGTTTATTCTGTTTGAGCCGGTGTCGAGATCGGTCTCAGAAGCGCGGACAGGCAGAGCTGAAGATCGGACGAGTAAGGAAGAGCGGGCAGGGCTAGGCGGTTTGGTCCCACCGTTGTGGGGAGAGCGCCTCACACGGGGTCACATACCGGATTAACCTCATAATGATGGAGACAACGGATATAAGTAATCAAGAGGTGAGCACGGATAAAGTATCCGATCTCTCAGGTTGTAGCTCGGATTTCCGAAGTATGAACATTAAGTATGGACGGCGGAGCCGATATTTATATCGGACCTATACTCTTGCGAATTATTGGAGGATTATGGCCACTTGGACGTTGAAGTGATGAAGCTGTAATTCATGATCCGTAGGTAGTAGGCTAAGCAGGGAAGACTGAGTGAAGGAGTTGAGACTGCGAAACCAGTGCTCGGAGGAAAGAATCAACACAAAGAACAGATCATCGAAGCGTGGAATCAGAGTAAGGGGGGTGTTCGGGTTATAATTAATTAGAATAGGACTTACTTCTTATTCAGATCTTTAAGGTAACGTAAACAGACTAAGGGAAAATGTTGTTAAACGTAATTGTGTGTTTATACTTGTGCATGTGTGATAGTGTACATTGATGAGTTGAGAATTGGGTGTGTGGTTGAGTTATCATGCATGATCTTAAAATATTTAATATTGACGTAATCAGTGTTATGCGACTCTGGGTTAGCAAGCAGGCTACCCGAGGGATGAGAAAATTGATATCTAATGAGAAATGATCAGTGTTATGTGACGTTGGGTTAGCAAGCAGGCTACCCGATTGATGAGAAATTGATATTATTGTGAGAAAGGTAAATTGTTGAATAATTACGTGGTATGGGATGGCCGACGGTATATGATAGCCCCTCATTTCCGGCTCCCGTGGTTTTTGTGCCCAGTTGAGCTACCCAGTGGTCAAGTAGGACCCAGTGGTCGAGGTGGAGAGTCAAGCAGGACTCAGTGAACCAAGCAGGGTTCACGGGGTGTCAAGTAGGACCCCCAGCTGAAGGCCAATCCTTTAGTATCCGGATACTAGGAGTCAGATTATATGAGAGTCAGTTGTGATCATGATGTATGTAATGAATGTGATGTATGTAAAGAATGCGATGAATGTGAGTAAATGGATAGAATTGTGTAGTTGGTTTACTACGGTGACTGCATGAAATACTCTGTGTTTCAGTATGTTTATTTATGGGTAATGCTTGATGTATATGTATAGATATGCATGTGTATTTGTTAAGATCCGTTCTAAATTAATTATTATGCCAAACACTCACCCTTGCATTTTTTTTTAGTAACCAGAGGCTGGGAGGGGGATGAAGCCGTGGAGCTGGGCCAAGGGGGAAGAACGGTGTCAGGGTCGGATGAATTTGAGTGACTCTTTATAGAGTCTTACTTGTGTGTAAAAACTTCTTATTATAGTTACTAGTGTATGTAATACAGACCGGATTGAATGAAAAATATATTTCAAAAATATATTACTGTTATGTACATATGTTTTTATGGTAAATTCTTGGGTTCACTGGACCGTTTGTGAGAGTGAAGTTTGTGAGACCGGTTGCATGTCTGTTTAATCCGATGTGAGAAAGGTGTTCGTTCAACGAATAGCACCTCGTCTAAGTGAGAGTCCGGAATCTCGCTTAGACGAGTAAGGGCCTTGCTCAAGCAAGATGCCCTGATTTCCCTTTCTCTCATCCGCTGTGTTTAATTAAAATTGTTTTTCTCTAAATATCAATTAATTTTCAAGAAAAGGAAAAATTTATTGTAAAATGTAATAGTTTGAATAAAAATAAATGTAAAAATAGTCTAGGACGTTACAAGTTTTTTCCCATTGGGTTTTCTCAAGAAGGTTTTAACGAGGCATGACCCCAACTACGCTTCCCTTGTAATGTATATTCAGCTTAATGAAAATGCGATTTATGACTCTATCACTCTTACTCTCTCATTCGTGTGTTGTGATTTATAGCTATAAGCTGTCTCGTATAAAGACCCTCAGGACGGATGATCTCAATCACCTATTCTGTGTATTGACGATGTAACTCCTCGAGGGTTGAATGAGTTGTAGGATTAAACCGAACCCCATTTGAAGGCCCAGATTGTAGGATTAAACCGAACTCTGGGTACGGTTAGTAAGTTTGGCTGAACACCGTTTGAAGGCTTGGATTGTAGGAATAAACCGAACTCCAAGTATGGTTAGTAGGATCAAATCGAACACCATTTGAAGGCCCAGATTGTAGGAATTAAACCGAACTCTGGGTACGGTTAGTAAGTGTGGCTGAACACCGTTGAAGGCTTGAGTTGTAGGATTAAATCGAACCTCAAGAGGCGGGTGTAGGACTTAACCTTTTTCAAGGTTATACTGAACCCCACATGAAAACTTGGACGGTAGGATTGAACTGAATTCCAAGTATAATTGCCGTTCTCATTTTTGAAGCAATCATCACAGGGCGGCTGAATACAAATATTGCCTTTCCACATCTTCGAGATCGAATAAACCTTTCTAATTTCCAAGAAGTTAAAGGTAACGTTCTACAACAAATATTCCCTTCTCAAAATACTTATACTTGGGGACAGGGCATACTTTAACATAAGTGTTGCATATTTGTTACGATTTCTATTATTTTACTCTGGAGCGAGAAATACGCTTTAAACGACAATATAGTTAAACAAAGCGGGTTTGCATAGTATTAAAAGGTAAAGTATAGTGCATACGTCTAAGTTATTTGGCAGTCATACACTTGCTGTAAATGATGAAAACAAAATGAAAGCAAACTTTATTTCCATGAAGAAAAATTTTATATGTATCAAGGCATCAAAACTGGAGCTGATCCCAGTACACAGCTATAAATAAAATCACAAAATTAAAGAGCAGGTGGTTGGTCCTCTGATATGGGCACGTCTATTCTCCCCTCTTCAGCTCTTTCAATTTGAGCCTTATCCGCTCCGGTCCCTAGGCCAGCTTGAGCATCCCCTTGTGTCCCATCTTCGGGGCCAGGAGTGCTCAGTAATGGTTCTATGCTTTGACCCTCCGGAAGTGGAGGCAGTTCATTAAGAGCATCGGGAGGATCCTGGTGCGAGCCGTCACTCTTCACTTTGACAAGTTTCCCTCCGTGGAATTCATAGAACGGATCCATTCCGTACAAATTAAGCTTCACGTCGGGGTTGCGATAAAATACTTGACGAAGTGCCAGGCCGAAGGATTCGAAAGCCACTTTTTTGCATATCTCCAAGGCTTTGGCGGCCTTGGCCTTAGAAGCAGATAATTTCTTTTGAAGCCTGGCAAAATCCTCCTCCGACGGCCCAGTGCTAGTACTTCCCTTCCTCAGCTCTTCGATCTGAATCTGCATCTCCTTCTGAAGGGCCTCCCATTCTCCTAGGCTTTTATTATGGCCGGCCTCTATTGCTACGAGATCGTCAGCTAGCTTGGCCGACTTCTTCTTCTCTAATTGCAGCTCTTCTTCAAGGAGGGGGATGGATTTATTCTGCTGCTGAAGTTCGGTAACTTGCCTCTCCAAGGATTTGTTGGTGAAGTGGAGCTGACTTATTTCTTCAGTTTTCTTCTGCAGCGTCTCCTTGGCCTTAGTCAATTCTGACTCTACCCCTCTGCGAATATCTGCTTGCTTGGCCGACCAGGCCTCCTTAACAGCGATCTCGGCTTCAAGTTTTTCAACTTGTTCCATATAGTCTGCCTTGTCGCTTAAGGAGTCCAGAAGGCCAGAGAGCTCATCTAGTTGCCAGCGACCGGCCTGGCATGCACCACGAACCTCGGCAGCTTCGAGAGAGGGGCGGAGGTAATACCTTGCTTTTGGAAGAGTGGGAGGCATAGACCCCTGGAACCAGAGGTAGGGAGACAGGAAGGACTCCTTGGGAGGATCCATTACAGGAGGAGGACCACTCTCAGAGTCCGGTTCAGGCGTGGCATGTGAAGGAGGGGAAGAGGAGTCAAGAATGGGTTTCTTCCACTTGTCTTTTTTCAGTCCGGACTCCTCAAGAGTCTTCTGGCATTTCTTCACAGGGTCACCAGATGAAGGCTTCTCCACATCCGTCGCCTTGACCAGATGCCTCTTTTTCCTCTTCTTCTATGGGGCGGCCTCATCATTACCTTGCCTCGCAGCTTCTGTTTGTCCTTCAGGTTCCTTCTCATCAAGGAGAGGAACCTCGTCTCCTACAGCGGAGGTGAGAGGAATTATTGGAGCTACCGCCTTAGTGGAGTTCCTCTTGGCCTGAATTTCATTCTCCTCAGAGGAAGAATCTCTATCTGTCATCATGGTTTTCAGAGACAACATCTCGGGAGATACTTTTTTGATTTGTTCTGTAAAATAAGGAAAATTGAGTTAGAATACGGAAGGAAAAACAATAAGAACGGAGTGAATATGCAATATAATCATAGATCAAGAATGGTTATTACGAAGATAGGTGTCCCGGACATCGGTACTTCCCAAGAGAAGCCGGCAGGAGAACCCTTTGAGGACTTTTGAGGCCGACTGCATAGCACTCAGCACCTCCACAGAATGAGCAGACAGCTCGCTCTCCTCAGTGTAGTAAGCACGGCTCAGCAGCAGAAAATGCTCGTGCGACTAACTGATAGGGAACTTGGTGAACCCTTCTTTATTGAGCCAGAAGACCGGCTTATTGGATTGAACTCGGACCCGCGTGTAGTAGTGTTTGAAGGAGCGTCCGTCCACCTTAGCGGATTTGGTGTAGGACTTGAAGTTCACCACCCTTGAGTCACAACAGAGTGTTATGAACCCAAGGCCGCCCTTCTTGTTGGCACGGCGGACCACTTGGCAGTAGTAAAACAATTTGGCCATAGTGGCAGTGAAATTGAAATGCTCTCCTAGAATTTCGAGAGCGCGCACTAAGCCCCAGCCATTGGGATGCAGCTGAGTAGGGGCGCAGTCAAGGAAGCGGAGGACGGCCATTTGAAACTCCGTCATGGGGAAGTGAACTCCCAAGTTTTGAAAGACGAAGTCGTACATATAGACCGACCTCTCGTCTGGGATGCGGTGGCAGACCCTCTCCGTAGGGCGGGGGGCAAGGACGAGAAAGCGTCCCTTGTACTTCTTGTCAGAGTAAATTTTGCAGCGGAGAGTGACTGGGTTTCCCTCTTCATTTGCATGATACGAGGGGATGTCCAAGAATTCCTCCTCAACCCAGCAGTACGGTCTCTCCCTGTTCAGCTTTTCCCAGTTCAGCCGGTGTGCCACGACGTTGACACACCCTTCAGTAGTTCGCAGAATCAAAGTTTTGTCAGACCCTGGAATCTCCATGGTACCTGATGCACGATGGAACGCGTGTGTGCTGTGGTAGAAGGCAACATCGTCAGAGAGATAACCTTCATCACTTGACCCATCATCAGAGCAGCTGGTAGCCCTCGAGTCAAGGGGATCCTAAGGGCGGCGCCGATCAATTGGCGCTCACAAGGAGGAAGTTTCCACTCTCTCTGAGCGACGAGGCCCAGCCACAGGAAGATTCACTGGAATCCTTCCACCACGGTGGCTAGAGGGGGCACGAGAGCTCAGACTCCCCCTGTTTGAGGTACCAGCGCTGCTTGTTCTAGGGCGCATGGTTGAAGCAAAATGACTAAAAGTAATATGGAGGTAAAGGATAGGGAGGTTCCCTAAAAGAAGGAAGAACTTTGTGAAGAAGAAAGGCAGCAAAGGGATCTTCAGAAATTTGAGCAGAGGTTCACTAACCTTGTTGACAGAGATGAATTCCAAAATTCGTTAAGTGCCCCTTTTATAGGTAACGAAGAAGCACAGTGTTTAGCCAAGAGTCACGACGTTTGTTTCAAAACACAACCTTTCGGATTCAAACGACTTCATCATTTCGTAACTTAAACCGTGAAAATAGTAACGTTTCAGTAAAGGTTTTTACTAAACGGGCCTGTGGAAGTTGAAATCCAGGCCCAATAAGCCCAATCGACGGTTACACTCTTGGGTAATAATGGTTCACGTGTTAAAAAGAGCATTTAATGTCGAATCATTTCAGACGCATTTAATACACCTCAACAACTTTTTGAATACCAAGAGTTTCTATTTCCAAAAGCTCTTGGGATTTCCCTCGTTGCGAATCCCTGTCTGAATCCGTTGTGATTGGCATCAAAGGAACGGTTACTTAATTTACAGAACGGATGTGTTGGTAAGAAACCAAACACGCATATGTCAAAGAGTTTTAGAAGGAATTTCTAGAGCGTTCCACCGGCATCCAGACTTCTCAAAGACTGCATAGCTCATATGAGCAACCTAACAGTCCCTCACATAAGCTAGGGGGTAAATGATCCGGTCTGGATACCGGTCCCCAAAGTTATGACGTCAGAGTGACATCTTAGAGGGGTAACCGGTATTATAAGAAGACAAAGCTATATCGGTTATCCGTCCTCACCTCATCCGTCCTCATATCATCAGATGCTCCATCCGTCCTCGCTACGATGGACGCTTCATCCGACCTTATCTCCACAACGTGAATAACCGTTTGCCTAAGGATCACTGTGAGATAAGAGTTCCTTATAACTTATCAGTGAAGATACCCTGTATAGCGGAATGTGTTTATGTCGACTATCTCAGAGAGTAAGTACAATTGTCAGCGAAATACACGGAAAGGTGATTATCCTCCATCCCTATCACAGGATCGTACTCTGATAATTGACCTACCCCCTGACACACTCTGAGAACTGAGCCAAATTGATTGACATACTCTACACGCTATCAGAAGCAAGGGACCCACTTGCACCCAACGATTCATTTCCTACGTTCGACTATAAATAGCATTTTCCAATACACATGCAAGGTTACGTTGTTCTATCTTACACTCTTACTATTGCATTGCTTAAGTGTTTACTGAGTTTCATACACTCTTCTAACTTGAGCGTCGGAGAATCTTCGCAGGTGGCACCACCTTTCGCCCCCCTTCAACTCGAATCTCTGGTGTGTAGGATTTCCAGGACAACAAGGCCGGTTTCTCCCACTGAGAGGCCGGATTACAACACCGGATACCCACTGTACCGGTGTATAAACCATAAAATTTCCATACACGTGCATTCTTGTGGCTGGTCCCACACCGGATCCTAGACCCCGGTTCAGACCAGTTCATAATATATCATTTAATATATATAGTATTATAAATATATTTAATATACTTCATAAGTTATTTAATCTATTATAATATTATTAAATATAATTATGAGAAATATATTTTTAAAATATATAATTATAATATAATTTCCATTTAAATAATAAATATCACCAAACATATATTTAATTGAATGTTATGCTATATATCCACTAGTTACCACTGATATATTGGTTCTCCACATTGGTCTTACAAATAAATCCTATTTTAGACTATGTTTGACATATGTTGAAGTTTGTTTGGAAACACATAGATCAATAAAAATGTGACACATGTTTTGAACTTATTACATCACTAATGACATCAACCCTAAACTAACGTAAGGACAAAATTAAAATTCATTAAATCATAAAGAGAAGAATTTAAATGAAAAATCAAAAATAAAAGATACTTGTGTATTTGGCCCAAAAAAATGGAAGCAAGATGGTTCACAAATGCAAGCATAATTCTCACAGGATACTTGTTGCTTAGACACCGTACCTCATTGCCGCTTCCGTATAAAAAGCTAGTTAACTTGATAAACGAATATTCTAAAATAAATATAATATTTACTATATTATAAGAATGTAACATTTAATGCGCTATTATAAAGTAATTAATTATATATGAATTTATTTAAAATAAATTAAAGTGTTAATTTTTATTCTATCGTTCAATCATAAATTTTTATGGTGAAAAATAATGTTAATTGCATTAAAAACTATATTTAAATTTTATTTTGATCCCCTAACCTAACAAAAATAATCATATTTAACTCACAAACATTTATATTATACTGACTAAGGTTAACTCTTTAAACAAAATTTTTTTTCATCAATAAAAATCAAACACAGTACTTCATTTAGAAGAAATTGAGCATATAACACTCCAACAATCACCCGTTAGTAAATTATATTTAAATTTAAAGTGATTTATAGATAATTTATGATATAAAAATTTGAATTGAAAATGTATCAAATTTAATTTCATTTGTATCTAGAAGAAAAAGTTATCTTTGTGTTGATATATACAAATTAATGCGAAAGAAGACAAAACGGGGATCGAAAATCAAGAGAAAAATTAATGTGGGGAAGTAACATAGCACTCATCGACCTGGTGTTATGTTGTTATATGAAAAACTGGAACCTCTCTGGTTTATGAACTCCCCTCTTTTCTTTTTCCCCGGAAACAGAAAACAAATGGAAGCGACAGGGTTCACAAACGCAAGCATACTTCTGATAGTGATAGTTGTTGTTGTGATATGGGCATGGAGAGTGCTGAATTGGTTATGGCTAAGGCCAAAGAGGTTAGAGAAGCTCCTAAGAGACCAAGGTCTTCGTGGCAACCCATACAGGCTTTTGCTTGGAGACTCAGAGGAGTTTCAGGAGATGAGAAAACAAGCCTTTTCCAAACCCATGATCAATCTTTCCCATGACATCGCACCACGTGTGTTTTCCTACTTCCATCACAGTATCAACAAACATGGTATGTTGCTGTCTACTCTTTTTACGTTAAATTAATTGTTATCTCTTTTTAGTCTTTTTCCCTAACAAAAACTTTATTTGTAAAATACATATCAACCACCATCTTCAACTTTAAATCATGTCATAGAGCTAACAAAAAAGTGAATAATAAGTTATGGTATTTTAAAAAAATCTCAACCCTTTATTTACATATTTCGTGAGGGAAAATATTTGTTTTTAATCATGTCCCCGTTAGTTTTGAGGTGTATTTTTGGTTTTCCGAAAACAAAAATTAATAAGAAAAAAAAGTGAGAGATTGAAATAGTTATTATATAGGATGCAAATGTGGTATTTTTGTTTATGTTAGAATATTAACACCGTACCGCTAAATATGTAAATCAAATGGGAAAAAATTGCTATAACTTAATCAGTAATCTCAAGTTCTACTCTTATGAAGATACACTTGTTTTTAAATTTAGTAGGAAGAATTTTGCTGTGCATAATAATGATGGTTATCTCTATCTGGAGTAGTGATTGGGGATAGTATAATTACAACTTCAAACAGTAGAAACAGACTAATTGTAGTAACATAATTATTAAAGGTTGCCATCAAATTACTTGAGCTGGGAAGGGAAGTGTTAATTTTTTGAAGCACTATTTAAGTAAGACCGCAGTACATGGTAGACCCGTGATTTTATTTACACCTTCTCTGTTGAAGAAAAGTGTCAGATTAAGACTTGTCATCAAAAAGTTAGTGGGGTTAGTGATAGAGTTCAGTGATTTGATTGAGCCATGTAACCAATCTCATATAATGAGATAGAAGTCTTCATTGTTATTCTTGTTGTTATAAGTTATTAATGATTAACCAGAGTTTCTCAAGCAGCATCAATAGTTCTCTTCTGCTCAATCCAACAAGTAAAGGAAGAAATAAGACCCTCTTCTAATTTTTTAGTTTGCTGTTAATTAGATTAGCATTTTCTTGTCTATTTCATAGTAATTTGAAATGTAGAAAGCAGAGTTCCAAACAAATATCCTGGTGGGGAGTAGATAAACAAGCTGTTTATTAAAAGTATACAAATAACGATGAAGTAGCTCATGAAACTGCGAACACGAAGTTAGTAATGCAATACCGTTTTGGTTGCAATCGGAAGCTGTGATATTACATTACTATGTGCATAGGCCAGTGCTTTCCTAAACTTGCATCCTGAGATCTGAAATAATTTTACACCACTAAAATAAAATGATCAAAGTGAGGGGCTCATTTGGTTGATAAACTGCAAAAGCTACAAAGTAGCTGCACTGAATTTAAATGATAAGCTGCTATTTCAAAATTCATTGATGGTTAGCTATGAGCATTTAGAGTTATAGACCAATACCATTAAATCCGGCTAGTTGAAGAAGAACTTGCATCAGCAAAAAAATAACCTCCATATGGGAAAAATTTCAGACCAACACCAAACGTGTTTCTACTAATTGTTTTTTCCTTAAATTTATCCATATTTTACACCTATATACAAAAAATTTTAAATTTTGCTCACCTGTATGAAGAATTCATTCACTGAATCTGTCGCGGTTATTTGAGATAACAAGACCAATCAAAACACTAAAACAAGTTAGATCAAGTTATATTTTATACATTACATGCTAATCAACACCATTCACTTCCCATCAGTCATTGGATGCATCAAATTTTAGATTTGCATATTCACCCCGCCTCCCTCAATTCCTCAAATATGAATACAAAAAACCAGCTGCATATTCAATCATCTAGAAATTGACATCAAAGTATCAAACTAAGATACTAGTAAGTATACATTAAAAATCTAAAAATGATTAGAGATTTGGAATGAAGATGCAAATATATCACTATTTCAATCACAGGACCGGCAAAACAAGATGATTACAATGACACGCTCTTCCGGCAATCTCTGCATTTCTTGGACTTTATAGTTCAACTTTTCACTACCATCGAATTTAAGTTTCAAAAGGAAAAACAATTGTTGATGTGTATCTTAGCTTTCTTTTTTCTTTTTCTTCAACATAGTGGATCTGTTCTGCAGTACCCTATGCAATCTGTTATTATGTTTGTGTAGTTTTTTTTCACATTTCCTATTCGGCTTCATATCCTATTTGGACTCAAGCCGATGTAGGACAAATATGGGCAGCTAAGCTCAACAAACCGAGTTTTAAAATAGTTGCGTTCACAGGTGGACTCAAACACAAGACCTCATGTTGAGTTAAAACAGTCCGATCTACGTGTTTGGTCGTATTATGTTTGTCTAGTTTATGCATATGGGAATATATGCTTCAAATTTTTACAAAATCAATGAGGAACCCTTTATATAGTGTGAATAAATGAGAGTAAACAACTTGTTTGGCTAAGTTGACATTGCTTAACCAAATCATTTCATTGAGCAATACTTCCCATTGTAAGTTCGCAAGAATCCTTAGAAAAAACAAAAACTTAAGGTATGTACCAAAAGGTATGGTGGTTTGTGATTCATGTCAAATTCAAATTGCACATGCACAAAGTTGCTTATTCTCTGCAATTCGTGAATATTTGTTTTTTTTCTCTTGCAATTTCATGTTTGATGTAAGCCTTATTCTGATAAAGTTGTTGATGATCTGTAGGGAAGAATTCTTTTATTTGGTTTGGACCAACACCAAGGGTGACCATTACAGATCCTGAGCAAATCAAAGATGTATTTAATAATATGTATGACTTCACAAAGACTTCTATGAATCCACTTATAAGTTTACTTGCCCCTGGTCTTGTAAGCTATGAGGGGGAAAAGTGGAGCAAGCACAGAAGGATAATCAACCCTGCATTCAATTTAGAAAAATTGAAGGTTAGTGTCCCATCACTAAAGTGCGTCTTATATATAAATTGTGAGGCTTTCAGAAACATGTTACAAAAACATTTGGAAACTATAAACAAGTTGGTCTATTATCTATTAGTAACACAGTATGTTTATTCGCTTAATATGTCAACTAAACCATCCTATTAGTCCTTGAGATTGTATGACTCAAAACATTTTAGTTCCTCATTTTAAAAACCTTTGTCTCTAAATTTATTAAAAATTATTCATTTTAGTTCTTTTAATTTTATTTTTATCATTCTTTTACACTAATATGGGGTTAAATGTTTCCAAAACCTCAATTTTGTCTCTAACTTTATTAAAAATTATTTTAAAATCTTGAGCTCTTCTAAATCTCATGGATTAAAATGACTTACGATTTTGATGAGATTTGACATGGGAAATTTTAACACCTTGCTATTTCTTCATTCCACAACAGAACATGTTACCATTATTCATCAAATGTTGCGACGATGTAATTAACAAATGGGAGGGAATGTTGTCCTCAGATGGATCGTGTGAAATCGATATATGGCCTTCCCTTCAGAATTTGGCTAATGACGCTATTTCTCGAACAGCATTTGGAAGTAGTTATGAAGAAGGAATAAAAATATTTCAACTTCTAAAAGTGCAAGCTGAACTTATAATGAATGCTTTGTTGAAAGTTTACATCCCCGGATGGAGGTAAGTGATAGTTGTCAATAAACCAAACTAAGTTTATTGTTGATAGAACAACCCTTTAGAGTGCTACTTGGTAAAGAACTGAGCATTCCCTTGATATCATTATGATAACTACAGTTATTATGTTCGTTTGTAGGTTTATACCAACTCCTACCCATAGGAAGATGAAGGAAATTGATAGAGGTATAAAAGCTTCACTCAAGGAAATCATTAACAAGAGAGAGAAAGCACTAAAAATGGATGAAAGCACTAAAAATGATTTGTTAGGTATACTTTTAGAGTCAAATCACAATGAAGTTCAAGCACACAAAAATAACAAGAATGTTGGAATGAATCTTGAAGAAGTAATCGGAGAATGTAAGCTATTCTACTTTGCGGGGCAAGAAACCACTTCAAGTTTACTTGTTTGGACAATAGTGTTATTGAGTAGGTACGCTGATTGGCAAGCACGTGCAAGGGAGGAAGTCTTGCAAGTTTTTGACAACCAAAAACCTGATTTTGATGGGCTAAGTCACCTTAAAATTGTAAGTTTGTATTATTATCTTGATGTTGAATAATACTTATATATGTCGTTACTACGTACTTTTGACATAAATATTTTTGTTACAGGTCACCATGATTTTGTACGAGGTTCTTAGGTTATACCCACCAGTACCTGGTCTAGGTCGAAAAATTTCTAAAGATATGAAACTTGGAAACCTTTCATTACCTGCTGGAGTGCAAGTTTCCTTACCAACAATTTTGATTCACCATGATTGTGAACTTTGGGGTGATGATGCTAAGGAATTCAATCCTAATAGATTTTCTGAAGGAGTTTTGAAGGCAACGAATGGAAAATTTTCATTTTTTCCATTCGGTGGGGGTCCTAGAATATGCATCGGTCAAAACTTTTCGTTGCTAGAAGCAAAGATTGCTTTATCAATGATTTTACAACGTTTCTCGTTTGAACTTTCTCCAACATATACTCATGCTCCAGCTACCGTACTTATTCTTCAACCACAATATGGTGCTCATGTTATTCTACATAAAGTGGAACATAGAAGATGACAACATAATAAGCCCTTATTGTATTGTTTGTGTTTTGTAGTGTTGTGGGAAATTTTATAATTTAATAATCATCAATGACTAATGATGTAAAAACTTAGTTGATTGTGTTGGAAATTTTGTTTATTTTCCAAAAGTTTTAAGTCCTTCATTATTTAGTTTTTTATTCTCAATAGACCTTAAATATACACATAATTGGTTTAGTTTTTATTCTCAACTTTATATAACTTTATATATACACATAATTGGTTGAACGGGATGGGGAAGTTATTGTGAATCTTACACATATTTGATTCATATTTAAACAAAAAAGAGAGAGAGAGAGAGGAAAGAGTTAGTCATTTTGTATCCTTTTTGTAGTTAAAATGTTGGAGGTGATGTTCCTGGTCCAACTTAAAATAGGCGTGTTTACATTAAATAATTAATAGTATGGTCCAGGCCACCCTCTTCCAAAAGAAATGTTAATATTAAGACATTAAAAATTAATTCATAATATCACATAAAGAAGACATTGCAATGAATTTTATCTGATACTGTGTTGTAATTATAAACATGGAGTAATATTTAATCTGATATTAATTAAATAAGTTATATTCAACAGTAATTTTTCACCTATGAATATACACCATTTTAAATTTTCCTATGCTAATTAATCACTAAAATATACATTAGATTTTAAAATATAATTTTTGTTACGTAATACATTCTTGTGTATTGTGACGCCCTCTTAACTGTACTAAAATCTTTATTCTAAAAAGTAAGGTTATTGTTTTTTTAATAAAACGCCTTTTACTTCTTCCACTCGTTCCACTCACATACCAACAATAGTGCTTCACAAAGTTGTAGTGGAAATAGGGCTGATTAAAGGTCTTATATTGTTGTTACGAAGGCATTTCCGAAGTTCAGTCTAATTGTATGAGTGCATCCAATTTAATTCAAACAACTGCATCACACATTCATGAAAGTAAACAGTATAGATCTCAGACCATATAAGGTTCCTTACGAGTAATCCAACGGAAATGAAACATAGGAAACTACTCATACCTAGCCCATGCATGGAAAATAAAAACTACTTGAAAGAAACTATAAAACATAAATACATTCCTGCCCATAACATCCTAGCCAGGTTTACACTAACAGGTGCCCTCCGCCGTTGGCGTGGTCGTCATCGCTCAAGTCATCAGCCTTCTTGGATCCATCCAAATCCTATTTGTCTACGGACCCGTCCTTAACTCCTCCATGATATGGTGTCGAATTCAACCGAGTACTGATGGAGGCCTCATCCATAATCATATGCCAATGAGTTGGCAGGTTCACATACTGGCATAAGGGCCTGCTCTGAATAATACATACAGGTCACAAAGGTCAAGCCTAGTGAGTGAGGCTTGGAAGCTCACAAAGTCCAGGTGCATATGGTCGAAGTCGTGGAGTCCTTCTCTCTCCAGATGGATAAGCATGGGAATCACGACCATGCCATTGAGTTGAGGTCCATGAGCTGCGGGTGGTCCATTGGGTGTGTGCGTCCTCCTACATCGGGTCTATTTCCTATTCCTCCTCATACTCTTCCCAAAGGTCCTCATTTGCATCTCCCATGGGATCTTCTTCCAAGTTTTCCTCTAGATCGCTCTCTATGCTGGTTGTTGTACGGGACGAAGGTCCACATAGGGACCTCAAAGGATGAAGAGATCCTCCAAGCATAAGGAACCCATGTATTAGATCGTTCGAGGGTCACTGAGGTGCTAGAACTGGTGCTAGCATGGGGTCAGGAACAGGGTGTGTCTCCTAAGTGGACACCCAACCATTGCCATTCTGTCCATCTTTAGAAAGTGGGAATGGCCCATTGGCGTCAATGAACTCGACATCTAAAGGTTTAAATCAAAAACAAGACAACCAACAAAGAGGGGGTTTATCACCTCTACCAAACGAGGATTTCACAACACTAGGTTTACACGATCCTGAATCCAAAGAAAACACATAAAAATTGTTAAATACATGTCTCAAATTTGGTTAATGTGGTACTTCATTTATCTTGAGTAATTCAAATTGAATTTTGTTTCTTCTCAATACAAATTCAATTTGATTTTTACTTCTTTAGAATAGCAATTCAAATTGAATTCTACTTCTTCAGAATACAAATTCAATTTGAATTCTACTTCCTCAGAATACAAATTCAAATTGAATTCTACTTGTTCAGAATACAAATTCAAATTGAATTCTACTTCTTCAGAATACAAATTCAAATTGAATTCTACTTCTTCAGAATACAAATTCAATTTGAATTCCACTTCTTCACAATACAAATTCAATTTGAATTCTACTTCTTCAAATACAAATTCAAATTGAATTTTACTTCTTCATAAAACCAATTCAATTTGGTTTTGTCTTTTGTTTAAAGAAATATTATTATATTCCTTAGAATTGCCTATAAAATGATTCAAGGTACCACATTTGCAATTATGGTCAAGTTCTCTCCTAGTGTAATCCTGAGAGAATTTTTAGTAGCGAGTATATTTTTTAGTTTCACCTGAGAGAGTACTCTAGTCAGAAAATTTGAGAGATAACTTTATTTTTGTCCTTGTGACTTATAGGACTATTGTCTCTTTGTTCTCTTTTCTTTTTGAGAACTTCTTGTACTCTCCTTCTTACATAGTGGAACTATTTTGCTCGTGATCATCAATGTTCTTTTTCTCCAGTTTTGGAGGTTTTCCACGAAAATATTGTGTGTTTATTTTCTTGCCCTTATACTTGCTTCTCTTTATCTCCAATTGATTTGATCCAGTGCTTCCGCAATACGCCGATTCTCTTAACAAGTGGTATCAGAGCTGCTTGTTCGATTGAAGGTTCAATATGTCTACCGTCACTAAATTTAACATTGAGAAGTTTGATGGCAAGATTAGTTTTTCTATTTGGCGTGTCCAAATGAAAGCTGTTCTCACTCAAAATGGATTAAAGAAAACTTTAGATGGCAAATCAAAAAGGCCGTCTACTATGACCGATGAGCAATGGGACGAGTTGGATGAAAAGGCGCTTTCAGCAATCCAACTTTGCTTGTCCAAGGAGGTTCTTCGTGAAGTAGCCAACGAAACCACTGCTGCGGCTTTGTGGTTGAAGTTGGAGACCCTATACATGACCAAAAACCTCGCAAATAAGCTTCGTCTCAAAGAACGGTTATATACCATTCGTATGGTTGAAGGTACTTCTATTCAATCTCATCTTAATGAGTTTAATTCTATTATTATGGATCTCAAAAATATTGATGTAAAAATTGATGATGAAGATAAAGTTGTTCTGTTGGTTGTGTCTCTACCTTCTACCTATAAACACTTTAAAGAAATTATGTTGTATGGTAACAACGATACCTTATCCTTTGAAGACGTTAAATCTAATTTATTGTCCAAAGAAAAGTTTGATCTTGAAATTCATTCTGAGGACAAGGGTGAGGGTTTAAGTGTCAGGGGTAGAACTCAAGAAAAAAGGAGTACCAGTAATAAGAATAGAAGCTCCAGATCCAGATCCAAAGAGCGTAAATCCAACAAAACCTGTCGCTATTGCAAGAAATATGGGCATGATATCTCTGATTGCTTTATCTTGAAAAAGAAACAAGAAAAGCATGAAAAAGATAAACAACCAGCTGAAGCTGCTAATGTTGAGAATAATTCTGATGGTGATGTTATGCTATCTGTTGTTTCTTCTGATAAGAGGAGCAAACATGAATGGATTCTTGATTCTAGATGTACTTTCCATATGTGTCCTTATAGGGACTTATTTACCACTCTTGAACCTATTGATAGTGGTGTTGTCTGAATGGGTAATGATACCCAATGCAAGGTTGCAGGAATAGGTACCATTCAGATTAAGTCTCATGATGGTATTGTCAGGACTCTTTCCAAAGTTCGCTTTGTTCCTGACTTGAAGCGGAATCTAATTTCTCTTGGCATCCTAGAATCTCTTGGGTGCAAATATTCAGCCGAAGGTGGAGTTCTAAAGGTATCAAAAGGTGCCCTTGTTCTATTAAAAGCTACCCGTGTTGGTAGTTTGTATATCTTGCAAGGATCTGTGGTGACAGGCTCAGCAGCTGTTTCATCTTCCATGCCTGATATTGATGTCACCAAATTATGGCACATGCGCCTGGGCCATATGAGTGAAAAAGGCATGCACCTTCTGAGCAAGCAAGGTCTTCTTGGTAATCAAGGCATCGGTAAGTTGGAGTTTTGTGAACATTGTGTTTTTGGGAAGCAGAAAAGAGTTAGCTTCTCTACTACAACTCACCGAACAAAAGGTATTCTTGATTACATTCATTCAAATCTTTGGGGACCTTCTAAAGTTCCTTCTTATGGAGGAAAACGTTATATGATGACTATTATTGATGATTATTCTCGTAAAGTCTGGGTCTACTTTCTAAGACATAAAAATGAAACTTTGCCCACTTTTAAGAAGTGGAAAACTCTTGTGGAAAATCAGACAGGGAAGAAAGTCAAGAAGCTCAGAACAGATAATGGATTGGAGTTCTGTGAAGGTGACTTTAATGAGTTCTGCACAAATCATGGTATTGCTAGACATAAAACCATTCCAGGAAAACCCCAGCAGAATAGTGTTGCAGAACGTTTAAACAGAACTATCCTTGAGAGAGCTCGTTGTATGCTCTCAAATGCTGGGTTATGACATCGACGTGAATTATTGGCAGAGGCAACATCTACTGCTTGCTACTTGATTAATCGCTCTCCACACTCTTCACTTGATTTTAAAATTCCAGAAGAAATTTGGTCAGGTAATCCTGTTAATTATTCTAATTTAAGAATCTTTGGATGTCCTGCATATGCACATGTTAATGATGGCAAATTAGCTCCAAGAGCTATTAAGTGCATATTTCTTGGTTATGCATTTGAGTCTAAAGGATATCGTCTACGGTGTTCTGATCCTAAGTCACGAAAGTTAATTCTCAGTAGAGATGTGACTTTTAATGAGGATGCATTATTATCTTCTGGAAAACAATCTTTTATTTCTTCTTCTAGTACTAATAATCTGCAAGGTACTTGTAACATCCTAGGTTATTTTTGCATTTATTTTTATTTAAACAATTACCTCTTACGATAAATTTTTCCTTTTCTTGAAAATTAATCGATATTTAGTGAAAAAGCATTTATTTTTACTGACTTATTCAAGTGACAGCAGTCACAGTTAGCTTAATTAAATGAGGTCATGAAAAGAAAAGCAAGTTAATTTAAACACAACGGATGGGAGAAAGGGTGTCAGGGTTTCTCACTTGAGCGAGGCCCCTACTCGTCTAAGCGAGATTCCGGACTCTCACTTAAACGAGATTTCTATTCGCTTGAGCGAATACCTTTCACACACCGGATTAGACAAGACATGCAACTGGACTCCCAAAATTTCACTCTAAAAATGGTTCTGTGAACCCAAAGAGTTATCATAACTACCATGAAAGCATATGCAAATAACAGTGATATATTTTAAAATATAGGTTTACATCTGATCCGGTCTTAATTAAACACAACTAATAATTATACTAAGAAGTTTTTATACACACATATGACTCTATAAAGAGTCACTCGAAGTCACTCGGACCCTGGCACCGTTCTCCCCCTTGGCGCGGCTCCATGGCTCCTTCCCCCTCCCTGTCCCTGGTTACTAAAAAAAAATGCAAGGGTGAGTGTTTGGTATTATAATTAATATAGAACGGAATTTAACACTATACATGTATATTGATACATACACATCAACATCACTTGTAAGTAAGCATACCGAAACATAGTGTATTACATACAGTAACTATATTAAACCATCTACACAATTCCATCACATTCATCATGATCACAACTGACTCTCATACAATCTGACTTCTAGTATCCGGATACTAAAGGATTGGCCTTCAGCTGGGGGTCCTACTTGACACCCCGTGAACCCGGCTTGGTTCATCGAGTCCTGCTTGACTCTCCACCTCGACCACTGGGTCCTACTTGACCACTGGGTAGCTCAACTGGGCACGAAAACCACGGGAGCCGGAAATGAGGGGCTATCATATACCGTCGGCCATCCCACACCACATAGTCATTCAACAGTTTACCTTTCACATAATAATATCAATTCCTCATCACTCGGGTAGCCTGCTTGCTAACCCGACGTCACATAACACTGATCATTTCAACATTAGATATCACAAGATCATAACATGATAAACTCAACCACACCCGATCTTCCACTAATTAATGAACCCAGTCACATATGCACAAGCATAAACACACAATTACGTTTAGCAACATTTTCCTTAACCTGTTTACATTACCTCAATGACCTGAATAAGAAGCGAGTCCTATTCTAATTAATTATAACCCGAACACCCCCTTACTTTGGTTCCACGCTTCGATGATCTGTTCTCTGTGTCGATTCCTTCCTCTAAACACTGGTTTCGCAGTCTCAACTCCGTCACTCAGTCTTCCGTTGCTTAGCCTACTACCTACGGATCATAAAGTACAGCTCGTCCTTCAACGTCCTTAGTTCATGGACTGCATCTGGGCTCACACTCACCAGAGGAGTGGAGAGCAGCCACGAATATAGCCATGCATGGCTCTTAACAGCCAAAGAATAAAAGGAATAAGGGAATCACAATTGGAACGGATCAATAGACTCACCTTGAAGCCTCGATCACAGGAATGGGGTTCAATTGAAGTTTAGACACAAATGGAGTCCCTCTCCAGCGCATGCAAATCAGCGTTAAGAGAGGAGAGAAAAACGAAAGAGAAGGAATAGACCAACAGTAAGGTAACTTGTAAATAATGAAGAGGGAAGGAAGAGAATCTCCTTATATATATGTATAACTCATGGGCAAGATCGTCTTTTCCTTTATTTTATTTGTATTCTTACTAAATTTAATTAATTTCACTATATTGAACTATTGCATAGTTATCAAATCAATTACACGTATTTATTCCCTCAACGTTTAATTATTCACAATTCTCTAATACTTCGCAAGAGTATAGGCCCAATATGAATATCGGCCCCGACGTCCTAACTTAATGTTCATACCTCGGAAATCCGAGCTACAACTTGAGAGATCGGATATCTCATCCGTGCTCACCTCTTGGTTACTTACATCCGTTGTTTCAGTCATTATGAGGTTAATCCGGGCTATGACCCCGTGTAAGGCGCTCTCCTCACAACGGTTATACCAGACCGCCTAGCCCTGCCCGCTCTTCTCCTACACTTCCGATCTTTAACTCCGCCTGCTCGCGCTTCTGAGACCGATCTCGACACCGGCTTTCTTATCTCTGGTTCATACAGAACAAATATTAAATAAAACTTCTAAAACATTTACTAACATTTCCCATTTCTTATAATTCTCATTAAAACATCAGGGATGTTACATCCACCCCCCCTAAAAGGAGATTTCGTCCCCGAAATCAGTGTTCCGGTTGAAAAAGATGAGGGTACATTCGTCTCATATCGGATTCTAACTCCCAAGTGTAGTTTATCCAATGTAAATTCTGCCACTTCACTTTCACCAGCGGTACCTCCTTGTTCCTTAACTGTTTGGTTTGATGCTCTTCAATGCCGATTGGTACCGCCTCCACCGTCAAGTTCTCCTTCACTTCAATGGAGTCACTCGGTACAATCATGGTATCACACGGAATGTAGGCTCGAAGTTGCGATACGTGGAACACGTTGTGAATGTTAGTCAATGATTGGGGAAGATCCAGTCGATATGTGACTTCACCAATCCGTTCTAATATTTGGTATGGTCCAATATACTTCGGATTAAGCTTTTGACTCTTCAAAATTCGACCTACACCCTTAGTCGGTGAAATCCTTAGGAACACCCAATCACCCACTTGGAATTCAAGGGGTCTGTGCCGATTGTCATAATAGCTCTTTTGATGGTCTTGGGCAATTTTTATCTTCTCTCGGATTAAAGCGATTTGCTTGTTCATCTCTTGAATCATCTCAGGCCCCAGATGAAGGGCATCACCGTTCTCATTCCAACATAATGGAGTACGACATTTCCGACCATAAAGAGCTTCATATGGAGCCATCCCAATGCTACTATGGTAACTGTTATTATATGCAAACTCTACCAAGGGCAAGTATTTCTCCCATGATCCGCCCTGTTCCAGTACACATGCCCTTAACATATCTTCAAGAGTCTGTATAGTCCGTTCTGATTGGCCATCGGTCTGGGGATGGTAGGCTGAGCTCAATTTGAGCTCAGTACCCAGTTGTTGTTGCAAACTCCCCCAAAACCTTGAAGTGAATCGGGGATCCCGATCGGAGATAATGCTTGAGGGCACACCATGCAGTCGTACGACCTCAGCAACGTACAACTTAGCTAATCGATCTAACGACCACTTCATGTTTATTGCCAGGAAATGCGCACTTTTGGTTAGTCGATCAACAATCACCCAAATCGCGTTGTATCCGGTTTGAGTGCGGGGTAGTCCGGACACGAAGTCCATGGTGATACCTTCCCACTTCCAGATCGGAATTTCTGGAGGTTGAAGCAAACCTGGAGGTCGTTGGTGCTCAACCTTGCACTTCTGGCATATCACACAGGATTTCACATACTCGATTATTGCCTTCTTCATGCTTGGCCACCAGAATTCCTTTTTTAAGTCATGATACATTTTTGTCACTCCCGGATGTATACTCAAAGAGCTCTTGTGTGCTTCTGATAGCACAGCCTACCTGAAGCCTCCATGTACAGGCACCACCACTCGGTTCCTGAATCTCTATATACCATTGTTACCCCTAGTTATCTCCATATTTTTGCCTTGGGTCTGAGTATCAATCAGCCTTAGTAACTCTTTATCGTCTTTCTGTGCAGCTACCATCGACTCCAGAAATTCGTTGGAGATTTTTAATATTCCGATTGTCATTCGGTTTGGTGCGTTCATAACAACTCCAACATTCATATCTCTAAAGCTTTCCAGCAATTCCTGTTCTCTACCCATTAGGTAAGCCACATGCAGTACCTTCCTGCTTAGCGCATCTGCCACAACATTCGCTTTACCCGGGTGATACTTCAAATCGAAGTCATAATCCTTCAAATATTCTACCCATCTCCTCTGTCTCATATTTAACTCCTTTTGATCAAATAAGTACTTTAGACTCTTGTGATCACTGAATACTACAAAGCGAGCCCCATACAGATAATGACGCCAAATCTTCAGTGCGTACACCACTGCTGCAAGTTCCAGATCATGAGTCGGGTAATTCTCCTTATGTGGCCTCAATTGCCTCGAAGCATAAGCAATTGCCCGATCAGCTTGCATCAACACACACCCCAATCCAAATTTGGATGCATCACAATATACTTCAAATTCCTGTGTTACATCGGGCAGTGCAAGCACAGGGGCAGTCGTTAAACATCGCTTAAGAGTTTGGAAGCTTAATTCACACTTTTCCGACCACACGAAGGGGTTTCCTTTCCTTGTTAACCGAGTCAGAGGAAGTGCTATCCGAGAGAACCCCTCAATGAAGCGTCGATAGTATACAGCTAATCCGAGGAAACTCCTGATTTCAGTTATTGACTTCGGCCTCTCCCAAGCCATAACCGCCTCAATTTTTGTCGGATCAACTGAGATTCCCTCTTGGGAAATTATATGCCCCAAGAATTGTACACTACTCCCCCAGAAATCACACTTAGATAGTTTAGCGTACAACTTCTTCTCCCAAAGTACTTGTAAAACAAGTCGAAGATGTTGAGCATGCTCCTCGTCCGACCTCGAATATACCAAAATATCATCAATGAATACTACCACAAACTGGTCCAAGTACGGTTGAAAAGTCCGATTCATATAATCCATAAAAATGGCAGGAGCGTTCGTTACTCCAAAGGGCATTACTACGTACTCGAAGTGCCCATAACGAGTCCGAAATGCTGTCTTTGGGATATCCTCCGTCCTCACTCGGATTTGGTGGTACCCTGACCTCAAGTCGATCTTAGAGAACACAACGGCGCCTCGCAACTGGTCCAGTAAATCATCAATCTGAGGTAGTGGATATTTATTTTTGATTGTCAGTTTGTTCAACTGCCTGTAATCAATACACATCCGCATACTACTGTCCTTCTTCTTTACCAGTAACACCGGAGCGCCCCAGGGTGAGGCACTGGGTCGGATAAATCCCTTTTCTAGTAATTCGTTTACTTGTTTCTTCACTTCGGTTAATTCCACCGAAGACATTCTATATGGCGCTCGGGACACAGGTTCTGCCCCGGGAATCAAGTCAATAGAGAAATCAATCTCCCGACTGGGAGGTAGCTCCGGAATTTCTTTTGGAAAAACGTCAGGAAATTCACAAACAATCGGAATATCACTTAGCAGGAGGTTATGCCGACCCTCCGAAGCGAATAAAACAACATACGTGGTTAGGACATCGCTCACCCCGTTCTTCATGTCAAGTTCCTGAGAGAAAACAATATTCTTCCGATAACAATCGACCAACACATGATTAGCAGCAAGCCAATCAAGACCTAGAATAACGTCTAAGTCCTTCAATGGCATACAGATAAAATTTACTCGAAAAGTACGGGCTTCGATTTGCATCGGTAGTTCCCTACACACTGTAGTTGCACGGAAAGTGGAACCAGTTGGAGTGGAAACAATAAGAGCGTTCTCCATTAAACTGATTGGCAGACCAAGCCGTCGTACACAACTTTCCGAAATAAAGGAATGGGTGGCACCTGAATCATAAATCACATCAACCAGATAACCACAGATGAGGCACTTACCCTGTACCAGATTGTCATTCCTCGTAGCTTCTGAAGCATCAAACGCAAATACACGTCCGGTCATGGCGTTCTGGGCATCGCTAGATTGGGCATCATATCTTCCCGCTTGTTGGTTCCCTCTACCAGCTCCATTCCGACCTCTCCTCGAGAAGTTGGAACCCCGGGTCCCAGAAAAGTTAGTTCGGTTATCCGTCCTGCCCTGCTGTTGCCTCTGAGGGCAATCGGGCCTGAGGTGCCCTGGTTTCCCGCACTGGAAGCACACAATCTGATTGGCTTGACAATGTTTGGCAATGTGGCCTTCCTGACCACAATTGTAGCAGGTACGATTACCAGAAGGATTACCCGATCGACCAGTGGAACCCCGACCGAAAGAGGATGAGGAGGTAGCAGAAGACTTGCCACCCCGGAAGAATTGACTCATCCTCTTGAAGTTGAATCCTTTTGCCTTCAGTGGCTTTTTATCTCTCGGCTGGGACATCCTTTGTAACTGCACCTCTTCAGTCAGTCTTGCCTTGTTCACCAGGGTTGGGTAGTCCCTAATCTCCATCGGTACGATTACACTACGGAGCTCAATCCGTAGTCCAGCTTCGTATTTGGCGTACTTGCTACCTTCAGTCCCTTCTAACGAGAAAGGGTGGTAAAAATCACACAGCTCGTCAAACTTGCTGGTGTACTCAGCTACAGACATCCGGTCTTGCTCTAACTTCAGGAATTCCATTTCTTTCCGGATTTTGTAGTTGTCCGGGAAGTATTTAACAAGGAACCTCCTTCGAAAATTCGCCCATACCAACGGCTCATTGGCTGCGTTCATCTGCACCTTCACTCGGGACCACCATACTCTAGCCTCATCCTTTAGTTGGTAAGTAGCAAATAAAACCTTTTGCTCTTCAGAGCACTCAAAATATTCAAAAACCTGCTCGATATCCCTGATCCAGATATATGCCCCGTCATAATCGTGTCCCCCTTTGTAAGTCGGAGGATTCCTTTTCAGGAATTTATCCAGAGTGGGACCGGACTCGGTCCTACTCATCAGCTGAGTAAATCTAGAGAAGAAATCATCTCTTCCCCCAGAACTAGTCTCTCCGGCCATTTAGTAATTCTACAATGGGCAAACACATCACCATTAATAACCAAGATCAGTCAGGGGATCGTAAACTTACCTTATATTCATAGAATACTACGCCAGTGGAGTGCCAAGGGAACGATGCCAGACCACACACAATCTCAACACAACAAAATACAATCAACTTTCATAAAACTATCACAATCACTAGATCGGCCCACACACCGGCTCTAGAAAGAACCGCTCTGATACCAAGTGTAACATCCTAGGTTATTTTTGCATTTATTTTTATTTAAACAATTACCTCTTACGATAAATTTTTCCTTTTCTTGAAAATTAATCGATATTTAGTGAAAAAGCATTTATTTTTACTGACTTATTCAAGTGACAGCAGTCACAGTTAGCTTAATTAAATGAGGTCATGAAAAGAAAAGCAAGTTAATTTAAACACAACGGATGGGAGAAAGGGTGTCAGGGCTTCTCACTTGAGCGAGGCCCCTACTCGTCTAAGCGAGATTCCGGACTCTCACTTAAACGAGGTTTCTATTCGCTTGAGCGAATACCTTTCACACACCGGATTAGACAAGACATGCAACCGGACTCCCAAAATTTCACTCTAAAAATGGTTCTGTGAACCCAAAGAGTTATCATAACTACCATGAAAGCATATGCAAATAACAGTGATATATTTTAAAATATAGGTTTACATCTGATCCGGTATTAATTAAACACAACTAATAATTATACTAAGAAGTTTTTATACACACATATGACTCTATAAAGAGTCACTCGAAGTCACTCGGACCCTGGCACCGTTCTCCCCCTTGGCGCGGCTCCATGGCTCCTTCCCCCTCCCTGTCCCTGGTTACTAAAAAAAAATGCAAGGGTGAGTGTTTGGCATTATAATTAATATAGAACGGAATTTAACACTATACATGCATATTGATACATACACATCAACATCACTTGTAAGTAAGCATACCGAAACATAGTGTATTACATACAGTAACTATATTAAACCATCTACACAATTCCATCACATTCATCATGATCACAACTGACTCTCATACAATCTGACTCCTAGTATCTGGATACTAAAGGATTGGCCTTCAGCTGGGGGTCCTACTTGACACCCCGTGAACCCTGCTTGGTTCACCGAGTCCTGCTTGACTCTCCACCTCGACCACTGGGTCCTACTTGACCACTGGGTAGCTCAACTGGGCACGAAAACCACGGGAGCCGGAAATGAGGGGCTATCATATACCGTCAGCCATCCCATACCACATAGTCATTCAACAATTTACCTTTCACATAATAATATCAATTCCTCATCACTCGGGTAGCCTGCTTGCTAACGCGACGTCACATAACACTGATCATTTCAACATTAGATATCACAAGATCATAACATGATAAACTCAACCACACCCGATCTTCCACTAATTAATGAACCCAGTCACATATGCACAAGCATAAACACACAATTACGTTTAGCAACATTTTCCTTAACCTGTTTACATTACCTCAATGACCTGAATAAGAAGCGAGTCCTATTCTAATTAATTATAACCCGAACACCCCTCTTACTTTGGTTCCACGCTTCGATGATCTGTTCTCTGTGTCGATTCCTTCCTCTAAACACTGGTTTCGCAGTCTCAACTCCGTCACTCAGTCTTCCGTTGCTTAGCCTACTACCTACGGATCATAAAGTACAGCTCGTCACTTCAACGTCCTTAGTTCATGGACTGCATCTGGGCTCACACTCACCAGAAGAGTGGAGAATAGCCACGAATATAGCCATGCATGGCTCTTAACAGCCAAAGAATAAAAGGAATAAGGGAATCACAATTGGAACGGATCAGTAGACTCACCTTGAAGCCTCGATCACAGGAATGGGGTTCAATTGAAGTTTAGACACAAATGGAGTCCCTCTCCAGCGCATGCAAATCAGCGTTAAGAGAGGAGAGAAAAATGAAAGAGAAGGAATAGACCAACAGCAAGGTAACTTGTAAATAATGAAGAGGGAAGGAAGAGAATCTCCTTATATATATATGTATAACTCATGGGCAAGATCGTCTTTTCCTTTATTTTATTTGTATTCTTACTAAATTTAATTAATTTCACTATATTGAACTATTGCATAGTTATCAAATCAATTACACGTATTTATTCCCTCAACGTTTAATTATTCACAATTCTCTAATACTTCGCAAGAGTATAGGCCCAATATGAATATCGGCCCCGACGTCCTAACTTAATGTTCATACCTCGGAAATCCGAGCTACAACTTGAGAGATCAGATATCTCATCCGTGCTCACCTCTTGGTTACTTACATCCGTTGTTTCAGTCATTATGAGGTTAATCCGGGCTATGACCCCGTGTGAGGCGCTCTCCTCACAACGGTTGGACCAGACCGCCTAGCCCTGCCCGCTCTTCTCCTACACTTCCGATCTTTAACTCCGCCTGCTCGCGCTTCTGAGACCGATCTCGACACCGGCTTTCTTATCTCTGGTTCATACAGAATAAATATTAAATAAAACTTCTAAAACATTTACTAACATTTCCCATTTCTTATAATTCTCATTAAAACATCAGGGATATTACAGTAC
Source organism: Clitoria ternatea (assembly GCA_037962975.1). Classification (NCBI taxonomy): domain Eukaryota; kingdom Viridiplantae; phylum Streptophyta; class Magnoliopsida; order Fabales; family Fabaceae; genus Clitoria; species Clitoria ternatea. The sequence goes on along the minus strand of CM075675.1, from coordinate 104,954,896 downwards.
TAGCGAGAAGGTGGAGTTAGAATTAAAATCTGCTAATGTTGATGCCTCGTCTTCCTCTACCAATGAGTCTAGCATTGATGATCATGGTGATGATCGTACCACTTCTCCTATTCAGCCACAAGAAGAGGATTATTCTATTGCTCGAGACAGACCAAGGAGACAAATTAAAAGGCCAGTCAGATACACTATTGATGATAATCTGACTGCTTATGCATTGTCTATTGCACAAGAGATAAATAATATTGTAGAGCCTACCAGCTATTCTGAAGCTGTTTCTTGTGCGGATTCTTCAAAATGGCTTCTAGCTATGAATGAAGAAATTGAAAGTCTTCATAAGAATAATACATAGAGTTTGACAGAAGTCCCTAAAGGCAAACGACCGCTTCGATGTAAATGGATTTACAAGAAGAAAGATGGTATTCCCGGGGTTGAAGATCCTAGATGTAAGGCAAGATTAGTCGTCAAAGGCTTTTATCAAAAGGAAGGTATTGACTTTAATGAGATTTTCTCACCAGTTGTTCGTCATACCTCCATCCGTATCTTGCTTGCTTTTGTTGCTTTATTTGATCTGGAATTGGAGCAACTTGATGTTAAAACAACTTTTCTACACGGAGAGCTGGAAGAAGAAATCTATATGGATCAACCTGAGGGATTTATTGTTCCTGGTAAAGAGCATCTTGTTTGTCGTTTGATAAAATCTTTATATGGTCTCAAGCAAGCTCCTAGACAGTGGTACAAAAGGTTTGACTCCTTTATGATTGGGCAAGGATATTCAAGGAGTCAATATGATGACTGTATTTATTTCCAACAATTTCCTGATGGAACTTTCATTTACTTGTTACTTTATGTTGATGATATGTTGATTGCATCATGTAACAAGTCTCTGATCAGGAAATTAAAAGCTCAACTTAATAATGAGTTTGAGATGAAGGAATTAGGTGCAGCCAAGAAAATTCTTGGCATGGAGATTCACAGGGATCGTCAAGCTGGTAAATTGTTCTTATCTCAACAGAAATATATTGAGAGATTGCTTGACAGATTTAATATGAAAACCTGTAAACCTGTTTCTACTCTACTCGCTGCACATTTCAAGTTATCTTCAGACCTATGCCCACAAACTAAAGAAGAAATAGAGCGTATGTCACACGTTCCTTATGCTAGTGCAGTTGGCAGTTTAATGTATGTTATGGTATGCACTAGACCAGATTTAGCATATGCTGTCAGCATGGTGAGTCGATACATGCATAATCCTGGAAAAGATCATTGGAATGCTGTGAAATGGATTTTTCGGTATCTAAAAGATACTTCTGATATTGGCTTGGTATTTGACAGAAGCAAAGCTACAACTAATGATGTTGCAGGTTTTGTTGACTTGGATTATGGTGGTGATCTTGATAGAAGAAGATCTCTTTCTGGTTACATCTTCACTCTTTGTAACTCTGTTATCAGTTGGAAAGCTTCACTTCAATCTATTGCTGCATTATCTAGAAACAGAATATATTTCAGCCACAGAGGGTGTGAAAGAGGCTTTTTGGATTCGTGGTTTGGTAAATGAACTTGGTATTACACAAGATATTCTTACTGTGTTTTGTGATAGTCAAAGTGCTATTCATTTGACTAAGAATGGTCGTTATCATGACAAGACCAAACACATTGATGTAAAGCATCACTTTATCCGAGACATTGTTACAATTGGTGAAATTATGGTGCAGAAGATTCATACTTCTGATAATCCAGCGGATATGCTTACTAAGCCACTTCCTAACACTAAGTTCCAACATTGCTTGGACTTGGTTGGTCTACACAGCACTTGAATGCCCCTTTGGGCTTTATTCTACAATCAGCAATTTAGCAAATTTGATCCAAGGTGGAGATTGTTAAATACATGTCTCAAATTTGGTTAATGTGGTACTTCATTTATCTTGAGTAATTCAAATTGAATTTTGTTTCTTCTCAATACAAATTCAATTTGATTTTTACTTCTTTAGAATAGCAATTCAAATTGAATTCTACTTCTTCAGAATACAAATTCAAATTAAATTCTACTTCTTCAGAATACAAATTCAAATTGAATTCTACTTCTTCAGAATACAAATTCAATTTGAAATCCACTTCTTCACAATACAAATTCAATTTGAATTCTACTTCTTCAAATACAAATTCAAATTGAATTTTGCTTCTTCACAAAACCAATTCAATTTGGTTTTGTCTTCTGTTTAAAGAAATATTATTATATTCCTTAGAATTGCCTATAAAAGGATTCAAGGTACCACATTTGCAATTATGGTCAAGTTCTCTCCTAGTGTAATCCTGAGAGAATTTTTAATAGCGAGTATATTTTTTAGTTTCATCTGAGAGAGTACTCTAGTCAGAAAATTTGAGAGATAACTTTATTTTTGTCCTTGTGACTTATAGGACTATTGTCTCTTTGTTCTCTTTTCTTTTTGAGAACTTCTTGTACTCTCCTTCTTACATAGTGGAACTATTTTGCTCGTGATCATCAATGTTCTTTTTCTCCAGTTTTAGAGGTTTTCCATGAAAATATTGTGTGTTTATTTTCTTGTCCTTATACTTGCTTCTCTTTATCTCCAATTGATTTGATCCAGTGCTTCCGCAATACGCCGATTCTCTTAACAAAAATAAATAATAGAAACAGTTCATGGGAAATTAACATAAGTTGTCATTTCATCCTGAGTATGATGTGTGTAATGCATGCTCTTATATTGCAACAACTCTTCATTAATGTCATTATGCATGTGGGCCCATCCTTCCATCTTCATCATTAATATCATCAAACTTGGGTAGATGTAAGAGCTTTCCAATCTCCATTGAGGCGTTAGGGCTTTGAGGACCTATCACATATTCCAGATATTCAATTCATTACAGTTGTTCAGGATTGGCACACCGACAACCATGATTACGCGCGTTTTAGGTCAAATTATGCCAAATTAGTCGTAGGATCTTAGTCTAAAGGCACGACACTTGTCCACTGAGCTCAATTGATCCCAGTATAATCCTAAGGTTCAACTCATTGGAACCCAATGGTGCGTGCCACAATTATTCATACCCTCAATTCGTATGATGCATGTCAACCGGTTCATTTTTCATGTTTTCATTAAGTGTTTGGCAATTCGAGGCATAGAGAACAGGCACTTGTAAGAGTTATCCTTTTATTACCATAGTCAGGACGCTAGTTCATTGTTCATAACGATCCTATTGCATATACTAAGTACGTCGGCTTTGTCTAAGAGTTGTAGCTTTTTATGTGTAAAAGTTTTATGAAGGATCATAATAGTTGGTTTAAGCTTTTAGGACTTTTAATCATCATTATGGATCATTTGGCAATAACGTTGACATGAGCTTTGCATCTCGAGCACTCGGCAGAATAGGCTAAGAGCAATGCAGCCTTTTAGTAATCATAGGAACAACATTACTAAGAATTTGCCAAACTAGAAACCATAACTTCTCAGTAGCTAGTAGGAGCTTCCATTCATAGACCAAACTTTACTTTCCATCTCCAAACCTTCCTCTGTCAACCAAGAGTACCCACCCTTGGCGAAGAAAACACCATCCACACTTTTATTCCAAACCACCAAATCCTCACCCTTAAGATCCCTTGGGATTGAATAATCCACGACCTTCTTTTTAATCTCCTCATTGAAGGGCGTCATCAAGAGATCAAAGGACCAGTTTCCATCACTCCAAAGCTGGTGGACCACGAGGTCTAAGTTTGACACCTGGACAAAAGGAACAAGATCACATAATCTCCATATACTTGTCCAATTATCCATCTAGAAATTGGAAGTTCCATCCCCGATCGCAGTGCGAAGCTTGGTTTCAACATTTGAGCTACACGATGAAGACTCCGCCAAACGTATTATACACCCTGCTAAACATCTACATATAGTAACGAGTCTCCCTTAAGGTACTTAGCCGAGACCACATTAATCCAAGGCCTCCGCTCCTTCCCCATAATGCTCGCCACCAACTTACCATGCAAAGCTGCATTTGTCTCCCGAGCCCTTCGAATACCCAATCCACCATACCTTCTCGGTTTTGAAATAACATCCCGGGATGCTGGATGCTACCCTATATGTGTAGTGCCCTTAGCCTAAATAAAACCCCTAACGCATCGATCAATGCTATCACATATGAAGGCAACCAACATGATTGCATCAATAAACCAGAAATAAACACAAGATAGATTTTGCAAGACATAACCGGCCCACCCTATTAAGAAGAGCACACTTCAAGAGGCAAGTCAATTGTTAATCTTTTCCATCACTAGGTTAAAATCTAAGTGTTTGGGTATCCCTTATATAAGAAGGAAACCCAAATCTTTCCCCCAAATTGTTATCCATGTGAATATGGCTTAGAATGCTAAGGAAGCTCTCAAAGAGAGAAAACTCAAATGAGCTATGAAAGAAAACTTGTATTGATTGCTTGATGCAAATAGCTTATAATACCTGACTATTTATATAATTCAGAATACTAATAATCAGATTAATTAAACATTACTTGTAAGGACAATGAGCTGGACATAGGTTAGAATTGAAAAGCACACATTGCATTTGTCAACAATGGCTGCACCATTTTTGAGAGTTGGTGAGGGGAAGCTTCTGGTTCATTCTCCCCAGGTCGGAAAAGACTCATCATCAAGTCTAAGCATTTTCTTCTTCAAAGTACGGTGAGAGATCAACATCATTAAAGGTAGCTGATACACCATAGGAACCTGGTAGCTTAATCTTGTAAGCATTATCATTGATCTTTTGAACAACCCGAAAAGGTCCATCGGCTCTAGGGGACAACTTGGCATTGAGTTGCTTTTGAAATCTCTCATTTCGAAGATGAATCCATACCAAGTCTCCTTCTTTAAACACTTGTTGCTTTCGATGCTTGTCTCGTTGAGCTTTGTATTTTGAATTTTGCTTCTCGATTTTAGCTCGAACTTGTTCATGAAGCTTCTTGATTTCTTTGGCTCTTTGGTCAGCATCAGCACTGAATTGATTCTTTGTAGAATAAGGAGTCATATCCAATGGACTGCTGAGAGGTTATACACCGTACACTACTTCGAAAGGACACATTCCAGTAGCTTGATTTATGGAATTATTATAAGCAAACTCCACCTGGCCTATGACTTGATCCTATTGACGAAGATTTTTACCAACAAAACTTCGTAATAGGTTTCCTAGCAATCGATTGATTGCTTTTGTTTGTCCATGTGATTGAGGATGACTAACACTGTTGAACTGTAGCTTTGTACCCATCTTTTTCCATAGAGTTCTCCAAAAGTGACTTAGAAATTTGACATCTCTCTCTGATGTGAGAGTTTTAGGAATTTCATAGAGTCGTACAATCTCCTTGAAGTATAAGTTAGCTATGTAGACAACATCATTAGTCTTTTGACAAGGTATGGAATGCCATTTTTGAAAACCTATCTATAGCTACCATTACAGAATCCTTCTGTTGTTGTGTTCATGGTAGCCCAAGAACAAAATCCATACTGACATCTTCCCATGGTGTATAGGTATTAGCAATGGTAGATACAATCCAGTATTTTAACTCTTGGATTTAGCAAGGTGACAGATACGACATCGTTGGATATGTTGAAGGACACCCCTTTCAAACTTAGGCAAGTAGAAGTTCTCCTTGATCAGTGCAACTATTTTGTCTCAGCCAAAGTGACCAGCTAATCCCCTATCATGTGCTTCCCAGATAATGGCTTCTCTCAAAGAACAACAAGGAATACTTAAAACATTGCTCTTGAATAGAAAGCCTTGTTGACGATGGTAACTTTGAAAAGGTTGGTTTTCAGTTGACTGCCAAATTCTGTTGAAGTCAGGATCATCTTGATATAGTTCTTTGACAATCTCAAAGCCAATAGCTTTTGTTTTCAAAGTTGATAGTAAAACATGACGTCGACTGAGAGCATCTGCAACAGAATTTTGTTTCCCAGACTTATGTTTGATTAAGAATGGATAAGCCTGTAGAAACTCGATCCATGAAGCATGCCTACGACTGATTTTCTATTAGGAATTCAAGTATTTGAGAGCCTCATGATCTGAATAGAGAATGAATTCTTTTGGAAGCAGATAATGACTCCAATGTTGCAAAGCTCGTATGATGGCATGGAATTCCTTATCATAAGTGGAGTACCTCAACTTAGCATCATTTAGCTTTTCACTAAAGAAAGCTATTGGTCGGTCTTCTTGACTAAGTACTACACCAATAACAATGTTAGAAGCATCACAACTTACCTCAAACACTTGGTCAAAGTTGGGTAATGCTAGTACAAGGGCTGTCGTCAAGTGCTCCTTTAATTCATCAAAGCTCTTTTGTACTTGTTCTGACTATTGAAATTTGTCTCCTTTGATGCAACTAGTGAGTGGAGTTACAATGATACTGAAATTCTTGATAAACCTGTGATAAAAAGAGGCTAACCCATGGAAACTTTTGATGTCATGGATTGATTGAGGAATAGGCCAGTTGTTGGTTGTCTTGATCTTGCTAGGGTCTACATGAATGCCTTCAGCACCAATAATATACCCAAGAAATATCACTTCTTTGGTCATGAAAGAGCATTTCTCTAGGTTGGCATAGAGTTTGTGTTCTTGAAGAACTTCTAACACTTATCTTATATGTTTTAAATGCTCCTCCTTGCTTTTGCTGTAAATCAGGACATCGTCAAAGTAAACAACCATAAATTTTTTATTGAAAGGGCGTAATACCTGATTCATGAGGCACATGAATGTGCTGGGGGCGTTGGATAGTCCAAATGGGATGACTGTTCATTCATACAGACTATCTCATGTTTTGAAAGCGGTCTTTCACTCATCTCCTGGCCTAATTCTGATCTACTTGTATCCACTACGAAGATCAATCTTGGAAAAGATAGTAGCACCATGTAATTAGTCCAACAAGTCATCAAGTTGTGGTATCGGGAATCGATACTTGACAGTGATCTTATTCACAGCTCTACTATCCATGCACATCCTCCATGTGCCATCCCTTTTAGGGACTAATATAATAGGAACAACACAAGGACTGACACTTTCCTGAATTAACTTTTCTTCAGCAATCTTCAACCTGTCTCTGCACTTTAGCATGCTCTTGAGGATTCATTTGATAAGCAGGTTTATTAGGAATGGCTGCTCCGGGAACAAAGTCTATAACATGTTGAATATCACGCATAGGTGGTAGTCCTAGAGGAATTTCTTTTGGAATAACACCTGGGAATTTTGATAAAAGTGGCATAATTTCTGGTGGTATATTGGTTACATAATTTTGCTCAATCAACAATAAAAAGCCGAGATGATTAACTTCATATATAGCCACCTTAAATTGATTCTTTGTGAATAGGGACACCAACTACTTTTCTTCTTTTTTGTCTTGGTTGAATTCATCAAGCGGCAATGGAACTAATCTGATTTTCACTCTGTCCTTCTCAAACGAGTAGGTGTTTGTATAACCATCATATTGGGTATGACGATCATATTTCCAAGGCCTTCCAAAAAGAAAATGACAAGCATCTATAGGAACAACATCGCACTAAACTTCATCTTGATATTTGCTGCCAATTGAAAAAGACACATCTTTTAGAAACCTTTACCTCATTTCCTTCATTAAGCCATTGTAATTTGTAAGGATGTGGGTGAATTTGTGTTGATAACTTGAGCTTTTCCACCATGTAGTTTAATACTATATTCTCACAACTTCCACTATCAATGATAACATTACAAATCTTTCCTTGCGAGGTGCAACGGGTGTGGAAGATATTATGTCTCAACCAGGAGTTCTCTTTTATTTGTGTTGTGTGTAAACTTCTCCTAACAACTAGTAACTCACCATGATCAACAGGCGTGAGTTCGTCATCATACATCGGCTCTCTTAGTTCTACTTCTAGCTCTTCTTCTGAAGCTTTAAAAGGTTCTCCTTCAATGATTGTGATAACTTTTCAGTTTGAACAATCAGAGGCTATATGACCAAAACCTTGACATCTGAAGTTATAATGGACTTGGATTGGGAGATAGGTTTAGGGTTGATATCTCTATTTGGTTTGGTTGGTGTTTTGTTTGGGGTAGGTGGTTGGGTGGTTTTTGTTTTTCGGGGAAAGGAAGGGTTTTTGGAAGAAGAAGGTTGGAAAGGTAATCTGGAAGAAGAATGATGGAACTGGTTTCTCTTGGGGAGTTGTTTTTTTATCCTGATGGCAACTCAGATGACATCATCTAGGTGAAATATTGTTGTAGCTGGACTAGATGAGAAATCTTTGTATTTAGCCCTCCAAGGTAACGAGCTATTATATGTTCTTCTTCTTTAGTCAGCTCACATTTCATCTTTAGTTGCTCAAATTCCCTGGTATACTCCTCAACTATCATTGTCTTCTATTAAAGATTAATAAGCTGCAGGTAATTATCTTGACGATAATTAGTAGGTAAGAATCTATCTCTGAGCTGCTTTCGTATTTTCTCCCAAGTCTTAATCTTACTTTTCCAATCTTTTGCATGATTCTTCTGTAGAGTCTCCCACCAAATGGATGCATGTCGCTTTGTTTGATGGCGACGATTTTAACCTTTTGCTCATCTGGGATATCTTTTAGATCGAATATTCTCTCAACAGTGCGAATCCAATCCAAAATTCGTCAGGTTCTAATGTCCCTTCGAATTCTGGTATATTCATTCTAAAGTCATGGCCTTGTTATCATGACCTTATCACTGTATAATTGTTAGAGGAGGAAGAATTGCTATCATCAGAGTCACTTTTCACCAGAATTAGTTTTTCTCTATTGGTTGAGTTGGGCTTGTTGGGCTTCAACTATTTCCTGTAATCTTTGAATTTATTGTTGCAAGTCATCTAATTTGATGTCTTGGAGAGTTCTCTCAAATTGTCTTCTAGGAGGCATTTTAAAGATAATGGTAAAAAGGGTAATTTTTTAAAATTGGGTAAAAAATGGTAATTTTAGACATATAGGAGTAAAAAGGTAATTTTAGACGGATAAGGGTAAAATGGTAAATTTGATAAGATAAGGGTAAATCTATAGTTTTAGAAAGTTTTGAGGTAAAAAGGAAACTTATAAAACTATAAGGGCTAATATGTAATTGGAAACTATATGGGGCTATGATGAAATATGAAAATATTAGGTACCTTGACCATTCATTTTGACGCATTTAAGCACACTTATTAGCACAAAGAATGCATATCTAAAGTCATAACCATGCAAATTGTCACACATTGGTTAAGTTATAATCAATCATAATCCATTTAATCAAATTATATACTTTCATGACCAAAACAAAGGAAGTCTCAACATTGCAAAACATGTCTTCACCAATATGTTTGTTCCAAAATCATATATGCCTAAGCACTTGAAAACAAAGAATTTTGCATTATCTAACATGATGAAACCATGGGATAAGATACAAAACACATCAACTTGAGACAAGATTAGATTCAACATGCTACGAAGTATCAAACAACCTATAAAGAACTTTTAACTACAATCCTAATGCCTAAATTGACATCAAAATGAAACCACAACCATTAAACTGGAATCATAAGCACACACAACATAAACATGAAAAACAAGATGTAAAAATGAGAAACTCCAGGTTACCTCCTAGAAAGCGCTTGTTTAACGTCGCTTAGCTTGACGCTTGAAGGTTCATGGTTTTTGTAGATGAATGACAGTGGTGAGTTTGTGCACTTCACTACCTAAGTACGGTTTCAGTTTTTGTCCATTCACTGTCTAGCTTCTATGAGATTCTGGATCTTCCAATTCAACGACACCATAGGGTTTGACTTACTTAACAAGGAACGGGCCTAACCAATTGGACTTTAGCTTTCTAGGAAATAACTTTAACCTGGAATTGAACAAAAGCTGGATGAAATGTTCTCTTCAAAATCTTCTTGTCATGATAGGATTTCACTTTTTCCTTGTACAACTTAGAAGACTAATAAGCATTAAGTCGTATTTCTTCCAGCTCGTACAACTGTAATTTTCTCTTCTCCCCAGAAGCTTGAGGATCAAAATTCAAAAACCTTAAAACCCAAAATGCTTTATGTTCCAATTCCACTAGTAATTAACACGCCTTACCATAAACTAGTTGAAAAGGAGAAAGATGATGGTTCAGACTTAGAAAGGGGAGTTGAATCAGTCTTAACTCTTTCTACGCGGAATAAATAACAGGGGTATGAACAATGTTTCAGAATTTTTTAAGAATCATACCTTTATTGAAGAGAAGGGAAAAGAGAAGATAACTCAACAGATTTATATTGGTTCACTTTCAAAGCAGAAGCTTCTAGTACCTTCAGACTTGAAGGATTTTCACTATTGTTAAAACACCTTTTACAACAACAACACCAGACCAGTGCTCTAAGTATTCTTGACTCTAGCCACTTCTAGCTTAACCCCTAAGTATTCTTTCAATAAACTACTCTTGGCTCAATAACCCAAATATTCTTTCAAAAGCCTCTTTAGGCCACAAAGTATTTCCCACTTAGTCTACAAGCTGGTGAACACACCAGACTAGTTACAACACAGTATGAGTTGAAAAGAGATAGTTTACGTTACAAAGATATCTTAGTGTACAGAGATATTGAATAATGAAGCAATGTACACTAAGTTATGATAAGCAACAAGTCAAAGGTCTGCTAGAAGTAGAACAACAAGACTGACTTGTGCTTGAAGTACAAGAACTTAGAACTTTATACGAGCAAACACTTTAAGAATTTTATTCTTGTGAGCGAAAATGATCAAAGAGTATTCAATTCATCGAATTTATTCAAGGTTTGAAAGTTTCTCATATTTATAGGTCCTTTGATATAATCGTTGATCAGCCGTTGAAAAGGATATAGTCGTTGATCAATTTCTGATGATGAAAAGGTACACATGTGTAAAATCTGAGTTAAGCGTGCTTAAGAGCTTATATCAAAATAGTTCATTTTAATAATCTATACCAAAAGACACCTATTTGCTTAGCCATTTCGAGCTATCAGGTACACTCTTATAGATGCTGACCTTAAACTTTGATAATATTAGTTGTTATGTATGAATAATTAGTTCATTTGTGTTATGATGATCTTTGATGAAGTATATTCTGGTATGACGTTTGATGATGATGATAGAATTGATGAATCGATGATTGATGGGATTATGCATTGCATGCCTAGGTGAAGAATAGGCTAATTTAGCAACCGAATGTGTGAAATTTAGATTCGGTGGGAATTAGAGCCTCAAAGGGTGCCTATAGGTTCCCAAAGTCATTTAGAACTTGTGTGTATGACCATTGTGTGAATGGTTTAAATGACATAATTGTTTATGAATGGTTTAAATGACATAATTAGGGTGCCTATAGGTTCCCAAAAGGCATTTTAACACATATCTTGCTATTGTTTATAAATGGTTTAAATGACATAATTGTTAGGTTCTTATTGTTTATTGTTAGAAATGTTTCCAAAACAAAAAATTTCCTAAAATTTCACTGGACCTAAAAAAATATTAGGAATAACTAAAGGGACGTAAAAAAAAATATCAAATTTAAATAAATTAAGTATATTTTGAAGGGAAAAAAACATCTTTAGTGTTGATATATACAAATTAATACGAAAGAAGACAAAAAGGGGATCGAAAATCAACAAAGAAAGAGGTGGGGCAACGAACACAGTTCATATCGACCAGCTATTATGTTATTATACGAAAAATTGAAACCTCTGGTTTATGAACCCTCCTCTCTTCTTTTTCCCCAAAAAACAGAAAAAATGGAAGCAACAGGGTTCAGAAACGCAAGCATAATTCTGATAGTGATAGTTGTTGTTGTGATATGGTCTTGGAGAGTGCTGAATTGGTTATGGCTAAGGCCAAAGAGGTTAGAGAAGCTCCTAAGAGACCAAGGTCTTCGTGGCAACCCATACAGGCTTTTGCTTGGAGACTCAAAGGAGCTTCAGGAGATGAGAAAACAAGCCTTATCCAAACCCATGATCAATCTTTCCCATGACATAGCACCACGTGTGTTTTCCTACTTCCAACATAGTATCAACAAACACGGTATGTTGCTGCCTATGCTTCGCTTCTACTCTTTTTATGTAAAATTAATTGTTATCTCTTTTTAGTCTTTTTCCCTAACAAACTTTATTTGGAAAATACATATCAACCACCATCTTCAATTTTTAATCATGTCATAGAGCTAAAAAAAGAAAGTGAATAATAAATATGGTATTTTATAAAATCTCAACCCTTTAATTACATATTTCGTGAGGGAAAATATTTGTTTTAATCATGTCCCCGTTAGTTTTGAGGTGTATTTTTGGTTTGCCGAAAACAAAAATTAATAAGAAAAAAAAGTGACAGATTGAAGTAGTTATTATATAGGATGCACATCTGGCACTTCTGTTTGTTAGAATATTAACACGGTACCGCTGAATATGTAAATCAAATGGGAAAAAACTGCTATGACTTAAATCAGTAATCTCAAGTTCTACTCTTATGAAGATACATATTCACCCCGCCTCCCTCAATTCCTCAAATATGAATACAAAAAACCAGCTGCATATTCAATCATCTAGAAATGGACATCAAAGTATCAAACTAAGATACTAGTAACTATACATTAAAAATGATTAGAGATTTGGAATGAAGATGTAAATATACCACTATTTCAATCACAGGACCTGCTAAACAAGATGATTACAATGACACGCTCTTCCGGCAATCTCTGCATTTCTTGGACTTTATAGTTCAACTTTTCACTACCATCGAATTTAAGTTTCAAAAGGAAAAACAATTGTTGATGTGTATCTTAGCTTTCTTTTTTCTTTTTCTTCAACATAGTGGATCTGTTCTGCAGTACCCTATGCAATCTGTTATTATGTTTGTTTAGTTTTTTTTTCATATTTCCTATTCGGCTACGTATCCTATTTGGACTTAAGCCGAATTAGGACAAATATGGGCAGCTAAGCTCATCAAACCGAGTTTTAAAATAGTTGCCTTCAGAGGTGGACTCAAACACAAGACCTCATATTGAGTTAAAACAATTCAATCTACGTGTTGGGTCGAATTATGTTTGTCTAGTTTATGCATATGGGAATATATGCTTCAAATTTTTACCAAATCAATGACGAGCCCTTTATATAGTGTGGATAAATGAGAGTAAACAACTTGTTTGACTAAGTTGACATTGCTTAACCAAATCATTTCATTGAGCAATACTTTCCAGCACGATCCACTTGGTGATTTCGTAAATTGGCAATAATCCTTAGAAAATACAAAAACTTAAGGTATGTACCAAAAGGTATGGTGGTTTGTGATTCATGTCAAATTCAAATTGCACATCCACAAAGTTGCTTATTATCTGCAATTCGTGAGTATTTGTTTTTTTCTCTTGCATTTGCATGTTTGATGTAAGCCTTATTCTGATAAAGTTGTTGATGATCTGTAGGGAAGAATTCTTTTATTTGGTTTGGACCAACACCAAGGGTGACCATTACAGATCCTGAGCAAATCAAAGATGTATTTAATAATATGTATGACTTCACAAAGACTTCTATGAATCCTCTGATCAAGTTACTTGCTCCTGGTCTTGTAAGCTATGAGGGGGAGAAGTGGAGCAAGCACAGAAGGATAATCAACCCTGCATTCAATTTAGAAAAATTGAAGGTTAGTTTCCCATTACTAAAGTGCATCTTATATATAAATTGTGAGGCTTTCAAAAACATGTTACAAAGACATTGGGAAACTATAAACAAGTTGGTCTATTATCTATAAGTAACACAGTATGTTTATTTGCTTAATATGTCAACTAAACCATCTTATTAATCCTTGAGATTGTATGACTCAAACATTTTAGTTCCGCACTATAAAAACCTTAAATTTGAGGTCTTTAAAATCTCATGGATTAAAATGACTTACAATTTTGATGACTAATACAGGGTTTTACTTATGATTTGACTTGTTGCTATTTCTTCATTCCACCACAGAACATGTTACCATTGTTCATCAAATGTTGCGATGATGTAATTAACAAATGGGAGGGAATATTGTCCTCGGATGGATCGTGTGAAATCGATGTATGGCCTTTCCTTCAGAATTTGGCTAATGACGCTATTTCTCGAACAGCATTTGGAAGTAGTTATGAAGAAGGAATAAAAATATTTCAACTTCTAAAAGTGCAAGCTGAACTTATAATGGATGCTTTGTTGAAAGTTTACATCCCCGGATGGAGGTAAGTAATAGTTGTCAAAAAACCAAACTAAGTTTATTGTTGATAGAACAACCCTTTAAAGTGCTACTTGGTAAAGAAATGAGCATTCCCTTGATATCATTATGATAACGACAGGTATTATGTTCATTTGTAGATTTATACCGACTCCTACCCATAGGAAGATGAAGGAAATTGATAGAGGTATAAAAGCTTCACTCAAGGAAATCATTAACAAGAGAGAGAAAGCACTAAAAATGGATGAAAGCGCTAAAAATGACTTGTTAGGTATACTTTTGGAGTCAAATCACAATGAATTGCAAGCACACAAAAATAATAAGAATGTTGGAATGAATCTTGAAGAAGTAATCGAAGAATGTAAGCTATTCTACTTTGCGGGGCAAGAAACCACTTCAAGTTTGCTTGTTTGGACAATAGTGTTGTTGAGTAGGTACCCTAATTGGCAAGCACGTGCAAGGGAGGAAGTCTTGAAAGTTTTTGACAACCGAAAACCAGATTTTGATGGGCTAAGCCACCTTAAAATTGTAAGTTTGTATTGTTATCTTGATGTTGAATAATACTACGCATGTCCTTGGAACCTACTTTTGACATAAATATTTTTGTTACAGGTCACCATGATTTTGTACGAGGTTCTTAGGTTATACCCACCAGTACTTGGTCTAGGTCGAAAAATTCCCAAAGATATGAAACTTGGAAACCTATCACTGCCTGCTGGAGTGCAAGTTTCCTTACCAACAATTTTGGTTCACCATGATTGTGAACTTTGGGGTGATGATGCTAAGGAATTCAATCCTAATAGATTTTCTGAAGGAGTTTTGAAGGCAACAAATGGAAAAGTTTCATTTTTTCCATTCGGATGGGGTCCTAGAATATGCATCGGTCAAAACTTTTCATTGTTGGAAGCAAAGATTGCTTTGTCAATGATTTTACAACGTTTCTCGTTTGAACTTTCTCCAACATATACTCATGCTCCAGCTGCCGTAGTTACTCTTCAACCACAATATGGTGCTCATGTTATTCTACGTAAAGTGGAAATATAGACGATAACAAAATAATAAGCCCTTATCGTATTGTTTGTATTATGTAGTGTTTTTGGAAAGTTTATTTTGTAATAATTATCAATGACGAATGATATAAAATCACGCCCATTTTGTGCACTGTATTCTTTGTTCGTTTTCTAGGCGACAAATCCTAATGTCTAATGAGATCTTTCAACTCCGCTAACCTATGGAGTGGGGTATGTATTGCATTTGCATAGAAGAAAATGATTCACTACAACTCTGGAAGGCTATGAAGGGTGACCGTTACCATCCATATTTAACAACTACTATGAGGTTATTATGAAGTTAGAAGAATGAACAACATTTTTGATTAGTTGTTAGTATGTAATGAGTACTTAATTATTTTATAAGTATACAGTTTTAGATTAGTTAGTAGATGGTTAGAGTTAGTTTCTGTTGGAGAACCTGTATATAACTCTTTCTCTTTTTGATCACTGCTTTCTCTTGCTCTCTGTTTGTGCCATGGCATTATGGAGCTTGAGAGATTGTGACTATGTGGTTCATTCAATTTCTTGGAGAGTTCTGACATGGTATCGGAGCCTCTTTCCTAGGGGCTCTGTTGCGCGTTTGGAACTCGCAAATTTTGATCTTGAGGTCTCGACTCTCAGTTGTGGAGAGTTGATTTGTGCTTCAATATGGTTTTCTCGTTCATCTACCATTGCCGATTTCATGTCTATGTTGTTCGGTGTGTTGATTTTTTGTTGATTTCGCTTTTCTTCTCTATTCTTTGAATCGATTGATTCGTTCAGAGATGTGGTTGAGTTTTTTCTTCGATTGACTACTTCTTCATCTGTTAATCCTCTCAATTGATGGCTAGTTCAACGATAAATATTTCAAGCCCTTACTATCTACATGCGAATGAAAATCTCGGTACCTCTATAGCTCCTTCTGCTTTGAGTGGAGCAAATTATCACTCCTAGTCTAGATCTATAACACTGGGATCGAGATCCAAGAACAAGAAGAAGTTCATTGATGACACTTTGCTGAAACCTAGAGAAGATGATGTGATGTTCGCTGCATGGGAAAGATGTAATAATATGGTGTTGTCCTGGCTTATACACTCCTTGGAACCATTAATAGCACAAAGCATGTCCTGGATGGATAATGCGGCGGACATATGGAAAGATTTGAAGAACAGGTACTACCAAGGTGGTGTGAGGAGATTTATGCTTCGAAACAAGGACATTTGTCCATTACTGAATACTACACACAGTTGCAAGGTCTTTGGCAAGAATTGGAGAATTTCATACCAATACCTACTTATACTTGTCAGCTTGTACCTATTATTAAGAAGTATAGAGAAAATGACTATGTAATTCAATTTCTAAAAGGACTAAATGAACCATACACTATTGTGAGATCTCAAATTATGCTCATTGATCCATTGCTAGAACTTGGCAAAGTTTTCTCATTTCTTGTGCAATAAGAAAGACAGCTTGTTACTATTGTTACCAAGCCTCAAATCCTCAATACTACTACTCCAGGGAATGCTGAGAATAACTCTCATACCTCCCTTGGCCTGGTGACTTTGGAAATGTTGGAGGTCGTGGACCTCAAAGAAATGTTGGATAGCGTGGACCTCAAAGAAATGTTGGAGGTCGTGGACCTCAAAGAAATGTCAAAGGAAGAGGAAATTTCAAAGGAAGAGGCAAATTTGGAAATGTTGGAGGTCGTGGACCTCAAAGAATAGATCATAAATCAAAGATGTGTTCCCAATGTAGAAGATCTGGTCACACAAAGAAATATGGATTTCCAACTTATTATTTCAAGCAAAACTACCTTATCAATCACTGCGTCCATGAGGATGGTGATAACAAGATCAATGTGTCGTTCTGTTTATATGCTCATAGAAATATTAAATATTAAGTTTATATTCTTGAGTTTGTCGTTCTGTTTGTACCCTCTTTTATTTCAAGTTAATTTTAGTATCTAAACTTACAAATTCTTGCCTTGCAAATTCACCTTTTTCTTGAATCATTGCCAGATCCAAGATTCCAACACCTCAAAGATGATTAGTGTAGCTGACCTAAGGTTTGACCTGTGATGTCTCCTGCCAATTCCAAAGTGGATATACCAGATTTCTCTCAAAGTTAGATTAATAGTTTTCATTCCTATGACAATAATTCTTGGCACCTCAGGTTTGACCATCCCTCTCATGAAAAATTGCAACAATCATTTAGTCCTCCAATTAATCCTCATTTAAATTAGTCTTTAAATTCACACCTAAAATGGATCATGAACAAACTCACATTAAAACATCTAAATAAACCACAATTAAAATTAAAATTTGTACTCCTTAAACTAAGTTATCAAATACAATAATATATACCCAAGTGAAGTAAAATAATATTGACAGTTACACCACCTTTTTAAAAAAGACACATAATTTTAATTTTGTCAATCCGTTAAGTCCACTATTAAATGATATAGACCCTAATTTTTAACCTATTTATTTAAACAGAATCGGTCAACCTAACCCGTATTTTAACAAGCTTTGATAGGTTAATAGGGTAGACTAACACATTTTGCTATCCCCAAGTGTATATAAGTTCCACACATCAACCCTTTATACACTCCTAAACTTGCCACTCCTAATCAATCTATTTTTACCCAAAAGAACTCCAAATCTATTAAAATTTAATTCACCCAACTCTTCTACTAACTTACTAAGGTACTTAGGGACGGTATTATTATAACTTCAAAAATCATTCTTAATATTAATAAAGAATATGGTCATATTTAATTCGTAAGTTTTTTTAAAAAATAAAAACATATTATTAAAAACATTAGAAAAATAAAAAAGGTATTTATTTTAATGAAAACTTATAAATAACTAAAAACCAAGTTTTCTATTTTAAAAAAAAACAAAGGAATTTATAAAAAAGCTTTCTAAAAACACTAAAAATAAAAAACTATTTCAAGAAATAAAAATTTTAAAAAACAAGCTAAAAGTTTTTCCAAAAAACTAAAATACGGAACCTAAATTTCCCATTTCGTTTACCCAAAAAACAAGGAAATCATTGCATAAAAATCAATTGCAGTACTATGATTTCCACGAAAAAACAAGTAAATCATTACTTAAAAAACAGACCACCACATTTCACACCCAAACGTTGTCGACACAAAGCAACTGTGTAACAAAGTTTATAAATGTTTGTATAAATGTCAGATATGTGTGAAACTCTAAAAAAATACTATAATCAAATAAAATTTTAATTATTTTAAATAGTATAAAAAATTAATATTAATCTTTAAATTTTTTAATTTTTATAACCCTATTTTTTCAATTAGACACAGCTACATACCAATAGCAAGAAGACTACATACCAATACTACATACCAATAGCAAAAAGACACTTGATAAATCAGATATATGCAATAATATGAACGTTTAACAGCGCTATCATTACATCCCAAAATTATCATACGGAACAAAATAAAATCAAAACTATTTTCCATTTAATTGTGGATTGGATCAAAAAAAAAAATTGAAATGAAATTTAGGGCAGTTCCCTGAATTGTAAACATGAGGGATAAACATGTGAAATCCTTGAGGCTGCCCCCAAAATGCAACAGCTTTTGGCCGGGTGAAATTGAGATCTCAATCACCATTTGCTGAGAACCCATTGGATCGGCCTTAAACATTTTTCTAAAAAACAACACTTCAAAAATTAACAGTTGAGAGAATGAAAATGTAGCAAAAGGTTGTGTAAATCCTTCCCAAAGTTCTGCGAATTTGCGAATGAAAATTGCAGAGGAAAGGAGAAAGATTTGGGGTTTTGTATATGCCCGCAACGGAACTAAGACGCAATTGCAGTGTTGCTGCGCTCAGTTCTCTCAATGGCACTTGAATACCTAGCGGCGAATTCACCTCTCCTTATATACTCAAAATGAACATGTCGAAATGCCTATTTTACCCTCCATTGCAATGTTTTTACCCTTTTTTGTTGAAGTTACATAAAAAAATATTCTCCTCCATTTGTTTCATTTTCATTTTTTTTTGTTGAAGTTACGATTAATATGATGCTTTAGCTTTTGAATATTTTCATTTAAATTTACTTTTATAAAGTTTTAAATTATCACAATAAAACTCTTACATGAATTTTTTACTTATTGAAACTCTTAAATTTTATTTCTTTTGCCATAAACTCTCGCTCACTCAAAATTCACTGCTTACATTTTATCTAAAATTAAAAAACTTTAAATAATTATCCTCTTTAAAATCGCTTCACCTCTTAGAGAAAATTATTCAAACTTCAGTATGACAAATAAAGGATTTTCCAACAGTACTTTGGAAATATATTAAATTACCCTAAACTAATTATCCCAAATAATGCATGACGGGTATTAGAATATTATATCATTTCTCTCTTTTAAATCCTTTTCAATATCCCTATTTATCAAATAAAAATTAATTAAAATCATAAGTAATATAATAATCCTGAATTATCTAATAGTTTCTCATGAATCAAAAGTAAAATTATTTTATAAAATAATATATTAAAACTAAAAAATTACCTCATATATATATATATATATATATATATCGGTATTTATAATAATTTTAAATAAAATTTTCCTAATTCTTTATCTTTATTATTATCAATGCTCTTGATTCTTGATATGGAGCACAAATCCATTAGCAAAAGAGAGTTGGTTGCTGACAACCCGTAAGTGTTTATTTTGACAACTATAAATACAAACTCAAATTTTGAAACATAAGAAGCATCCATCGACCTAACAAATGAAACAATCATACTAAAAGTGCAAAAAAGATATATTTCTTTGAATCTCAAGTGTTCAGGGTATTGTTGGAACAATTTTCCAAAGTAAGGGTGAACCAAAAGATGAACAACAATTTAGAGGACTTGATATGATCTTCTAGGCATGCAGAGCACTTTCCTAAAATCAGTATTTCGTCCCTATAGAGTGTGGGTATCACGAAATCCGATTTTGAGATACAAAGAAGATTCAACAACAATACTCACTCTTGTATTGTTGCAAAACAAGAACAAAGGATGAAAGAAATTTGATTTGTGTTTTTATTTGTATATTTGAGTAATGCACTTGGATCCCTTTATATAGATGTTGATCAGACATCTTCTGAATCAAAGGGACACAAATTTATGAATTGTTATAACTCTTCATGAAAGGTTGAGACTCTTTAAATTTACTGAAAAGGCGTGTAATTGATTACAACACAATGGTAATCAATTACACCTTTTGAAAGTCATACCATTTGGCATTACACATTTGAAAAGTCATACCATTTGGCGTCTCAAAATTTGAAAAGTTACACAATCAGAGTTTTCACTCTTTGGTAATCGATTACACACAATGGTAATCGATTATCAGAGAATTTTTCTCAAATCTCAACAATCCTCCCTCATTTGAGAGTATTAAATAATTACTACACACAAACTTAAATTTAATATATACAATCTTACACGTAAATGAAAGTGTACATAGACTTGAACTTCCACTTAGTAGAGTATACATTCCAAGAAATCATATTTTATTGGTATCGAAACGATTGAATCGATATAATACATAATGAAAACTTGAAGATACAACTACATATAAGATAAACTACATGTTCTTGTTGTACTTGACACAATAGGGCCATGCATCCATATCTATTCATAAGTGCATCAAAGTCATTGCCCCTTGACTTCTTGAAGCGGCCAAACTTCGCACTTACATAGGTTGATTTCTTAGGTAAAACATGTTTCTGCGATAAAACATAAATTCAAGAAATCAATTAAGAATTATTCAACTTCTTTACATCACAGGTCCAAAGCACCCTTGTGCTTTCAATCATCAAATAAGAGATTTAATCTTATTGAACTTAAGACTTAATGTCATATTAAGCGTCAAGTTAAGATTCCCTTACTAGTGATTAATTGTGGGCTCCATTCCAATTTCAATAGACATTCTAGAGATGGAATCTTTAGCCAATGCCTTTGTAAAACCATCAGCCAAATTAAGCTTTGTTCGAACGAAATCAACGGTAATAATACCCATCCTTGATAAGTCCTTGGACATAACTATGTCTCACACCTATATGTCTTGATTTTCCATTGTACACTTGACTATAAGCTTTAGCCAAAGTTGCAACATTGTCACAATGTATTGCTACAGGTGATATTGGTTTTTGTAACAGTGGTATTTCAAACATGAGATTCCTTAGCCATTCGGCTTCCTTTCCTGCTGAAGCTAGAGCTATAAATTCTGAAGCCATAGTGGAATCAGTAATGCAAGTTTGTTTCTTGGATGACCAAGAAATTGCTCCTCCTCCAAAGAGGAAAACCCAACCACTAGTAGAAAAGTGATCTTCTTGGTTTGTAATCCAACTTGCATCAGAATATCCTTCCAAAACTGAAGGATAACCACTATATGTCAAACCATAATCAATAGTTTTCTTTAAGTACTTAAGTACTCGACGTACAGCTTGCCAATGTGATAAACTAGGGTTACTAGTATATCTACTCAGTTTACCTACCGCAAATGCGATATCTGGCCTTGTACTTGTCATTGCATACATCAAACATCCTATTACCCTTGCATATTCCAATTGTGAAATAGCCTTACCACCATTAGGTAATATCTTTAAACTTGGGTCCATAGGAGTTGAAACAAGAGAGCATTCAAAGTTGTTGAACTTCTTGAGAACTTTCTCAATGTAATGTGATTGAGACAAGATAAGTTTCTCATTGTCTCTCTTGATTTTTATACCTAGGATGACATCAGCTTCTCCCATATCTTTCATGGAGAAATATAATGATAGAAATGTTTTGGTCAAATTTACTTGATCTAAATTTGTTCCAAAAATCAGCATGTCATCCACATACAAGCAAATTATGACACCATTACCTTTGTCATCAAATTTACTATACACACACTTGTCTGAATTGTTTATTTTGAAACCATTTGATAATACAACATCATCAAACTTTTGGTGCCATTGTTTTGGCGCTTGTTTCAATCCTTACAAGGATTTAATCAATTTACAGACCTTGTGTTCTTGGTTTTCCATAACAAAACCTTCAGGTTGTTTCATATACACTTCTTCTTCTAGTTCTCCATTTAAGAATGCAGTCTTGACATCCATTTGATGTATCACAAGTTTATGAATGGCAGCAAGTGCTATTAATAATCTTATAGTGGAGATTCTAGTCACAGGTGCATATGTATCGAAATAATCGATTCCAGGTTTTTGTCTAAACCCTTGTGCCACTAAACGTGCTTTAAACTTATCAATAGTTCCATCAGCTTTGATTTTCTTCTTGAAAATCCATTTACATCCTATTGGTTTACACTTAGGAGGTAAGTCAACCAAAATCCATGTGTTATTTCCCATGATGGATTCCATCTCATCATTAATTGCTTCTTTCCAGAAAGCAGCATCTTAAGACCTCATAGCCTCTTGATATGTCAATGGATCTTCTTCTATATTATAACAATATGAGAACTTTGTTAAGATAAAATCTCTTGTACCTTCAACTAAGTACACATGAAAATCTGGGCCAAAGGATTTTTCTTTTCTTGCCCTTTTACTTCTTCTAGGTTGTGATGTGGAAGCATCATTCTCATCTAGAGTTTGAACATTTGATCCTTGATCCATCAAGCTTTGATCCAATTCTTCAATATTGGTATTAGGAGTTAAATCCTTTGAACGAGGAATTGAAGAAAATCTTCTTTCATCAAAGATTGCATCTCTAGATTCTATGATTGAATGTAGTGACACATAATCATTTTGTCATATTACATAGAACCTATAGGCTTTGCTATGTTCAGCATAACCTATAAAAATGCATTCAATTCCTCTTTCACCCAATTTCTTACGCTTGGGTTCCGGCATTTTTACAATTGCCCTACAACCCCAAACTTTGAGATAAGTCAAGTTTGGCTTTCTTTTATACCAAAGCTCATACGGGATTACCTCATTCCTTTTTATCGGAACTCGATTTAGAATATAACAAGCCGTTAACATGGCTTCACCCCAAAACTCATCACTTAGACCAGAATAGGACACATAGAATTAACCATTTCTTTCAAAGTCCTATTCTTTCTTTCTGCTATACCATTTTGTTGTGGTGTATATGCAGCAGTTGTTTCATGGATAATACCCACAGATTGAAAATAAATTGGATCATAATATTCACCACCTTTATCAGTTCTCAACTTTTTACTTTTAGTATTAAGTTGCAATTCTACTTCATTTTTATAAACCTTAAACTTTTCTAAGGCTTCATTTTTAGTAAACAAAAGATAAACATAGCAAAAGCGTGTATGATCATCAATGAATGTTATCATATATTTCTTATTTCCTAATGAAGGTGTACTATGAAAATCGCATAAATCACTATGTACTAATTCAAGCAAAGTTGAATTCCTTTCAATATTAGGAAAAGGTTTTCTTGTTATCTTTGTTAGCATGCATGTTCTACACTTTTCTATGTTCAAGTCAAATGGAGGAATCAGATCAAATTTAGACATAGAATGTAGTTTTCGATAATTAACATGTCCAAGAAGAAAATGTCATAAAGAAGAATCATGATCAATAATATAAGCAGAATCAATAACACCATTTGTTGTACTTAATTTAAACATATTGTTATAGAGATATCCTAGACCAATAAATACACCACCTTTAGATAGTACAAACTTATCAGCTTCAAATACCGATTTATAACCTAATCGATTTAAGATTACTCCAGACACTAAATTTCTCCTTAATTCTGGAGCATATAGTACATCTCTTAATACAAGTGATTTTCCAGAACTAAGTAATAATTCTACTTGTCCACAACCTAGGACTTTAGCCATAGAATCATTTCCCATGTAAAGAACTTCTCCATTGTCACTTTCCTTCAAGGATTTGAATAGAGACCGATCTTTACACACGTGTCTTGAAGCTCCTGAATCGATCCACCAAGAATCATCAGTCTGCACACAGAAGATTTCAGAAACCATTTCCACAGAATTCAAATTGAATTATGTGCAATTTGTGCAAAATTACCTTTCTTAGGTTGGTCTTGGCTAGAATTGCCTTGACCTTGCTTCCCACCATTCTTGGCCATTTTCCTTTTCCAGATTGTACAATCTCTTTTCATGTGACCGGAATTGCCACATTCCCAACAAGTTGCTTGTTGATTTGCCTTACCAAATTTAGGCCTCTTGTCCCTATTTCCTTTATTGAAATTAAAGGGCCTTTTCTTGAACTTTGGTATTGCCTTTGATTTCTCATCTTCCACCATATTAACAGGGGACAAATTAGGATTGCTAGAATCCTTATTATCATCTTGTAGACGGATTCCTTCTTCAATTCGAAGATGTGTTGCCAATTGTTCAACACTAATATCATCCTTGTTGTGCTTTAAAGAATTTCTCACATCTTTCCAATTGGGTGGTAATTTATCAATTATAGAAGAAACAATAAAAGTCTCATCCATAGCAATATTATGTTGCCTAAAACTTCCAAGGATTCTTTGGATTTCATGGAATTGTTCCATTATAGGTCTAGCATCACTCATCTTATAATTATTAAAATTACTAACAAGGAATTTCTTACTTGATGCATCTTCAGAAATGTATTTGCCTTCAAGTTGATCCCACAATTCTTTGGCTGATTCTACATACTGATACACATCGAATAATGCATCGGTCATGCCATTCAGAATGTGACCACGGCATATGTAATCATCATTCTCCCACTTGTGCCTCTTTCTTTTTTCTTCCAAAGTTTCCTCTTCTCTCTCCTTTGGTTGTGGAGTGCTTAGAACATAGGCCACATTAAGGGCGGAGAGGAGGAAGTGCATCTTCTTTTGCCATCTACGAAAACCAACACCTTCAAATTTGTCTAATTTGTGGAAATTTGTAGACATATCACGGATTGTTGTCATCTTTCTTGGAAATACTGATTTTAGATTGTTGGAACAATTTTCCAAAGTAAGGGTGAACCAAAAGATGAACAACAATTTAGAGGACTTGATATGATCTTCTAGGCATGCAGAGCACTTTCCTAAAATCAGTATTTCGTCCCTATAGAGTGTGGGTATCACGAAATCCAATTTTAAGATACAAAGAAGATTCAACAACAATACTCACTCTTGTATTGTTGCAAAACAAGAACAAAGGATGAAAGAAATTTGATTTGTGGTTTTATTTGTATATTTGAGTAATGCACTTGGATCCCTTTATATAGATGTTGATCAGACATCTTCTGAATCAAAGGGACACAAATTTATGAATTGTTATAACTCTTTATGAAAGGTTGAGACTCTTTAAATTTACTGAAAAGGCGTGATTGATTACAACACAATGGTAATCAATTACACCTTTTGAAAGTCATACCATTTGGCATCTCAAAATTTGAAAAGTTACACAATCAGAGTTTTCACTCTTTGGTAATCGATTACACACAATGGTAATCGATTATCAGAGAATTTAATTCTCAAATCTCAACAGGTATAACTTGATATCGGGTTAAGAAGAAACAAGGAAAGCCTATCCTGCATATAATTTTAAAAAAGAAAAAGAAAATCATGAGGAAAATACACGATTCCTAACAATTCTTCCACATACAAGTTAGCATTCTGTTCTTTTACCAGTGATAAACATTACACAGTACTCAAACAAACACCCCCGAAGCAGGTGCCCCCCTATGTTGCCAAAAGGGAGCATGCTCCTAAGGTGCTTCCCTTGCACACAGACACCGTCGTGTAAATCACTGAATCTCCATGCAAGTAAAATTAGATGCATTTCCATGGATGAAAAACCATAAGGACTGTTCAAGTAAAATGGCAAAAGGAAGATGTCAGCTTTTAACCCAAAACACATAAATAGATAAGAACACAGGAAATTATTGTGATATCTAAGGAAACCATTGCACATCTGCTTGTGTTGGTTACTTACATTTAAAAGGCCAAAGCAGACAATATTTAGAACTTGGACAAGAAATTGGTACTACCACCATCAACTTGGTGGCTAGGTGTAGATTCCTCTTTAATTTTTCTTATTTTGGGTTAAGAGTTGGTTAAACGTACTACATTACATTTAGCAGTGTTTTGTGACAATCCCCCTTTACAACAGATCCGGCAAATTGAGATTTCTTATTAAACTATTGTACTGTATCTGTTGGCAGGTTAAAGCACATCAACGTTCCCTTTTCCAGAGTACAATCAACTAAGACTTGATAATCAGATTTCATGTTTTGTAAATCACATATTTAACCTTATTATCATTATTTAAACAACTGTCCACTAACATGCTTGACTACGCATCACCCCTTATTCACTTATCTCTATCGTTTTGGAAGGGTGTTAAGCAGAGCCCTGTCACAGGGTTCAAATCCACTTGTCCTCAATAAGGTGACTAGGTGAGATCAAATTATGTTTTGGCTCACACCCTAGATGAAGGCCACAAACTTCCCTCATCTTGAGTTCTGCCAATCACTTTCTTTACTCGCTGATTTCTGACAATGTAAAAACCTTTAAAAAAAATAAATATTAATTCTGTTTTTCTACCTCTCCAATTTCTTCAAGGATGGAAACAACTCAATCTTATTCATCCCTAAATAAAAGATTTTTCCACATTCCAGTTACTCAGTATGGAACAACTGGATCTAGCCCCAATCTTCTCTTCTCAACTCCCTTCATAACCCACAGTCCCACACCATTCACAGTATATTTATATGCAATATAAGTCCTGCTCTACACCATGAGAAGAGAGGTGGAATTTAAACATTCCAACATCTGCACCCATAGGCATAAAAACCTGGAAACGTTAACTCTAACTATAAGCAGAAATTCACATGAAAGATTTCACTTTCAATAATCAAGATCATAATGTTCATTTCAGAACTGGAATAAATGTTTTATACAAAAGACAAAAGCAGACATCTTAAACGCATAACTGAAAAGTACAGTACCTTCTTTAAAATTTCTTTATTGACCTAGTAGTCCAGCACTATCCAGTGGCCATACCTAATAACATACAGTAACAGAAATATTACAAAGTTCCAAATATCTCAAGATAAAGGAAAGAAACCAAAGGAATGATCAATAAAACATTCAAGACTGTAGCATGAGGCAGAACAGTTACCCGGAAAAACACTTTTCCTAGTACAAGACCATACGGAACAGGACCAAAATGACGTGAATCACGGGAAGCATAAATGTTATCCCCTTGAATCCAAACATGCCCCTTTGGCACCTGTGGAAAAAATATAAACAAATCAAACTTATAAAAGAAAATAAAATATAAAATAATGAACACACACACAGAAACAGAGAGAGAGAGAGAGAGAGAGAGAGAGAGAGAGAACTTGGGAAACAAATAAGATAACTGTGTAGTAAGTATTATTAACTTCTCAACAAAAAGAAAGTTAATGACTAATCATAATGTCTTAAGATTCAGCTAAAGGAGTTGGTTAGAATGATACTCTGATCAAAACGGTGTCAATTCGAAGCCATTAATGTAGTGTAGGGCTTAAAATAAACTAATATCACAATATAAAATATAATACATTTTAAAATTTTAAAAAATATATATTCTTAGCCTAAAGCATAGTCAAATTGCAAGAAACATAACAAAAGTCATTATAAGCAAATAACTCATCCCTTGCCACAGCTGTTACAATGATGATGATGACGACAACATAGTGGGTAATATAGAGAAATGCATAAATCAAGTTTAGGGCTCAGATGGAGAAGTTATCAGCATGGCAGGGCTGCTATGTGGCACTGCATAAATTATCATCTGATATGAAACTGTTCTTTTCTACTCTCTATATATGTGGAAGAAAGAGGAAGTACTCTAACCATTCTCTTTGTTCTGCATATTCATTACTGAAAATGTCACATAGACATCCAAATCAGTTGAATGAACAGCTAAAGAGACTCCTCTAAATGGGACACAACATACAAAGGGATGTCCTCATTAATTAGACGCATTAACTAATGGCTTTCAATCTAATGAATGACCAAAGCAATTCACACAGCTGCACCTGCCTCTACTCACTATGATCCGACATAATTTAACAATTAAGTCATATTCTATCTTATGAGAAATGTTCTCTTAGATGAGAGTGGGAGGGACAAATCTGTCGTACAACCATACATGAATGGTCATGATTAAAAGTTTTTCAAAATTCTATGATCACTTAAAAAGTCACGTGACTTCACATGATCAATATATTTTAATCTCGACATGATAAAATCTAACGGTTTAGATTTATTCCTATCACTTTCACCTAAGAAAGTCTTTCTCGTATGATACATTGTGTGTATGTATGTAGAGCAAACATTCATGTAAAATAATAAAAGAAAAACTAATTTCCCAATAAGTTGAATTCTCATATTGGCTGATCTAGCATGACCGCAAAATAATTAAGCTAAAAAATATCAAATTTAATTCAGACTCAATTTAAAATCCGAATCTTACATTTCATTAGGTCAACCCATTTTACATACTCTAGTTACAAACTAGCAAATCAATCGTTATAAGTGCAATTCATGCTATGAAGCAATTCATGCTATGAAGAGCACTTCATCACTTTAGATGAGTCATTTTCACAATCATGTAATAATACTAAAAAAAAAACAAGAAACAAAAATAGATAAACATTGCAATAAGAAAAAAGGATTAAGGAGGGAGGTGGGAGATGAGAGATGAGAGACCAGTGCAAGTTGAGGAGCATCACAGTGTGAAGGGTGAAAGTAAGTGACGGTGTCCCCTTCCATGGCGACGATGCGCTTGGTGATGGTGCGATTAGGGTCGAGAGGGGAGCGAACGAGTACGAGGTCTCCGCGAGCGATGTTTTGGATGCGCGGAGAGAGGTGGTCGACGAGAAGGACGTCGCCGGCGAGATTGAGGGTGGGGAGCATGCTGGGTCCGTACACCTGCAAGCACAGGATCACTAAAAAGCGCAGCAACAGAATGAATGAATGAATGGGTAAAAATAAGTACGTGAATTGGGGAACATAGGTAGTTGCTTGTGACGTGAAGGCAGCACAAGAACTTGGCTACGATTGCCGTGCGATCTAACGCTTCCTTCGCCGCGCTTTTCCATTGCGCCATGTTACCCACTAACCTCATCCCTCTTACACACTACTCTGCCTGTACTGTAATGCCATTTACACCATTTTCTTTGTAGAAAAAATGAAATAAAAAGAGGATAAACAAGTTAGTTAGCATAACTTGTCTTAACAATACTCCATCCCAACGGAATTTTTCAAAATTTATATTTAGGGTTTATCCAACTATATAATTTGCACATGATAATAATTTAAAAAAATTATTTCATGTCTACCTAGTTTCTTAGGCATGTAGTTTTTGTTTTTCTATTTTAAAATATTTAAAAAACAAAACTTGTTTATATTTTTTTCATGTTTTAGTTTATAAAGTTTAGAAATTTAAAAGTTTATTGAAAACCTTCATAATTATAATTATAATTATTTTACACATAAACAACAATAATAGTATAATAATAATAATAGTGATAATACATATTCTACAATAATGATGGTGACAATGACGCAAGTGGCTACAAAGGTGGTGGCGAGGACGGTGGTAATGGTGGAGTGGTGGTCGTTGTAAAAGTGGCGGCAACAACAATAACAATGGTGATGACAACAATGGTAGCAATAGTGGTAGAGGTGGTCATGGTGACGGTGATGACAACGGTGAAAGGTGTAGTGATGGTGGGAACAACAATGGTGATGGTGTCAATAATGGTAATGGGGGAAGTGGTGGTGACAGTGACACTAGTGATGGTGGTGGTGGAGAACAACAAAGATTAAAAACTATGAGATTAAAAACAAAAATTAAGAAACATTTTTTCTTGTTTTAAAAAATAACTAAAAACAATTTTTAAAAGAGTAAAAACTTACTTCAAAATCTTTTTTTGCTAAACAGGCTTTTTAACATTAGAAAATCAGAAACTCACAACTGTCCCAAGACTCGTCTTTAACAACTCTCATAATTTTCAATAAAAAATTCTATTTTTTATGTCTTATGTGTAGGATTGTATAAGTCAAACAAACTCTTATATCTATTATTTTAACACATATCGGAATGATAAAATTTACTCTCTTTCATCCTTCTCATGAGGTAAAATTTTGAGGTTTTTTATGATACTTTTTATAAGACATAGTTACAATTTTTATGATATGCTTATGAATGTTTTTTATTCACCTTTATTGATTACAAAAAGTAATAAACAGTTTGAGGAGGCAATCACCTAAACCAAAAACATCAAAAGATGAGGAATATCAATATTTCCACCATTATTAAATACATTAATCAAGTTCATAGCAGGAAACTTGGAATATCATAATAACACCTCATTTCTATTTATAATGACACAATTTTAAGGGAGTAATTATTGTTATTGAAATGTTCGGTATGCAGGGGTAGCTTGATTACTCTCTCAATCGGTATTGAAACTCGCTTTCACTCTACGCCGGTCCAGTGGAAAATATGGTATTATAAAACACTAGTTCAATGGGAGCGCAATGCCTTCAACCTTAGTGTCCGAGATTCTCTTGTTACTTTGTTAATTTCCTGACAAGCGTACCAAACATAAATGTTGTATAATAGTACTAAGTACGAATGTTGTTCCACAAAGGGGTGGTGTCGATCGAAACTCACAGTTATCAACTGATTAAGTGTATTCACATAAAAACAAGCATATTCGTGATTGATGTAATATCAAACAACTAACTTATAAAATTTAAATGCAAAAGCGACAGAATGAAAAATATGGAAAATCAATAGAAAAAGCTGGGATTGAATTTCATCTATTTCCCTTAGTTGTATCCTGAATATATAAACATATATAGCATTTGAAATCGTTGAACTCAATGCAACATATACTATTCATTTATATTGATTCCTCGAATATAAAATTCATAAGAAAATCTCCTAAACGTTGATTCCTCAATCATTTAAGAAACTTCTCAGCATTACGGTTAAATGTTATAAGACATTCGATACATTGAGATTTATGCCTATCAACACATATAGAGTATTTCATTTAGATTGGGTTTCTAGAACCATTTTCCAATAACTCAAGAAAACATATTCTAGAATCTATTCATCATATAGAATCCAGCATTATGAAGAGAATGAAATACCGAAGTCCAATAAAAACAAAGTTGCTATATATATAAATATTACCAAGATATGTTCAAGTCTGAATCGATTACATTCAATCCCAAAAAGAAGTTTAGCTACTCATGGTAGCTGTAACACCCCTATTTTTATTTTTATATTGAAATTTTGAAGGAATTAAATTATGGTTCTTTAGAACTTTTTAATCTACGTATTATTTATGATTTTTGGAATTTTTTGGAATTTTGGAATTTTTTTAATAAAATAATATTTTTTAAATAATTTTAAATTCATATAAGTGACTTAAATTAAAAATATTTACAAGAAAGTGAATTGAAATTATAAGAAAATTTTCTAAAATCCGTTTCAAGTAGACTTATCTAAAAATTATTGGTTTGAGAAAAATCTTGATTTTTTCCAATCGTTAAAAAATTGGAAACGTATCAATAAATTTTTATTAACGGAAAATTTTAGATTTTTAAAATTTCAGCTTTATATTACTTATTATAAAATTAGTGAGGACTGATATAATATCGCTAAATTTCAAAAAGGACTCATTTTGAATATTTAAAATATACCGAGTGAAGGTTACTATTTGACTTAATAATTTTGCCGACAATTACTATGCAAAACACTGTGCATATATGAAATTTTCAAAAGGTGCACAGTAACCTAGAATAAAAAATTAAAAAATGCATAGTACTTCTATATTAAAATAATGGAATGCATAGTAAATTTTTTTCCTATAAATACCGAAGGATTTCTTCTTTAGAATTCACAATTTCAGATTAAGTTTTCTTAATATAGTAGTGCTAGTGAGATAGTGGTGGAAGTGAGAGAGAGAAGAAAAGTTTTTGGAGAGAAGGTTTTGCCAAAATCCTAAGGTAAGAATACTTCTCTTTTATATTTTTTGGGTTATTTTCATATCGTTTTTAGAAATCTGTTATTATACTGGAAATAATATTATTTTAAGTTACTATTCTGCATAGTAAACACTATTTCAATAGTAAATTACTATTTTAATAGTAAATTACTATTTACTGTTACTATTTACCGTTACTATTCATGATTTACTATTTACCGTTACTATTCACAATTTACTATTTACCATTACTATTCACGTTTTACTATTTACTATTACTATTCACAATTTACTATTCACTATTCACTATTCAAAATTTACCATTTCTGTTTTAAGTATTAATCTTAATCTTCGTCTTATGCTTATACTGAAATAAGATTAGTATTAATGTTTCTAGAAATCGGAGGCGCAAAGCAAATCCATTTTGGGTAACAATTCAAGGTAAGGGGGAGTGAGATAAGAGTATAATATGAAAAGACATAAGAATAATGGGAGGAGTCCCCTACTCCTTTTAAATTTAATAATATTATTATTTTGAAATATTAACTTTTTAACTTAACATTTTTAATAAATTTTAAATTAAATATCCGGTTTAACTAACTCTAACATACCTATGCAAGGACTTGGACCATTATGACCTATATGGACTGGACTATACCTATGCAAGGATTTGGACCATTATGACCCATATGGACTAAACTATACCTATGCAAGGACTGGATTATATGGACTTACATAGACCTATACGAGGAATTGACCAAAAGGACTCAAATTGACTATATTAATAACCATTAAACTTTGAATTATAATATTTATAAATAATGCTTTGTTGACTTGATTTTGATTGATATTTAATTGTGATTAATAATATTTGATGTGATTGATGATATTTAGTTATAATTGATAATGCTTGATTTTGATTGATGATTTTGTGACGTGGAGTTTGAGCATATAGCGAGCATGACGGAAAGCTAAATTCAGTAAGAATTTTCTTACCTTACTCTTTAAATTTTTACTTTAAATCTTCTCTTCTTAGAAATTATTTTTATTAACTTTATTTTCAATATTTAGAATAAAAAAATTAGTATTTATTTTAGAAAGAAAACATTTTATGAGAATTAATTAATTAAATCTTGAGATAAAGAAAAATTTTGTAATTTTAAGTATTTTTGGTTAATAACTTAAAGATTATTCTCTTTTAATAAAATAAAATTTTCAAAAGAAAATTATTTTATTCCAACTTAATAACTAAAGATATTTGGAAATAATTGAGATTTCTAAATTTGATTTTGTTAAGATTTAATTTGAGAAAGATTATGTAAAGTTTTATATGAGAAAGTTTTTAGATATTTAAGGCTTAGAAACTCAAATTTCAATGAGATTCGAAAACTGTACCAAATTTATTTCTGTGGGACAGAAATTTAGAGAATTGAGAAATGTACAGTTTATTGAAATGATATTATAAACCTTTAAGGGATTTAATAATTGAGTTTCTAAAAGCCTTAACCAACTAAATACGCGAGTAGTTCATGCATCATGAATCATTAAAGTGAAATAAAATGATATTGTCTGGGGACGGATTATAGAAACCGAGGATACATTAGAGGAGGCTTAATTACGAGCCTTGGGATGAGAGGGTGTGAAAGGGTGCTTCAGGGGACCTGGGGTAGCTCCCTAGTGTCGGGTACTTTCACAATAAAAACTTTCTCAATCTGACTAGTCTCTAAGTGTTTCCATGCCAGTTGAGCTGTTCATATTATTATTATCCGGACTTATGGAACAGTGTAAACTCCTGGTTGGCCCAGTGCAAATTAAAATTTAAGGGCCCACATATATAGGTAAGTTATGATGAAGATATTGCATACATTCATGCATTCATAATTGATTGTGTATGTGATTGTGATTGATATTATTATGTATTGGTTTGTGAAAACCCTTTGTTGCTTATGTCTTAATCAATAATATTATATTCTGTTTCTTACTCCTTTCTCCGTGTCTTTGTTTCATATATTCTAAATTGATGGTTCAGAGGGAAAGATCGAAGAATTTCGGCAGTAGATATAACACTTTCTAGAAAGGGAGCTCGGTATGAATACCGTGGTCCAATGAATAAATAATGTTAATAAGTAACTGCTTCTGGGCCATGGAGTTTCATCTCTTTCTTATAATGTTTAATGTTTATTTTCTTCGGATGAATGTACAAATACTTTATAAAGTTTTAATAATATTTGTGAGGTATTTCAGAAATAATGTATATAATTTATTCCGATAGTTTCTTTTTAACAATTATATCTTTAAAAAAAAAATTATAAATTTTTCTAGAATTTATTAAGGTGTAACAGAGGGTGTTACAGTAGCCATAAAGCAACTAGAAATGAAGAAAAGATGAAGAAATCCACTTCTGCAACTTCCGCTTCACTCCTTGCATGATGGAACCCCTCAGTTTCTCCCTCTAAAAATCCATGTACCACCTATTTGCAAAATAAAAATCCTTTTATATCAAGGGAATCTCGCTTGAGCGAGTGTGTCTCTCGCTCAAGCAAGACAATACTTCACCTTGAAGAAAAGTCCTTTTTCCTTGGTTTTGAGGTCTCGCTCAAGCGAGGTCTTCCTTTGCTCAAGCGAGAATGTTCAATCTAGAATAATTCCTTTCTGGCTCACTTTTGCTTCAACAGAAATTATCTCGCTCAAGCAAGGATGCTTCAACATAGAGGGATTTCTCTAGCCAACTCTCGCTTAAGTGAGAATAAGCTTCACTCAAGCCAGAGTCTTCTTCAATTTTATCCATCACAAGGGTCCTTCTCTTGATTTATTCAACTTCCTCTTATCCTTTCCTCATTTCATCCTTGCTTACCTATAAATTGCACAAAAATTAGGATTAATTGCTTTCAAATATAGCAAGACCTAGAAGCATTCATTTAATTTCAATATTCTCACAATTTAAGAACAATTAATATCCAAATGAATGCAATTAAGCCAAAAATGTAAACACATTAATTCCACAAATTAAACACATTAAATATTTAAGGGTAAATAAGTGCCAAAATTCCATACAAAAACTTGTTACAATTGACACTTATCATACTTGCTCTGAAACAAGTGGTGGTGGTACCTACAAAAACTCTCCAAAGCTTAAGTCATTACAAATTAATAATAATAATAATAAATGACTTACTTGATTCTTCATAAATAATGATATTTATAGCCTTTATGGAGGTTCAACTCATAATTTGACGTGTAAGATTTGACCAAACTACTTTTGCAGTCAAGTTACAACCTATGCTCAAAGGTTCTAACTCACGTGTAAGCTTTTTGGTATACAATAAGCATATTGGTCTTATTGGTAGTTGGTTTATGTCAACCTGTTGGATTTGTGCCTTTCACCTTTACCTTCAGCATGTGTCATCCCTTAGTTTGAAATCTAGTATTGATACGAGATCAGTCATATTGTAAAAGAAAATTTCATTTTTTCAAATTTATCTTTATCTAAAGTCAAACTCCATTATCAAATATTAATTCCACAAAGGTAAACACATTAAATATTTAAGGGTAAATAAGGAAAAATATAATAAATGCTCCTAATTTTTTTTTGTAGAAACTTATAAAATGAAACACTTTTTTATTTTAAGGGTTTATAATATAAAATGGAGTAAGTATTTTTTTTGAAAAACAATAAACATAACTACTATTACTTTTTTTTTATCTATCTTCAAACGTTTTTGCACACATAGTAAGAAACATAATTAATGACTTTTTACTCTTATTTATTTTTAATATACTTTTTTTCTATACTTAATATTACCCATCCCTCAATTAGTATTATCTTGTTTTAAACAAAAGAGAGGGGTATAATTGAAAGGTTCATGTGTTAAGGGGTGTAGATATTGCTTAGAAATTAGAATCAGTAAGTTTTAATGATATTTTAAATAAAAATCTTTCACTTTTGTTTCCTTAATCAATGTTCTAAGGACAATTGTTAGCATTTTCTTAATTAAAAATAAGCATATAATTTTATGATGTAATCTTATTATTTAGAAACAAATTCAACCTTCTAAAAAACAAAAGGAGTAATCAACTATTTGTATTCATCTTGCGGTTGATTTTTCCTTGGAACAAATAAAAAGCTTAGGGTTTAGGATTTAGTTTTATTTATTCTTTAAAATTTTTTGGCCCCATTTTAAATCATACAAATCAATATTTGTATTAATTATGTTAGAAAATCAACATTTTTTTAAAGAATACCCTTAATTAAATGGTTAAGTAAACATGACCAAATCATGTTTGTTTTTTGTTATAATAAATAAGAAGTATGAAAAGAAATCAACACTAATATATCTAAAGTCTACACCAGCCTATACGAATTTAAAAAGCCATGAGTTTTTGCATGAGTTTACTAGTCTCTTTAGGCAAACTCAAACTCATGCAAGTTTACAAGTTGAGTTGCAGATTTAATAACATTGCATAGACCAACACGCACCAACATAACCCTCAACACATATCATTGAAAAATCATCAATCTACCATTCAAAATATTTTTTTTATCTTCCAAAATATGTGTTTCGGGTAAATATAAGAGTATTCAAGAACCTAATCAGGCCACAACAAGCCGTTAAACTAAGTCAAACCAAATTGAATAGCGTAAGAACCACTAACTCTAAAATAAAATAAACCAAAATGTTTAGTGTGGTCGATTTAACCTATAATTTCCTTGTACAAAACTGAATCACAGGTTTAAATTTTTCACCGTGGAGAGTTTGAATTTAAGATGCAGTGAAGTTGGTCTTCTTGTTTTCTATTTCTTGTTAAATATCAATTTTGCTTTTCTAAGAAAGTACATGTTGGACATCTCTAGATGTTCACTAATTTGTTAGAATAGTGTTTGACAAATTAAAAATCCATCTCTATATAGGTTATTTTGGATGGGAGAATATGATGGTAGAGTCTATTATTTGTTTTTTGGATTATATGTTGATATAAATCCAGTTGTTTTAAATAATAATAATAATAATAATAATAATAATAATAATAATAATAATAATAATAATAATAATAATAATCACATCAACCTCGTTTAGTTTGGTTTAATTTTCATAATTTTTTTCAACTAAACCAAATCAAATCACATTTTTTTATATATAATTTGGCTCAACTTTTTCCTTTTAAATATGACCAAACTGCACCGTGAATGTAAAGGTGTTTGGTTTGTAGTTGAGAAAATGAAGTTGAGTTAAAGTGAAAAATTTAAAAATTGATATTAATTCTTCACGTCGTTTGAGACAATCAAAACTCTGTTGACCTGTAGGATCAAAAAGCTCCTACAACTCAACGAAGGTTTTCTCCGTTCAGCAACAACATCAGACGTGCTCTATGTTTTGTTTGGGAGCCTTCGTTCTCTTCACCATATTTACTTTAAGCTTTTTTTATTCAAATCTCCAACTTAATCCACACAAAGCAAAATATAGTCGTAAAACTAATTATGAACATTTTATCACCCAACCAGTTGGTATAACTGAGAGTATAATAAACACAACTAAAAGTTCTACGTAGGATGGTGAATGAATTGACCAAATATACACTATATAGAAGTTTAGAGGGATAAGTTATGTCGTGTTCTGCCTAAACAAATCTTTCTAAGCATTGGACTCTTACTTCGCACACAACTATTTTGATTGAAATTAAAATTTTAATGAATCAAAGCTCCAAACTAATGAATCAAAGTTTTCATTAGTTCTTAATCAATTTGATTGAGAGCCAATTTGTTTCAAAGTTGGATAAATTTGATTTCAATAAAATTAATGTTTTAACAGTTGATAATGAATATTTTTACTCTCTGTTACATCTCTTCTTCTTTTTTGTATATTTTACATCTTTTCTAAAGAATAGATAAAAGAGGGTATGTTAGTGAATGTGGAAGGCCAAGAGGAGATGGGGTTTACAAGCCCAATTGTATACCATCTTCAAAAAAAAAAATGCAAAAGAAAAGTAAAGAGATAAACAGAAATAATAACAATTATTCTTTGTTATTCCCTTGCTGTTTTCAGGAACCCAGAAAGGAAGAATGGGGAAAAGAATATACTACAAACGCGTATTGATACAATGATGGAATAGATTATGTTCTTGTACTTGCAGGAAGCTGCAAATATATTAAATGATGAGAGTGTGCACTTGCTTTGTCCTTCAATGTCTATATTGGTACCCCAAATGTAGCACAGGAGGAAGACATTTGATAGATTTGCTGGAAATTCTTGAAATCACAAGTTGTTCAAGCTTCTCATCCTTATCTTAGGACCAAAGAATATTTTTTTTTGTTTTTTTGTTGTGATTTTCTTAATAATATGTCCTTAAGATGCATAAGCTTATGCAATCCGTTGAAGATTATATGCCACCATATCCTCGAGAGCTAAACGAAACACACTTTGAGGAAGGCATTGGAGGCTTTGAATTGCAAGATCAGCTTTCTCTTTTGCTAACTCTTGTGCTCTTTCAATGCCCCCACAACTTTTGACCAATTTGATTGCCTCATCAAGGGAACCATCCTCACTGAACTCAGTCTCAATAATATCCCTCAGTTTAGGTTCTTTCTCCAATGCGAAAATTACCGGTGCAGTCAGGTTACCTTTGGCAAGGTCAGTGCCAGCAGGCTTTCCCAGTTGCTCCGCTGATTGCGTGAAATCCAATATATCGTCCACAACTTGGAAGGATAGGCCAAGATTCTTTCCATATTCATACATTTTCTGAGCGGTGCTGCCATCAGCACCACTAAAGATTGCAGCTCCTTTTGTACTGGCAGCAATCAAGGAGGCTGTCTTATAATAGCTCTTAATTAAATACTCGTCCAGTTGAACATCACAATCAAACAAGCTAGAAGCTTGCTTTATTTCCCCACTTGCAAAATCTTTGATCACCTATCATGGCTCCAAATAGTAATGCAAA
Source organism: Clitoria ternatea (assembly GCA_037962975.1). Classification (NCBI taxonomy): domain Eukaryota; kingdom Viridiplantae; phylum Streptophyta; class Magnoliopsida; order Fabales; family Fabaceae; genus Clitoria; species Clitoria ternatea. The sequence continues at coordinate 104,915,714 of CM075675.1, read as the reverse complement.
AAGCTTCAGAAAATGGAATTATTCGTCTCTAAATATCCATTGTTAAATAATTGGCTTCAAGTGTGTCAATCACTTGTGGAATAAGGAATTTAAGCATGCAGATGAAGGTGTCACAAACAAGTATATGATGATGGAAGTATGGAACTCACCTGGCTGATAAGTTTAATGACTTCAATATTTTCAAGGTTGGCTAGATACCATGATGACTGTGCAAACATGAAGTCTCCAGCCAGCACAGCAACTCTAGTCCCAAACATTTGATGAACTGTTTTCTTACCTATTAGTTCATAGCAATCACATTGAGTACAGATAAAGGGAAACTGAAACCAGTAGGAGTTAGAAATAGGAAAACATATCTACACTCCTTAATAAGGTCAAACATATTAGGCCCAATAGGGGAAACTTAAGATTCATGCAGGTTAACCAATCCATTTCTTCATTATACAATCCAAATGGTTTTTATCAAGACAACAATAAGTTTACATATAGCACATAATACCTATAGATAACATGAACGGATTAAGGATGGAAGGAAAAGGCTCAAGTTCAATCCAAGCAAAAGATATTTAAAGATCTATCAGATGTGTACAATAGGATAATGAATCATTGTCTTCAGTTACCACTTGAATTCCCTTAAAAGGCACTAGAAACAATTCATGAGCACATAATTGTACTGGGAAATCTATTCTTTAATGGTTCTAAATTCCTTGCTACAGAATGGCACTAGCAGTTTATCAAAATGGGACATTTTACTAAAGCTTGCATTGTACTATGGTACATTGGTACTTGGGTCTACAATTTCTTAGAGACGCACTTCATGGAACCAATAATAATGAAGTATTGATCATAAACACTTTACCAATGTCTTTTCTCTTATTCATTTATTTCTTATCCATTTTATTTTATTTCCTTTTTTAGGTAGGTGTAGGGGCTCTAGCAGGTATTATTGAGATGACACACTGAAACGTTTGATTTTTTATTGACATGTATAACAAGCAAGTACTATTAAGCTGAAGAAGCTTCATGTACACTTTTTCCTCTTTCAGTACTGAAATTTATTTTAATTCTCTCTTTTATTCTCCCTCCTGCATTTCCCTTTAAAGATATTTCTCTTAGATAAAGTGTGTGTATGCTCTTGTCACAAAGAAAATCATCAATACGTAAACAAATTCTGGACCAGATCAAAGATTTTCCTGAAATAAAATCAAAACATGGTGCATGACTCGAGCATCACTGCCTTTGTATAAACATAACGTGTTTCTGAAATTTTTTATCAAATAAAATGTAGCATAGTTGTCATGGCTTAAAATGAAAACAACCTAGTTGTATGAGCAAAAATGCTTTACAGAAACCATCTTGCTGAATAAGACATGTAGTCAGAAATCTAAAGTGATGTCAGGAAGATTAAATGGGTGTTTCTAAAGTAGGATCACAACCCTACCTCTTCGTAGGTCACTCTCATCTAATACATCATCATGTATCAAACTTGCAGTATGAATCATTTCAATTATCTCTGCTAAACGCCGATGCTTTACAGTGAGTTCCCTGCAGTCATTCAGTTCAAGATAAAGCTTAAAATTTTCTGTTGTAGAATTTTCATGTCAGGCAAAGAACTTGTGTCTGTGCTTGTCTCTGTGTGTGAGAGAGATAGTGAGAGAAAGACAGAAAGATAAAGAGATAATTCTGGGCTTACTTCAAGCCAAGTAACTCCGCAGTTGCCCTTGACACCAAGAATACCAGAGCTGGTCTCATCCTCTTCCCACCAGCGCTAAAAATCTGCTCAGCTGCAGACATTAAAACCGGATTTTCTGCACCTACAATCTATCATAGCATCTTTATCAGATACATTAAAAGTTAGGAAGAAAAAAACTAACAATCACTGTTTGCAAAGCAGAAGAAGCTCTTATAATATCAGGTTCCCCTTTTTTACAGTTTACAAAGCAAAAGAAGCTTAAAGGCAAGAAGGTTCAACAGCCAATGAGAATGATAAGGACTTGGCACCAATTGAATGGATGAAGATTCATAAAAAAAAGGGTCTAATAAGAAGTGCTTCTGTTACAATAAAAGAAAACAGAATGGCAGTTAACAGATTATCCAATCTAATTCATAATTAAATAAAATACAACAATATTAATCCTGAAACATTGTAATTTCAAAACTGGAATGATGAACAGAGCTTAAATAAGGAATTCAATAAAAGTTAACAGCCACAGTTATCAATAATGCACTATGTTAACAACAACCAGCACAGAAAGCCAAGATTCAAATCACCAAGGAATCTCATTCAAGTGCATATGTCCCCATGTTGCATTCCATTCAAAATTGTAAATTTTTCTGGTGTGCCAAAGAACACAAGACTTTGCCAGAGTTGACAATAACAGTAATAATTCAATCACAGTAGATAGTCAAACAACACAACATGAACCCCAATACTAGAAATGACTTACCTAACTTATCCCAAAAACTAACTCATGAATTGAGGATTGTCATAACTCACAAGCCTTATAAGAGTATACTAGTCATATTCTTAACTAACATCAAACATCATAACACCCAAAGCTATACTTACCGACTGAAGATTTTTATTGAGAGTTAGCAAATCATCAGCAACCACTTCAAACAACCTCGCTGGGGAGACAGGGCTTTCAGAATAACTCTTCAAGTCCAATCCTGTTGTAAGTCCTGCGATAGTTCTCCCTATGCCGAAAAAAAACTAAACCATCAATGCCTAGTTCCACACCCATAACCAACACTTCAAACTAGTGACATGAAGCAGCTCCACCACACAGTTTTATTAATATAAAAAGATTGTGTTTGAGTAAGTAAACAACTTAATTAAATACCTCTTATCACATTAATTTGAACACGAAACTTATCAGAATAAGTAAAAAACATAGACTATTTAAAAAATCCTGTATATGTATACACAATATAATATAACATACCATTGAGAGTAGGTTCTGCAATCTTCATAGAAGAAACACGACATTGAGTGTTCCTCCTCTTACAACAAACGGATTTACGAGCTCCATGGTCACTGCCCCACCCTTTCACCTTTGCATGATTCCTCACAGTGTACCTATCAAAGGAGGCATTGGAAGAGCAACCGCAAGAAACCAAGTTTTTGCCGGCAAAATCAATGGTTTTGCTTGTCACAGGCATCATGTTATTACGAGCTCAAAGGGAAGTCCAGAAGAAGAAGAACAATAACAAAACAGCAAGTTCCGAAATTGACAGGACCCCAGATGGAGAAGTGAAGCGAATTTCACGTTAAGCAGAGGAGAGAGGGGCCATTGTGGGGAAAAGAGAAGAAAGGGTGGTTTTGGGGTGACAAGGGAAGAAGAAAGAGGGAAGTGAGTGGATCCTAAGAGCCCACATGGGATGGACGAACCCTCTTACGTTTCTTATCAGTTGGAGAGAGAAAGTGATGAGAATGAAATCTGTGACTCTTGCTGCTTCCTTCCTTACATATACTTCATTTAGAGGATAACATCAACTCTAAACTCTAAACGCCGCCTCAAATCTTTTTTTTTCTATCTAATATGTACTATGTTTCAATGAGTTTAATTTAAATATAATGTTAGGACAATTTTTTTTTCCTATATCCAATTATGTAATATCATCTAATCAATTATCTATTTATGTAGTAATTAACTTAAAAGTTATACTTAAAATGAATTCTAATTGGTTGATGTTGTGCACTTTTTTCATTGGTTTTTGGTGTAAAAAATACTTTTAAAATTAATTTATACAATAACCGTTGAAAACTTATGGTTTACACAAAAATTTTTACTTCAATTATTTTATAAATCGATTTAAAAATATATTTCTTTTACATTGCTTATTCTTTAAACAGATTTAAAAAGCTTTTTTATCGATTATTTTTATAATTGGTATAAAATACCGCACTATAAAAGAATAACAGCTAAAAAGCTAAAAAAAAAAGCAGGACTCAATATATATAAATTAAAGTGTATTTTAATTTCATACATTTTTGTAAAAGACAATTTTGTTCAAGTTATAAATATCATATTATAATGAGTCTAACTCTTTCTTAACGAATTTTCTCATGTATACAATAAATCTCTTTGCTACCACTTTGACCGACTATCCTTTGTTTTTCTTCGATCTAATTTAATAATAATAATAATAATTTTTAATATGTAATATTAATATTGAATTATTTAATTGTTTAAAAATACTAATATCAAAGTGTATAAATTTACAAGCTTAAAAATTTTGAATTCAAGTATCAAGATGACTAGCTCGGTTAGTTAAAATAAGTGATTAATTAGCTCGGTTAATTAAAATAAGAACTCTTTAGTCCGACTCAAAATGTAACTAAAATAATACTAGTATTATTTAAATTATGAGTTACGTTACCTTCAATACTTATGTTTTGTTCGATCTAACTTACATTTTTATACTTAAAAACTACTTTTAAATTAAAGCTAAAAATAAAAACTTTAAAAATAAAGAATCAGTTGTTTGGTACTCATTAACTTTTTAAAAATAGAATAACACTTTTAAGTTTAAAAAATATTTCTTAAAAAACTGAAGTCTTATTAAAATTTAACATGAGGATTAATATCATAAATTATCTTTCAATCCAAAGGTTTGTTTGGTGTATAGAAAAGACAACCACGATTGGTGGAGATGACAACAATAATAGTAGTGGTGGCAATGATGACAATGGTGATGGTAGCAATGGTAAGAATAATGGCGATGGTGGCAATGATAATAATGGTGACGAAAATGATAATGTGATGGTACTAGTGACTATGGTGGCAATGATGATGGTGATGGTGGCAACCATGATGATTATGAGGGCAGTGAAAGTGTAATGGTGGTGGCGGTGATGATGATAACATTGGTAGTGGTGGTGTGACTACAATAATGGTGGTTGTGACGATAATGATAGTGATGATAAAGGAGACGATGGTAAGTGTAGTGGTGTCGACGACTTTGGTGGAAGGGATGGTGATGATAACAACTATGATTACAATAATAGTAGAGATGTTAAGTGAAATTACCAAATAATGAAAAGTTAGAAGCTAGTCTCATTAACCTTTAGTTAAAAGCTCCTTATTAAATTTTTATTTGTTAAAAATAAACTATTTTATTTTAATAAATATTTTTTTAAAAATTGTTTGACTTAACTTCTCGTAAGAAGGAGAAAAGAAGTTTAAAATAAGCTAGACTAACACTTAGACATAAATTTTATTAAGAATACTTATTATAATTTATGTTTTTAATGAAATTATTTTCTTAATTTTCAATAAAAAGTTACTCCTTGTAATGTTTAGGGTTATGTTTAATAATATTCTTGTGTTTGGAAAGAGTCAGAAATTTTTTGAAATCAACAATCTGAATGATAAGAAAAAAACTTTATATTACAAAATTTTATCATGAAAATTTAGTATAAATAAAAGAAAATTTTTAATTTTTACTTATTTGTTTACCTCATCTACAGTATTTTTCACATTTATTCTTTTTATGATCATCATTCTTAATAGTTTAACAAATTTTAAAATTATAAAAGCTTTTATCTAAACACAACCAAATTAATTGGATATTAGTGAATTTTTTTTCAATAAAAGTACAAAGGTTTGAACGTAAAACTTCACCAGCTTACCTAAATCTCTTAGCACGCCGACCTAAGGGGTGGATTATAAGTGGTCTTAAGTTAAAAATTAAATTTTAAATGAAAATTATATTAATTAAATTAATATTATAAATTTATAACATAAAAACCAATTAGACCAAAGAAATGTGTATTATAAACAATAAGTATATTATTTGCTATTTCTTTTTTTTTAAAAAAGGTATACTATATTAAAAAATTAATATGTAGAATATTATTTGTTTCTCTCTTTTTTTTAAAAAATAATAATATAGAAGCCCATCGAAAGAGAAGGAAAAATCTTAGTTTGTGGCGTTAAATTGTATATATTTTGATGCTTCCACTTTTTCAAAATATTAAGTTAGTGTATGATAAAGAAAAAGTTGGGAAATTGATATTATGATGTGGTGAAACAATAGCCAGATAAAGAGATAAAATAAAATAGGTATTAATATGGCCAAGAAAACAACCACACAATTTGAGTTTAAGAGTTCAGCCACGTTGCCATTCCTGTTGAACGGTGTGATATTATTCAAGAATATTCCGTCTTCCTGTTAAAGCCAATCGCAGAAGGATTCTATGCCAATAATAATAAGTTGGGTTGTTATCTAACTCATTCGTTCTATTTTGTTTTATAGGGAAATACTTTTGACAACTAGATTGGATTAATCATTTCAATTGAAAAATTGGTGAATTAATTATTATTAATCAATGATGTGATATACTAGGTGATGGTTTTGAATGGTTGAATAAAAATATATTTTTGTGTTTTTTTTGGTTTGATAATATTTTAGACTTTTTATTGTTGTATTTGAAAAATATTTTTGACTTTTGTGTAAAATTTTGAACAATGTTTTAGAAATTAGATCAATGATTGAATTATTCAACTGTGGTTAAATCATGGTTGAATTGATGATAATAATATATATTTTATATAATATAATTTATAATATATCAATAATACATTATATAAAATTAAGTTAAATAAAGATTATATTACATGTTTTATGAGATAAAAAAGTTATAATAAATAAAAATAATATATGAATATTATATAAGAGTCTTTTACTTATTTAAAAAATTTTAGAATAATTTTTTACAAAAATAATAAAAAAATTAAACTTTCTTTTTAAATCTGGTTGGTTCAACTTTGGTTTTCAGTATCGATTCCCAACCGGTTTTAATCAGTTCCTACCTCCCCTGATTTTCTATTTATCTAAATCGGTACCTTAACTGATTCCAGTCCAACTAACTGATTTGATCTAATTTTTACAACCATAATTCTAAATGTTAAAAGCTTATAAATAATACATTACTTTTATTTTTTTAGTATTATGAGACAATTATGTTATATTTGTATTAATATTATTTTATATAAAACATAATTTTTATTATAAAAACATTTTATTAATATTATCTTAAATATAATATATTTTTATTAAAAATTATTATTTTATTAATACAATTTCAACCATAATTCATCCACAGTTTAATCATTAAAATCATTCGATTGTAAAACTCAATAATAGAGAAATACTTTCTTCAAGTAAGTATATACTAGTTGTCTATTTGTCAAACTAATCCTTTGTTACTAGAGGTACAATGTTTGCAATCCAATGGAAAAATGTTACATATACATCCAATTTTGGCCATTTAGTATTTAAAAGACAGATAAGGGAAAAATATATAAAAAAATGTGACAGATCATACGTACAATAAATGAAAAAAAAACTAAACAATAAATATATAATAAATATGCGAGAAAGTTGTGTGACAACTTTGATCGAGTTGAATCTGTCTTGAAAATTATGGATTACTAATTGAAAATTTCTCGTTTTTATTTCCTATATTATATGCAAAGATGCACCTATTAAAAACATGTCATTGTTTAAACATTTTAGTTTGTTTATAAAAGGATTGCATCCGTTAACACTAAACAAACCTGTATTATTTACATCCCCCTTTTTTTAAGAGACAATCAATTTATTAATCTAACCGTTAAATCACATAATATTATTTCATTAATTTTATATATTAAATTTTAAATAATTTGCACATCATGTTTCCTAATGGATTACATGTTGGAAAAGTCAATTATATAAAGCTCTTAGAATATATGAAAAAGTTTCAATGCTACGCCTAGACTTACTATTGTGGTATGATTCACCGTTTAATTAAGGTCATTAAAAAAATTTAAAATTAAAAGAATCTAGTTTAGTCTTAGGGTGATAAAATAAAAAAGTGAGTTGGACTAGTCCGTCATGTCTCGTCAAACTAAAAAATCTAAAGTTAAGGTCCATTTGACTTAAGAGCAGGCTGGTGGGTTAGTATGCTAAAGTAAAAAACTCTATTTTCTTAGTAAAAGATAGTAGGCTGACTTATTAGCTCGTCAATCTTTTAAAAAAATCAATATATGTTAAATTAATATAAAAATAAAAAATCTAAAAATAGTTTTTAAAAAGAAATAAAAATATTATTAAAAAATATACAAGTAATGAGAGACATGACATTTTTTAGTTTTACAAAATGAAAGTATAAATTTTTTAAAAAATAAAATATAAATTATTTTATTATTAATATTTATATTATTTTCATCCTTAAGCGAGACTCATCAGGCTAGCTCACTAAACTATGACGGGATAAAATTGAAATCTATTTTGTTCATAACTCATTTGAGCTGAAATTTTATTAAATCACCTTCAACTTAACCCTAAAAGTATGTATTTATTAATTCCTACCTTTATTGCATGCTTAAAGGATAAAAGAGCACAAGTGTATACTTTATAAATGGGTTGAAAGTTGGCTATTTATTGTAAATTTTGTAAAGTAAAATAATGATACAGTACAATAGAAGCTGGTTTCATTTTGCAAAGAAAATAAAAAGCGAGAATAAAAAAGAACGGAAAAGAAAAGAAAGGGCGTGAGAGAAAAGAATAAGAATGTAGATCAATTATAAATTAAGTGATTTCAGGGCTATTAAATGCATGCATGAAGGGTTGCCTGAAAATGTAGTCATGCTTTTTTTTTTCTCTTTATAGTGTGCATTTTGATTTCCAGAAAAACTAATATTTTTTTAAGCCTAGCCTTATTACAACCTTTTGAAAGATCTTAGGATCCATGTTATTTATGTGTTTGCAGAATGATTGGAAATGACAGACAATTTTGACTTGTGCATAATTAATGAAGTTTAGAGAAACACCCACTCATAAGGCTTAAAGAGGATTCCTTGTTCTTACAATTCATTGTTGCAATTGGTTTTTTTTTGGACATTGCTTGCATTTGTATCCATTTTTATTTAATGAAGGAGGCACCATGTATTATTGTGAGTTTTAACTTGTATGAAAGTTGTTTCTTTACATGATTGATTCTAAATAACTTTGTTTCAGTCTTGTTGCTTAGGAGTTAATTGATTGCTTGATGACAAACAAGATTCTAGGTTGGGGAGAATTGATAAATGTCCATTGTGATTTTGATGTTGTATATGAACAATTTTAACATGTTTACATTCATTTGGATATCAATTGTGTTGTAATTATATACATTTTACGTCTGAATGAATGTTCTTAGGTCTGGTTGAATTGAAAGCAATTAATCCTTATTTTTTGGTGTAAATTATAGGTAATTAAAGATGAAATGAAGAAAGGCATGAAGAAGTTGGAAAAGATCAAAGAGAAATCGCTTGGATAGGTGAAGAATTACATGATTTGAAGGCTTTCACTTAACGAGGCTTTTACTTGCTTAAGCGAGAGTGAAATAGGGGAAGAAGCTCATTCTAAAAACATCTCACTTGAGCGAGATTATTCTCACTCAAGCGAAAATGTTCCAGAGAAGAAGGATCTAATTTTAAGCAATCTCGTTTGAGCAAGAAATTTCTCGCTTGAGAGGACAAAGGCAGATCCAATAGGTTTCTTCAGGGTCAAGTATTCTCTCTCGCTTGAGCGAAAGCTTGGCTCACTCAAGTGAGATCCCGTGTATAAAAGTGAAAAAAATCATATTTTGAAGCAGGTTCGTTGCTTTAGAGATAGAAACACACTCCTATCTTTAAGGATTCAAAGCCGAAGACTGTGGAAACAACTTTCTTCTTCCTTTTCTCATTTCTATTTAATTGTAATGGCTACCATGAATAGCTAAACACTTTTTAGGGTTGAATATAGTTGAATCAAACCTGACATATATATATATATATATATATATATATATATATATATATGATATCTTCGTTTCTATTAAGTTTCGACATTTCATTGTATTCTTAATGCTTGATTCTATCTGATCAGTATTTTCTTGATTTCATTTCTCTTGACTTATTGGAAAATGATTTTAAAAAACCAACTTGGATGAAATACTCGATATGTTGCGTTGATATAGGAATAGATTCCAATGTATCGAATGCATATATGGGAAGTTTCTTTAAATGATTGAGGAATCAACTTTTAGGAAGTTTTCTTATGGATTTTATATTCGAGGAATCGATATAAATGAATAGCGAATGTTGCATCAAGTTCAATAGTTTCAAATATTGTATATGTACATATATGCAGGGTATGACTGGGGGAAGATAGATGAAATTCAATCTCAACTTTCTCTATTGATTCTCTTTAATACTTAATTCATCGTTTTTATATTTAAACTCTATTATTAATTACTTTTACTTCTTTTAACTATGAAAATGCTTTATTCCTTTGTATATAGGCTTATGTAGTTATCAAACATAAGTTTCGATTAACAATATCCCTCAGTGGAGCGACACTCGAATTAATTTTCTTATACTACAATTGGTTGTGGTGCACTTGCCTCGAAACCAACAGATTGTATATATGATGTGTGTGTATTGATTGGATAAAGTAACAACATGCAATATATGTGTTTTGAAATTTCTTGATGAGGGGATGGTATTTAACCATAAGTAGTTGGAATGAGAAATGTTAATTAGAGAGGAAATGGCTAATAAAGCCAATCAAAAAGGTGAAATAGAGTTCCGGTGAGATCTAGAAACCCTGGAGGGTACCAATAGGTCCCTAAGCCTATTTAGAATATGTATAATTGCACTGTTTGACCTTCTTTACCATATCGCTAGAATATAAACACACTTATAAGAACTTGGAGGGATTGTAAGTTTAAACATACTATACATCAAAGAGGGAAAATGTGTCGTTTATCGTACGTAACTTATATGATTATGCACTATTTTCATTAGAAAAAGCTAGTTTCTTCTATATTAGTTAACTTAAGGCAACAAAGTAAGCATGAGGAATTTCCTTGAAACTTATATTGTTCATCATGCAACTAGGAGTCCATAAGAGACCAAGTAATATGTGTCAATTGCCTAGTCTTAGTAACAATCCTTTCAAGAACTAAATCCATCAAACACTAGGGACAACATGACGGGCTTCGCCCTCCCCATTAAGGACAATGAACTGTCATCATAAGGACCCTACTTAGTTGCGATGACTAACAGGAAAGACTAAACCTGAAGCATTCATGCATCATTTGCATATGTCGAAATTTATGGGTTGGATCATAGCTAGGAGCTCACAGTGAAATGGTACACTAGAGAATATGGGCGTTTCGATTTCATGGGAGAATCTTGGGAGAACCATCGGGTCAGGCACCTAATGGTTCAGCGTAACACCCGAGGTCGGGTAGTCTGTGGCAAGCCAGGTTACTTTCGACTAGGACAAGCATTTCTATGGCCGTGTAGTGTCAATTTTGCTTGAATGTGGTCACGAATGAGTGTGATGGATCCATATTGTTTTAGACATGCGCGTCCCTTACCCTTAGTTGTTGCGGGAACTTGGCAAACTTTAGTCACTCTAGCAAAAACGATTAGTGTTCCTCCTAGTAGATGTACTAAGGAGATGAGAATTGTGGAACGAGGTTGAGCCCCATTCACACCATGAGGACTTTGAATAACGGGAAAGTCGTAAAACATCTAACTCATGCATAACATTGAATAGCAACACTGATGTATGATTGTGAGTTATGTGACGGTTATACTTGTGAGTTATGTGATGACTATACTTGTGAATTATGTGATGGTTAATATACATTAACAAAAGTTATAACATGTTTGTCATATATTTTAGTTTAGAGATGTAATAATCCGACAAAATAAAAAAAAATGAGAGATGATGATTAAATTTTTAAGGTGTTAAACACATGACACTAGTGAGAAAATAACTAATACATTTACTTATTTTAAAAAAACTAACCAATCACGTAAACTGTTTTAAAAGAATGCTACTAGATGTTTGCGAAAGTGAAAAGCTTTTGTATGTAATGTAAAGAGCAGATTTGCAAATAAAAAAAGAATTGAAAAGTTGAAATTTTAAAAAAGAAAAAGAAAAAGAGGCATATTATAGTAATACACTTGTCACTATTCAGTGAGTCAGAGGATTATTCGGTTGATTTCCGTAGAAAGACGTAGCATTTCCCATTTTAGAAAGGAAGAATTCCATTCCTGACTTCTTCTTCTTCTTCTTTCTCTCTTTCTGCTCGTTCCACACTCTCTCCTTCTCCCACTCTCTGGCCTCGCTGCTTCAAATCTCACAGTGTAACACAACCTCTCTCACCATTCCAATCCACCATGGCCGCAAACGCCCCCATCGCAATGCGAGAAGCCTTAACTGTTCGTGTTTCTCATTTCCGTCACTCACATTTTCATTTTCCCAATCTCATTACATCCCTTAGATCCCAATGTGACGCGGCATTTTTGATTTTTTTTTATTACTATCATAATCGTTTTCTCACTCAGTGATTTCGCTTGTGATGATGTTGCAGTTAGGAAGCGTGGGAATTAACCCGCAATTCATCACGTTCACGCACGTGACCATGGAATCGGATAAGTTCATTTGCGTGAGGGAAACGGCGCCTCAGAACAGTGTCGTCATGATCGACATGAACATGCCCATGCAACCTCTCAGACGACCTATCACTGCAGATTCTGCTCTTATGAACCCTAACTCAAGAATCCTCGCTCTTAAAGGTTAATCACATTTTTCCTATATGAATATTTGCATTACGTGATAGTTTATCACTTTATCGTTTTTTTAAATTTAATCGCGAATTTATTGTATTTTTTGTGTCACGTGAATGTGGTGCAGCTCAAGTTCCCGGGACTACTCAGGATCATTTGCAAGTGTTTAACATTGAATCGAAAGCTAAGATGAAATCGTATCAAATGAACCAACAGGTGCCAATTAGTTAATTAATGGTTTTGATTTTAATGTGTGTGTTTTTTTTAGTAACCCTTTGGAAGGAAGTGAAATAACCGCGGATGGAACCCAGGTCTGATACTTTATGTTTATGCTCCGCATTAACTGTGTTAGTCTAGTAGACTTGATGTGTGTGTTTGATTTTGTGCAGTAGAATTGATTTTAAAATAATATGGTTTTGTAAAATTGATTTGCTGTAAAATTGCCAAACGTGGTTGATCGAGTTTTTTAATACATTAAAATTAATTGTCACGTGCACATGGTTTCGTTTAGGTTGTTTTTTGGAAGTGGATATCGCCAAAATTGCTAGGGATAGTGACTCAGTCATCTGTGTATCATTGGTCAATTGAAGGTAAGGCGTATTTTTCTTTTGGAAATTTGTATCTATAGTTGTATCTAAATACTATCGAATTGTAAATCATTTTATACAGTGTGCTTTTGCTGTTATTGGAAGTTTTCTTAGTTGTGAAATTTAATAATTTTGTGAATTTTCGTATCTAGGTGATGGTGAGCCAGTTAAGATGTTTGACCGAACAGCTAATCTAGCGAATAATCAGATTATCAATTATCGCTGTGATCCTAGTGAAAAGTGGTTGGTTTTGGTTGGAATTGCACCTGGTTCTCCTGAGGTATGTGTTTCCTTTGTGTAGCTACTTCTAGGCAGCACTTGGAGTTATCAGTAATTGCGCTTATTTTTCTCCTTGTTTTCATGTATTAGCTCACTAATAAGTTGCAAAATTTGTCAACCTTGTGTTATAGGTTGATCATTTGAAGAGGACATTAACATAGTCTCTTGCAATAACCTGATTGCATTTTACAAATTTTGTATTCAATAAGTCCATTTATGATCCTTTGAATAAAAACCACCTGTTCATCCGTTAATATTTTTTTATGGGTGAATATATATACCATCCCTTTATTTATAAATATATTTAAGAATTTACTTTTAACATTTTTTCCTATTAGAGTTCTTTGTTTAAACTTATTTTAAGAGATAAATATTTTTTAATTAAAAAATACTTATTTTAAATTTTAAAGTGTTTGTTTAAAATTTTAAAAATAAACAGAAACAGAAAATATACATATTTCTGCTTATTTTAAGATCTACTTATTAAAAAAATACTTATAAAGAATTTTTTTTTAAAATACTTAAAAATAAACTTAAACCAACCACTCATTTTCTTAATGAAGTCTTATCTTTATCCCCTGAATTTTCATGTTAAATAAAACTGCTATTTTTCTTTTATATTTTTGGAGAAATGGTAGATGTCACAAAAACTTTTGATGAACTGCAATATGAATTGGACGTGGCAGGCACTACATGTATAATTGTATATGAGACTTCAAAACCATGTTTCGAACTTGTCCATTTTTGCTGTAACAGTACCATTTAAAGAAATATTCTTATTTGTTTTATAAGAGTTGAGATTATCTTTATGATTAGAATAAGGACGTTTTTAGAAGAGTATATAAAAAAGAGCTTATGAGTCTCATAAGCTATTTTTAATTTATTTTAGTAAGTTTTGAATCGCAATAAACCTTTTTTTTTAATTTATTTCAATAAATTTTATAATCAAATTTATATCAACTCTTATGTGAAAAATAACTTATAGAATAAGTGCTTATACTATATATATATATATAGATACACACACAAACATGAGTTTGAAACTTTATTAACTCGGCTTTCATATAAAAAGAGTTTCTTTTCATCAGATACATCTTTATGCATGTATGTATTGGGGATGGCTGTTAATGGCATGGCACAAGGCCAGCATTTGGTTATACCTATATTGTTTTTTTATTTTTATTTTTCGGTTGGTAGTTGATACAAGTTTTGTGATGATGTGGACACTATAATAATTAATATACATAAAATGTCAATTTTTGTGATTAAATAAATTCATCAAATCTTGTTTTTCTAATTGTTCCATTGATGGTTTAAATCTGCATTTCCTGAACTTTTAATTATTGTAGTATTTACACTTATCCTTGTAAATTTAGTACGTACATTACATATGATTTTTTCCTCTTTAATTTTTGTAATATTTGTATTTAGTATATGTAATTACATATGATTATTTCCTCTTTAAATTTATTGGAAGGTTTTGCTGGCTTACTATGTGTCTGTGACATGGAGTGCTCTTGCTTTTTCAGCTATTTTTCAAAAGTTATCCTCCTTCAAAAATTTTCCATGCCTTATTGATGCAAATATCTTCTTACATAAATTAATTGGTAAAATTTGTGCTTTTTTTTTTTTTTTATGGGAGGGGGTGGTTTAAACTCCTTGTGAATGTTTGATCTTTTCACACAGATCGCAGAACATCAAACCCTTTGAAATTCTAATATTATTTTGTTGATAGCAGAGACCTCAGCTTGTAAAAGGAAATATGCAACTATTCTCCGTGGATCAAAAACGGAGCCAGGCTCTTGAAGCACATGCTGCCACATTTGCCTCGTTTAGAGTAATTCTGTCTTTGTGGTTCATTAATAAGGAGCTCAGCTGCATGGCTTGTTTTTTGAATGTTGTTTGATATTTTAATTTTGCAACATGTAGATTCCCGGCAATGACAAGGATTCAATTCTTATTTGTTTTGCATCCAAGAGTATCAATGCTGGACAGGTTACATCAAAGATGCATGTCATTGAACTCGGTGCTCAACCAGGTATAAGCATGGCTATATTATCCTTTATCAGCCCATTTGACACATTCCTGCATGTTGGTATAGCAAATTGAAAAACAAGAAACATACATTCAAAGTTAATATGATTGTTTTTAGATTTATTCTCAAAACCATTAGCATTAAGTGAAATTGCAGAACAGATATATGAACTGCACCCTAGATGTTGAAATAGGTGGTGTAGGACTTCTCGAAATGTTATATATGTATTTATTTATCTATTTATTTAATTAATAATAGAGTAGATAATGGGATATGAATGACTGATTAATTAATAGAATTGGAGATATATAAAGGGGTAGAAGTTTAGTGTCATTAAATATGATAAACATATGCATAACTTTTTTCAAATGGAGTTAAAATATATTTGGAATAGACTAACACTGAAAATGTAATTGTTTATAGTACTTACATTGAGTGTCTCTTATTAGTAGTAGTACATATGTTTGCCTCTTACTGATGCTTTACTTGCTACCTTCTGGAATTTGTTATTAGGCAAGCCATCATTTACCAAAAAACAAGCAGATCTCTTCTTCCCTCCAGACTTTGCTGATGACTTTCCTGTGTCAATGCAGGTATAAGTGTAAAACTTCAGGATTCTCGATTCCCAACAGACAACACTATGTTGAACATTTGATTTGTTTTATTATGCAGATTTCAAAAAAGTATGGCTTGATATATGTTATTACAAAACTTGGGCTTCTATTCGTCTATGATCTGGAGACAGCCACTGCAATTTACAGAAATCGAATCAGTTCCGATCCTATATTTTTGACCTCAGATGCATCAACTTCAGGGGGTTTTTATGCTATAAATAGACGTGGCCAGGTGTTGCTTGCTACTGTGAATGAGGCAACTATTGTACCTTTTGTTAGTGGCCAGGTATTTGATGTGTTATATCATATTTTTGGTTAAACGGATACCTTTTTTGGCATCTACTTCTAGATGCTTTGGTATTTTTGCAGTTAAACAATTTGGAACTTGCTGTTAATCTTGCTAAAAGAGGAAACCTCCCCGGTGCAGAAGAATTGGTAACTTGAGCTACATTTGATAACTTTATCAGTAGTTTCAATTTTCAAAGTTTGTAAACATCATGTATTGACTTCTAAATTGGCTAACTTTTTACCTACAGATAAATACTGTAGCAGAACATGTTTAGTTACATGCCTTTTATCCTAAAAGTTTGTAGTTGTCCTAAAGGCATTCCATCAATGTCGTCTGGGGGAGAGCAATTATATATTAACAAGACAACTAACATATATACTACCTCTAATTTTAAATATAAGTAAATTTTAATGGAATTTTTTAGTCCTTTAATATAAGCAAAATTATAGTTTTTCAATGTCATTAAATGTTTGTCTACCAAATATGTTTTCTATATACATGTATATATTCACAAGACAACTAATGTTTTGTGTAATAAATAATATTAAGGGTATTTTAAGATATTACACCAATATATGATAACATTAATATAAATAATTACTCCTAACCATTATTCTTAATATGTGTGAGAGTAGTTTTATATTTGAAACCGGAGATAGTATTATTTACTTTTGTGACATCTGCTTGTATAGTTTTTATTTTTATTTGACAGAGAATACTGCAATATACAAATAACAATTTATAAGTGTTGGAATTATGTGGTTTCATGTATAGAGGGAGGGGAAGGGAGATAAAAGAGAATGAAAGGCTACTTGATGTTAATTGAGATGTAATGCAATGTATTGATGTGCTCATAAAACTTAAGAGTACTACTAACACTTATTTAATCCTAACTTAGGGAAACAAATCACGATCAAACAAGGAAATAAGGTGGTTTTAAGAGATATTGTCAATTTGATTGTGGAAATGAGGAAACTAATCCTAGAGGATAATCTAAATTCTAAAATATGATTAATTTTTTCATATATTCTAACAATAACCTATACTTCTCTATATATATATGTAGAGATGTACAATGTTGGCCTGAAATATCTGCACAACAGCTATAATTTCCATGCACTTTTGATTCAATGAACGGCGAACTTAAACTGTAATGTCTTTTTCAAAGGTTGTTAAGCGTTTTCAAGAATTATTTGCTCAGACAAAGTATAAGGAAGCTGCAGAGCTTGCTGCAGAATCGCCACAAGGAATACTTCGTACTCGTGAGACTGTTACTAAATTTCAGGTAGAATATACATTATACATGCTCTATTCTTATTTCTTGGTCTTGTTTAGTTAATGCTCTTTATCTCAAGTTCTTGAGCTGCCTTTGTTAATTTGCTTCAGAGTGTACCTGTGCAAGCAGGGCAAACACCACCACTGTTGCAATACTTTGGAACCTTGTTAACCAGAGGAAAACTCAATGCTTTTGAGTCGTTGGAACTGTCACGACTTGTTGTAAATCAGAATAAAAAAAATCTTTTGGAGAATTGGCTAGCAGAGGATAAACTTGAATGCAGTGAGGAGCTTGGTGATCTTGTGAAGGTTCTGACAGAAACTTAAATATTTTCCCTTTTTCATTTGGACTTATATATTGATTTAATTTTTTGATGGTTTGGGGAAAGGAAAATCAATTGTAAATTCCTTTTGAAGGAACTCATTCTCTGTTTGTCGATTTTTTTTTTCTTTTGCATTTCTTTGTCTTCCTAATTTTCATGAGGCTTGCATGCAGACAGTGGATAACGACCTTGCATTGAAAGTTTATATCAAAGCTAGAGCCACACCAAAAGTTGTTGCAGCTTTTGCGGAGAGGAGGGAATTTGACAAAATCCTGATATATTCTAAACAGGTAAAACTTTTTATTTGGTTTAGTAAAATCATTAAATTAGTGGTGATATTGTGATTTAAATCTTAGTTTGTTGTCTATGTTATAATACTCTCTCTTTGATGTATTCTATCTTTTCCTCTGAAGGTTGGATACTCGCCTGATTACATGTTCCTTCTGCAAACAATTTTACGAACAGACCCACAGGTAAGCAGGTTTTTTCTGAACAGATGTTCAACTCAAGTATGCTTTACCTTCTAAGTTGCTTAAAATTTACATATAATGCACTTTATTTCGTTTGGAAGTGTGAGCAAACTGTAACTTCAAATAATATCACCTCATCAATGGCATTTGAATATGTCCAATGGAAACGGTTTCTTCTTGCTTATGATGTTTTCCTTTCAACAATATTTATATATTGCTAATAATATATCATGATCTAAATGATTTATTTTTTGTACATTCATTTTATTTTATTTTTTATAAGTTTAGCATTATTCAAAACTTCCTTGATTGTAGGGTGCTGTAAATTTTGCTCTAATGATGTC
The DNA here is from genome assembly GCA_037962975.1 of Clitoria ternatea. NCBI lineage: Eukaryota > Viridiplantae > Streptophyta > Magnoliopsida > Fabales > Fabaceae > Clitoria > Clitoria ternatea. The sequence continues at coordinate 104,896,899 of CM075675.1, read as the reverse complement.
TCAAATGGAGGGAGGATGCCCCATTGACTACAACACAATAGCTGATCTCTTTCTTAAGGTTTATTTGCAGTTCACCCTTTTTTATCTTAATGATACTTGTTCATAGTGCTCTTCTATCATTTATTATTATGATGTAATTTAGAAAAGGTGGCATCATGTTTGATCTTTTTCTTCTTATCTCGACTGCATTCTTTCTGATCTATTTCGAAATTTAAAAATGAAAAACCATAATAATTGTATGGGATGAAATCTTTTTTTCTTGAAACTGGCTTTGATAATGATAACTACTTGCTTGGGCTAACATATTTTCCTCTAATATCAACTGAGCATTATTTGTGAAAGTAGGAACCAAGTTTGAACATTTTTGGTTAGTTGGAGAATGGAACTTTTGTTTATACATATCTTCTGTTACTTTTTAGAGGAATTTGATCCGAGAGGCAACGGCCTTTTTGTTGGATGTGCTTAAGCCAAACCTTCCAGAACATGGATATCTTCAAACAAAGGTTCATTTATCCCTAAACTAGATGACGTGTATAGATTCTTTAAAAGAAAATATTACAATTTTCTCTGTATTGTTTTCAGGCTCTGGAAATTAATCTCGTGACCTTTCCAAATGTTGCTGATGCTATATTGGCCAACGGAATGTTCAGTCACTACGATCGCCCACGTGTTGGACAACTCTGTGAGAAGGCTGGCCTTTTCATACGAGCGCTCCAGGTTCTTTGCTTCTTAAGCTCTGGTGACACCGTGACAGCATAATTTCTATTGTCAAAATGATTTCTTGAACCTTTTCTGTATTGTGCAGCATTATACTGAGTTGCCTGATATCAAACGTGTCATTGTGAATACACATGCCATTGAGCCGCAGGTTTTGATTGGAATTGCTAAATGACCAGTTATATCATAGAATTGTTTTGTATTCTTACTATATTATGCATTTCAGGCTTTAGTTGAGTTCTTTGGAACTCTTTCTCGAGAATGGGCACTTGAATGTATGAAAGATCTTTTACTTGTCAATCTTAGGGGCAATCTTCAAATAATTGTGCAGGTATAGTTTTCGGATAATTTTGCCACAAGATTCTCCTGTACTTGTTTTTTGGAATTCCATAATTCATCTATAAGAGAATCTTATTAGTACACAATTTGTAGACTGCTAAGGAATATGCAGAGCAACTGGGTGTTGATGCATGCATTAAACTCTTTGAAAATTTCAAATCCTATGAAGGACTATATTTTTTCTTGGGTGCATATTTGAGCTCCAGGTATTTCTTTGTTGTTGGAGAATGATGATGACCTTAGTTCACTAGTCAGTTTGCTTAACTTTTCTAGTTTATTTTTTCAATTGGTTTAATTTTGGTTTTCTTTTTTGTCTTGTAAAGTGAGGATCCTGACCTGCACTTCAAATACATTGAAGCTGCTGCTAAAACTGGACAAATTAAGGAGGTAGAACGTGTAACTAGAGAATCAAACTTTTATGATGCTGAGAAGACGAAGAATTTTCTTATGGAGAGCAAGCTTCCAGATGCACGCCCATTGATTAATGTGTGTGATCGTTTTGGTTTTGTGCCAGATCTCACCCATTATCTTTATACTAACAACATGCTCCGTTATATTGAAGGTTATGTTCAAAAGGTAACTTCTGTTTTCTCGGTTGTATTTGATATTTGTGATCCTCTTGTCATTAGGGTGTTTTGTATCTTAGCAATTTTAAAAACTTGAGATCTAAACATTATATGTATTTCTGCTAGGTCAATCCTGGAAATGCTCCTCTAGTTGTAGGACAATTGTTAGATGATGAATGCCCTGAGGATTTTATCAAGGGTCTTATACTTTCAGTTCGTTCTCTTCTGCCGGTTGAGCCTTTAGTAGCAGAATGTGAGATGAGGTGCATTAGTTTCTCTTTGCCTTTCATATACAATATCATTGCGATGCTCTTTTCTCATTTCAGTCTTTATGGATAGGAATCGTCTCCGCTTACTCACTCAATTCCTGGAGCATCTTGTTAGTGAAGGAAGCCAGGATGTACATGTACATAATGCCCTGGGTAAAATCATTATTGACAGTAACAACAATCCTGAGCATTTTCTCACAACCAACCCATACTATGATTCTCGTGTAGTTGGTAAATATTGTGAGAAGCGGGATCCTACCCTTGCTGTTGTTGCTTACCGAAGAGGGCAATGTGATGATGAGCTTGTCAATGTTACTAACAAAAATTCCTTGTTCAAACTCCAAGCTAGGTATGTATTTCAAGTTGAGACCTTCATCAGCAAGATGTTGTAAATCTCAATGAGTTGAGGTGTGTGATAATACTTCCCTTAAGGATTTATTTGCCTACAGTGTAATTCCCTTGGATACAATAGTTCCTAGATTATACCTAGGATCAAAACTAGCAGAAAGATAATTTCGTTAACCAAAGTCTAAGAGAAGAAGAAATGTGTCAGATAGATAATGTTAGACCCTAATTGTATTTCATAACGCTAGATCCTTATGTTATTTCCTAATGTTTGTGTCAGATATGTTGTGGAAAGGATGGACTCTGACCTCTGGGAGAACGTTCTAAACCCTGAGAATGAGTTTAGAAGGCAGTTGATTGATCAAGTGGTGTCTACTGCTTTGCCTGAAAGTAAGAGTCCTGACCAAGTTTCAGCTGCGGTGAAAGCCTTTATGACTGCTGATCTTCCTCATGAGTTGATTGAGCTTCTTGAAAAGATTGTGCTACAAAATTCTTCCTTTAGTGGAAACTTTAATCTGCAAAATTTGCTAATACTTACTGCAATCAAGGCAGATCCTTCTAGAGTTATCGATTACATAAATAGATTGGACAACTTTGATGGGCCTGCTGTAGGGGAGGTGGCTGTGGAAGCACAACTATACGAAGAGGCATTTGCTATTTTCAAGAAGTTTAATTTGAATGTTCAGGCTGTTAATGTCTTGCTAGATAACCTTCAGAGTATTGATCGTGCTGTGGAGTTTGCTTTCCGCGTTGAAGAAGATGCTGTTTGGAGCCAGGTGGCTAAAGCACAACTAAGAGAAGGCTTAGTGAGTGATGCAATTGAGTCATTCATTCGTGCAGATGATGCAACTTGTTTCTTAGAGGTTATAAAGGCTGCTGAAGATGCAGATGTATACCATGACCTGGTAAAGTACCTTCTCATGGTTAGGCAGAGGACCAGAGAGCCCAAAGTGGACAGTGAGCTCATTTATGCTTATGCTAAGATTGACCGACTTGGAGAAATTGAAGAGTTTATATTGATGCCAAATGTTGCCAATTTACCAAATGTTGGAGACCGCTTGTACGATGAGACTTTGTATGAGGCTGCCAAAATAATATTTGCTTTTATTTCTAACTGGGCCAAGTTAGCAGTCACATTGGTGAAGCTTAAGCAGTTCCAAAGTGCTGTTGATGCTGCCAGGAAAGCAAACAGCTCAAAAACATGGAAGGAAGTTTGTTTTTCCTGTGTTGATGCAGAGGAATTCCGCTTAGCTCAGATTTGTGGTCTCAATGTCATCATTCAGGTGACACTCTTTTCTGACATATAATTTAACATATCAGATTTCTACTCACAAGAACTGATTGCTCCTACCTGACTCTAGAAAATGTAGATACTGGATATCCTTTAATTGGAAGTTAAATGATGTTGCTACTAGAAAATACTAAAACAAGTGACAAGAGTTGTTGATTGCTAACTTTTTGTTGTTGTCACTACTTGTTATGAAGGTGGATGATTTGGAGGAGGTTAGTGAGTTTTACCAAAACAGAGGATGCTTCAATGAACTCATATCTCTTATGGAGAGTGGACTAGGATTAGAGCGTGCTCATATGGGTATCTTCACTGAGTTGGGAGTTCTCTATGCAAGATATCGTCCTGAAAAACTAATGGAACATATTAAGTTGTTCTCAACCAGACTTAACATTCCAAAGCTTATCCGGGCATGTGATGAGCAGCAGCACTGGAAAGAACTTACTTACCTATACATCCAATATGATGAGTTTGATAATGCTGCTGCCACAGTAATGAATCATTCTCCAGAAGCATGGGAACACATGCAATTCAAAGATGTTATAGTTAAAGTTGCAAGTGTAGAGCTATACTACAAGGCCGTTCACTTCTACATGCAAGAACATCCTGATACAATAAATGATCTTTTAAATGTGATTGCACTTCGTGTGGACCATACTCGTGTAGTAGATATAATGCGGAAGGTTTGCAATTTTCATACCCTATTGCCAAATGGCTACAATTTCAATATTTTTTGGTGTGATAATTAATTGGTTTTAAAAGTTATTCTACAATAACATTGTTTGGAGTTTTAATTTTTAGGCCGGTCACCTCAGATTAGTTAAGCCATACATGGTTGCGGTTCAAAGCAACAATGTATTTGCTGTCAATGAAGCTTTGAATGAAATTTATGTTGAGGAGGAGGACTATGATAGACTTCGAGAATCAACTGATCTGCATGACAACTTTGATCAGATAGGTCTTGCACAGAAGGTGAAGCATTCCTATATATATTTTCTTCGTTTTGTTTTGACAATTAGCAAAAATTGAGATTGGAATGGTACTGAGAAATTTTAAGTGTTTGAATTGTTATTTATTGGCTTTAATGATACACGAGCAGATTGAGAAGCATGAGCTTCTTGAGATGAGGCGTGTTGCTGCATACATTTACAAGAAAGCAGGAAGATGGAAGCAATCCATTGCTTTGTCAAAGAAAGACAATCTTTACAAAGATTGTATGGAAACATGCTCTCAATCTGGTGACCATGAACTCTCAGAAGATTTGCTTATCTACTTTATTGAGCAGGTGCTTTTTTTTCTTGTCTTTTTCCTTGAAATATCAAACTCTGGTGTTCACATATTAGAGAGATACTAACTAACTAGGTCAGGTGCTTATTTGGTTGACTATTGTGCCAACCAAATTGAAATCATATCAATAAAAATTTAGTTGTGTCAAACAACAACGTATAGAATAAATATTAATTATTAATTATTTTTATTTTTATAATTCCATTTCCACTGTTGATTATGATCAAACGGGGACTAGGACCTTCTAACATTATGCAGTTTGACCCTTACTTCACTATGAAATAATTGATAATTTCTTACTTTTTTTCAGGGAAAGAAAGAGTGTTTTGCATCATGCCTCTTTGTCTGTTTTGATCTTATACGGCCAGACGTTGCTCTTGAGTTAGCATGGATGAATAATATGATTGATTTTGCTTTCCCGTATCTCTTGCAGGTATGCTTTATGTTTAAGGCTCCTGTTATTATATTCATTGACAGATGTAACCTATGAAGCACAAAAACCTCTCATCTTAAAAGTGTCTCGATGTCTTGAATTTTAGTGCGTAGCCTTGTTAAAGTGTCCATGTCTGTATTGTGTCGGTATCAGTGTTGGAGTTGGTGCATCATAGAGGACAACACATTATTCTATTGCTAATGCTAACCGTCTTTTAAAAATTTTGTTTCAAGTTTATTCGCGAGTATACAGGCAAGGTAGATGAGCTTATAAAGGATAAAATTGAAGCACAAAAGGAGGAGAAAGCTAAGGAAAAGGAAGAAAAGGATGTGATTGCTCAGCAGGTATAGATCTTTTTTGAATCTTTTTTAAAAGATAGTTTTATTGTTCGTTTCATTTTTGAATTAATAGTGTTTTCAATGATCTCCAGAATATGTACGCCCAGTTGCTACCTCTTGCTTTGCCGGCGCCCCCAATGCCAGGAATGGGGGGTGGTTATGGTCCTTCACCTCCACCACCAATGGGTGGAATGGGGATGCCACCAATGCCTCCTTTTGGCATGCCTCCAATGGGCTATTGATCTCCCTGTCCACAACAAAGGAGAGAATTTTGCGATGATTTGTTTTTGTTGGTGAAGCTAGTTAGTTTAGAATCTCTAATTTTTTCGCATTCGAAGTGACTCGTAGAGTTAAAGAATTTGTAGTGGTGGCACCAAGCATTTAACCCTGGATGGCCAAATGATATCTTGATTACATCTTTGAGGCATTTGGCTTGGTTGTGGGTATAATATATTTTTCACTAATTATTAGTTGTTTGGGTGAAATTGTGAGATCACATAAATGTATTCTGATTAGAATCTAGAAAGTAGGGTAAAATTACCCAACACTGTCCTTGGTGTTGGGGAAAATAATACTTAAATTCTCAATAGTATTACACCAATAACAAATTATTAAGTTGAGTCCGGTTACATAGATTAAATGATGTTTGCGTTCTGTCATTTATAATTCTTATCAATAACTTCTTTAAGCGTTACTTTTTGGTGTTCCTCTACCTCTCTTTATGGGTCTTGAAAACATCTACTCAACTATCTTAAAAGGTGTTTCCAAGGGTCTTCTTTACAAATGCCCAAACCACCTTAGATGATATTCTACAATTTTCTCTTCAATAGTGCAACTTCAACTTGACTATGTATGTCGACCTTATGTATTCGATCTTTTGTTGTGTGGTCACACATCCATCTTAACATCCTTATCTTAGCTACTCTAATTTGTTGTTCATGTTGTCCTTTTACATCCCAATTCCCATAAAGCATTGTTTGTTATGACAGCTCGATAAAATTTTCCTTTAAGTTTATGGAGTACTTTTTCGATCACATACAACTTTTAAAGTTTTTCTCCATTTCAGCCACTCTGTTTATATCCTATGAGAAATGAGAAACATCACTGTGAATCTCACCATCATCTTGTATTATTGAATCCAAATACTTGAATCTTGACACCTGAGATATAAATTAATCTTTAACTTACATTTCTAAGTTGGTATTAACTTATATCTTGTTAAACTTACAATGCGTATACTCAGTTTTACTTCTGTTCACTTGAAAATCTTTAGACTCCAAGGTTTGTCATCATAACTTTAGTTTGGAAATTGATCTCTTCCCTTAATTTCGCTATGAGAACTACATCATCCGTGAAAAGCATTCATGTGTGAACATTTTCTTGGATTGACTTTGTCAAAACATCAAAGACTGAATTGAATAAATAATAAGGACTCAAGGATGACCCATGATGTAGACTAATCTTTATAGGAAAGTTGTTTGTCTCCTCTCAAAGCATTCTCATACCAATAATAACGTCATACATATCCTTTATAACTCTTATGTACGCCAAACAAATACTTTTCTTCTCTAAGGCATTCTCTAACTCAGTCTTAGGGTTTTTCCAAGTCAATAAAAACCAAATGTAGGTCTCTTTGTTTAATTCTATAGTTTTTCATCAATCCCCAAAGAAGGTAAATAGCTTCTATAATCGACCTTCTTGACATGAATCCAAATTGGTTCAAGAAATGGACATTTCTTTTCATAACCCATGTTCTATAACTCTTTCCCAGAGCTTCACAGTATGACTCATCAAGTTAATTCCACGATAGTTTCCATAAAATTGGATATCTATTTTGTTCTTGTAAATAGGTACTAAAGTTTTTCTCATCTATTCATCAGATGTTTTCTTGAACCTCAAAATCTTGTTAGAAACCTTTGTTAGCCACATAACCCTCTTCTCCCCAAACACTTCCATACTTCAATTAGAATACCATCTAGCCCAACAACTTTCTCATTATCCATGTCCTTAAGGGCTTCTTTAACTTTGTCCACTTTGACCCTATGATAAAAATTCTAATTTTGTTCCCCTAAGGTAGTCACATCGTGTATAAAACTCATTGTCTCAACTCCTTCGTTGAAAAACTTGTAAAAATATCCCTCTCGTCCGTTTTTAATATCTATGTTTGTCACCAAATTTTTTCCTTGTTCGCACATCTAATCTAGTCCAAATCTCTAGATCTCCTTTCTTTACTTTTTACAATTTTGTAAATCCTTTTTTCACCCTATTTCAGCTCTTTGTAAAAAGCTTTAGGTCGTGCTTTAGTCCCCTCCCTTTTCATCTCTTTGTTGTCGCTTCTATATTTTTCTTGATTTGCTGTATTATCAAACAAATGTAAGTCCTTGAAACACTTTTTTTTTTTACCTTTTCTTGAACATTCTTATTCCACCTCCATGATTCTTTATCCCTAGGTTCAAAGCCTTTTGATTATCCTATAAGAGTTTTAGAAACCTTCTTAACACTAGCCATTTTCCTCCCACATGACATTAGCACTTTCTTGCAACTCCCAAACCTTTTCATTCAATAAGTTCCTCTTAAACGCTTAATGTTTTCCCCCTTTTAGCTGCCACCACCTAATTCTAGGGGTTTTACATTTGTCAATACCTTTGCTTTAACCCCTTAATAAGCACATCCATAACCAACACCCTGTGGTAGCCATAAGTTCTACAGGGATCCTTACAAAACCTTCTATCCAAATTCTTTACTGAAAAGTAATCAATTTGTATCATAGACCCTCCATTCTTGTATGTAATTAAATGTTCCTTGTATTTTTTTAAAATAAATGTGGACAATCTTTAAATTATAAGCCAAAGCAAAATTAAGAATTTATCATCCTCATTAAGGGTCCCAAAACCAAAACCTCCATGCACCTTCAAAAATTGTCCAGCCTCCTTCCCTACATGACCATTAAGATCTCCTATGATGAAATGCCTCTCACTTTGCATAATACTTCTAACCAACTCTTCCAAATGCTCTTTGAACAATTTCTTAAGTAGCAATTTTGAACCTACCTAGGGTGCATAAGCATTGATGATTAAGGATGTCAATAGGACAGGACGAGTGCGAGTAATATGATATCGTACCCATACCCCATACCCGCATGTATAGGAGCGAGTACAGATATCTATGGGCAGGATAACAGGTATCTTTGAGTATTTATTTATTTTAATATTTTAAAAAATAACAATAAAAAATATACTAAATATAATATTGTTTCCTTATAATATGATATAAGCTAATATTATATAATATAACCATAATTTTAGACATTAAAAATATTATCATTGAGTGATATTAATTTTTTTTATCACATTATAAAATAATAAAATGTATTTATATTTGAATATATTTAATATAAAAGAAGTATAGATACTTACGTGGATATCTACAGGCCGAGTAGTACAATATTTGTACCACCTATTTAGAGAATTATATGGATGGTGTCGCTACTAACAATCAATCTTAGGGACGAGATCCTATCTCTAATCCTTTTCACTTCTACCATATTCTTTTTCCAAACCTTATCCGCAATAATACCCACCATATTCATATTCTTAACCTTCACTATATCCTTGGCCTTCTCTTTACCTATTTAGTCTCTTGAAAACATAAGATAATAATTTTACTTCACATCATAGTGTCCACAACCTCAATAAATTTTGTTGTCATTGACTCGATATTCCATGTACCAAACCAAAACTTGTTCTTCTGGACTAACTTCATTACTCGCATCCGTCTAGAAAAATGCAAGAACCGTTGCTTATTTAACACTATGTCGGATACCGATGCAATAACTCTAGCATGTTTGACCCTCTACGAGCCATACATTACGTCACTTTTGGACAACGACCTAACATTAGCATTATTACATCGTTGATCCATATTCATAAACAATCAATAAAATTTACGTTGGTACACAACCCTCTTTTATTCGAGCTTGGAAAATGCTATGGACCATAGATGAACCATAGGCAGTGTTACACTTAATACTCAATATTTCTGTAAATTACATTTTATTCTACCTTTTTGGTTTGATATACCTTATCCAGAATTAAATTGGTAAAACTTTACCACCAAAATTCAACAGAACTATATTATTTGAAACTTGAATATGAGGCTACAGGTTATTTTCTCTTCTTTATTGATTCTAACCCATGTTAATGACCTAACTCCTACATAACCATGGTCATCAAATGCTCGAAAGAAGGCAAGCCTGACTTAACTCTAACCCTTCCATGCACTTTGAGGACAAGCTTGCAAAGCCATACCCTTGTGACTTTGTACTCTAACTTTTCACGCTTCCTCAATCATCAAGTTGGAAATAACCCTCTATAGAGAGTAGTCGTGATGAAATCAAGTTATAACACCGAAGAGAATGCACATACTAAATTCTAAAATTCAGAAGAGTATATGTAACTTATAACCACCACATATAAGACTGAATATGCTAGCACTTGTGAACATAAATAGTAACAGAGAAAACAAGAATTGAATAGGAAAAAGGCTAACTAGAGCTACCAAGTTTGTACAGAGAAACCGGGAGTTCTAATCCACTATGATGGTGAAGATGTAACTAATCATAGTGAGTTAGAACCCAATTAATGACCATATCCTGAAAGAGGCTACTTAGAGCTACCAAATTTGTAAAGAGAAATAGAAACCTATAATTGAGTGTTGCATAACAGAACACTAATGATGGTGAGTAGTTATTGTTGTTGTGAGATATTATTTCTCATGTTCAACGATATATGGCCATGCATTTTTGGCGGGCCTTTCCAAAACAATATATATGTACTTATTATTATTGCTAACTCTATTCGTGTAAGACTAAGACTTTATTTGAATCAGCCAAAAGAAAAACAAATGCTTTTTTGTGTTTCTTTTATAATTTAATAGACAACTTACTTAAATCATGATTGTTTAGGTTTTGTCAAGCTGAGGTAAGAGTTTTAAACTTCGTAGGTCTGCATGAGGAAGAGACCATCTCCCTGTCCTGTTTTCCCAAAGAAGTGGCAGAGAATTAATTTTAATTTAATATTTAACATCCCCAACTCCATGTATATATATCTGTCAAGTTCTTGTTTTGAAAAAAATTAATACTTATACTGTAATATACACACATAGCTGCATATTCATTATTTCCATCCATCTAATAAAAAAATAAATAGCTACATACAGCTAGGTTGTTTGTGAATACTGCAATTGGATATAATCATTTCAAGACCTTCTCAATTTGGCCTCTAATCTGAACTTATCACGATGGTCTATTGTTCACACATCATGAAAATAAAGTTAAAAAGTAATGTTAGGAATTAAGAATGATTTATTATTACGAACTTATCATTGTTAATTTTGTTGTTAGACAAATTAAAGTCTCGTTCACCTTATTGTTTAACAAATAAATTAACAAATTTTCTACAAAGCCATACCTCCCAGATTATTCATCCTTCAACAAGAATATATGGGCAGATATGCATCCCAGAAATCAATTGGATAATAATGTGCTTTTATTTAGTTATCACATGATAATATATTTTGTTTAATGTGTGCTAAATTCAACAACTGATTAAAACATCAAATTAGTAGTGCCATACACTGCATATATCACACTACTACATTATACATTTGAGACAGTCTTGTTCCAACTCCACAAAATACATTTATTTGATAAAAGTTGAAAACTTGTTATCAAAATTTAGTATAACGGGAGTTTCGTTATTTTTTATTTCTATTACAATCGTATACGGTTGAGCTCAAAATAGGATAGTCATGTCAAACATTAGTGAAAATAAAATAAAATTATACCGAACATTTTACACCAGTATAGAAAGAATCTAATGTGTCAACCTGAATTCATAGCGTGGGAAGATAAAAATGTATGCTGCCACAAAATGAAAAAGGCACGAAACAAATTGCATGGTTGTTGCTGGCACTCAATTCGCAGCTTCTTGCTTTTGTCTTTATCATCTCAACTTCAATGGTGAGAAAAAAATATTGAAAAATAAAATAGTATTTTTAAGGATTTTTTTGTATTGAGTGAGTTTTTTATTTATTTATACGAGGGTGTAATTGTTTTCTCTTCTTATTAGAGAGAAGTTGTAAAAAAAAATTTGCTTACTAAAAATATTGTTTTGGTCTTATTGTTTTCGTTTTACCTGTCGAAGGTTTTTTTATGTAAAACTACTGTATGCTAATTCTATTTTTTTTATCTCAATATTAATTTATTATTTTAGTATCCAACAATGGTATCAAAGTTATTGGTTGTTGGTTACCAATCATCATAAGACTGTACTATTTATATTGTTGCTGTATATTTTTACAATGATTATTAAGCATTTATTTTAATGTATGGTAAAAGAATACAAATATATGTATTATTGACGGTGAAATTATATAAACCAGTTGGTTAATGATGATGACAAATTTTAAGACTAAGAAATTCACCGGCAGTAATTTGTCTATGTGGAAATTAAAGATATATAAAGACAATTTTAAGAAAGGGCAATTGCTTTACAGTGATTGAAGGTAGGTATAACTGATCGAAAGTGAAAACCTTCGATAAATAAGGGGAAATTATAGACAAGATTGGAAAAATATTTTCATGTGCAAGAAATTTCATAACTTCTCTCTATTTATAATGAGAGAAAATAACTTATGAGTATAAAAAGGGGTCAAATTTAATTTTTAATTTTTCTATTTTTATTGAAATTTTCATTTTTATTTTTAGTTATATTTTTAATATGTCTTTTAGATTTTTATAGGTGGATTTTTAACGTTTTTATAGGTTCTTAAGTCATTAGGATAGTTAATGAGAGTTTATTTCAAGTTTTAATATTAGAGAAGTTAGTTAGTAGAATAGAATGAAAACATTAGTGGGGATTAATTTTCTTTAGGATTTAAATAATTTGTTAAAACTTATAAAAAGGATCTCATGTAAAACAAACAAAAGTCAAGTTGAGTTTGAATCAGATTATGAGTTTTATCTTTTGAGAGAGCTTCTATTAGGTTCTTAAACTGCTCTTTGATTTTATCAAGAATTTTTATTATTGTGGCGATCTTTCTATGCTTATCAATCTTTAATTATGACGCCTTCTTTCCTGTGACGTCTCACTCACATTCTTTCTCTCTCTCTCTCTCTCTCTCACACACACACACACACACACACACACATATATATATATATATATATATTTCTTGTGTATGGTGGCGCCAATATCCTTTTCTAAACCATTTACACAAAAATATATCCTCCTCACAAACTGAAATTTAAGGTGATCTCATTCCATTCGCGTCATTTGGTATTTGAGCTCTGACTCATTGATTTTCAGATATTGAAGAAGTAGATTATGATTCTTTTTTTAATTATCAATGGTTGTGGTCTGTCAAAATGGAAAAGAGGATGAAAAAACATAATGAGAAGCTTTGTGAGAGAATTGATAGATCTTATGAGAAACTTGATAAAAGGGAAAGAAAGTTTGAAGAGAAATAATAAGAAAAGGATAAGATTGCGGTACTACTTTCCTAAAAAAACTGATGTCAACGCTTATGTAAAATGAAGAATGGAGGAAAAAAGAAAGAGAGAAAGAGAAAATAGATGGTAAAAAGATTTTGAGAGGATAAGAAGTGAGATAGAAATTTTAAGAAAATGTTGAAACATGACAGGAAATGAGATAAAGAGTTAGAGAAAAAGGAAAATAAAGATAAGAATAGGAGAGGTAAAGAACTAAGAAAAAAATTTGAAGAATTACACTCATTAAATGTTGTTATTAAAGAATATGAACAAAAAATTAAAAAAACATGAGAGAAATAAAAAAAAAGTGAATGAAAATCATAATGGGGGAGAGTTAACAATTTTGAGTGAAGATGAAAAAATAGGAAAAAGTAAGATGATATGTGTTAACTTTTCCTTTGATTTAATGATTATACATTCTAACAACTCTTGTCCTAGTATTGGAATTACTCTTATGCTTGAAATTTGCCAAAATTCTCATAAGTTTGAATTATCACTTTTCTTAAGATTGAAACATGCAAGGAAGTCGAACAACGATTATGATTCCTTCTCCAAATATATAAATATTCATAATTTGGTTAACTAGGAGAATTCAAGTGAAAATTGATATTAAGAGGTTGACTTTTGAGCCAGAGGACATATGTTGCAACCAAAGAAAAATGGTGATTTGAGGGCGAATTATTTCAAAAAAGGGAGGTAAAGATGAGTATTAAAAGAGAGTTAATTTAACTTTTAGTTTTTCTATTTTTATTATAGTTTTCATTTTTATATTTAGTAATATTTTTTATATGTCTTTTAGATTTTTCCAAGTGGGTTTTTAATGCTTCTATGGGTTCCTAAGTCATTAGGATAGTTAATGAATGTTTATTTCAAGTTTTAATATTAAAGAAGTTAAATAGTTAATGGAATATAATGAAAACATTAGTGGGAATTAATTTCCTTTAGCATTTGAATAGTTTCTTAAAGCTTAAATAAAAGATATCATGTAAAGCAAAAAAAAAAGTTGAGTTTGAATTAAATTATGAGTTTTCTCCGTTTGGAGAGAGTTTCTTTTAAGTTCTTAAATGAAATGCTCTTTGATCATATATCTAGAATTTTCATTCTTGTGGTGATTTTTGTAGGCTTATCAATTTTTGATTGCTGCGTCTTCTTTCCTATAACTTATCACTCATATTTTCATCTATTTCTTGAGTATGACGTCAATATTCTTCTCCAAATCATTCACACAACTAAACCTTAAACCCTAAACCCTCAGGGTTTATAGTTTAGGGTTTAGGTTCAAGGCTTTCATTCATGTCAATAACACTCTTATAAATAAGAGAACATAGTCACTAGAAGAACCTCCACGAAAATAATATTTTATCTTCGTATTTTTTCTCGCTACATATAAGCTTTGCTATTGAAGCTTAGGATGATAGAAACCAAAGTAAGAAGTTGTTATTTATAGGAATTGAGATGCTAGCCACAACCACACAATTTTCTTTTGGCCCTTTCATTTTTAGGGCCTTGATACATTTTTGAATTTGATTGGTTGGTCAAATTTTTTTATCCAACAATAACCATTTAATCTTAGCAACAACCCTTAAGTGGCTACATTTTCATGACAATCTCCCACTTAAAATACTTTTGTGAGCTTTCAAAATTTTTGTACCTTGCCAGTTTCATGTTGCTACGTTTCTGATAGGCCATAGGAGGACTTGTACCATATAAATTGATTGACTTTGTCATAACTGTTAGAACCAAGTATGTTTATAGATTTTAAAGTATTATTTAAAGACCCCAAAATTTGTTAACAACACACATCAAGACCTTTGATTAAATAAAGTCTGCCTATATGATATTTAACCCTTCTATTTTGAGGGTTTCAGGTTACAAAGTCTGTGATGCATATGTTAAAGGAGTCCATCATTTAAAGTCTGCAATGACCAATGCAAAATTTCTTTAAGTCTTTCTCAGTCTGAGTCTGTGTAGGACAAAATCAACTTTATCCAAGTCTGTCACAACTCAAGTCTATTACAAGATAATATCTCAAGCCTACTTCAGACTTAGGACTACTGAGTCACGATCTTCATGAGATTCATTCTTTAGACTTAGCACGTATATCACTCTATCAACTTCATCTATCCAAACTTCAAGTTATCAGACTCAGACCCCATTTTCACATAAAATGGTCCTCTGATGCTGATTCAGTTTACTCAAGGATATTTCAAAGATATTTCAGTCCTAGCATTCTTCAAGCAAGTTTACTTCTAACTTGAAATAGAAAAGAAGACAAGTTTGAAAACCAAGGCTTGCATGAAGAAAAATTGAGGAAGCTGCTCTACGTAAACCAAAAAGCTGACGAAGATCAGTTCTTGAGTCAGAGAGTTTCAGAATGTCAACCAAGCTTATTTTGCGATAGTCCATGATAGACGAAAGGCAACAAAAAAGACTTTCACACTACTATGTTTGAGGGACTCTATTTTAGTGTAAAATCTGGATATCCTCAAACCATAACCTTTTTCCTTTTCTAATCTCTCAAGTTTGCACGCTTAAACAACTATCTCTTCTTAATGAAATAGTAACGACTATTTTAAATGACCTATAAATAAGAAGAGATCTCAGACACTTGAAGATAAAGAATCAAGTGTGAACAAAGTGTTTCAATTCAAAAACAAAGACTCTCATTCTTACATCCGTTTCTTGCAAACTTAGTCTTTGTTTTTAACTTAGTATATTTATTCTTAAGTTTAATTCTCTTGTACACTAAATCATCAAACACAAACAACTTCAAATCATTTCCTATGTCAAAGTCTGGTGTGTTACCAGTTTTAGTTCTAGTGGGAAATAGTTTGGCCTAAAAAGGCTATAGAAAGAATACTTGGGTTTGAGCCAGAAGTGGCTTGTTAAAAGAATACTTGGGTGTTAAGTCAGAAGTGGCTGGAATCAATAATACTGGTACGAGAAGTGCTGTTTGTGTAAAAATATGTTTTTATATAGTAAAAATTCTTCAAGTCTGAAGATACTGGACGTAACTTCATCTAGGGATGGCAAAACGGGCTGGCCCGCCGGGCCCTGGCCCACCCCGCCAAGTTAAACGGGCCAAAATTCAAGGCCAGCCCGCCAAAGTTAAAATTATAATTTTTTTTATAATAAAATGTGTCAAATTAAGATTAAAAAATTAGAAAAATAATTTTTAAAAAAATTAAAGAAAATATTATTAAAAGAAATGTATAAATAGTAAGAGATGTTACTTTTTTTTAATTTTAGAAAATCAAAGTATATATTTTAATAAAATAAAATATAAATTAGTAATATTTATATATTTTTTTCTTTTGGCGGGGGCTGTCGGGCCGGCCCGCCCCACCAACTTGGCGGGAGACGGGCTAAAAATTCTTGTCCGCCCCACCAAATTTGGCGAGCTTGGCAGGCCAGCCCGTTGGGCCTGGTCCGTTTTGCCATCCCTAACTTCATCGTTTAGAAGTGAACCAATATAAATCCGTCGTGCCTTTTTCTCTATATCCCTTATCTCTTTAAGTTTCAATCTTTGTTTGTTAAAGTCTACTGCCATCTTTGTTTAAAAAGGTTTTATTCCGCAAAAAGAGTTACAGACTTATTCAACCATCTTTCTAAGTGTATCTCTTGAACCATCAATAACATTTGCTAGGTTATCTTCATGTAAATCCACACTCATTCCTTTACTACGAACAAAGTGATACCGCACTCTCATGTGCTTCATCTTGGAATGAAAGATTGGATTCCTCACTGTAACGTCCTAGGTTATTTTTGCATTTATTTTTATTCAACTGATTACATCTTATGATAAATTTTTCCTTTTCTTGAAAATTAATCGAGGTTTAGTGAAATAGCGTTTATTTTTACTGACTTATTCAAGTGACAGCAGTCACAGTTAGATTAAATAAATAAGATCTAGAAAGAAGAGTAAGTTAATCTAAGCACAACAGATGGGAGAAAGGGACTCAGGGTTTCCCGCTTGAGCGAGGCCCCTACTCGTCTGAGCGAGATTCCGGACTCTCGCTTGAACGAGGTTTCTATTCGCTTGAATGAATACCTTTCACACATCGGATTGGACAAAACATGCAAACGGACTCCCGAAAATCCCACCCTAAAAATGATTCTGTTAACCAAAGGTTTGTCATAGCTACCATGAGAGCATATGTAAATGACAGTGATGTATTTTAAAATATAGATTTACATCCGGTCCGGTCTTGGTTAAACACAACTAATAATAATACTTGAAAGTTCTTATACACACATATAACTCTATAGAGAGTCACTTGAAGTCGCTCGGACCCTGGCACCGATCTCCCCCTTGGCGCGACTCCATGGCTCCTTCCCCCTCCCTGTCACTGGTTACTAAAAAAAAGGGCAAGGGTGAGTGTTTGGCATTGTAATTAATATAGAATGGAACTTAACAAATATACATGCATATTTATACATATACATCAAGCATCATTCAAAAGTAAGCATACGGAAACATAGTGTATTACATACAGTAACTATATTAACCCAACCAAGCAATTCCATCACATCCATCACGATCACAACTGACTCTCATACAATCTGACTCCTAGTATCCGGATACTAAAGGATTGGCCTTCAGCTGGGGGTCCTACTTGACACCCCGTGAACCCTGCTTGGTTCACCGAGTCCTGCTTGACTCTCCACCTCGACCACTGGGTCCTACTTGACCATTGGGTAGCTCAACTGGGCACGAAAACCACGGGAGCCGGAAATGAGGGGCTATCATATACCGTCGGCCATCCCACACCACATAGTCATTCAACAGTTTACCTTTCACATAATAATATCAATTCCTTATCACTCGGGTAGCCTGCTTGCTAACCCGTCGTCACATAACACTGATCATTTCAACATTAGATATCACAAGATCATAACATGATAAACTCAACCACACCCGATCCTCCACTAATTAATGTACTCAGTCACACATGCACAAGAATAAACACACAACTACGTTTAGCAATATTTTCCTTAACCTGTTTATATTACCTCAATGACTTGAATAAGAAGCGAGTCCTATTCTAATTAATTATAACCCGAACACTCCCCTTACATTGGTTCCACGCTTCGATAATCTGCTCTCTGTGTCGATTCCTTCCTCTGAGCACTGGTTTCGCAGTCTCAACTCCGTCACTCAGTCTTCCGTTGCTTAACCTACTACCTACGGATCATAAAGTACAGCTCGTCACTTCAACGCCCTTAGTTCATGGACTGCATTTGGGCTCACACTCACCGGAGGAGTGGAGAACAGCCTCGAATATAGCCATGCATGGCCCTTAACCGCCAAAGAATAAAAGGGATAAGGGAATCACAATTGGAACAGATCAGTAGACTCACCTTGAAGCCTCGATCACAGGAATGAGATTCAACTGAAGTTTGGACACAAATGGAGTCCCTCTCCAGCGCATGCAACTCAGCGTTAAGAGAGGAGAAAACGAAAGAGAAGGGACAGACCAGCAGCAGAGGTAACTTGTAAATAATGAAGAGGGAAGGAAAAGAATCTCCTTATATATATATATAGCTCATGGGCAAGATCGTCTTTTCCTTTATTTTATTTGTATTCTCACTAAATTTAATCAATTTCAATATATTAAACTATTGCATAGTTTATCAAATCAATTACACTTGTTTATTCCCTCAACGTTTAATTATTCGCAATTCTCTAATATTTCATAAGAGTATAGGCCCAGTATGAATACCGGCCCACCGGCGTCCTAGCTTAGTGTTCATACCTTGGAAATCCGAGCTACATCCTGAGAGGTCGGATATCTCATCCGCGCTCGCCTCGTGGTTACCTACACCCGTTGTTTCAATCATTATGAGGTTAGTCCGGGCTATGACCCCGTGTGAGGCGCTCTCCTCACATCGGTTGGACCAGACCACCTGGCCCTGCCCGCTCTTCTCCTACACTCCCGATCTTTGACTCCGCCTGCTCGCGCTTCTGAGACCGACCTCGACACCGGCTTTCTTGTCTCTGGCTCAGACAGAACAAATATTAAATAAAACTTCTAAAACATTTACTAATCATTTCCCATTTCTTATAATTCTCATTAAAACATCAGGGATGTTACATCCACCCCCCCTAAAAGGAGATTTCGTCCCCGAAATCAGTGTTCCGGTTGGAAAAGATGAGGGTACATTCGTCTCATATCGGATTCTAACTCCCAAGTGTAGTTCATCCAATGTAAATTCTGCCATTTCACCTTCACCAGCAGTACCTCTTTGTTCCTTAACCTTTTGGTTTGATACTCTTCAATGCTGATTGGTACAGCCTCCACCGTCAGGTTCTCCTTCACTTCAATGGGGTCACTCGGTACAATCATGGTATCACATGGAATGTAGGCCCGAAGTTGTGATAAGTGGAATACGTTGTGAATGTTAGTCAACGATTGGGGAAGATCCAGTCGATAAACGACTTCACCAATCCGTTCTAGTATTTGGTATGGTCCAATATACTTCGGATTAAGCTTTTGGCTCTTCAAAATTCGACCTACACCCTTAGTCGGTGAAATCCTTAGGAATACCCAATCACCCACTTGGAATTCAAGGGGTCTATACCGATTGTCATAATAGCTCTTTTGTCGGTCTTGGGCAATTTTTATCTTCTCTCGGATTAAAGCGATTTGCTCATTCATCTCTTGAATCATCTCAGGCCCCAAATGAACGGCATCGCCGTTCTCATTCCAACATAATGGAGTACGACATTTCCGACCATAAAGAGCTTCGTATGGAGCCATCCCAATGCTGCTATGGTAACTGTTATTATATGCAAACTCTACCAAGGGCAAGTATTTCTCCCATGATCCGCCCTGTTCCAGTACACATGCCCTTAACATATCTTTAAGAGTTTGTATAGTCCATTCTGATTGGCCATCGGTCTGGGGATGGTAAGCTGAGCTCAGTTTGAGCTCAGTACCCAGTTGCTGTTGCAAACTCCCCTAAAATCTTGAAGTGAATCGGGGATCCCGATCGGAGATAATGCTTGAGGGCACACCATGCAGTTGTACTACCTCAGCAACGTACAACTTAGCTAATCGATCTAGCGACCACTTCATATTTATTGCCAGGAAATGCGCACTTTTGGTTAGTCGATCAACAATCACCCAAATCGCGTTGTATCCGATTTGAGTGCGGGGCAGTCCAGACACGAAGTCCATGGTGATACCTTCCCACTTCCAGATCAGAATTTCTGGAGGTCGAAGCAAACCTGGAGGTCGCTGGTGCTCAACCTTGCACTTCTAGCATATTACACAGGATTTCACATACTCGATTATTGCCTTCTTCATGCTTGGCCACCAGAATTCCTTTTTTAAGTCATGATACATTTTTGTCACTCCCGGATGTATACTCAGAGAGCTCTTGTGTGCCTCTGCTAGCACAGCCTGCCTGAAGCCTCTATGTGCGGGCACCACCACTCGGTTCCTGAATCTCCATATACCATCGTTACCCCGAGTTATCCCCACATTTTTGCCTTGGGCCTGAATATCAATTAGCCTCAGTAACTCTTCATCGTCTTTCTGTGCAGATACCACAGACTCCAGAAATTCATTGGAGATTTTTAACATTCCAATTGTCATTCGGTTTGGCGCGTCCATAACAATTCCAACATTCATATCCCTAAAGCTTTCCAGCAATTCCTATTCTCTACCCATCAGGTAAGCCGCGTGTAATACCTTCCTGCTTAGTGCATCTGCCACAACATTCGCCTTGCCCGGGTGATACTTCAAATCGAAGTCGTAATCCTTCAAATACTCTACCCATCTCCTCTGTCTCATATTTAACTCCTTTTGATCAAATAAGTACTTTAGGCTCTTGTGATCACTGAATACTACAAAGCGAGCCCCATACAGATAATGACGCCAAATCTTCAGTGCATACACCACTGCTGCAAGTTCCAGATCATGAGTCGGGTAATTCTCCTCATGTGGCCTCAATTGCCTCGAAGCATAAGCAATTGCCCGATCAGCTTGCATCAACACACACCCCAATCCAAATTTTGATGCATCACAATATACTTCAAATTCTTGTGTTACATTGGGCAGTGCAAGCACAGGGACAGTCGTTAAACATCGCTTGAGAGTTTGGAAGCTTAATTCACACTTTTCCGACCACACGAAGGGGTTTTCTTTCCTCGTTAACCGAGTCAGAGGAAGTACTATCCGAGAGAACCCCTCAATGAAGCGTCGGTAGTATCCAGCTAATCCGAGAAAACTCCTGATTTCAGTTACTGACTGCGGCCTCTCCCAAGCCATAACCGCCTCAATTTTTGTCGGGTCAACTGAGATTCCCTCTCGGGAAATCACATGCCCCAAGAATTGTACACTACTCTCCCAGAAATCACACTTAGATAATTTAGCGTACAACTTCTTCTCCCGAAGTACTTGTAAAACGAGTTGAAGATGTCGAGCATGCTCCTCATCCGACCTCGAATATACCAAAATATCATCAATGAATACTACCACAAACTGGTCCAAGTACGGTTGAAAGGTCCGATTCATATAGTCCATAAAAATGGCAGGAGCGTTCGTTACTCCAAAGGGCATTACTACGTACTCGAAGTGCCCATACCGAGTCCGAAATGCCGTTTTTGGGGTATCCTCCGGCCTCACTCGGATCTGGTGGTACCCCGACCTCAAGTCGATCTTAGAGAACACAACGGCGCCTCGCAACTGGTCCAGTAAATCATCAATCCGAGGTAGTGGATATTTATTTTTGATTGTCAGTTTGTTCAGCTGTCGGTAATCAATGCACATTCGCATACTACCGTCCTTCTTCTTTACCAGTAACACCGGAGCGCCCCAGGGTGAGGTACTGGGTCAGATAAAGCCCTTTTCTAGTAATTCGTTTACTTGTTTCTTCACTTCGGTCAATTCCACCGAAGACATTCTATATGGCGCTCGGGACACAGGTTCTGCCCCAGGAATCAAGTCAATAGAGAAATCAATCTCCCGATTGGGAGGCAGCTCCGGAATTTCTTCCGGAAAAACGTCAGGAAATTTACAAACAATTGGAATATCACTTGGCAGGAGATTACGTCTACCCTCCGAAGCGAATAAAACAACATACGTGGTTAGAACATCGCTCACCCCGTTCTTCATGTCAAGTTCCTGAGAGAAAACAATATTCTTCCGATAACAGTCGACCAACACATGATTAGCAGCAAGCCAATCGAGACCTAGAATAACATCTAAGTCCTTCAATGGCATACAGATAAAATTTACTCGAAAAGTACGGGCTTCGATTTGCATCGGCAGTTCTCTACACACTGTAGTTGCACGGAAAGTGGAACCAGTTGGAGTGGAAACAATAAGAGCGTTCTCCATTAAACCGATCGGCAGACCAAGCCGTCGCACACAACTTTCCGAAATAAAGGAATGGGTGGCACCTGAATCATAAATTACATCAACCAGATAACCGCAGATGAGGTACTTACCCTGTACCAAATTGTCATTCCTCGTAGCTTCTGAAGCATCAAACGTAAATACACGCCCGGTCATGGCGTTCTGGGCACCGCTAGATTGGGCATCATGTCTTCCTGATTGTTGGTTCCCTCTGCCAGCTCCATTCCGGCCTCCCCTCGAAAAGTTGGAACCCCGGGTCCCAGAAGAGTTAGTTCGGTTGTCCGACCTGCCCTGCTGCTGCCTCTGAGGGCAATCGGGCCTGAGGTGCCCTGGTTGTCCGCACTGGAAGCACACAATTTGATTGGCTTGGCAGTGTTTGGCAATGTGACCTTCCTGACCACAATTGTAGCATGCACGGCTACCAGAAGGATTACCCGATCGACCGGTGGAGCCCCAACCAGAAGAGGATGAGGAGGTAGCAGAAGACTTGCCACCCCGAAAGAATTGACTCATCCTCTTGAAGCTGAATCCTTTCGCCTTCAGTGGCTTTTTATCTCTCGGCTGGGACGTCCTTTGTAACTACACCTCTTCAGTCAGTCTTGCTTTGTTCACCAGAGTTGGGTAGTCCCTAATCTCCATCGGTACGATTACACTACGGAGCTCAATCCGTAGTCTAGCTTCGTATTTGGCGCACTTGCTACCTTCAGTCCCTTCTAACGAGAAAGGGTGGTAAAAATCACACAGCTCGTCGAACTTGCTGGTGTACTCGGCCACAGACAGCCGGTCTTGCTCCAACTTCAGGAATTCCATTTCTTTCCGGATTTTGTAGTTATCCGGGAAGTATTTAACAAGGAACCTCCTTCGGAAATTTACCCATACCAACGGCTCATTTGCTGCGTTCATCTGCACCTTCACGCGGGACCACCATACTCTAGCCTCTTCTTTTAGTTGGTAAGTAGCAAATAAAACCTTTTGCTCTTCTGAGCACTCAAAATATTCAAAAACCTGCTCGATATCCCTGATCCAGATGTATGCCCTGTCATAATCGTGTCCCCCTTTGTAGATCGGAGGATTCCTTTTCAGGAATTTATCCAGAGTGGGACCGGACTCGGTCCTACTCATCAGCTGAGTAAATCTAGAGAAGAAATCATCTCCTCCCCCGGAACTAGTCTCTCCGGCCATTTAGTAATTCTACAATGAGCAAACACATTACCATTAATAACCAAGGTCAGCTAGGGAATCGTAAATTTACCTTATATTCATAGAATACTACGCCAGTGGAGTGCCAAGGGAACGATGCCAGGCCACACACAATCTTAATACAACAAAATACAATCAACCTTCATAAGACTATCACAATCACTAGATCGGCCCATACACCGGCTCTAGAAAGAACCGCTCTGATACCAAGTGTAACGTCCTAGGTTATTTTTGCATTTATTTTTATTCAACTGATTACATCTTACGATAAATTTTTCCTTTTCTTGAAAATTAATCGAGGTTTAGTAAAATAGCGTTTATTTTTACTGACTTATTCAAGTGACAGCAGTCACAGTTAGATTAAATAAATAAGATCTAGAAAGAAGAGCAAGTTAATCTAAGCACAACGGATGGGAGAAAGGGACTCAGGGTTTCCCGCTTGAGCGAGGCCCCTACTCGTCTGAGCGAGATTCCGGACTCTCGCTTGAACGAGGTTTCTATTCGCTTGAACAAATACCTTTCACACATCGGATTGGACAAAACATGCAAACAGACTCCCGAAAATCCCACCCTAAAAATGATTCTGTTAACCAAAGGTTTGTCATAGCTACCATGAGAGCATATGTAAATGACAGTGATGTATTTTAAAATATAGATTTGCATCCGGTCCGGTCTTGGTTAAACACAACTAATAATAATACTCGGAAGTTCTTATACACACATATAACTCTATAGAGAGTCACTCGAAGTCGCTCGGACCCTGGCACCGATCTCCCCCTTGGCGCGACTCCATGGCTCCTTCCCCCTCCCTGTCACTGGTTACTAAAAAAAAGGGCAAGGGTGAGTGTTTGGCATTGTAATTAATATAGAATGGAACTTAACAAATATACATGCATATTTATACATATACATCAAGCATCATTCAAAAGTAAGCATACGGAAACATAGTGTATTACATACAGTAACTATATTAACCCAACCAAGCAATTCCATCACATCCATCACGATCACAACTGACTCTCATACAATCTGACTCCTAGTATCCGGATACTAAAGGATTGGCCTTCAGCTGGGGGTCCTACTTGACACCCCGTGAACCCTGCTTGGTTCACCGAGTCCTGCTTGACTCTCCACCTCGACCACTGGGTCCTACTTGACCATTGGGTAGCTCAACTGGGCATGAAAACCACGGGAGCCGGAAATGAGGGGCTATCATATACCGTCGGCCATCCCACACCACATAGTCATTCAACAGTTTACCTTTCACATAATAATATCAATTCCTTATCACTCGGGTAGCCTGCTTGCTAACCCGTCGTCACATAACACTGATCATTTCAACATTAGATATCACAAGATCATAACATGATAAACTCAACCACACCCGATCCTCCACTAATTAATGTACTCAGTCGCACATGCACAAGCATAAACACACAACTACGTTTAGCAACATTTTCCTTAACCTGTTTACATTACCTTAATGACTTGAATAATAAGCGAGTCCTATTCTAATTAATTATAACCCGAACACTCCCCTTACATTGGTTCCGCGCTTTGATAATTTGCTCTCTGTGTCGATTCCTTCCTTTGAGCACTGGTTTCGCAGTCTCAACTCCGTCACTCAGTCTTCCGTTGCTTAACCTACTACCTACGGATCATAAAGTACAACTCGTCACTTCAACGCCCTTAGTTCATGGACTGCATTTGGGCTCACACTCACCAGAGGAGTGGAGAACAGCCTCGAATATAGCCATGCATGGCCCTTAACCGCCAAAGAATAAAAGGGATAAGGGAATCACAATTGGAACGGATCAGTAGACTCACCTTGAAGCCTCGATCACAGGAATGAGATTCAACTGAAGTTTGGACACAAATGGAGTCCCTCTCCAGCGCATGCAACTCAGCGTTAAGAGAGGAGAAAACGAAAGAGAAGGGACAGACCAGCAGCAGAGGTAACTTGTAAATAATGAAGAGGGAAGGAAAAGAATCTCCTTATATATATATATAGCTCATGGGCAAGATCGTCTTTTTCTTTATTTTATTTGTATTCTTACTAAATTTAATCAATTTCAATATATTAAACTATTGCATAGTTTATCAAATCAATTACACTTGTTTATTCCCTCAACGTTTAATTATTCGCAATTCTCTAATATTTCGTAAGAGTATAGGCCCAGTATGAATACCGGCCCACCGGCGTCCTAGCTTAGTGTTCATACCTCGGAAATCCGAGCTACATCCTGAGAGGTCGGATATCTCATCCGCGCTCGCCTCGTGGTTACCTACACCCGTTGTTTCAATCATTATGAGGTTAGTTCGGGCTATGACCCCGTGTGAGGCGCTCTCCTCACATCGGTTGGACCAAACCACCTGGCCCTGCCCGCTCTTCTCCTACACTCCCGATCTTCGACTCCGCCTGCTCGCGCTTCTGAGACCGACCTCGACACCGGCTTTCTTGTCTCTGGCTCAGACAGAACAAATATTAAATAAAACTTCTAAAACATTTACTAATCATTTCCCATTTCTTATAATTCTCATTAAAACATCAGGGATGTTACACTCACAATATGCAAGACACTCTGGCTGTCATAATACATGGTAATCTTTGGTTGCTTGTGTCTAAGTTCTTTCAATAACCTTTTAATCCAAATTACTTTATTTCAAAGGTTATTTGAAGAACTCGAAATAAACAACCAAAGATTACGTTATATTGTGACAGTCAGACTGTCTTGCATATAATAAGGAATCCAACCTTTCATTCCAGAACGAAGTACATAAGAGTGTAATATCACTTAGTTTAAGAAGTGTAGTAGAGGAAGGGAGTATGAATTTGCAAAATATTCATATGAAAGATAACCTAGCAAATTTTATGACAACGCCAATCAATGTCTTACATATTGTAAGGAATCTAATCTTTCATTCTAGGGTGAAGCACATAAGAGTGTAATATCACTTTGTTTCAGAAGTAGTAAGGGAAAAAAGTGTAGATTTACAAAAGATAACTTAGCAGATTTTATGACAAGGTCAATTAACTCTGATACTCCTATGGCCTATTAGAAATGTAGCAACATGAAACTGGTAATAAATTCTGAAAGTTCACAAAAGTGGGAGCTATAAGATTAAGTAGTTATTATTGGACAAGAAATTTCGACCAACCAATCAAATTCAAGAACATATGATGGCCACGAAATGAAAAGGCTTAGGGCAATTTGTGTGGTAGTTCAATTCCTATAAATAGTCAATGAAAAAAGAAACGGAATAAAGTAGTATTCTCTTGTTGGATTTAGTTCTAGGTGTGTTCTCTTATACTGAGAAAAGTGTTATTATTCTCTCTTTTTTTTAATAAAAAAGATGTTGTAAAATTTCCTCTATTCAATAAAAATATTAATACCCTACTGTATCCATGTGACATTTACTCTAGGACTCAAAGCATCCAACATGCTCTCTCTGAATTTTATGCATCTTTTTATCATCCTTTCAATTTCATTACCGCATATGATATCACCGTAAAATTAAGTTAGGTGAAAATTGTTAGATAAAAGGGCAAAATTCGATTGCATGTAGTGTGGCATACGTTTATATTCACGGGTTGACAATGGCAACCTAATTAAATACACCATACTATTACAGCACCACATAAAATTCACTTCCAAATTTTCCCTACATAAGACCAGATATACTTCAGTTTATGTACTTCACCAGTGCCCCCTTCTATGCATAAATGCAGTTACCATAACCTGCAATTCAAAATAAGAATAAGCAAAAGAACAAAATTAGGAACATTCAGCACTGCAAAATAACTTGTACATTGTATTTTCTTCCTCCTACGCCAA
Source organism: Clitoria ternatea (assembly GCA_037962975.1). Classification (NCBI taxonomy): domain Eukaryota; kingdom Viridiplantae; phylum Streptophyta; class Magnoliopsida; order Fabales; family Fabaceae; genus Clitoria; species Clitoria ternatea. Next base: position 104,869,367 of record CM075675.1, on the reverse strand, counting down.
CTGAATATTTCCTTCATTATAAGAGCAAAGCTCAGACATAAGTTAATTTTTAAGCTCTCTTTGGTTTATTCTAATAAATTTCATGACAAAATAAGTTTTAATGAGCTTGTATATAAAAAGTGATGTATAAATGCTTAATTAAATTATGTACACATTGATATGAGTTGTTGTGAGGCCGATGTCTAGTAGAAACCAAAAGTTATGTATGCAAAGAGACTCTTAATGGGGGAATGTGACATACTCGGATCAGTGACAACAATGAGGCCAGAGGCTCTGAAATCACAATTCCAGTGGTTTTTTCCCCTAGACTGATAATAGAGATTCATGGCTATGGATGCATGGTTCATGAGATTGTCAGGGGAAGAGCAGGGGCAGCCTTTCTGTAGGATCCGGCAATCAACTTGAGAGCATGCATAATTCAGGTTTGCTAAAAGGGTAGCCTGATCTGATGAGGGCTTTGCCACACACCAAGTTTTCTGTCATTCCATAACATACAAATACTCAAATTTCAGTTGAAATTAATTATGAATAATTTCTTTCTAATGCATTTGAGGAGTTGGGTTGTATTTACCTGCCCATTAACCATGATAAGATTCCCTCCTGCACAAATAAAAAAATAGAATGTATATAAAAAAGGAAATGAAAGTGCTTTTAGTTTGTAATTTGCGTATACTCTGAATTGTTGCAAGTTAAAAGGAAAAAAGAAAAATTCAGGCAGAGTTAATATCAATAAACATTGACCAATGTGAAGATCCTAATAACCTATGACAAAGAAAGAAAAAAAGAGTCTTGCTCCTTGTAATCAAATTATCAAGGGAGTGAGTGCAGCATTTAGCTAATGAGTAATCAATATCACCAATACTTGATATATAAACCAGGAATATGAATTTTGGCAAGTGAAAGTTTTAGAATTAATAAAACCCATTACAGATCTGGAAGCTACAATGAGGAAAGCCTTCAAAATTAGTAACATTAATTTAGAGTAACAAAGCACATCATTGGAAGAAAAAAAATGCATACAGTTTACAAATGGTTGTGTAAAGCAAACCAAAATTGAGACCAAAATAATTAATGACTTCTCATTATAAAGATTGGAGGAAAAGTATATATCTGACACATGGATACCTGAAGAGAGAGATAAGAAGACAAGGAAAAGGAGAACAAGAGGTACATTAGCCATGGTTGTTATATGATGTACTAGTACTGAACTCTGGACTGCTGCTACTGAGAGAAAGAGAGAGGGGGGTGTGATACTGAAGGTAGAGTGAGCTTATAATGATGTGTTTTAAAAGGTAAAATAAACATTACATGGTTGGTGTGGTGAGAATTAAGGGTGAGATCATCAACATAACGGCTATATTAACAGCAAATTAATGGAAATTATAAAGAAGTTGAGAAGGAAAAAGGTAACAGTGAAAAAAGGGTAGATGCACGTGATGGGGTGTCTTTTGGCTCCTTGCTTTCTCATTGGATACACTGTCCATTATTGGAGAATGAGAACGTTGTGAGGAAAACAATGACCCCACACACTTATGAAGAAACGTGACCAAGTCTATACTTTCTTTCTCTACTAACACCAGACCTACCTTTGGATTATGTACAAAATCAGATAATCTCTCACAAACCAGTGGATAACCTTCGTTAGGAATATAAACATTTTGTTGAAAAAAAAGTTAGATGATCCAATGGCTCTATATGCCTTAATGATGAATAAATTCTTTTATGAGTGAGATTTGATCTTATGAATTAATAAATATAGGTATAATTCTTAGATAATATGATTAATCTTTATTATTTTATTTTATTTTATATTATAAACCCTTAGAAAAAATGTTTCATTTTATAAAACCTTATAAAATATTTAGGAACATTTATTATATTTTTCATATTTATTTTTAAATATTTAATATTTTTATATTTATATAATTAATAAATGACAATAAGGTTTGATTTTAAATAAAGAAAAATTTAGAAAGATAAAATTATCTTTTATAATATCAAGACAGTAGTTATTAGATCTTTCAAAATGAGATACCTAGTTTGGTCCATGGCAGGTTCGAACTTTTTTCTCATGAACTATGCTTTGAATTCGGGTTTCAATTTTAGGACTTTTGTGGGCTTTTGGTAGGTTCGCATTGATTCTTTTTATAAATCATTACAAAAACATACAACCATTAAAAATATATCAAAATTTTTTTGAATGCTTTAAATCAACCACACAATCTAATTTTAGTAAAAAAAATGTAGAGTAGTTTTTTTTTCATGTGAGTAACAAAAAATAAAAATAAAAAAGTTTTACGGGCTACGTGCGGCAAGCCCTTACAAGCTTTCTCAAGCCGACCTTAAAAAAGCTCCATCTTAACTCAGGTTCTTTGTTAGTGCCCCGCCCATTTTGTAGGTTGGCCCGATGGACTTAGTGTAACAACTCTAATAATTACTTTCTTTACATTGTGTGCTTTTATAAACAAGAGCTTATAATATAAAATAAACAAATGAAGTAATATAAGTCATTTTTACCTAATTCACAAATATTAAAAAAAGTTGGTTAATTTAATTAAATTCATTAATTTGTCTGAAATTATGAGTAATATTTCAAAATTACCCTTAAGATAACTAAAAATACTATTTTTTCTTCTCATTGATTCTCTCTCCACTAATTTTCTCTCCATAATAGTTGATGACTTCTATTTCATATGAAAAGACAAAGTCAATAAAGAGAAAAAATAATATTCATGTCAGCTAATTATAATAAAAGAGATAAATATTTTAAACAATATAATTCATGTATTATCTTTTTAAACTCTAATAAAAATCACTCATTTAATAGAATATTTTATTCTAAAAATAATTAATGACATAGGAATTTAAAAGAGCATCTTATATTAAAAGATAAAAAAATTCTACATTTAAAAGTGGAAGTAGTATAATTTATAATAAAATAACATATAATTTATCACTTATTAGTAACTTATTTAAATAGTTAAATCAAGGATAAAATTAGCTAAATTTAATCTTCCACTTTTAGTTAGAAAAATTAAAAAAAATTAATTCCTCATGTTTAATGTATGTGCTATAGGTATGATTACACAAAAACAAGAGTTGTTGCCTTAAGAACATTGGTTTTTTCTTTTGCCCTGTTTATATTGAAAGTTAGAGGCTTAAAACTAGGTTTTCAAGTTAAACTGCCCAATTTTCCTATCCCTAGACTTATCAATTACTACCCATCAAACACAAGGTATTAATTAATGTAACGTCCTAGGTTATTTTTGCATTTATTTTTATTCAAACGATTACATCTTACGATAAATTTTTCCTTTTCTTGAATTTTTAATCGAGATTTAGTGAAAAAGCATTTATTTTTACTGACTTATTCAAGTGACAGCAGTCACAATTAGATTAAATAAATGAGATCTAGAAAAGAAGAGCAAGTTAATCGAAGCACAACGGATGGGAGAAAGGGAAACAGGGTTTCCCGCTTGAGCGAGGCCCCTACTCGTCTAAGCGAGATTCCGGACTCTCGCTTGAACGAGGTTTCTATTCGCTTGAGCGAATACCTTTCACACATCGGATTAGACAAACATGCAGACGGACTCCCGAAAATCTCACCCTAAAAATGATTCTGTTAATCAAAGGTTTGTCATAGCTACCACGACAGCATATGTAAATGACAGTAATGTATTTTAAAATGTAGATTTGCATCCGGTCCGGTCTTGATTAAACACAACTAATTAATAATACTCGGAAGTTCTTATACACACATATAACTCTATAGAGAGTCACTCAAAGTCACTCGGACCATGGCACCGATCTCCCCCTTGGCGCGACTCCATGGCTCCTTCCCCCTCCCTGTCACTGGTTACTAAAAAAAAAAGGGCAAGGGTGAGTGTTTGGCATTGTAATTAATATAGAATGGAACTTAACAAATATACATGCATATTTATACATATACATCAAGCATCATTCGAAAGTAAGCATACCGAAACATAGTGTATTACATACAGTAACTATATTAACCCAACCACGCAATTCCATCACATCCATCATGATCACAACTGACTCTCATGCAATCTGACTCCTAGTATCCGGATACTAAAGGATTGGCCTTCAGCTGGGGGTCCTACTTGACACCCCGTGAACCCTGCTTGGTTCACCGAGTCCTGCTTGACTCTCCACCTCGACCACTGGGTCCTACTTGACCACTGGGTAGCTCAACTGGGCACGAAAACCACGGGAGCCGGAAATGAGGGGCTATCATATACCGTCGGCCATCCCACACCACATAGTCATTCAACAGTTTACCTCTCACATAATAATATCAATTCATCATCACTCGGGTAGCCTGCTTGCTAACCCGACGTCACATAGCACTGATCATTTCAACATTAGATATCACAAGATCATAACATGATAAACTCAATCACACCTGATCCTCCACTAATTAATGAACCCAGTCACACATGCACAAGCATAAACACACAACTACGTTTAGCAACATTTTCCTTAACCTGTTTACATTACCTCAATGACCTGAATAAGAAGCGAGTCCTATTCTAATTAATTATAACCCGAACACCCCCCTTACATTGGTTCCACGCTTCGATAATCTGCTCTCTGTGTCGATTCCTTCCTCTGAGCACTGGTTTTGCAGTCTCAACTCCGTCACTCAGTCTTCCGTTGCTTAACCTACTACCTACGGATCATAAAGTACAGCTCGTCACTTCAACGCCCTTAGTTCATGGACTGCATTTGGGCTCACACTCACCGGAGGAGTGGAGAACAGCCACGAACATAGCCATGCATGGCCCTTAACCGCCAAAGAATAAAAGGAATAAGGGAATCACAATTGGAACGGATCAGTAGACTCACCTTGAAGCCTCGATCACAGGAATGGGAATTAATTGAAGTTTGGACACAAATGGAGTCCCTCTCCAGCGCATGCAACTCAACGTTAAGAGAGGAGAAAACGAGAGAGAAGGGACAGACCAGCAGCAAAGGTAACTTGTAAATAATGAAGAGGGAAGGAAGAGAATCTCCTTATATATATAGCTCATGGGCAAGATCGTCTTTTCCTTTATTTTATTTGTATTCTTACTAAATTTAATCAATTTCACTATATTAAACTATTGCATAGTTATCAAATCAATTACACTTATTTATTCCCTCAACGTTTAATTATTCACAATTCTATAATACTTCGCAAGAGTATAGGCCCAATATAAATATCGGCCCCCCCCCGGTGTCCTAGCTTAGTGTTCATACCTCGGAAATCCGAGCTACAACTTGAGAGGTCGGATATCTCATCCGTGCTCACCTCTTGGTTACCTACACCCGTTGTTTCAGTCATTATGAGGTTAATCCGGGCTATGACCCCGTGTGAGGCGCTCTCCTCACACCGGTTGGACCAGACCACCTAGCCCTGCCCGTTCTTCTCCTACACTCCCGATCTTCAACTCCGCCTGCTCGCGCTTCTGAGACCGATCTCGACACCGGCTTTCTTGTCTCTGGCTCAGACAGAACAAATATTAAATAAAACTTCTAAAACTTTTACTAATCATTTCCCATTTCTTATAATTCTCATTAAAACATCAGGGATGTTACATCCACCCCCTAAAAGGAGATTTCGTCCCCGAAATCAGTGTTCCAGTTGGAAAAGATAAGGGTACATTCGTCTCATATCGGATTCTAACTCCCAAGTGTAGTTCATCGAATGTAAATTCTGCCACTTCACCTTCGCCAGCGGTACCTCCTTGTTCCTTAACCGTTTGGTTTGATGCTCTTCAATGCTGATTGGTACCGCCTTCACCGTCAGGTTCTCCTTCACTTCAATGGAGTCACTCGGTACAATCATGGTATCACACGGAATGTAGGCTCGAAGTTGCGATACGTGGAACACGTTGTGAATGTTAGTCAACGATTGGGGAAGATCCAGTCGATAAGCGACTTCACTAATCCGTTCTAGTATTTGGTATGGTCCAATATACTTCGGATTAAGCTTTTGGCTCTTCAAAATTCGACCTACACCCTTAGTCGGTGAAATCCTTAGGAACACCCAATCACCCACTTGGAATTCAAGGGGTCTATGCCGATTGTCATAATAGCTCTTTTGCCGGTCTTGAGCAATTTTTATCTTCTCTCGGATTAAAGCGATTTGCTCATTCATCTCTTGAATCATCTCAGGCCCCAGATGAAGGGCATCGCAGTTCTCATTCCAACATAATGGAGTACGACATTTCCGACCATAAAGAGCTTCATATGGAGCCATCCCAATGCTGCTATGGTAACTGTTATTATATGCAAACTCTACCAAGGGCAAGTATTTCTCCCATGATCCGCCCTGTTCCAGTACACATGCCCTTAACATATCTTCAAGAGTCTGTATAGTCCGTTCTGATTGGCCATCGGTCTGGGGATGGTAGGCTGAGCTCAGTTTGAGCTCAGTACCCAGTTGTTGTTGCAAACTCCCCCAAAACCTTGAAGTGAATCGGGGATCCCGATCGGAGATAATGCTTGAGGGCACACCATGCAGTCGTACAACCTCAGCAATATACAACTTAGCTAATCGATCTAGCGACCACTTCATATTTATTGCCAGGAAATGCGCACTTTTGGTTAGTCGATCAACAATCACCCAAATCGCGTTGTATCCAGTTTGAGTGCGGGGTAGTCCGGACACGAAGTCCATGGTGATACCTTCCCACTTCCAGATCGGAATTTCTGGAGGTCGAAGCAGACCTGGAGGTCGTTGGTGCTCAACCTTGCACTTCTGGCATATCACACAGGATTTCACATACTCGATTATTGCCTTCTTCATGCTTGGCCACCAGAATTCCTTTTTTAAGTCATGATATATTTTTGTCACTCCCGGATGTATACTCAGAGCTCTTGTGTGCTTCTGATAGCACTGCCTGCCTGAAGCCTCCATGTGCAGGCACCACTACTCGGTTCCTGAATCTCCATATACCATCGTTACCCCGAGTTATCTCCACATTTTTGCCTTGGGTTTGAGTATCAATCAGCCTCAGTAACTCTTTATCGTCTTTCTGTGCAGCTACCATCGACTCCAGAAATTCGTTGGAGATTTTTAACATTCCGATTGTCATTCGGTTTGGCGCGTCCATAACAATTCCAACATTCATATCTCTAAAGCTTTCCAGCAATTCCTGTTCTCTACCCATCAGGTAAGCCACGTGTAATACCTTCCTGCTTAGTGCATCTGCCACAACATTCGCTTTGCCCGGGTGATACTTTAAATCGAAGTCGTAATCCTTTAAATACTCCACCCATCGCCTCTGTCTCATATTTAGCTCCTTTTGATCAAATAAGTACTTTAAACTCTTGTGATCACTGAATACTACAAAGCGAGCCCCATACAGATAATGACGCCAAATCTTCAGTGCGTACACCACTGCTGCAAGTTCCAGATCATGAGTCGGGTAATTCTCCTCATGTGGCCTCAATTGCCTCGAAGCATAAGCAATTGCCCGATCAGCTTGCATCAACACACACCCCAATCCAAATTTAGATGCATCACAATATACTTCAAATTCTTGTGTTACATTGGGCAGTGCAAGCACAGGGGCAGTCGTTAAACATCGCTTGAGAGTTTGAAAGCTTAATTCACACTTTTCCGACCACACGAAGGGGTTTCCTTTCCTTGTTAACCGAGTCAGAGGAAGTGCTATCCGAGAGAACCCCTCAATGAAGCGTCGATAGTATCCAGCTAATCCGAGGAAACTCCTGATTTCAGTTACTGACTTCGGCCTCTCTCAAGCCATAACCGCCTCAATTTTTGTCGGATCAACTGAGATTCCCTCTTGGGAAATTACATGCCCCAAGAATTGTACACTACTCCCCCAGAAATCACACTTAGATAGTTTAGCGTACAACTTCTTCTCCCGAAGTACTTGTAAAACAAGTCGAAGATGTTGAGCATGCTCCTCGTCCGACCTCGAATATACTAAAATATCATCAATGAATACTACCACAAATTGGTCCAAGTACGGTTGAAAGGTCCGATTCATATAGTCCATAAAAATGGCAGGAGCGTTCGTTACTCCAAAGGGCATTACTACGTACTCGAAGTGCCCATACCGAGTCCGAAATGCTGTCTTTGGGATATCCTCCGACCTCACTCGGATCTGGTGGTACCCCGACCTCAAGTCGATCTTAGAGAACACAACGGCGCCTCGCAACTGGTCCAGTAAATCGTCAATCCGAGGTAGTGGATATTTATTTTTGATTGTCAGTTTGTTCAGCTGTCGGTAATCAATGCACATTCGCATACTACCGTCCTTCTTCTTTACCAGTAACACCGGAGCGCCCCAGGGTGAGGCACTAGGTCGGATAAAGCCCTTTTCTAGTAATTCGTTTACTTGTTTCTTCACTTCGGTTAATTCCACCAAAGACATTCTATATGGCGCTCGGGACACAGGTTCTGCCCTGGGAATCAAGTCAATAGAGAAATCAATCTCCCGACTGGGAGGTAGCTCCGGAATTTCTTCCGGAAAAACATCAGGAAATTCGCAAACAATTGGAATATCATTTGGCAGGAGGTTATGCCGACCCTCCGAAGCGAATAAAACAACATACGTGGTTAGGACATCGTTCACCCCGTTCTTCATGTCATGTTCCTGAGAGAAAACAATATTCTTCCGATAACAGTCGACCAACACATGATTAGCAGCAAGCCAATCGAGACCCAGAATAACATCTAAGTCCTTCAATGGCATACAGATAAAATTTACTCGAAAAGTACGGGCTTCGATTTGCATCGGCAGTTCTCTACACACTGTAGTTGCACGGAAAGTGGAACTAGTTGGAGTGGAAACAATAAGAGCGTTCTCCATTAAACCGATTGGCAGACCAAGCCGTCGCACACAACTTTCCGAAATAAAGGAATGGGTGGCACCTGAATCATAAATTACATCAACTAGATAACCACAGATGAGGCACTTACCCTGTACCAAATTGTCATTCCTCGTAGCTTCTGAAGCATCAAACGCAAATACACGCCCGGTCATGGCGTTCTGGGCACCGCTAGATTGGGCATCATATCTTCCCGATTGTTGGTTCCCTCTACCAGCTCCATTCCGGCCTCCCCTCGAAAAGTTAGAACCCCGGGTCCCAGAAGAGTTGGTTTGGTTGTCCGACCTGCCCTGCTGCTGCCTCTGAGGGCAATCGGGCCTGAGGTGCCCTGGTTGTCCGCACTGGAAGCACACAATCTGATTGGCTTGGCAATGTTTGGCAATGTGACCTTCCTGACCACAATTATAGCATGTACGACTACCAGAAGGATTACCCGATCGACCAGTGGAACCCCGACCGGAAGAGGATGAGGAGGTAGCAGAAGACTTGCCGCCCCGGAAGAATTGGCTCATCCTCTTGAAGTTGAATCCTTTTGCCTTCAGTGGCTTTTTATCTCTCGGCTGGGACGTCCTTTGTAACTGCACCTCTTCAGTCAGTCTTGCTTTGTTCACCAGGCTTGGGTAGTCCCTAATCTCCATCGGTACGATTACACTACGGAGCTCAATCCGTAGTCTAGCTTCGTATTTGGCGCACTTGCTACCTTCAGTCCCTTCTAACGAGAAAGGGTGGTAAAAATCACACAGCTCGTCAAACTTGCTGGTGTACTCGGCTACAGACATCCGGTCTTGCTCCAACTTCAGGAATTCCATTTCCTTCCGGATTTTGTAGTTGTCCGGGAAGTATTTAACAAGGAACCTCCTTCGGAAATTCACCCATACCAACGGCTCATTTGCTGCGTTCATCTGCACCTTCACTCGGGACCACCATACTCTAGCCTCTTCTTTTAGTTGGTAAGTAGCAAATAAAACCTTTTGCTCTTCAGAGCACTCAAAATATTCAAAAACCTGCTCGATATCCCTGATCCAGATGTATGCCCCGTCATAGTCGTGTCCCCCTTTGTAAGTCGGAGGATTCCTTTTCACGAATTTATCCAGAGTGGGATCGGACTCGGTCCTACTCATCAGCTGAGTAAATCTAGAGAAGAAATCATCTCTTCCCCCAGAACTAGTCTCTCCGGCCATTTAGTAATTCTACAATGAGCAAACACATCACCATTAATAACCAAGATCAGCCAGGGGATCGTAAATTTACCTTATATTCATAGAATACTACGCCAGTGGAGTGCCAAGGGAACGATGTCAGACCACACACAATCTCAATACAACGAAATACAATCAACCTTCATAAGAGTATCACAATCATTAGATCGGCCCACACACCGGCTCTAGAAAGAACTGCTCTGATACCAAGTGTAACGTCCTAGGTTATTTTTGCATTTATTTTTATTCAAACGATTACATCTTACGATAAATTTTTCCTTTTCTTGAATTTTTAATCGAGATTTAGTGAAAAAGCATTTATTTTTACTGACTTATTCAAGTGACAGCAGTCACAATTAGATTAAATAAATGAGATCTAGAAAAGAAGAGCAAGTTAATCGAAGCACAACGGATGGGAGAAAGGGAAACAGGGTTTCCCGCTTGAGCGAGGCCCCTACTCGTCTAAGCGAGATTCCGGACTCTCGCTTGAACGAGGTTTCTATTCGCTTGAGCGAATACCTTTCACACATCGGATTAGACAAACATGCAGACGGACTCCCGAAAATCTCACCCTAAAAATGATTCTGTTAATCAAAGGTTTGTCATAGCTACCACGACAGCATATGTAAATGACAGTAATGTATTTTAAAATGTAGATTTACATCCGGTCCGGTCTTGATTAAACACAACTAATTAATAATACTCGGAAGTTCTTATACACACATATAACTCTATAGAGAGTCACTCAAAGTCACTCGGACCATGGCACCGATCTCCCCCTTGGCGCGACTCCATGGCTCCTTCCCCCTCCCTGTCACTGGTTACTAAAAAAAAAAGGGCAAGGGTGAGTGTTTGGCATTGTAATTAATATAGAATGGAACTTAACAAATATACATGCATATTTATACATATACATCAAGCATCATTCGAAAGTAAGCATACCGAAACATAGTGTATTATATACAGTAACTATATTAACCCAACCACGCAATTCCATCACATCCATCATGATCACAACTGACTCTCATGCAATCTGACTCCTAGTATCCGGATACTAAAGGATTGGCCTTCAGCTGGGGGTCCTACTTGACACCCCGTGAACCCTGCTTGGTTCACCGAGTCCTGCTTGACTCTCCACCTCGACCACTGGGTCCTACTTGACCACTGGGTAGCTCAACTGGGCACGAAAACCACGGGAGCCGGAAATGAGGGGCTATCATATACCGTCGGCCATCCCACACCACATAGTCATTCAACAGTTTACCTCTCACATAATAATATCAATTCATCATCACTCGGGTAGCCTGCTTGCTAACCCGACGTCACATAGCACTGATCATTTCAACATTAGATATCACAAGATCATAACATGATAAACTCAATCACACCTGATCCTCCACTAATTAATGAACCCAGTCACACATGCACAAGCATAAACACACAACTACGTTTAGCAACATTTTCCTTAACCTGTTTACATTACCTCAATGACCTGAATAAGAAGCGAGTCCTATTCTAATTAATTATAACCCGAACACCCCCCTTACATTGGTTCCACGCTTCGATAATCTGCTCTCTGTGTCGATTCCTTCCTCTGAGCACTGGTTTTGCAGTCTCAACTCCGTCACTCAGTCTTCCGTTGCTTAACCTACTACCTACGGATCATAAAGTACAGCTCGTCACTTCAACGCCCTTAGTTCATGGACTGCATTTGGGCTCACACTCACCGGAGGAGTGGAGAACAGCCACGAACATAGCCATGCATGGCCCTTAACCGCCAAAGAATAAAAGGAATAAGGGAATCACAATTGGAACGGATCAGTAGACTCACCTTGAAGCCTCGATCACAGGAATGAGAATTAATTGAAGTTTGGACACAAATGGAGTCCCTCTCCAGCGCATGCAACTCAACGCTAAGAGAGGAGAAAACGAGAGAGAAGGGACAGACCAGCAGCAAAGGTAACTTATAAATAATGAAGAGGGAAGGAAGAGAATCTCCTTATATATATAGCTCATGGGCAAGATCGTCTGTTCCTTTATTTTATTTGTATTCTTACTAAATTTAATCAATTTCACTATATTAAACTATTGCATAGTTATCAAATCAATTACACTTATTTATTCCCTCAACGTTTAATTATTCACAATTCTCTAATACTTCGCAAGAGTATAGGCCCAATATAAATATCGGCCCCCCCGGTGTCCTAGCTTAGTGTTCATACCTCGGAAATCCGAGCTACAACTTGAGAGGTCGGATATCTCATCCGTGCTCACCTCTTGGTTACCTACACCCGTTGTTTCAGTCATTATGAGGTTAATTAATCCGGGCTATGACCCCGTGTGAGGCGCTCTCCTCACACCGGTTGGACCAGACCACCTAGCCCTGCCTGTTCTTCTCCTACACTCCCGATCTTCAACTCCGCCTGCTCGCGCTTCTGAGACCGATCTCGACACCGGCTTTCTTGTCTCTGGCTCAGACAGAACAAATATTAAATAAAACTTCTAAAACTTTTACTAATCATTTCCCATTTCTTATAATTCTCATTAAACATCAGGGATGTTACAATAAACATTTCCAAAAAAAATAAACAAAGCAAAAAATATATATATAACAAGGATCACACAGAGCTAATAAAAATTAAAAAAATATCTCACTTTCAAGAATTTATTATACAAGGATGAATATATATTGTATATCCAATTCACATTCAAATAAAATAAATAAGGAACCAGTTACAGTCTGTAAATTTTCTTCAATTCCACTAATTTGCAATGGATGTAAACATAAATTCACAATTCACAGACTAATGAACATGGATCGGAAGACTCAACCCAGCAGCATTCAGATTCTCTTCTCTTTAGTCTTTATTCTAGTAGACAACATGGGACCAAGATTCGTATAAACAAATAGATAAAAATAACTTTTTTTTTATTTTACTTTTATATCCGATGAAAACAAAGTTCTAAACAATTTTTTTTTTTTTAAAGTCACTTCAACTAGTTAACAGTTACATTGTATCATTATTAAAAATAATAGTGACATAAATTAGTAAATAAAAATTGAAAAAATTACATAACTAGCATTCATAATGTCAAAGTTCAGTAAAATCATCATCTAGACCCTTTTAATTAAAAAATTGGAAGATACCGGCGGAAAGACCAAAGTAAGAGAAGTTCAGTTGTGAGCTAGTGTTCCAGTGTTCCAATCTCATTATATCTCAATATTTTATTTCTAAGAATCAAGGAACATTCCTGAGCTTACATAATCCTTCATTAAAAATGCTTGGGGCTGTAGCACCTTCCACAACAGTATGGTTTTCATCATCCACACATTCCACCAGAATCTTTGTTCTCAGAAGACACTCAAATTCAAAATTTCCACTCAGCCATGCTCCCTGTTTCTCACTCTTCTCAGCTACCCCTTTGCATTTTTCTCTCTGCAACAACACTAGAAAACAACCCCTTTTCTTTGCTGAAGCTGCTTCATCTTCTGGTGAGGTTCTGTGGTCACTAGTATTTATTCTCAACTTTTTATTTTCCCTTTTCTTTTGCTTTCTCATCAACCACCACCACCTTTTAGCTTCAATTTTTGTGCCTTGTTCTTTGGTTTAGTTCTTCAATTGGTTCTTGGGAGATTAACAATGCAGACTGGGGAGTAAACTTTAATGGCAGTGCTGCATTTGTGCAGATTATTATATGCCACTGAATGAATGTTAGATTTATATTACTATATTAGTACTATGGAATATGCCTTCTTTTCCTTCTTCTAATAACAATGTTAAACTAAATGTTAATTTTCCTATTGGTTAGTATGTTTAATTGGAAAGGATACTTTTTGCGTATTTAATTGGAGAGCTGATATGGTTATAGTGGAACTTGTTTTTTAATTGTACCTGTAAAAACAGAAATATTCTCCTTTAACAAGGTCAAGAAGAAAAAGAGAAAGGAAAAAGTAGAGAAGATTCTGCATCCTTTTGTTTTTGCTATATTTTTTTGGGTTAGTTGGTGATTTTCATGGAGCTGTAAACATGAATAGGGGTGGATAGTTCCTAAAGTTGGGTGAATTGTCCCTGTTAGTTGGTTTTGCAGCACTAAAGGACTAAATGTGAACAGGGACAGGGTTGCTGCATTTGCTTTTCTGAACTATACATTCAAAATAACACCTGTTACTTCTTGTGGAATCTTGTGGGACGCAATACTAAGAAATAGCAAATTCTTGTACAGATCTGGCAAGCTTAAAGGCATATAAGTTAGGCACAAAGTAAGAAATTTGTTCAATGGTTGCTATATATAATATAACATATATTGGTTTGTATTTCCATTTCCCATTTTAAAATTTAATTACAAAACTGTCATCTTATTTTTTGTTTTAAAAAAATTGTATAGGAAAAAATGCAAACAAAAAATGGAAATAAGGAATCAGAAAAAAAAAATTAGTATTTCCCGTACAAAATTTTGAGAATAGGAAACAATATGATAGTTTTGTAATCTAAACGGAAAATCAAAAATGAAACGTAAACCAAATAGCCCCTGTTACTCCACCAAAGTATAATCCTATTGTAGCAAAGTTGTCCAATTCAAAGGCTTAGGTTTTTGCATGGCTGAACTATTGACAGGTTGTTTATTAAGATGAGGATGAATTTTAGTTATTTCTTTTTGCCAAGTTGTTCTAGTGAAGGTTAAAGGTTCCCTTTCAGGCCATTATGGTTTGTATTTGGATTTCAAATAGTCTCAGGTTGTTAATTTGTGAAGTATATGAACAATGAACTGTGTACAAAATAATACAGTGTATTAGGAATAATCTATTACATAATTTTCTTTACTTCACTGTGCCTATCTGCTAGATAATTAAACGACATCTAATTGGTTGTACATTGTAATTGATCATTGCAGCTGTAAATGCTGAATATGTGGAGGAACCAGCAACAAATGTGAAATTCCAGTCATCTTCAAGTTTTCCGGGTTGCTCAGATTCATTAATTTTGTTTGGAACTGGTTAGTCGTTATAGCATTGCATGACTTTTTGAAAAGGTAGATAAAAAATGCTATGAGCATGTGAAAATATCGCTAAAACCATAATTGATCTGTTGATATTAAAATATATATGGAAAAAGTCTTGTTGTAGTTTCACATGCTTTTGGAAGAGAGGAAGATAAAAATGCTTTAAGCATGTGAAAAGATATTAGTATGACCACAACCATAACTTGGTCTGATAATATTAAAAAATAAAATGTGTATGCAGGAGAAGATTGATTTTGTTTTTAGTGTGCTTTAGAGTAGACATTGAGTAAATTAAATAACTTGATATCATAATGAACGTGCTTTCCTTGACATGAACTTCTAATCCTGATACTTTCAAACTCTCACAAATAAGTTTCTCGTGGCATTTAACTTGTTAATAACCTTGTGCCTAAATTCAATCTTCTTGTTAGAAGAACTTTAAAGTTTATATCATGCAGTAATTACAGGCTAACCAATGACAACAACAACAAAGCCTTATTTCATTAAGTGAGACCGGCTACATGGATCATACGACGTCATTGTGCCTTATTATTCACCAACTCCTTAGGGATTAACCAGTGCCATTTGGGAAATATAAAGTGAGCAACTGATGTTTACTATAAGGCAATAATTCTTTGATATGAAGGGAAGGGGATAAACAAATGTATTTGAAAATAGTTGCATGGAGCAATCAAACTTAGTATGATTGTATGCTTAAAAGCTTTTGATTTTAATTGTCCTCCATCTGTGTTGTATTTCAAACCTTTTCTTTAGCTTGTGATCATTTCCATCTGGAAAACCAGTAGAATTTAGTAAGTTTCAATAAACTGGTCATGCTAACTTTCTCCATGTTATAAGCTTTGATGGATGATAACACTTGTTTCAGGATACAGAGAGAAAGTTTTTGCTATTATTGGTGTCAAGGTCTATGCTGCAGGTCTGTATCTAAATCAATCTATCACAAGTGAGTTGAACGCTTGGAAAGGGCAATCCAAAGATGCAATTCAAGGGAATCCTTCCTTGTTCAAGACCATATTCCAATGTAACAACTATGTATCCATTTATTTCTCTCTATAATCTTCTCAAAGGGTCATTCTCTCACATAGGTGCAGAAAATAAGGTGATCATGACTTTATTTGCTTGCAGCTTCCCTTGAGAAATCTTTGCAAATTATTCTTGTGAGAGATGTTGATGGTAAAACTTTCTGGGATGCCTTAAGTGATGCCATATCACCAAGAATTACAGAATCCACCACTGCTGATGAAACTGCTTTAACTACTTTCCGTAATATCTTTCTGGATCGCCCTCTTAAGAAAGGAACTTTCATAATTTTGACTTGGTTGAGCCCCTCTAGATTGCTTGTAAGTTTTCTTTCTTCCTATTTTCCCTATGAATTGCTGATTTTTTATTTCATTTTTGAGATTTTTTTCTTAGTATCACAAAAATGGAGAAATAGGATCAACGAACGTCATATAGTTCATATGAAAAAACTTGATTAATTTAATAAAACATCAAGTAGACAGATTAATATAAAAAATGGAGAAAAAAATATAGATATGATATTTTATCCTATAATTCCGTTAACTATCTAAATAAGAAATACTTATGTTTCTAGATATGTATTATCATTTTTAACAAAAAAAAAGGTGCGATATACTTTAATTACAACACGAATACAAAAAAGTTATTTGATATAATGATATCTCTATCAAGATTTATCTAGTGCAAAATGCTATTATACATATAGAAAAAAATACGGATAGAAAGTTTTTTGATTGGATCATCATCAGTGTAGGACAACTGAGATTCCTGATGTCGATTTTCCTTCCTACTTACCCTTTCTATCTCAGAAAAAAAATATTCCATCTAAAAATTTATTGAGATTTCAGGTTTCTGTCTCCTCACAAGGGCTTCCATCTCATCTGGATGCTACAATTGAATCTGCAAATGTGATTTCTGCTCTTTTTGATGTATTCCTTGGAGATAATCCTGTTTCTCCCTCTTTGAAAGCTTCAGTGGCTGAAGGCTTGTCAAAAGTACTCAAGTGAAAAACATTAGTGTCTCCAGAGAAAATTTCATGCATCCATGTTTTCTTGTATCTTTGAATGTATTGCTGCAGCCTATTTCCTCCTAGTGTCTATGTAAGCAGGCTCTTATGTAAACTTGAAAGCTGTCACTTAGTTCCAGTATTTATCTAATAGTAATTTAAAATATTTTATATGAACATTATACACATTTTGTTGGCAATTAAAAATAAATTGTCTAGTTGATATTGAGATGCTATGAGAAGAAAATAAAAACACTTAAAGAGCAAAATTTAATTTCACTATAATATTTGTATAACAGGTACACTCAAGTTTCTTTAGCTTTGTTAAAAGCTAATACACATACACAACACTCAAATAAAGCTTGTTGAAGCTTTCTCTTAATCTTTTCTTCTCACTTTCTTCTTCACTCAAGGCATACTAATAACTAAGGCAAGGTATCCTATTTATACTAAATTTTGATGTCACTTTTCTAAGGAAAATTCAAGTTGAAACTTGCTTCCTAAGTTAGCAAAATTTAAGTTGGATTTTGCTTTCTAAGTTAGAAGAGTTCAAGTTGGATTTTGCTTCCTAAGGTAGAAGAGTTCTAATTGAATTTTGCTTCTTGAGGTAGAAGAGTTCAAGTTGAAATTTGCTTCCTAATCTTAACCACTAAGCTTCTAGCAAATCAAATGGCCAAGTTTAATTTCTAACATCCTCCCTTAAACTTGGCTTCATCATCCCAAGCATATTCTTCAGCTTCAAGAATAAATTTGTTGAGTGGCTTCGTGAAAATATCTGTTACTTGATTTTCTGAAGCACAATACTCCATTATAATTTCTTTGTCTCTGATCAAGTCACGAATTTAGTGGTGCTTGATATCAATATGTTTGCTACGACCATGAAAGACTGGATTCTTTGTCAAAGCAATTGTTGATTTGTTGTCACAAAATATTTTTGTTGGCTCATCTTGTTGATGTTGCAACTCACTTAATATTTTTCGTAACCAAACAGCTTGAGTAGCACAATTTGTTGCTGCGATGTACTCTGCTTCTGTTGTTGATAGGGCAACTACTTGTTGTTTCTTGGAGGACCAAGAAAATACACTTGTTCCAAGATAAAAGGCATAACCTGAAGTGCTTTTTCGAGTTTCAGTTTCACCAGCCCAATCACTATCTGTGTATCCAATCAACTCTGACTTGTTATAACTTGAATACAAAATACCTTCATCAATTGTACCTTTAACATACCTCAAAATTCTCTTTGCAGCTTGCCAATGAGATTGTCTTGGTGATTCCATGAATCTACTTATGAGCCCAACTCCATAAACTATGTCAGGTCTTGTTGTTGTCAAGTACCTGAGGCTTCCTACTAGCATTCTGAAATTTGTTGAATTAACAAGATCACCTCCACTTTGTTTTCCAAGCTTTAATCTTTCTTCAACTGGTGTCAACATTGGTTTACATGCCTCCATCTTGAATTTCTTCAAAACATCTGTTGCATATTTTCTTTGAGAGATAAAAATCCCTTCATTTGTTTGCTTCACCTCAATGCCCAGAAAATAAGACATTAGGCCCATATCTGTCATCTCAAATTGAGAAGACATATTCTCCCTGAATTCAGCTAGCAATTTTGAATTATTGCCAATAAAGATTAAATCATCCACGTATAAACACACAATAATAATATCTCCAGCTTTGTTTGTTTTGACATATAACGCGTGCTCATATGGACTTCTATGAAATCCATTGCTCACAAAGTATGTGTCAATATGTGTGTACCAAGCTCTAGGCGCTTGCTTTAATCCATATAGTGCTTTCTTTAATTTGTAGACTTTGTCTTCAGCTCCTTGTTGTTTATAACTTGGTGGTTGCTCAACATAAACTTCTTCTTCAAGTACACCATTCAAGAAAGCAGATTTGACATCCATTTGAGAAATCTTCCAGTTATTTTGAGCAGCAAGGGAAAGAATCATGCGTACAGTGTCCAATCTAGCAACTGGAGCAAATACTTCAAAATAATCAATACCTGGTTTTTGTTTGTACCCTTTTGCCACTAATCGTGCTTTGAAACGATCAACCTCTCCACTTGGATTGTACTTTGTTTTGTACACCCACTTTACACCTATTGGCTTCTTTCCTTCTGGAAGTGTTGTTAACTCCCATGTGTCATTCTTTTCAATTGCATGAATTTCTTCATCCATTGCTTTAATCCAACAATCATCATTGGCTGCTTCCTCATATGTTACTGGATCACAGTCTGCAAATAAGGCATAGTAAGTAACTTCTTCTTCTGTGTCTTTTGGATCATCATCTCTACCAACTTCATAATCTTGCAAGTGTGGAGGCGGACGCCACTCCCTATGTGGATATCTTTGAGGTGGTGAATCTGGTGTTGAATCAGTAGATAGTTTTTCAGTTTTATCATCTATTTCTCCATGTATAACGACTGGTACAGGTAACAATTCTTTTTCTTTTTCTGACCAATCTCATCTTTCATCTTCATCAAAAGTAACATCTCGACTGATGATTACCTTTTGGGTTTCTGGGTTATACAACTTATAGGCTTTTGTATCTTCACTGTATCCTACAAAGATGCATTTTTCTGTTTTGTCATCGAGTTTCTTCCTTAGTTGATCAGGAACATGTGCATAAGTAATACAGCCAAAAACCTTCAAGTGACTAAGATTTGGTTTTTTCCCACTCCAAGCTTCTTGTGGAGTTTTATCACGAACACTCTTGACAGGACACCTATTTAATAGGTATACTGCACAGGCCACACAGTTTCGGCCCAAAAACCTTTTGGTAATTTCTTGCAATGCAGCATGCTTCTCACCATATCCATAATTATTTTGTTCTTCCTTTCTGCTACTCCATTTTGTTGAGGAGTGTATCTAGCAGTCATCTGATGTTTAACACCATGTTTTCTCAAGAAATCATCACAAACAATATATTCTGTCCCCCTATCAGTTCTCAAGGTTTTCAAAATATAACCACTCCGTCTTTCAACATACGCTATAAAACTTTTGAGCGTATCACAAGCATCAAATTTATTTTTTAAAAAATAAACCCACGTCTTCCTGCTAAAGTCATCAATAAAGGTAATAAAATATTTATTACCTCTATTAGATGGAACTTCAACATAACATAAATCAGAGTGCACCAACTCAAGTGGTTTTGTGGCTCTCCAGGCACGTCCTTTAGGAAAAGGATCTCGATGTTTCTTGCCAACTACACAAGCTTCACATAGTTGATTGGGAGCTTGGATGACAGGCAAGCCAGTGACCCATTTTTTATTTGCAAGAAACTTGATGCTTTCAAAGTTGAAATGTACAAGCCGCATGTGCCACAACCAGTTATCATTAATAGTTGTAGCTTTACAGCATAAACCAGCATCATACTTGATGTTCATAGGAAATAGACGATTCCTTGACATGTTTGTCATTGCTATCAAGCCCATCTCAGCATCATTTATGGTGCAACCTTTCTTGTTGAATTTTAAGTCATAACCTTTTTCAGCAAGCTGACTAACGCTTAAAAGGTTCTAACATATACCAGGTGCGTAGAACACATCAGAAATATAATTCAAAGATCCATCTTTCAATCTGATGGAAGTCTTTCCTTTTCCCAAGACTTCAAGCTTTGAGTTATCACCAAGCTTGATTGTGGTGTGATAACTTTCATCTAAGTCAGAAAATAGCTCTTTCTTCCCACTTAGATGATTGCTGCATCTTGTATCTAACAACCATTGGTTGTCATTTCTATCAGCTACTGCATGAGTTGTTGTAAGCACCACCTTCATACCTTCCTTACTTTCTGCAACTTGGGCATGACTTTCTCTAATATTCAATGCTTTAGCACGACATTCTCGACTATAGTATGGCACTAGATATGAGATTTGCATTCAGATAGAAAATGTCCGTACTTTTGGCATTTGTGACATTGAATATTAGATTTATTTGGAAATGACCCATTACCTCGTGTGGCTTGATTTGAGTCAAGTTGAGGATTCCTCCCTCTTCCTTTGAAATTCTGACCCCTTTGATGGTAGTTAGCCCTTCTTTGCACAGGTCCCTCGTTTCTGACATTTGTTTGAGCTTTTAATGCTTGCTCAACTGTCCCACTTGACCTTTCGTTCATCCGCATCTCACGTGACTCTAAGGATGCTTCTTGTGTTGAGATCTTTTGCTTCTTCAATAGCTGCTACTATGTAATCAAAACGAGTTGACAGTGTAACGCTCCGGCCGCTTTTCAGTAGTGAACGACTCTCCCCACAGACCAACACGAGACCTTTCCAATGTGCTTTTGTCCTCACTCACACACTTCCTGAGAACTTCCCTGGAGGTCACCCATCCCATAATTACTCCAAGTTAAGCACGCTTAACTTTGGAGTCCTTATGTGATAGGCCACCGAAAAGGCTAATGCATTTGTTGGTATAGGTAGTACGAATTCATTTCTTTAAGCTATCCTCGACTGTATAGTCCCATACCTATACAGTTTTTGGATCCCTCTTATTCTGGTATGTATTCGGTTCGTTTATGTGTCCCTCCCACTGGAAGCCTACCAGGAGCCGCTCTTTGTCCGTGCCTATGCACCGGCGATCACTCCCCGCCCTCAACAGTGCCCGAGATGCCACATTCCCCACTGGAAGCCTGTCAGGAGCCGCTCCTTATCCGTGCCCATGTACCGGCGATCACTCCCCGCCCTCAACAGTGCCAGGATGTCATAGACTTTCTCCATGATTTCTTTCTCCTTTATATCATCACCGTTGTTTTTCATTTCGTTGACAAGTTTGTCTATTCGTGAAAAATAATCACGAATGCTTTCTTCTCTTCCTTGTTCCATCAACTCGAACTGGCGTTTCAAGCCTTGCAACCTCGTTCTTTTGACTGGATTAGCACCTTCATATGTTTTGAGTAAAATTTCCCAAGACTCCTTTGTTGTTTTAGCATGGAAAATTTTCTCAAGAACAGACAGCTCCACATATTGACATATCAGAAATAAGGCTTTTTCATTAAGTAGACGATTTTTCTCTACTTGTTGCATATCAGCTTTTCCTTTGTCTTCTTCAGTTGATTCAGCAAAACCATCTTTAATGATTTCACCATAACCATTGGTTTTTAAGCAAAGCTCCATGAGGCGTTTCCACATGGCAAAATTTGATCTGCCGTCAAACTTGAAAACAATTGTTTGTACTTGCTGAACTTGACTTGCTCCCATGCTGGAACTTGCTGCCATTTTGATACAACAAGCTCTGATACCAGATGTTGGCAATTAAAAATAAATTGTCTAGTTGATATTGAGATGCTATGAGAAGAAAATAAAAACACTTAAAGAGCAAAATTTAATTTCACTATAATATTTGTATAACAGGTACACTCAAGTTTCTTTAGCTTTGTTAAAAGCTAATACACATACACAACACTCAAATAAAGCTTGTTGAAGCTTTCTCTTAATCTTTTCTTCTCACTTTCTTCTTCACTCAAGGCATACTAATAACTAAGGCAAGGTATCCTATTTATACTAAATTTTGATGTCACTTTTCTAAGGAAAATTCAAGTTGAAACTTGCTTCCTAAGTTAGCAAAATTCAAGTTGGATTTGCTTCCTAAGAT
This sequence comes from Clitoria ternatea, assembly GCA_037962975.1. Classification (NCBI taxonomy): domain Eukaryota; kingdom Viridiplantae; phylum Streptophyta; class Magnoliopsida; order Fabales; family Fabaceae; genus Clitoria; species Clitoria ternatea. The sequence goes on along the minus strand of CM075675.1, from coordinate 104,846,664 downwards.
AGAAGAATTCAAGTTGGATTTTGCTTCCTAAGGTAGAAGAGTTCTAGTTGAATTTTACTTCCTAGGGTAGAAGAGTTCTAATTGAATTTTGCTTCTTGAGGTAGAAGAGTTCAAGTTGAAATTTGCTTCCTAATCTTAACCACTAAGCTTCTAGCAAATCAAATGGCCAAGTTTAATTTCTAACACATTTTGACCAATTCTGATATTATGTTTCTCTATGAAAGAAACACTTCTTTGCTAGTATCACTACATAGATATGCTGTTGTGCTTTTCTGACCAAAGCATCTACTTTGTCCCAGTCCTGGCATGTTCAACTTGGTTGATTGGATGATAGTCATGCCACATTACATATTAACATATCTAGCTCACTGGTTACAAAAATTTTGTTGAAGCTGGTAGCCAGGGGTGGCACCTCTTGTAAGTTGTATCTCAATTCCCCTTCAAAATTTTTCAAAAATTCAATATCCTGAAACTTCAAACTGATGGTTTGTATGTGGGCATCAGAATGCTGTAACAAGTTTGTCTGATTCTGTTTGCTCAAACAAGTTGACAACCTCAGCCATGGTTGGTCTACTCAAGGGATCTGGTTCAAGACACATCATTGCTATGTTGAACATCTTGCTGACCTCTTGTACTGGACAAGACCCTAACCTATTATCAAGAACTAACTCCTCTTTCTTCTCTTGAATAACAGCCTTCACCTGATGCAATATTGATTTTCGAGAAAGTAAGTCCTTGTTCCAAAAGTTGGGCCTAGAATTTAAATACGTTGGGATTTGAGCTAAAAAAATCTTATTGTATTTTTACACACTGATAGCTCTCATAAAAATAAAATTCACAATGTTGTTCCATTTTTATTGTCAATGAGATGTGTTTTATAACATTCAATGAAGGTATGAGTAAATCTATGTTGAACAAATACAAAGCGGTTATTGGATACCTATCATATCCGATATGGCATCACGACATATTCTACAATTATACCGGATTGTATTTAGGTACGTTTAAAAATTTATAAAACATACTCTCTTAGTTTTATTTAATAAGAAACGATGAAGTGTTTTTTTTTATAAAGAAGGATCCTGTGTAAAGTTATACAAAAAATAAGAAAATTTCATTTAAAAATATACTTATACTGATTTCTAACCAATAAGTTTTCATTTAATAATATTATCAATACTCACTTAGGTTGATTTCTAACCAATCTCTATATTGATTTGGTATAAATTTCTATTTTTGATCTCTTATTATATGTAAGATTGCACAGATGTGATAAACCTAGAAAAATAAAAAATAAAACTTTTTAAATGTATTAATTGTCAAATATCTTATATATTTTTCATTTATTGTAAAATTTACGTTAATCATACATTTACTTATTCTTGTTCAATTATTTTATTTATTTATTTATTATATGAGTAATTTTAGAATAAAACATTGAATGACATTATTAATGATATAATTGTTCTTAATGTTTCTCTTTTAATCTTGATGATTTGGTCATATTTTCTCATATAAAGAAACATATAGAGTAATAAATATATAACTACAATACCAATTTTTTTGATGTTATTAAACACAAAATTAGAAATTGTAAATCATCCTCATTATAAATCTCTGCTTATTGCACAGACATGGGAACGGGGTCAATCTCATTTTCTTGAGTATTACTACCAAGAAGTTCTTAAGAAATTTAGTTGGTATTTAATATAAGAATCTCATTAAAAAGTCAATAATATTAATTATTTTTTATTAAAATACTTTTATTAGTTATTAATAGAATAAACATTAATTAAGTAGAAAAAGAATAAAATTTATGAGTTTCAATAAATATACAAGATACTTTTGAAAAACTAGTATAATTTATAAACAAATTAATTAATTTTAACTATATTAAACAATTTTTTATTCATTAAAAAAGATGATAATTTTTAACTTTTATTCATCAAGAGACTAGGTCTATATCTTATATAAATTCTTATGTCTCGTGTGTAATTAGTATTTTCATAATTTTTTAAGAACTTAGATACTACATAGATATATGTCAAGTATCCACAAAGTATCTGATAGTAATCAAATACATATCAGATTAGGATGTATGAGGTAAATGCAGGGGTTGTAGATCCTCTCCAGTAACTAACTGGAGAGGGTCAGTAGTTAAGAGACATAGATAAAGAGCATGTGATGGACAATGGAGAAATGTGTATGCAAGTGAAAAAATGGAGACGAGTTGAACCCAAATGCAACTATCTGTGCTTTGTAAGAGGAAATGCAAGTAAAATAAATCATAAACCCGTCTCTACAGTTTCATGCCTTTAAGTTGATAATAGATTAATTCAATTCATATTTGAGGTCTTTAATCTATAAGTCACAGTTGTTTTTGTTTTGCTAGTCTTGGTGATTTTAAGCTCAACATAATTTCTCATTTTTAAATCCTTTATGAAAGCATTTGACGATGCTACGACTCAGTAAAAATATGACATTTCACATGATTAAAAAATTGAGATTCACAGGTTATGAAAGAAGCCAATTTCCAGGTATATTCATGTCTTACCCATGTGACAAGCTTGGTTCCCTCTTCCATAAAAGCTTCATCACTGGGTTTTCTCCCAGTTAAAAGCTCTAGTAAAACAACTCCAAAGCTATAAACATCCCCTTTGAATGTTGCTCTTCCTGTATCAAAATATTCTGCATGCAAACAATCATCAATTTGTAACACAAGTGGTGTGTGCGTTGAGTTAAAAACTGTTTAGCTGGGTTACCAGGTGCCAAGTATCCAAAAGTTCCAGCTACAATTGTTGAAACATGAGTTTGATTTGGTTCCATCAATGTTGCTAATCCAAAATCAGAAACTCTGGCCTCCATATTATGATCAAGCAATATGTTACTTGACTTGATGTCCCTGTGGATAATATGAGGGATGCAATCATGGTGAAGATATGCTATTCCTCTAGAAGCACCTGTAGCTATTCTGTATCTGGTAGGCCAATCCAAAACCTTGCTGTTCCTTGACCTCCCTGCATCACTTTCCAAAACGTTGTTGGTTAAGGTTATTTTGGAAAAAATAATTTCTTATTTTTTTTCGGCTTTCTCAGAGAGCTTTTAAAGAATAAGCACTTGTTCCCTCTAAAAGAGTCAACAACAAAAATTATGATGCATCAAAATTTGTGTAAACTTAATGTCTAATTACTTTGCAAATGTTCATGATCTCCATCGATTTGCTTCCCTTTTTACTCCTTCCAAAAGGTCTTACAATGTAATGTTAGAAACTAACAAATTCAGTCATAGGGGTTTAGCTCAATTGATTGAGCAGAATACGTCATTTGTTGCAAACCCTTTCACATGTCTTTGATTCCTAATGAAGCCGAAAAGAAAAGCGAATACATACCATGCAGAAAGGTATCCAAACTTCCATTGGGCATGAGTTCGTATATGAGAAGATTGTAGTGTGGTGCGGTGTAATATCCATGAAGAGTCACAATATTGCGGTGTTTTATGTCTGCCATTGCTTCCAACTCTCTCTCGAAACCTTTATCTCTCTCTGCAGTGCCGCGGTTTAGTCTTTTTACAGCAAAGGCTGTGGTGTCATTTAGTTTTAGTTCATAAACCACACCATAACCCCCTGACCCAATGATGTCCTTGTTGTTCAGTTTCTGTATCTTCTTTAAGATCATATCAGTTGTGAGAGATTTAAGCACTGAGGACCTAAATATTACCATCTTCCCTCCTGTATGATCCAATCAATGCATGTTAGTTTGTGTTACTTTTTATTTTTGTCTTAGCAAGAACAAAAGTAGAAGACACCTCCTTTTGCTTCCATACCTTGATAACCTTCTTCATGAATCACATGTTTCCTTCTCCATCTTTTGTAAAGGAGAACCGAGATAACAATCTTGGATATCACAAAAGCAATGAAGCATATGGTTATAGATAAGGCTATAACCAGGTAATTCCTCATTAGATGGTATAGACTAATGCTGAAATTTTAAGAACCAGAAGACATAGTAAATTAAAGTAACTAATGAAAAGGCATGAAATTAGTTCAAAACCTTTTATCATCTAAAGTTGCAGAATCTGGAATATGAGGAGAATTTGAAAGATTTCTGCATTAAATGTGTTAAACTTGCTTTCTTTTTTCTAGAAACAGAGCTCACATAAAGAGAGGAGGAGGAAATCTCACATGAATTCTGTACAGTATTTTGAAATATTCTGATTTCTAAGAAGCGATCACTTCAAATCTTCAAGTTGTTGTATCCATGAATGCTTCTGAAGATGAACATAGCTGCCATCTTAACACAGTGGATTGGACAAAGTTTGGCAAAACTCGTTCTCTGTAACAGTTCAGAACTTCACTATCAACATTGCTCTCATGAGCTCAGATTGTCAAATCATTTAGGCAAACAATCTAATTTCTAAAAGTCTGCAACTTGTGTCATTGGAAAGAAACGAGCACGGTGAGTTTTAGACTATAGTCTCATTCTTTAGCCGTATTACACCCTGGAATGGTGGAGCCTAGATTTAAGGGTCACTGACGTTAGACAATCAACTATTTGAAAATAAGGTATTTCTGAAAATGAAGTTTAACATGAAGAAGGCCTACCTTCTATATTGTCTGTCAATCATATTCTCCTCTTTTGTGGCCAAACAATTAAGGACCCAAAGGTTGTGACTTGCTACCCAGTTAGCATGTTTTTAATGGAAAGAACAGGTTGGTAGTAGATAAAGGCAGTAAAAATGTGTTTTGTGATTGCTTACAGTGTGTAAACACTTAAACTTCTGTAACATCTTCAAAGTTAATAGTACATTTATCATGCTGGCTATGAAAGTTTTTTCCTCACCAATGTGAATGGATTTTGTCATATCACTTTACAGTGTGAAAACACCTGAATGAGTCAGACAGTTTACATTATATTATTGACTTTTTAAACTACCAGTTTAATCCATAAAATTGTACTTTATATACAAGTTTAAATCATAAAATTGTACATCATATATATAAGTAAGTTTAGTCCCTAAAATTGGACAACATAAGGACTAATGTCTTATGATGTACAATTTCAGGAATTAACCGATATTTTATAAAGGGAAAAATGTTACTGTCTTATCCCCACAATCTCAAGAACGAAATTGGATGTTATTCTATATGGTTATCAACTCATCATATATATCTTCAATTGTATACGGGAATGTTCCTTGTTATTGAAGTATTAAAGGATAAGTTGAAAATGACAGAAAAAGAAAAGTAGGCATGGTGGGTGTGCCATCAAATTGAATGATCATGTGAATGACTATGCTGTCGCCATATTTTCTTCACCACCTGTCCTTGATCCATTAAAGTTGGAGGTTGGGAATTCATTAAGCCAACGTGATGCATATTATTGGAAAAGGAAGAAATATGCACTAATGAAAATGGTTGCTCTATAAGCATGCAAGGGTTCCAGTGGCTAAATGTTATTACATTGATTAGGAAGTGTTCTTCTTCTTCCTTACTTTTCAATAATATATAATGAAAGCTTCTGTTTTGTAGCTAAGATCATAAAAGATTCCTGTCGGTAGCCTGAATAAAAACTTTATACAACACTTCTTTTGAAACAATAATTAGTGTGACTAACTGTTGAAAATGATAACATAGTTTTGTTTGCACAAGTTACTACCTAGCTAATAGCTGCAAATTAATCCTTCTAAAAAACAGGAAGACTGACGCTAAATGTCAGTAAAATATTTTTAATATATTTCTTCCCCCATAAATGTTTGATTTTAAGAATGAAAATTCTCTCCTTCATGCACGCCCTTCATTGTAAGGGTTTTATATGCCACCGGACTTGAGTGTACCATATTTTCATAATTAATATATTAATATATATGATAAGTTAAAAGTTATTGATACATATATATGTTACAAATAGTTACGTATATCATGCATATAATATAGAGTAAAAAGAAATAAAAACACTATTGTCATTCTACTTTTTTTAGTTATTATTGTAACTCTACTTTGGATTATTGGTAGTAGTGTGATTGTAAACTCATGATTTCTCTAGGTAGGTTGATGAAAGTTGATTAACAATAGGTCATATTTAATGTTTATAAAAGTGAACTTATCTGAATTTAGCTTGAGTTTTTATACTCAAGTTGAGTTTTAGATTTTGTAGAGTACATGTTGTTTAAGAAAGACTTTTATCATATTGGTCATTAATTAATTGAAAATTTATTAAAAAGTTTCTAATATGTTAATTCATTTTTCTAGATTGACATACTACAAATTACTAAGGTAGCTTTCATTTATGTTATTCCCTTTCCATCATATCATATGCATGATGTGTGTTAGAGAATCTCCAATTATTAGGCAAAAGAAATACAAGGTGTGGCGCTCTGATTTTTCGGACCTAAATCCTGATGCATGTATAAATAATTATTAAAAATATGAGTAAATTTTTTATATTTCAGTCCACAAACCAAACCACTTGCACCAAGTACGCTAGCTCTATGCATGTGACCCTATAGGAGATATATTTTGTTTATATTAAATATAAACATTTAGTATTAAATATAATATAATGAATGACATCTAACAATACATTATTATCCAAATATAAACTTCAAATTGATATAACCTATAAATGATAAACTTTATATGTTTGGTCCTTTTTGTCACTGTATCTAATTAGGCATAAGTCATGGTCGTTGTCATCCTTGTATAACTCAATTTATTTTACTTGATATCAAAGTAGACTTTACTAATACATATCCAATTATTCTCCTTAGTATAGTCATGCATTTCTTTAGTCTCACTCCATCAAGTGACATATAAATATCACTCTCGTTACATATGAGAGACAAATCTCATTTATATCACTCACACCCTTCTGCATGATATTGCAATACCTAATTATAACATCTATAATTACCTTGTTATAGGTAACGTTTGATTGTGTTAAAACAATAAACTTTTCATGTAAGAACTGTAGTGATTTCATATCAAAGAACTACATATATCATTATTATATTAAAAATCATGTATGATATTCATATAACGATCTATGCAATGTTCTCAGTTATTCTTCATGTGTGCCCGTGTGAATGCTTGATATTATTCATATATATGACATGTGAGATCTGATCATCAGGACACACACTAGTTTTAATGCATTTATATGGCCCCTCATTAATACTTGATTTGAGACAATTTAGGAATAATTATCATATTGACATATTATTCTAGAGACTAATAAATATTAAACTATTTAATAAAATACCTTATTCAAAGTGGTGTGTCATAATCATATAAGCTCTTAATGCATCCTTCCAACATGTGCATATATATGGACAACCTTTAATTAACTTAATTATTGTTTTATGTGTATTTTTGTATTTCAAGGGACAACGTATGCTCCTATTTGTCTTTGTATGACACATGATAATACATACGTATGTTAGGCACGAATTTATGGTTTCATTCATTATAAAATCATAAACTACGATTGAAATTACTTAAAATTAAAATATAAAGTAAAGTGAAATACATAATTTGATTCCTGATCACATATTTATTTTTTATAAGTGAAATAGTTTTGTTATTGCTTCAAGACAAACTTGCGATTTGATTTCTCAAGTAATATCGCTATAGGATAATGAGGTCGCCATAAAACAGGAAGAGTTATTGTTTCAAGAAATGTAAAGTAATTGCTTTAGAGTTTAGGATATATGAAAGAAAAAAATCTTGTAAAGCACAATTATTTTTTATCGACAAGGCAAATAAAATGGAATTAAATGAGACACAAAGGTACCTTCACCCAAACAAAAGAAGTAAGAAATTCTTATTTATATACAAATTAATATTTTAAACTTGGAACAAGAATGGAGAAATAAACTAGTATAATTCTTTATCTGTAGAATTGTGAGCCGAATCGATTGTTGAAGACTTTTGGTCTCTATCCAAACCTGATGAAGAATGGGATCACTTCTAATGTGCTTGTTGATGATAATTCTCATCCAGTTCTATAATTTGTGTGTATATAATTCAAAATATATAAGTGATCTGTATAATAGGTATAGCTTATAATTTCAATAGTAAAGAAAATGTACTCAATGTGATTAAATGATTGAAACTATTTCGTTGGCAATTGATTAAAAGAAACAGATAATATGTAATATTTACATATAAGAGATTGTACGAGCAATTCAAATATGCATATGAAATAATTGATGAAATCAAATCATTGCCTGTAGAAAATATAGCATAGTGGGTCTACATGGATTGGATTACTTGCGACGGAAAGTGAATGGTGGGTCTACATGCACTATTCCACTTACACGTGCTACATTAACATTCAAATAACCTATTGAAGAATCTTGACTCCTGAATACCTATTGGGCCATGCATCAATTTATGGACAAATTGTGTTATTTTTTATTCGGATTCAGTTAGTTTTGAATTTATTCGTTGTTATCCATAAAACATCAATAATAATTTATTTTTGGTTTGCTCGTGTTTGATTAATTATAGTTCTCGGTTTTCTTAGTCGGGTTTTTCGGTTAAGTTTATGTTTTTTGATTAAGTTTCTTAAAAAATTTTGATTTTATTTTTTACCAAAAACCTTTTGCTTATAAAATAAATTTAGCAAATACCTTGCATATAAAAACATTCTAAAGATTTTATCAAGTAAAAACATAAATCCAAAATAAATATATCATTGAAATATACATTCTAGTTCCTTAATTCATAAACCCATCGTTACTTAATACTTACAATCGTGGCTAAGGGTATTCAATATAATCATAATTTTGCTTGATGAATATTTACATAATGCATCCAATAACTAATATTTAAAACTAAAAACTATAGTACGTTAATGTAATGTAATCCAGTGACTAATATTTAAAACTAAAAACTACAGTATGTTAATGTAATGAAATTTTAATTTACGCATGACTTATTCGGTCAGGCTTGGGTATGATCAGGTCTTATTTTTTTAAACCGAACCCGCCTGTTCTTAGCCAATGTTTTTACCCAAAGACCTGTTACAAACTGACCCGTCCTTACCTTCAAATTTGGGTACCACGGGTTTGCATGGATAAAGCTGAAATTGGACAAGCCTAAATGTTGTGCTAGACCTTGTTTTTGTAGGTGTATGGTAAACCCATTCAAGATGATTTCTTATAATAGGTCATACTATTTTCTTACAATTCAAATAATTTACACATAATTTTTATATATTACGGTTAGACATATGTGTGGGTTAGTTATATAATATTAAAAGATTTAATTAAATATATTTTAGTTAATGTAAAACCCTTAACTATAAACCTAATCTAAAATAATAATTAATCCTAAAAATATCATAACTCCTCCTATTTTTCCAGATTAGATCTCTTACTCTCTTCATTGTCTCAAGTTTCTGTTAGCCAAGGCCTCAACGCTCAAGAGGGGGGGTGAATTGAGTGTTTCAAATTTTCGCGCGGAATCCCCTTGGAAATGGTTAGTAATATACAAATGATGCAATGATGAAGAGACAACAACTTTTATGCACATATCACACTATGACACACTTGATATGCAATGACAATATTTAGCTTTAAGTGTGATAAACAAGGCAAGTTATTGGTTTAAACAATTTATCAATCAGTTAGAGTGCATAGATTTATTTCACAAATAATGTGATGTTTCCTATAAGGGTTCAGCTCATTCAATATATCAAACAACTTGTGTGCATGAAATAGGTGAAGGCAATTAAGTAAGTATCACACAAGAGTTGATAGGAAACAATGATCTAGATACTTGGCAAGTTAAAACAAATTTCAGTATTTAAGAACTTTACCAAATATTGATTCAAGCAAATTATCAAACACTTGGCATGCCGAGTTAGTTTTCTACTTGAACAACAACTATGATTCACACATTCAGCTCAAGCATTTCAACAAACAATTTATATGCGCAGTTGTATAAAGAGTTCAAGGTAGAGAGAAATGCAAACCAATCTAACGAGTTCCACCAACCCAGTGTACGTCTCGCCTTCAAGCAAACCACTTGAAGGATTCCACTATTGAAGATTTGAGATACAAGCTTTGAGCAATTGCAGCTTCCTAGTGTCCCACACTCAAGAACTCAATTCTCACAAGCAAAGGGCAACCCACCCAATCTCACAATCTCTCAATACCCAAAGGTTGAACCCCAACCTTTGTGACCACTCAACCTAGAGTGAAAAACCTTGGTGTTTTGGTGTTTGGTTTACAAGCAATTAACTCTCTCAATAGAGTAGATACACAAATGAAAGCTCTCACAAATTCTAACTCTCAACAAGAGAGGATATGCAAATTGAAACTCACAATCTAACAACTCTTAAGCAATATGCAAGTTTAGATACAAGAGTTGCAGAATATACAAGAGAATTCTAGTTAGAAGACCTCTAGAAGAAGGATGTTGATTGCCTTGTGTTGTCCCTTGGTCTCCCTCATTGTGTTTTTTTTCTTGCTTGAATCCATGCTTCATTTATAGCCATTTTTAGGGTTTCCAGTCGTTGCACATTGTCTCCAACGGATACCTTAGCATGGGCATAAAGTGGGAGTGAAGAAATGAGCTGGAGTTCCACTTAAAAGCATTTTCCCACGTTCTGACACTATGGTAATCGATTAGCCTTCGAGCTGTAATCGATTAGAGTTTGAAATCTTCAGTATTATGCAGTAGGTAATCGATTATCATTTCTGCTGTAATCGATTAGATATGAAACAGAACCCTTCTAATCGATTATTCCTTTCCTTGTAATCGATTATGAATGATACCTGATGCTCTTACTTGTGTCTCGCAGCATGGTAATCGATTAGGTACTTGTGCAATCGATTATGAACAAAACAGAAGCTCAGTAATCGATTAAATTCTCCCTTGTAATCGATTAGATATATTCCAGAACCCTTGCAATCGATTGTCCTTCTTATTGTAATCGATTATACCATAAACAGAGTGATGGTAATCGATTATTCCAGTGTGGTAATCGATTAGGACATGTACCTGATACAATTCTTCAAGGTCTTTGATATGTTCTTGATATGTATTGACCCATGGCTTATTCTTTTGATACTTATGCTTGTTTCCTTGATTCTTCTTCAGTTTATGAGCTTGTTCTTCATGATTTAGTTCATGTCATCAAACTTGTCTTCCATAGCTCATGTTTCCTTAACTCTTTGTGAGGCATCTTCATCTCTTTGTTCTTAGCCATTGTCCTTGTGCTTGAACCTTCTTGTTTCAGAACCTTTGCCATTTCATCATCATCATGAATACTTTGTCATTCATCAAAACTACTTTGCATACTTACATATGCAACTTCATTCTCCCCCTTTTTGATGATGACAATTGATGTTACATATGGCTTGTATTCATGTGTTGTAAATTTATCATATTGGCTTCATGGTAATATCCTTTCTTCCTTTGGGAGTCTTTGCCTTAGTCTTCACGTTTGTCATTATCAAAAACCTGTTTCAACATTTAAACACATTCTCCCCCTTTTTGATGATGACAACCAATGTTCATCTCGTGGGGTGTTAGTTTTATAGAATAATGACAATCAATGTTTATATGTATTCTCCCCCTATATGATGTAATGAATGCTAGTTGAGAGTTATCTTCCCCCTTAATCTTGTAACTTATGCCAATTGTTTTAAACATATCAAATGATGGAAACATGCCCTAAGCATGATATCTCTCCCCCTTTTTCAGCATAAATGACATCCTATTCTCTTTACTAATCCTTCCACTAATCTCTCCCCCTTTGGCATCATCAAAAAGATCATTAACTTATTCATAATCTATGCCATCAACATATAAGCTCATTTATTTGAATAAGAGAGATTTAGGACAAGTATTTCATATGGATTTCAAATCAAAGCTTAAAGCATGATCAATGTTATATACCATTTTATTGCATCTAGAGTCAATAAGCAATCACATAATTTATTCATCAAGTAAGCATATGATTGATTGCTAACTTATTTTAATCATGTAGTGAGTATCATTTTCAAGTATGAGAGGCGTCACATGATTAAGCACACATATTATTACTTGCACAGTTGTAAACAAGTCAATTATAAGTAAGCAAGTAATTTTCTCAATTTAGGATAGGCATATAAGCTCATAATTACTTCAAATAAGCACATACTTTTCTACTATTTTGGCATTATCAAAACTCGCAATGATATTCTTCCAAGTAAGCATATAGTTGAGTAAAAGCATGAGTGCCATAAATGTAATTACAGAGAAGTGAAATCAAGGATAATCATTCATGTGTATAGTCCCCCTTACTACTGTAATTGATACCTCTTGTAGAGAGTATACCACTTATTAGCATGTGAAATTGATTATACCAATTTAATCAAGTTTGATATCACTTGTAGGTCAATTTAATCAAGTCTGATACCATTTGTTTACTTTTTAAAGCATATGATATCCTCTTTTTAATAGATACCACTGTTGAAATAATAGATACCATAATATGAGTAAATACCATTCAAAGGTTAGATACCAATGCATATAACAATTAATTTGTTAATCATTTCATTAATATTGCTTGATGCATTTCTAGGTATCAGAGCAGGGATAAAGTGATATATTCAGCTTGTGGAATTTGTTATTCATACCACTTGTTAATATGATTTGTATAATTCACAGATCATAATGGTAGAGTAAAAATTCAATCATACCTTGGTATTTTGCAAGTTTTATGCCCTTTTTCACATCCTTGTGTGGTATTTTGCTTCATCCATGTTGCATTCCTTGATCAATTCTTTGTTTTCCCAGTTTGGTAGTTTGATTTACCATTTTGAATCATCTTACATAACCTTAACAAACTCTTTGCAAAGCATATTGTTAGTAGCACTGAGTTCACAAGAGTTTGTACCAATTTTGGGTCTTTGATGCAGTATTGTTTTGGAAAGGAGTTTTCTAACAGTAATTTACTCAGACTTTCATACCACTTGATAAAGAGATAACATATCATCAATAGATATCACTTGTTATAAAGAAATGTTATGAAACTCCCCCTTAATCATGCAATTTAACAAGGATAAATATAGATGTTGATACCACTTGTTAGTGCAATTTCATTTATGTCTAGGTATCAAATCAAAGATGGAGTGATTAAAACAATTTTGTTGTACTACTCATGCATTTGTGCTAGAACATGTGCCAAATATTCACTATTTTCCATATGACTTTTGTATCTCAAATAATCTCTTCTTATCTTATGCCTATGATGTTACATATAGGTCTAGTCAAGCATTCACATATGGCATTTATCAAATATGTACAAGAAAACATTTTGCATAGATAAATAGCAACAACTTTTGGTAAAATAGAGACAAGTCACAAAAATATTTCATGATCATAATGTGGCTGCAAGTCATATATTCATTGCCATGTATGTCATACCACTTATTAATATAATCCATACAAAGCACAATGGTAAAATAGACATTAATTTCAACATGGGTAATGGTAAAGATAATCTTTCTTTATCTATGAATACCACCTGTTTCTATTTTTATTGTCTATACCACTTGTTATTAGAATCTCGGCATGATATCATTTGATGGATTTGCCAATTTAAGCTCTTGATATCAATTAATAACAGTTAAGCATTTACCACAAGATTGTTATTATTCAAGCATACATCATTCTTCATAAAGTAGTTCAAAAATTCTTTTCAATCTCAATGATGCAATACTTTCAAATTTCTTTTCACAATCAAGATTGTGCATTATCAAACATATGGTGTCAATCAAGATGGATATCACTTGCACAAGCATGGTATATGATCATGGCATGCATTATCACTTATCATGTCATGTATTGTTTCTTAACACATCATCATGTTCATGCCTATTATGTTACAATCATGAAGTTAAAGTCTAGGCAATCACTTATTGTAACATACATGCTTTATCTCTAGGAATATAATTGCATAGATTGTCAAAGCATAGATACCACTTGTACACACAATATATGTATTTATTATCAAGGCATAGTGATAAGCATATAATCAAGATTATGTCCTCATGATCTCTTCCTCTTACTAATTCAATTCATACCATTGTTAAGGGAAGATTTTTTTTTTTTAGATACCACTAGTTAACCAACATATTAATGATACATCATCAAGAATTCATATTTAATCATTCATGCATCATTTAAGAATTCATACATTTTCAAGGATTCATACATCTCAAGTTATTCAACTAATCATTCATCAAGCTCATCATCAAGCATTACTAATCATCATGCATAAGCACTATTGATCCTTAGGTTTTCATGAGTTTAAGGGGTTTTAAGATTACTCATTCATTCATCTCAAGACATAACACCTTTCATGCTCAAACTTGCATATCAAATCAAGGTTAGATATTCACATATCAAGATTCATGAGCATTCATATAAATTGTGTGATGAGTATTCATACCTTTTTGTTGTATCACCTTTAGTGTTTGTCCATTGAATTTTGTCTTGGTGCAATCCATCTTGTGTGAGTCACATTGAAGCTTCTTGTTCATTTCCTTGTTTTGAGTGGTACCTTTTTAGATGTATGATGAGTCATCATAATCTTGGCTTGCTTTATTCTTCTTCTTTATCTTTTGGAGTGGAGATTGAGATAATTGATATCTCCTTAGGCCATGAGTTTTGGTCATCCATCAATGAGAAGTTGTTGCTTTGAAGTTTGCCTACAATATTTCAAAGATTTAAGGTACCCTTTGAGAGTTGGGTTCTTCCTTGTTAGTTTGGGATTTCAAGATTGTTTTGGAATCCATACCTTTCTTGTACACTTTTGACGGGATTTCTTTACAAAATAATTGGATGATATATGACCAAATATTCCACAATAAAAACATGTTGCATTCAATGAATAAGTCATAGTATGATAGTAATGGTTTCTTTTATATACTTTCCTTTTAAAACAATTAGACATTGAGTTCTCTTTTCTTTTATGGTTTGTGCATCTTAGGGAGGATTTGGATTTTTCTTTGTATGATGTACAATGGTTCTTGTAATGACCTATTTTTCTTCTATCAGGTGTATGCCTTTGATTTTCAATAGGTGCACTTAGAAGTGTTTGACTATGTGTGAGTTTACTAAGTGCTTCTTTTAGTTCTTTATTCTCATTTTCAAGAAGCATACATTTATCAATAAGCATACAATCCTCATTATTATCATTACAAGTCCTAGGAGATACATTTGAAGCTATTAACTCATCATTTTGAACTCTAAGATATTCTTTTTCTATGTGAACATCATGCAATTCTTTTTTAAGAGTCAAAATGGTTTGTTTAGAGCATGCATATTTCTTTGATAACAAGACAAATGTTTCATGCAATTCTTCAAAAGCTTCTAGCAATTCATCTTTATCAAATTCACTTTCATCATCACTATATTTGTTTAGAGAACTTACCTCATCATCTTCGGAGTGCTTTGTTATAAGGCAAAGGTTGGTAAATTCCACTTTCGATTCCATGGTCTCTTCTTCTGAATCTATTTTGATTTCTTCTTTCGAACTTATTATGAAGCCTTCATCTTGGCTAGAAATGGTACTAATCCTTGCATCTTTATCATCATTAGCATTCTTATAAATTGTTTCAAGAGTTTCCCATATTTCTTTGGCATTATCACAAATAGTAACTCTACAAACATCATTAGGTTCTAATGCTAATGTGATAAGAATTTTAGCTTTTAAATTAAATTGTACCTTTCTTTCTTCTTCCTTAGTCCATAAGTTCATGGGCTTCAAATACTCTATATTATCAACAATGTATTTGGGAATGAAAGGACTAAATTGAATAGCATTCCATACCTTGAGATCATAGGCTTGGATAAAGATTTTCATCCTTTCTTTCCAAATAGCATAGTCTTTGCCATTTAAGATTGGAGGTCTATTTAGTGTGCCATTTTCTGAAAATGCATCATATGAAGTCGAGGCCATCTTGATCTCCTGCAGCTGTTAAGCCTTGTGGCAAGAGTCAAGCTCTGATACCACTTGTTAGCCAAGGCCTCAATGCTCAAGAGGGGGGTGAATTGAGTGTTTCAAATTTTCGCACGGAATCCCCTTGGAAATGGTTAGTAATATACAAATGATGCAATGATGAAGAGACAACAACTTTTATGCACATATCACACTATGACACACTTGATATGCAATGACAATATTTAGCTTTAAGTGTGATAAACAAGGCAAGTTATTGGTTTAAACAATTTATCAATCAGTTAGAGTGCATAGATTTATTTCACAAATAATGTGATGTTTCCTATAAGGGTTCAGCTCATTCAATATATCAAACAACTTGTGTGCATGAAATAGGTGAAGGCAATTAAGTAAGTATCATACAAGAGTTGATAGGAAACAATGATCTAGATACTTGGCAAGTTAAAACAAATTTCAGTATTTAAGAACTTTACCAAATATTGATTCAAGCAAATTATCAAACACTTGGCATGCTGAGTTAGTTTTCTACTTGAACAAAAACTATGATTCACACATTCAGCTCAAGCATTTCAACAAACAGTTTATATGCGCAGTTGTATAAAGAGTTCAAGGTAGAGAGAAATGCAAACCAATCTAACGAGTTCCACCAACCCGGTGTACGTCTCGACTTCAAGCAAACCACTTGAAGGATTCCACTATTGAAGATTTGAGATACAAGCTTTGAGCAATTGCAGCTTCCTAGTGTCCCATACTCAAGAACTCAATTCTCACAAGCAAAGGGCAACCCACCCAATCTCACAATCTCTCAATACCCAAAGGTTGAACCCCAACCTTTGTGACCACTCAACCTAGAGTGAAAAACCTTGGTGTTTTGGTGTTTGGTTTACAAGCAATTAACTCTCTCAATAGAGTAGATACACAAATGAAAGCTCTCACAAATTCTAACTCTCAACAAGAGAGGATATGCAAATTGAAACTCACAATCTAACAACTCTTAAGCAATATGCAAGTTTAGAGACAAGAGTTGCAGAATATACAAGAGAATTCTAGTTAGAAGACCTCTAGAAGAAGGATGTTGATTGCCTTGTGTTGTCCCTTGGTCTCCCTCATTGTGTTTTTTTTCTTGCTTGAATCCATGCTTCATTTATAGCCATTTTTAGGGTTTCCAGTCGTTGCACATTGTCTCCAACGGATACCTTAGCATGGGCATAAAGTGGGAGTGAAGAAATGAGCTGGAGTTCCACTTAAAAGCATTTTCCCACGTTCTGACACTATGGTAATCGATTATCCTTCGAGCTATAATCGATTAGAGTTTGAAATCTTCAGTATTATGCAGCAGGTAATCGATTAGCATTTCTGCTGTAATCGATTAGATATGAAACAGAACCCTTCTAATCGATTATTCCTTTCCTTGTAATCGATTATGAATGATACCTGATGCTCTTACTTGTGTCTCGCAGCATGGTAATCGATTAGGTACTTGTGCAATCGATTATGAACAAAACAGAAGCTCAGTAATCGATTAAATTCTCCCTTGTAATCGATTAGATATATTCCAGAACCCTTGCAATCGATTGTCCTTCTTATTGTAATCGATTATACCATAAACAAAGTGATGGTAATCGATTATTCCAGTGTGGTAATCGATTAGGACATGTACCTGATACAATTCTTCAAGGTCTTTGATATGTTCTTGATATGTATTGACCCATGGCTTATTCCTTTGATACTTATGCTTGTTTCCTTGATTCTTCTTCAGCTTATGAGCTTGTTCTTCATGATTTAGTTCATGTCATCAAACTTGTCTTCCATAGCTCATGTTTCCTTAACTCTTTGTGAGGCATCTTCATCTCTTTGTTCTTAGCCATTGTCCTTGTGCTTGAACCTTCTTGTTTCAGAACCTTTGCCATTTCATCATCATCATGAATACTTTGTCATTCATCAAAACTACTTTGCATACTTACATATGCAACTTCAGTTTCTTCCTTATCTTCTTCGTTATGTTGTTATCATCTTCCTTAGCTCAAGTTCCTACCCCTTTTTCTTGGCACTAAAACCCCTTTGTGTTGGAAAAAGTTACTGAATGATCTTTATGGAATTCAAAATAAAACTTAAGAACCATTACGTTAGATTATTGAATAAAAGGAATATTATAAAATCACCTGGTGAATAAGTTTGAACCGGGGTCAAGGATTCGGTGTGGGACCAGCCACAAATGTTCTCTACTCTAAGTGATTTATACACCGATACAGTGGGTATCCAGTATTGTGTCCTTTATCTCAGTGGGAAATAAAGGTCTTAGTGTCCTGGAGATCCTTGACACCAAGTTTTCACGTTGATGAGGGGCAAAGGTGGTGTCACCTGCAAAGATTCTCCGACGCTCTAGTCAGTAACCAGAAAAAGAATTCAAGGTTTCTAGGGTGTAAGTTTGAGAATGAGTCTAACGTACCAAAGTTATGAAAATGTTGGTATTTATATATGTGCATGCGGAAAATAAAGAGTCCTTTAGGGTTAGGGGACCAATCGTACATTGTTCCTGTACAATTCTAACACACGGAGCGGGTGCCTCCGCGTCTCCTACGAACGTTCCCTCGTACCTGTACCTTGTACTATTTGTCAGGTGACATGGATGCTTTCGGGCATGCATGGTGTTGACCTGGACTTCCGGTATAGAAAGATATCTAATACGGACTTACAGTCCGGAGGTTTACCTGCAACACCGGTTAGCGAGTGAGATCAGATGAAATTACCCTCTTGCCAATGTGCCTATCGAGACCGGATCACCTGGATCCATTGACGTTGGCTGAAGATTGTAGGGGAATGGTTTATTGGTGCTATGATCTTCCTCAGCCAAATCACTGGCCGGATTCCTCAACAGGACTTGATATTTCTCCTTTGATAGGGCAGAGAAAAAGTCGTTTTTGATTTGACGTCTTAGGGACCATGACCACTAGTTGATTATATACCTGTTAGGGTTCCCATTATTCTTTAACGGGCCATCTTCCAAACTCTCTCGAGCTTACTTCTCCACACATACAATGCCTCTGCCCTCACATCAATATAACATTAATATGATATAATGTATGATAAATATATATCCAGATAAACATTACATCAAATCAATATTAAGTTTATAACAAAGTAATTATTAATATAAATTGAATTAAAAAAATTTAATACGCTTCAAAAATATTTGAATTCAAACCTTATGATAAATGCATATAAATTACAATAATTTGAAACAATCTATTAACAAAATTACAAGATATTACTTAATTTAACTTAAATCAATAATTTAAATATATTTTTAAACATTTAATATAGATTATTTCAAATTTAAAGCATTAGTTTAAACTTTTGAAATATTTTTTAACACAAATAATTTTTTAAACACACAAAGTATTATTGAAACATGAAGTGCATTGATACTGTTAATTGATTTAAGTGTAATTTACAATCACAATAACATTCTACATATTCTACATTATATTAGTTGAAAGACTATGTGAAAAATATCATACTCAAAATTTAAATTGATTCAATTATATTTTAATGATTGAATTCAAATATTATTATAAAGAATAATATTTCTTAATTGATTTTAATTTTAATTAAATCACATAAATGATAACTGATATTTTTTTCTTTATCTATTATTAATTGTTTTTGTTTATTTCATTTATTTTCATTTTATTTGTAATTATGGTGATTAATTTGTTTAATATTCTGACTTTTTTATTGCTGATTTTAAGAATTAAATTAATTTTTTAAAATTGTTGGTTTATTCCATTTATATATTTCTACTTAAATAGTAATAACAATGATTAATTTTTCCAATGTTCTAACATTTTTTTTGCTTCTGATGGTTTTCTAAACTTAAATAGATATTATAAATTTAAATTGAATTGCGCATATGATAATTGATATCAAGTGAATCTTTTAAGATATTTTCCGTTAATCTCTAATTATATGAATTAAATATTTTTATGTATATTCTGAAATTTGAATTCAAATATCATATTAAATTTTGAAATAGTTTAATTGATTTAAATTTTAATTAAACCCTAATGATAGTTGATATCAAGCTTTTTTTCTGTTTATTGGTTGCTTTTATTACATTTTTCTTCTTAATTAGTAATTAGTAATTTGTAATCATGATGAGTGATTTATAATGTTCTTCTGACTTTCTTTTTCTTCTAATAATTTTAAATTTTTAATATTTTAAATTTAAATTAATTTTTCTGTTAACTTTTTATGTTTATGACATTTATTTCTAATTCACTGGTATGAGAATTAAATGGTTTCAAAATGATATTTAAATGAAAAGTTAAAACACACGCACACACTTAATAACTAATTGGACATTAATTTGTAACAGAAAAATAAATATTAAATAATAAATCGTAATAATCTATTGAGAAATTAAATTAACTATTCAATCATGTAATTTTTTTAGGTTGTTCATTAAGTGTAATTTAATTAATTTAAGTTTCAAATATGAATAGAAATAAATTTTTGGAATGTGGAAAGTCAGTATATATTAAAATATAAAAATATGAGTATTTAATACTCAATTAAATAAAAATAGTGAGTTTTCTTTTTCTCTTATTTGAATGGACTTGCTCGCTTGAGTGAGGATGTCTCGTTTGAGCGAATGTGCCGCTTCTCATTGCACTGAAAACATACCATCTCATTTCTATCACAATTTCAGGCAAAGTGGTCTCCGCCATATTTAAAGCACTTGTCGTTCTTAGGACGACCACCAGAAAGACCACCACGGCCACCATGCCCTCTTGGTTTAGAGGACGATCCACTTATATTAGAATGGCTTTGCTTCTTGAAGCTAGACTACTAAGGCTTCAAAGAAGAATCACTTTTGCTGCTTTGGCCCATGTGGCCCTTGTCATCCTCCTCAAATATTCTGCATTTGTTCACCAGAGTCGGGAAGTTCCAGATCTATTGATGCCTGAAATCCTTCTTTATCTCAAGCCTCAAACCACTCTCAAATTTGATACGCTTGGAACCCTCGATCCCTGCCTGGTGAAAAGAGGGATAGAATAAACACAACTCCTCAAATTTTGTTACATACTCTTCCACAGTCATAGAGTCCTGCTTGAGTTCTATAAACTCTAGCTCTTTTAGGCTCCTCACAATATCTGGAAAATACTTCTACAGAAAACAAGCTTTGAAGTTTTCCCAGATCAAATGGGTACTAGCCACAATTGTTCTCGTCTTTGTTAGCTTCTACTAGTTTTCCACTTCATTGCGGAGCATATAGACAACATATTCAACCTTTTGTGCCTCAGTACATTGAAGGCTACTAAAGATGCACTCCAAGTCCTGAATCCAAGCATAAGCTGGTTTAGGGTTAAACCTCCATGGAATTCGTTTGATTTCCGCTTCAGAAAGTGCTCTAAGCCTAAGTGGTCTTGGGACTGAGGCTGTGCTTGCCTCTCGAGTATATCAGCAAAGCGTTGGAATGTTGTCGCCATAGCATCCATGCCCTAACGACCAGCCATATCCTATCCTGAAATTAACACGAAACCTCAATATATTTCTAAGGATAAATATGAAATAATTCATAATTTAATACTCAATTAAATAAAAATAGTGAGTTTTCTTTTTCTCTTATTTGAATGGACTTGCTCGCTTGAGTGAGGATGTCTCGTTTGAGCGAATATGCCGCTTCTCATTGCACTGAAAACATACCATCTCATTTCTATCACAATTTCAGGCAAAGTGGTCTCCACCATATTTAAAGCATTTGTCGTTCTTAGGACGACCACCAGAAAGACCACCACGGCCACCATGCCCTCTTGGTTTAGAGGACGATCCACTTATATTAGAATGGCTTTGCTTCTTGAAGCTAGACTACTAAGGCTTCAAAGAAGAATCACTTTTGCTGCTTTGGCCCATATGGCCCTTGTCATCCTCCTCAAATATTCTGCATTTGTTCACCAGAGTCGGGAAGTTCCGGATCTATTAATGCCTGAAATCCTTCTTTATCTCAAGCCTCAAACCACTCTCAAATTTGATACGCTTGGAACCCTCGATCCCTGCCTGGTGAAAAGAGGGATAGAATAAACACAACTCCTCAAATTTTGTTACATACTCTTCCACAGTCATAAAGTCCTGCTTGAGTTCTATAAACTCTAGCTCTTTTAGGCTCCTCACAATATCTGGAAAATACTTCTACAAAAAACAAGCTTTGAAGTTTTCCCAGATCAAATGGGTACTAGCCACAATTGTTCTCGTCTTTGTTAGCTTCTACTAGTTTTCCACTTCATTGCGGAGCATATAGACAACATATTCAACCTTCTGTGCCTCAGTACATTGAAGGCTACTAAAGATGCACTCCAAGTCCTGAATCCAAGCATAAGCTGGTTTAGGGTTGAACCTCCATGGAATTCGTTTGATTTCCGCTTCAGAAAGTGCTCTAAGCCTAAGTGGTCTTGGGCCTGAGGCTGTGCTTGCCTCTCGAGTATATCAGCAAAGCGTTGGAATGTTGTCGCCATAGCATCCATGCCCTAACGACCAGCCATATCCTATCCTGAAATTAACACGAAACCTCAATATATTTCTAAGGATAAATATGAAATAATTCACAATTTATCATTTACCAACCATGCATTTGTCAATTTAATATATTCTCAACGTATATTAATCAATTATGACATCATACAAATAGATATGACAACAAGTCATATTACACAATAATCGCTTACTCGCACCTAATGCTCAATTAAATAAAAATGGTGAGAAACTTTTTCTCTCTTATTTCAACAGGCTTGCCCAAACCAACTGAGTCTCGCTCAAGTGGGAGTATCCTCGCTTGAGCATAATTCCTCTAGGTTCAAGGTGGATCGTCCTCTAAATTTCGCTTGAGCGAGAGTCACCCAGAGGCCAATTCCCAATTCAGCCAAACTTTTGCTCAAGCGGGGAAGGGGACACACTTGAGCGAGATTAGCAGCAGTTAGCCCCAGGCCAACTTCCCTACACCATATCTTGCTTATTTAACCATCGAACACCACCAAACCTTGACTTCACCTAATTTATATCATCTCTAATATGTGGCAACAAGTCACGCTCTAAAATTCTTAAAATTGAGCAAGTTATGCACTAAAATGCAATTCGGCCAACTTGGGCCATTTCTCCTTGGCTTAATCTATCAATCTCTATCCAAATTGTTCCACACGTATTCTAAATACCAAATACAAGTTATTGATCCTACCTAAAGGTTCCAGAACCTCACGGATCCCATTTTAACCTATTCATTTCCCAATAACACATAAATATCAATGGTTCTACATGCTAATTGCCAAGTCTAATGCTACCAAACCATTCCAATCTTATCCAAAGCATCTCATATGCAATACGATAACCATAATTTCCTACCCATCACATCAATTTACTAGTATATGCAATATATGAAAATTCTTGGGCGTACTTCAACATCATTTCATTCACCATGGATTTATCCATGCCTGTTCCAACTCTAAATCATCATCTCAACATCATCAAAACTCACAAGTGTATGTCAAAAATTAATTCTAAACCTCTAGTGAGGTTGTTAGCTACCTAATCCATTATAAAAAGTGTATATGTACACATCAAGAGCTGGCCAAGGCACAAAATATCAAACTATACAAATATTCACAATATATATATATACACACACACATATGTACTATACTTTTTTGTAATTAAACTTCATCAAAGGCTTGATGACCTTTCACCATTCCTCACCTTGGTCCAAGTCTACTAAAAAACAACAACACTTAGGTGTGAATATATATATGTTAAATGGATGATATTGAACTAGATTTACCACGACATACTCAATTCTTATATTCAGTCCTAACAATCATCATATCAATACATAAATCATCTTTGTTCAGATTGCCATTTAAAAAAACAACTGTTAGCGACGGACATAATTGGTCGCTAATCAATGGAATTCCCGTCGCTAAAACAATTAGCGACGGCGTCACAGACGGGAAAGTTGGCGTCGCTAAAACCCTCGTCGAAAACACATCAGCGACCACATACATGCCGTCGCTAACTTATTGACGGCGTAAGCCCGTCGCTAAAATCGTCCCTGCCCAATAACTGTTGCCGTCGCTAAGTGTTGCCATACAGCGACCTCGGGACCCCGTCGCTACTAATAGACACCAGCGACCACCCCGTGCCGTCGCTAGAGGTAGTGATACAGCGACCAATACATTCCGTCGCTAGTGGTTGTCAGGTCGCGACCACACCTTTCCGTCGCTAGTGGTTGCGACGTAGCGACCAAGGCGTCCCGTCGCTAGTGGTTGTCAGGTCGCGACCACAACTTCCGTCGCTAGTGGTTGCGATTTAGCGACCAAGGCTTCCCGTCGCTAGTGGTTGTCAGGTAGCGACCACAACGTCCGTCGCTAGTGTTAATAAGTCAGCGACGGACGGGTACCGTCGCTAAAGAGAATTTTTAAATTTTTTTAAAATTGATCCAATATTGACTGGTTTTGTTAATTTAGCTTTAAAAATATCTTAACATTTTGTATTTTGTATTGGCTGATAAAATTTTATAATTAAATTAAAATAATTTTTTTGAAGTAATGAATTATTGTTAAAAACAAAATAATAGATTAAATTAATTTATGAAATAGGTTGAATTATTAATGATAGGTAGAAAGGCTTTGTGATTTGAATGTAATTACCATTAAATATTGACATAATAAATAAAGAATGACAAACTAAATACTGAATGAAAATATAACATAACTAAAAATCAAATATACAATGTGTATAAATAAAAGAACTACAATCAAGGTGGTGGGGGATCCTGGGGTGGTGGTGGGGGCGCCTGGGAAGTGGGGGGAGGTAGCCTCGCCATCAACTGCATCAGTAGCTCCTGCTGCTGAGCAAGTTGCCAACGAGTCTCGGCGTGCTGCTCCTCGGCCCGCTGTCGGTCCGCCTCGGCCTTCTGTCGGTCCGCCTCGTGCCGCTCCAACAGCAACTGCCTCTGACGTCGCTCCTCCTGTAGCTCATCGTTCAGGTTTTGAATTACCTGAACGACCTCAGTCGGAAGACCAGAGGAAGACGAAGAGGAAGGGGTCTTCCCCTTTTTCGCCAGCTGCGTGCCGACGCCACCCAATCCAAACACCCTCCCTTTCTTGTTCACACCGCCAACAGCCTCCATATAGATGGCGTTGTCGTCAGAACAAGATAGGGTGGGAGGAACCTCCCCTTCAGGAGTGGAAGCCACCAGGTCCGCCTCCTTCTCGGCCCTCCTGGCCTGATACGCCTCCTGTAAATTCAAAAACAACGATAGGATTAGTAAGTTGATTTGTAAATTATAAGCATATGTCAGTTAAAAGTAAATACCGCTAGCTCCGTAGTCTTCTGGTTTACCCATGCACCGGCTTTGTTCTTCTTGGTCATTTGCATGACCTCAAACAAAGAAGGCTCCCGGTGCTCCCTCTGCTCCTGTGGTGGACAAAAAACATTGAGATTATTATTTGTAAACATGTAAGACGAATGATAATAGAAATGTTTAACATAAATATACTTACAAATCTTTTCTTGTGCTCGAGGGTTGAAATGCTACCCCCAGTGTAAACCGAGGCTGCAGCATCGGCGGCTCTGTTGGCCCTATTCCGAGCACTCGCCTGCTGGAATGGGACCCCGCCCCACTTCTGGACCATCCCGTCCCAATGGTCCTCCGGGATCCAACGAGGGCGCTCACCCTTGTCCCTCACCTTCCAAAGGGTACTCTTGATGATTTTGGAGGTCTTTGTGGCAAAGACCTTCCTAATCTCATCAATCATACCCTCCGCCCACTGGTAATCACGCTGTAAAATGAATTGAGAAATCAAAATTAATAACAGGTCTATTTTACAAATCAAGTCACAATAAATGAGCTAGGAACTTACCGAGAAGGTGTCAAACCACCTATCTTGCACAACCTTCCCAGCATCTGTCCAAGATATATATGGACCATCCCACTGGGCCTTCAAAACCTTAGTAATCGCTTTGGTAGTGCGACTACTATCAACAAAGCTGTAATGACAACAATTATGTTAGGAGTAAAACAACACACAATCTAGGGAGACACCCAAAATTTCGGCAGAGTCTCCCCTGTAAATGTAACATTTCCAAGTTTACATAGTTACCCTGTTACAAACAGAAGAGTGCCCAGTACAATTCAATCTATACAAGTACTAATTAAAGTAACATCCAATAAACCAACAAGTCTTTCTACTAAAGTTTAATATAAAGTGTCATACAAATAACATAAAAGTATTTGAGGTTTAGTCACTTACTCGTCTCCGGCCGGCACGGGTACCAACATGGGCAGAGGGGATGCCGGAGGTGGGGTCGCCTGATGGCCATGGTCCTCCAAGCCACCAACTCCAGGAGTCTGCTCTGGGGTGGTCAGCTGTGGGGGTGATGGGGTGGTCTGCTGTGGTGGTGGTGATGGAGTGGTCTGCTGTAGTGGTGATGGAGTGGTCCGCTGTGGTGGTGATGGAGTGGTCTCCTGCCCTGGGGTAGGAGTCCCCAGACGGGAAGCCGGGGTCCTGGACCCACCACCCCTACTGAAGGGCAGTCGACGTCCCGTCATCTGTGGATAAAATAATGAACAAAAAAGGTTAGTCTCAGGATATATATAAACCTATGCATATATGTTTAACAACTACATACTCTGTGTCTGTTTCAGTTTCAAATTCCCCCTCAGTTTCAGTGTCACTGTGGTAATCTGTTTGAACAAGTTCATCAGTATCCAAATCAGCCCTAGACCGTTTTGATCGAGAGACAAGGTCTTTGTCAATGTGTTCACCCCCCGTAGTGGCGAGTGTCTCATCCATTATGACTGGATCAATGTTGAACAACAAAGAGGCATCGTTGAGCTCGTGTGGTGCAAGCTGATAAGCGTCATCAACCTCCTCGGAGACATTGTCAGTGATCTGACTTCGGGCCTTGGCCTTGATTACTGCATACCAGTCCCGATGTCCTCCCGGGAAGTCGGTGTAATAAACTTGCTCAGCTTGTTGGGCAAAAATGAAGGGATCAAACCCTTTATATCTACCATTCTTCTTGACCTCAACTAAGCCGTAGTTGTTGTCAACCTTGGTTCCAACACCGATTGTGTTGTCGAACCAATCACATTTGAATAGAACAATATCTCTTCTTAGTCGTCCAGAGAATGAAACTTCAACAATCTCCGTCAGCACTCCATAAAAGTCTTCTTCCAACTGACCGGCGGTGCCTTTAACACAAACCCCGTAGTTATGGGTGCGCATCCCTTCACTCCATTGAAGAATATTAAACTTGTAGCCATTTACGTAGTAAATAGGCCATTTTTTAACAGTCTTCACCGGCCCCCAAGAAAGGGCTTGGAGTAAAGAATCTTCAATATGGTTGTTAGGGTCTTGTATCTATGTACAACATAAGAAGTAGGTCATTGTTACCATATTGACGGGAGTTAGAAGCAAATAGGCTTAAAAACACTTAGAATACGGGTCTTACATGTTGCGCGAACCAACCAACGAACTTGGATGACACCTCACTATGAATTTAGTCATCAGTTAAATCATTTTGCTCAAGTTTTAGCATATCTGTGTATAAGCTATTGAAAGAAACAAATAAGTTTAATATAAAAGCTACGTTAAGAATGTATAATATAACTTCTATGACTTACTCAATAAAGGGTTCCACTTCTGGGCAATTGAGAAGAATGTACAAGTGAGCCGCCTTTCGATCTTTCTCATCAATGTAACATTTTGTGAGCCTGCCCCCCGGGTGACCAGGATAGTTGAAAATCGACGTTTGTTCATCAAACCCTGTGCGGCTGGCTACCCCAAGATTGCGGGGAATTCTACTCATTCTAGTTTCTATCTCCGTTGGAAAATAGAAAGAAGCAAAGGTTGTCATTTCTTCGACTAAGTATGCCTCACAAATTGAAGCTTCAACGCAGGCTTTGTTCGACACTTTATCTTTTAAAGAGCGTAAGAATCTTCAACATCATTAACAAGATGGTGTTAAGTTAGAAAATACTATTATAAGCACGATTTGCAAGTAAATTAAAGAGTTCACCAAGCATTCACCTTTCGAATGGATACATCCAACGATACTGCACTGGGCCACCAACCAAGGCCTCGTACGGTAGATGGATAGGCAAATGCTCCATGGAGTCAAAAAAACTTGGTGGGAAAATCTGCTCCAACTTACAAATCAATACCGGGATAGTTTCTTCCATCTTCACAAGTTTCTCCACACTCAACGAAGTAGCCGTCAACTCCTTAAAGAAGTGACTCAACTCCACTAACGGTTTCCAAATAGGCTTCGGTAAGGCATGAAACGCGTACGGGAGTAGTTGTTGCATAAACACATGGCAATCATGACTTTTCATGCCAAACACCCTGCCCTCCTTCACGTCGACACATCTACTCAAGTTAGAAGCGAATCCGTCAGGCAGGGTCAACCCATTCATCCAAATGCACACAGCAATCTGTTGTGGTCTAGTTAAAGCATATTTTGCATGGGGTTTAAACATTCTTCCACGTCCCGCATCCCTCAACTCCAACTCCTTCCTAGAACACCAAATCGGAAGGTCTAGACGACTCTTCTCGTTGTCCTTTGTTCTCCCTTTGATGTCCATAACAGTGTCAAAAATATTCATGAAAACATTACGTTCAGTGTGCATCACATCAATGTTGTGTCTTAACAACAAGTCTTTCCAATATGGCAAATCCCACAACACACTCTGCTTCACCCAGTGGTGTTCCTTACCGTAACCCGCAAACTCCTTAACACTCTTGTCCCAGATGTAAGGATACTCTTCGACCCTCTGCCAAACCCGTGCACCAGATAGCCTACGGGGTGGAGGTTCATTAACAACCTTGTTCTTCTTAAAAGCGGTTTTGTTCCTCCTAAACGGGTGATCCAACGGTAGAAACTTTCTATGACAGTCAAAGAAACTTGTCTTGCCACTAACAGGGAGTGATTCCCCCCCGGTATGTTCCATGCATACAGGGCAAGCAAGCTTCCCAGACGTGGACCATCCAGAAAGCATACCATAGGCCGGGAAGTCGTTAATAGTCCACATCAAAACAGCACGCATCATAAAGTTGTTCTTCAAAGACACATCGTATGTCATTACCCCGACATCCCATAACTGTGATAACTCTTCAACCAACGGTTGCAAAAACACGTCTATGTTCGCCTTTGGATTTTTGGGTCCTGGAACCAGTATAGATAGAAACATGACCTCCCTCTTCATACACATATCAGGCGGCAGATTGTATGGGGTCAGGATGACTGGCCAACAAGAGTAAGCCCTTCCGTATTGACCGAAAGGGTTAAACCCATCAGTACATAAGCCAAGTCTTACATTTCGCGGCTCGCCAGAAAAGTCCGGATATAGCTCATCCAAACACTTCCATGCTTTCCCGTCGGAAGGATGGCAAAGAAACCCCTCTTGTGTTCGGTTCAGAGCATGCCAACGCATGTGTTTTGCCGTGGACAATGAGGCATACAGGCGTTGAAGACGCGGTGTTATAGGGAAGTACCACATTTTCTTCCTGGCCGTCCGGGTTACCTTCCCTCTCCTTTTAACGGTCTTGTAGCGTTCCTCATTACAATGCAGACATTTTGTGACACCCTCGTCTGCAAACTCATTTCTGAACAGCATACATCCACCAACACAACACTCTATCTTCACACAACCCAGCCCCAAGTTTGCCACTTGTTTCTTAGCACGGTACAGGTTTGCTGGCATTCTGTGATTACTAGGCATGGTGGAACCCATCAGACTGACCATCCTATCAAAACAACCTCCAGAAAGATTATAATCTGCCTTTATGCTTAAAGCAGCTAGGGAGGCGGATAACTCAGTGTGACTGTTGCACCCGTCCCACAATGGAGTCTGAGCCGCCGCCAACAAATCATAAAATCTCTTCACCTCCGGATTAGGATCCTCCTCTACATTGTCAGAGTCCCCATGACCTGCTTGGTCATTATGTTCCAGCATACGCCCGGTGGAGGGTCCAACATGATCCATCACCATTTGTTCTATGTTGTTGTACGTATCCCTGTTTCCTCCAACCTCGTAGTAAGACTGTTGCACGGTTACGTCTGACGGTCTACGCGGTAACTGCTCACCATGGTTGTACCAGCAGTGGTATGTTTCCATGAACCCTTTCTCTGTTAGGTGGCACATGACATCATCCGCGTATTCAAAACTCATGCATTTGCACCTTGAGCACGGGCAACGAATCTTCTGAGTCACTTCAAATCCAGGCGTGTTTGCCGTAGCGAACGGAATGAACTCCAATAGCCCCATCATAAAGTCCTCAGTCACTCGCCGATTGCCATCTAGTCGGTTGTACATCCATCGCCGATTTGCCGGTACCTCCATTTACAATATCTAACAAGCACGATTTCTGTTATGTTACACGTTTAAATTTTTATTTAACTATCGGTTGTGAATCACTCTATCTCTTTGATGTTGCAAATTGGTGGGGCCCTATCCCATTCGGGATGAATATGCAACCATCCGTAACCCATCCCATAATTATATGTGGTCTATCTTGAGTTGAACGAATGTTCATTTGAAATTTCGGCAGCATTTCGCATTGGTCCCCGAGTACACAGAGATACGTACGGTATGAAACACCACACGCAGACATGCACCCTGGGAACAATACGAAACACCATAACCGAAATTTCAAATGAACATTCATTCAACTTCTCAAGATAGACCACATACAACATTGATGGGTTACGCCCTACAGGTTACAAATTCATACCAAACTGTCCAACCGGGACAATTCAAGATCCAACACAACACGGTACATCAACCGGTTGTTTTGAAACTTGAACGGGAATCTAATGGGTACACACACGACTAAACCCTACATTATTAAAGTTGAGTTTCATTTTTTAAGTTCCCTAAGCAAGGGAGTCTGCCGAAATTTTGGCAGAGTCTCCCCTGTAAACTAGACATTTCCCAAATTTACAAACGGCCTGTTACATATAGAAAACTTCCCAGTATAGATAAATAAACATATGATACGCATTATATATGATATTCAGAGTTATGAACACCAAATCATGTTAACAAACAACATTACACATGCATCGTAAATCATGTTATCAGCACACAAAACCAATGCCTAATGAGCTCTGCTCTCCACTAACAAACAACATTACACATGCATGTTTATCATGTTATCAGCACACAAAACCATCGCCTAATGAGCTCTGCTCTCCACTAACAAACAACATTACACATGCATAAAACACATTATAAACACATCAAAACCAGTTCCTAATGAGCTTTGCTCTCTACTAACAAACAACAATTGACATGCATACATATATCGAGAAAGTCAGCGTTAGGGATTACCTAGGGAAAAAAGTGGGCGATAAATACGGAGCTGAAGAGAGACGATCAGAGATCACGCGTGATGTGTGTTACTCTGCATGACAAACCAAGAATTAGTTAGACAGTTACAAGTAGCAAGGAAACTAAACAAAGAGAGACACGCAAAGCAAATTATAGATTACACAGCAACGACTTCAGACCGGTGATCTACACACTTGGGATCCACGTCAGAATGAGTCCATGAGAGACACAACAGAGACTACATTTGCATTATTAAACATTCTAAAGGTTGTTTGTAAAGACTCTTCTTAGATGAGTTAATTTATAAAGACTCTTCTTAGATGAGCTAATTAGAAAGAGGACCAAGTTGTTTCAGGTCAAATGCACCATTCAGTTTGTTAACGAGGTACTGAACTAGAGATGGGCTGCTGCCAGTGATGATGACGCTGTCTACATAAACCAGTAGGTAATCTACCTAAGATACACAGTTATATACAAAGAGAGATGAGTCACAGATGGTGGCTTTATCCCCAAGGGAGATCTGAGTGAACTGTAAGCATTCAAACCAAGCTCTTGGGGCCTGTTTAAGTTCATATATTACCTTATGCAACCTGTACATAAGCTACATATATTACCTTATGACCATAGGATGAATGTTGGTTGTTTGTGATGTTGAGGGTGTTGGTTGGTTGTGTAGAGGGAGCTGCAGAATTAAGGGGAAAACCAGTGGGAACTGAGACTCATTGGTGAAAGGTACAGAGGGAGATGATGTGGAAGTAGAGGAGCTAGTTACAGGGCGAAAATAATACAGTTGGATGCAGTGGGTGTAACAGGAATGGGATAAGGAAGTGGTGAATTTAGGATAGGGAAAGCGAGCCTCATTGAATAACACATCCTTTGAGATATATAACCTACGATAGGAAAATAACTTCTGCTAATGCCACATCATATATTGTGACAAAGGGTTATATAGCTCCAGAGTATCTCGAGGAAGGAATGGTCACAACCAAAATGGATGTTTATGCATTCGGAGTGGTGCTGTTGGAACTGATCACAAGTAAAGATTCTATGATCGTACAAGATGGAAGACAAGTAATGCTTCAGGCTATCGAGGTAAATCTTGTTGGAAAAGAGATTGAAGCAAAGGAAGTGAGTTTGTTTGTTGATCCTAGCCTAACTGGAAACAATGAGAAAGTGTGTGCCCTGCAGATAGTTAAACTAAGTCTAGCCTGCTTGAGCCAAGAACCAGCAGAAAGAGCCAACATGGTAGAGATAGTCTCTGTCTTGGAGTTGGACAAGAGAGAGAACAATCATTTGCCCGAGGGGAATAAGGATTCTAAACTCGTCTTGGAGTTGGACAAGAGGATTAGGGACAATGATGGAGGATCTGGGACTCAATTGGCTCAAAAGTTTCCCACCTCAGAACATAGAAAGGATGAGGGGACTGTTAGGCTGGTTGCTAAAGGTAGTGGCACTTGGCCTGATGGTAAGGAAAGACTTCAGGACAGGGGTATTTATTCTAAGAAGATTGATGGGAGAGGAATCTGGGCTGAGGTCCGGCCGATTGGAAATGCTATAGTTCAGAGTCATGAAACATTTGAGCATGAAATTAAGGGTTTGTTCTTTCAATTCTTATACCTCACAAAAGTCTTTTACTCAGTACAAGATTAAATGAATCATACCACATTCAATCTCAAAACCAATGTAACTTCAATGCAACTTCCAGAAAATGAATTTAGCCATGAAACATTTCTAATTTTCAAACTCTCAATAGGCACGTATTGCGTGGATATGATATGGGCTTGTGCAATGGGTGGGTACTAAATAAAAGCCACCAAAGGTGAGTTTATGGCATTTGAATGAAAGCGTTAGAACACGGACTTAGGATGGAAACCACAATTTACAGGTTTCAACAATAAGCGTCATCATGAATTACATGGATCGGTATAATTCAAATAAAATGTTATTTTGGTTCAAAAACTCATAAACATGGGTGAAAATAACAAATAAAACATGGTGTTAATATAATTTCTCTTAAATATCCTTCATTTAGTAGGTCCAAGTTTGATTCAAACATTTTACCAACTCTATTAATATATTATTATCCTCTAATCATACAATTAAATTATTTGATAAAATTAAAAAATAACAATCAATTTTTAACTTTACTTTGACTTTCACCTAAAACTAATAACTTTAAACTTTAGTATTCAATCTTTGTAAACTAATTTGACAACTATTTCACAACTTCATTCTTCAACACTTTATAACAAGAGCATAAAAATTAAAATAAAAGTTTAAAATGTTCTAAAATATTTAAAGGCAAAGGCCTTAAGCCTGTATATATCATCAGTGAGTTTACAAAATTAAAACAAAACAAAACTTGATGGCTTTCTTGATAAACTCAAAAGTTGGATTAATAAGAAAAATAAAATCTGTTATTTTCGATAATATACTAGAAAACAAAAAGCCCAAAACCTCAACAAGATTTTCCAATGTAGAACACACCAAATCAAAACTTATATCAACATTGCTTCTAATTCTAAATATTCTGACCAAAACATCCCAATGCAAATCCAATATGAACAATTTTAATCAAGGAAGGTGACTTTGAGCATTGCACCTTCTAAATTATGCATTACATTTTATTTCTTTTACTGTTTCAGTAGTTAATCTTCATTTTTGTTCTAGTTCTCTGCCCAGTATTCTGGCACTTTATAAACTTGTAAAGAAATACCACTTTAATGAAACATGTTTACTTAATAGTAACTCAACAATACATTTCTTTGCTAAATATCCAATCTGTGAGACTCGAATTATTTTTGAACTTTAGCTTGTATCAGCCAGAGAAACATCAAAATCTGAAAAACAAGCCAAGTTCTTATACTAAACTGCTAAACAAATATGGTAACATAAAACTGTTTTTGGGCAATTGACAAACATTATTGTGATTGTTTAGTATCCAATTAACACATCATTAAAAATATCTACATACTCTATTTAATCAACAAATAAAAAATTTATCTTTTATCCATCCCAATTGAAAGACTACATTTTAAAAATTAAACAAGAGCAGAAATGATTTACCAATACTAAACTTATGGTTATTAACTACAGAATTTTAATGCATAATATGCTAACTTTCCGTGAGGTAAATCATAAAACAAGTAATTTAAGCTAATAATGACAAATATGCTAACTTTGCAGAGTGGTGAGTGGAAGAATCAACAATTCAACGAGTACAATTTTAGACAGCATAAAGAGTTAATTCTATCATTTCCTATCCAACATCAGAAACAAGATAACTACAACTCTAACATTGGACCAGCAATAACACCACAGTAACTTCAATTGAGATATTCTGAACACAGAAGAACAATGACAAACATCATCAGCAATAACACCACAGCAATAACACCATCAGCAAACCCGAAACACCCTCTCTCACCCATGCACCTTCATGCCTAACCCAACCACAGCAACCCCTAACGCCCTAAGCCCATCACCAACCACCCTAAACCACCCATACCTCTCCCCACATCCACTAGTCACCACCTGAAACCCCCTCCCCACAGCCTCACCAACCTTAAACCGATTAACCCTTCCCTATACCTAAACCCACCACCCTCCCCACACATACCACCTTCCACCCACCTCCCAACCCGAAACCCCTCAACACCCACCCGAAACCCGAAACACTCTCCCCACGGCCTAACCAACCCCAACCCATAACCCCTCTCCACACCCACCACCCGTAACCTAACCCAAACATCCCTCCCGTAACCCCCTTCCTCACCCACCTCACCCAGATACCAAAAATAAAGGCCAGAAACCCACAAAACTAGAGATGGAGGGAAGGGTAGTGGAACGTTACCTGCGATGGAGGGAAGGGAGCCTCAAGTAGTCTTCTTCCAACGGAGGTTCCAACAGAGGTTCAGAAAGGGCGGGAGACGGTGGTTCGGACCTTCGGACGGGGGACTCAGAGACGACGAGGGATACGGAGGGAGGGGGAGATTGTCGGCGTCTGAGGGAGGGAGACAGATGAGGGAGGGAGGGAACTTTCGGTTAGGGCGAATGACAAGGAAAGGAATTGCTGTCGAGATAGATTAAAAGATTAGCGACGGGGGTATGAACCGTCGCTAACAACGTCACTACAATTAAAACCCTTAGCGACGCCTAAGTCTTCCGTCACTAATCCCCTGATATTAGCGACGGTGTCAGATGACTGTCGCTACATTCCCCTCTTTAAAATAAAATAATGGAGGGAAGGCCAAAACAGTAGCGACAACTAAGACCTCCGTCACAAAATTCTCAGAATACTGGCGACGGCGAGGTTAGACCGTCGAAACATTAGCGACGGAAAGACTAATCCGTCACTAATACCCAGTACACTACCGACGACTAACTACTCCCGTCACAAGTACAAAACATAGCGACGCTAAAACGCCGTCGCTATAGTTGGAGGTAAATACAGTGACGGCTTGTGCCGTCGCTAAGATTTGGCGCCATCAAAAATCATGGAGGGAAACCAAAAAAGGGAGGAGCTGAAATTGTAGCGACCGTACTAGCGACGGTATTTGCAAATTTTTAGCGACGGGTTCGTTGTTGGGTCGCTAATATAGTCGCTAACAATTTTTTTGTACCTTTTCGCATGAGGGGTCGCTAAATCGGTCGCTGAATAGCGACGGGATTTGGTGGTCGCTAACTTGAGGTAGCTGTTTAGGGTTTTTTTAGTAGTTATAACATATTTACATCCTCATAAATGCATCAATTATAATAATACATATCATAAGCTGCCTCATAGTATCTCAATCTCAATATTTATATGCAAATGCATATGTATGCAGATCTGACTCTATCGATGGGATTTACACTGCAATGTATAAATTTTGTCAATATATAACCAATTATTTTTACCGATACCGAACTGCTTGCCCATAATGCAACACCAGTCACTCTTAGTAACAGTGGCAACTCAACACAGGTGTTGCGGGCCGACCTTGAACCCAATCTAAGGCGGCTATGGAATCCAGAGGAAACCACATAAGGTTTTATCTATCCAAAGGTTGTTTTCCCGTTTAGGCTAGCATCACAGGCCCCCTACAGTCCTGTGTGCATCTTTTGATGCAAATGTTATGCCACAACCAATCACAATCATCATAGACTACCTGATTACTAACACTAGGGGCAACCACTTTGTTACCATCATAAAGGGTTCTCATTTCAACATATTGAAACATCTTAACCTTAATATAATAATAATAATAATACCGGGAATTTTTTTAAAGTAATCACATCCATCCTAGGATGTCCCCATATGACTCTACGGGTCCCCCATAATGTATCCTCGGCTTGGGAGTTCCAAAACTGCCCAAAGAAAATTTTTCAGCACGCTGGTTCCTTATGCACTGTCTAGTAAATTGAGTCAAATCGGAGTTACACAACTCCAATCGAGATGAGTCTAGTTTGTACATAACCGCAACTCAAATACCTACAATTATTATGAAGAAGTCGAGGACTAATTATGCCCCGAAGACTACCTAATTCGTAAATTTATAAAATCAACCCTATTGAAATTTTTAGCCTGAACATCCTTTAGTATTTTGGGCATAACTCGGGCTACCGACCTCCGATCACTATAAATTAGGTATCAAAACGACGGCGACAAAATTTTCTACAACTTTTATAAAAAGAAAGAAAGCTAAATTAGCTCACTTGAGTGAAATTTTTCTTTCTTAAGTGAGATTTTTGCTCAAGTGAAAATTCGACAGCATCAGACCCTGATCAACTCGCTTGAGCAAAAATGCTCTCGTTTGAGTAAAATTTTGGCAGAAACCACTCCTTTGGCACTTGTTTAAGCGAGAATCACCTCGCTTGAGCAAGATTTGTCTAAAATGCACCCCAAACTCATATAAAGGATCGGTCAAGCAATATTTGGCTTGCTTGAGCGAAAATATCAGCTCCTAACTTATAATTCAACTTCCAACCTACCTATTTTATCCGTTTAAACTCTGATTACTACGAAACTTCATGAGCATTATATTTTCACCACTCTAAAGCATTTTGCCTATTTTAAGACAAAAGTATGCAACTCAGGGGCCATTTCTCATTAGATTTGGCCCATTCTAAATCCTATAAGTTTTAAATCATGCATATAACCTATTGGAACCATCCCATGGTATCCAGACCTCCTAAAACTCAATATGACCCTATCACTTCCTCAATTATGTATAAAACTCAATATGATCTTCATTTCATGTATTTCCCATCAACCACATTCTAATGCATAATCTAACTCAATCATAACTCATTTACACACATCAACATTTCCTACCTATCACATTCATATCATGCATCAATCTCATAATTGCAATTTTAGGCATAACAAACATCTCATATATACATGATGGAACCATCCATGGTCACCACAACAAAATATCAACATAATCATCAATATCATCATCTCATTTGGGTACACAAATATAATCAAGATGGTGAACGAGGAGGAGTCACCATCTCGATCCAAATCCACTAAAAAGATAACCACATAATAGGGGTGAGCATATTATATATTAAATGACAGCTACTAAATCAGATTTTAACCTATCCAATTCTACACATCATATCAATATAATCCATCATCACTTAACACAATTCATCAACCGCAATATAATCAACTAGATCTCATGAGCTATCCAAAGCTTCACCATTCAAACACAATATGCAAATACATATGCATGTGGATCCGACTCTAATGATGGGATTACACTATAGTGTATAAAATTTCACAACATATCATTACATATTTTTACTGGTATCAAACCGCTCGCCCATAATGTAACGCCAGTCACTCTCAGTGACAACGACAACCACAACTAGGTGTTACAGGCCGACCTTAAATCCAATCCAAGGCGGTTATAGATCCCAAAGGAAACCACCACAAAGTCTGTGTCTATCCAAAGGTCACCCTCCCATCTGGGCCGGCATCACAGGCCCCCTGCAGTCCTTTGTGCGTCCAAATATGTAAATGTTATGCCATATAATATCAAATCATCCTCAGACCACCTGATTAACATCACCAGGGGCCACCACTTGGTTACCATAACCAAGAGATTTTCTCTTCAATTTACAATCTCGCATAGCATTCAACAAATAGCAATTTTACAATCAATTCACATCATTTGCTAAGCTACCTCAAGCTTTAATTAATTATCCTCAACATATTCAACATCATTACAACATAGTTATCAAGCAACCTTATGCTAATAACAACAGATCATAATGGACGAATCTCACAATCATTAATAATTCATCAATTCTCAAGACATCATATTAAAGGGTATATTGCCAAAAAAATCAACAATTATAAGATATAAATCATCATAAATAATAGCAATTCACCTTAAATTTCATAATTTATAAATCATAAACATGCAAGTATACCTCTATCCGTCCATAAACTATACATTTAAAATATAACTGCTCCCCCGCTTGGATTCTTACGCTCTAGAAACTCGAAAAGCTTTCCCACACTCTCCAATTGCTACTTGGTAGCCTTGATAATTCCTAAAAACCATTAAATATTTACTTTAATATCCCAGAAGCTATTAAAATCATAATTGGCGCCGCAAGATATTAGTCCATAATTATTCAGTAACTTACAACTCACCAAAACGTGTCGACGGTGTCCGACTCACACTTCTGAAATAATCCCCAAGATATCTGTTCACCAAACCAACTCCGAACCACGCCCAATAACGGAGAAAGCTCAAGACTCCAAGGTACCCAAGGCTGCCCACGGGAAACTAAGCTCCAATAATGCTTCTCAAAATTGTAAGAAACCAAAGCTTCTCTCCAAGCAACAATAGCTGCCGCGTGAAGGGGAAGGGAATGATGGTGATGAAGCCACGAGAAAGGAGAAAACCAAGTTTTTTCTTTGCTTGCATGCACGAAGACAAAGCGTGAGAGGGAAGAACTGGAAATGGTTATGGAACATTTGACATTAAGGGTAATTTAGGAATTTCATATCTCTTTAACTAATCAATTAAAAACCATCCCTTCTTAATTACTAGTTAACAGAAATTTACTCATTAACCAATATTAGGATGTTACACATATCAATAGGCATAACATACAACAATCAATTATAACCAATTTACAATATTAATTAAGTTATCTCAAGCTTACTTAATTATCATCACTGCGTGCACAATCAATCACATATAATCATCAACAATCGTAATCCAATGCAATATAATATTCATCACATTATTAATTCTATATTGGTATGCATACATATGAACGGAACTCAACATGTTTTATAATCTCTAATTAAAGCAATGGTATCATCAAGAAGTGGTATATAGCTATTTTAATCAAACATCAACATTATCATGGATTTTTACCAAGACACCAACAATTCATCAAACTTAAATATATATATATATATATATATATATATATACTTCAATCCGTTCATGATCTATACATTTAAAATATAATGTTCCCCCTACCTGGAATCGGTGATTCTTGAAGCTCAAAGCACTAGCCAATCATTTTCTACCCTTTCCAATCACGTTACAAACTCAATTCCTACACGGAATAATATCAATAATTTCTCATTAATAACCCGATGGCTAACACTACGTAATTTAATCAAATTCCATCTTAACGGTACCCCAACACACCATGGCAATTAACAATTTAATCAACGGTACAAGTTTGAACGATTTTGACTTACCAAGTTTTGCTGATGAGTTTCAACCCTTGATTTCACAAAGCCCCAATGTTTCCCACAATTCAAGAAGGGTCTAAAAAATAGTCCCTATATGCCATGGAAATCACGAGATTAAAGCCAAGATAAAATCAAATGCACAAATGGAGGTTCAGATTTACCTCTCAATGTCCAATAAAGAAGACCACAAACTTCCAAATTACACAGGAGTATGTGTGTGGCCACGGGTGGTGAAGGAGAAAGATGGCTTCTCTTTGTTTCTAACATGCATAATGCAATTGAGTGATGAAAGGAAATGAATTGGCAATTACAACTAATGAAGTTAAGGGTAATTTGGTATTTTCCTGAGTTTGATTAATTTCTTGAACCAATCGGGTAACTTTAGGTTATCCGAAATTTACCCTAATAAATTCTTAAAATTAACGTAACTACCGCTAGTTAATTTAATCTTCCCAATTAAATTATTGATTAATAAGAATTAATCCAATAATTAACAATCAGGATGTTTCATAAATTAACATAATTACTAATTAAATGGAAATTAATATAATTAATTTAAATCTTTTGTTGACAAAGTAAAATATTTTATAAGATTTTCAAATATAATTCAAATTTAAAATAATTAATATGATAATTAAATAGTTTCAGAATTATATATTAATAGAGAGTTAAAACGATAAAATAAATTCATTAACATAATTAAAAATTAAATGGACATTAATTTGTAATAGAAAATGGACATTAATATAATAAATGGTATAATTCTATTGAGAAATTAAATTAATTATTCAATAATTAAATTTAATTTAATTAATCTAAATTTTAATTGTGAATATAAATACATTTTTGAAATGTACAAAGCAGTTTTTAAATATTATATAATTTTAATGCACAAATATATGTATTATAGCAACCATTAAGTTATAAAATTCAACATTAAAAAATCAATCAACATAATTAATAATTGAATAAGAATAATTTTGTTAAAAATATATGAAAAATTTATTATATTTGTTTCATATATATACATATGTAAGAAAAAGTTAGATTGGAAAATATAAATTAATATATTTTACTTAATTTAATTAATATAAAAAAGTGATTTATATGAACTTTGAAAATTATTTCAATATACTTGAGTACAGTGGTACAGTAGAAGTGAATTTTATGTGATTAGATAAATACTCGAATATCTAAATTAGTAGAAATGATAGTAACTCCTCTTTTAGGTTTTATGTTGAATAGTCAAGGATCAATATAGTAACTCCTTCAAATAAATTTGAATATGTCTACACAAATTATAAAGAAAAAAGAAGAAAAATAAAAAGTAAAATAAACTAAAAAATAATTATGAAGGTTAAACTCATTAATGTTAACATGAAGTTAATGATTAGAATTAGAATAAAGAGAAAGAAGAAAATAGAGGAGGAGAATGATCCAAAAAGTAATTGTGAAGGTTAAACTCACTCCCATGGAGTTAATGATAAAAATTCAAAGGACTTCTTCATTTAAGACTCTGAATAAAATAGGAGGTTCTTCCCAAAAATTTATTATCATCAAAATGGGACATGACTTGTTTTTTGGGTCCAAAAAGGGGTCTTGACTTCAATTGAAAGTTTTCAGGGGTGGATTGGATTGAAATGATGAAGTGATAACACCTATAACACATTGAAATTACTTATGAGTGAGGAAATGTGTCAACAAAAATATGAGAATTAATTTATGTCTTGTATTTACTTTATAAGTGTTTTATGTTTGTAAGAGGGTGAAGAATGAATCTAATATTTTTATTCTTAAAAATATGACATGTGAATTGTAATAGAAAGTAGAATTAAAAAAATAACATATAAACGTGACATAAATAGATTTGTGTGCTCTCTCTTTTAGGAATTTATATGGATTAATAACAAGGTGAAAAAAAAGCCATGTTGAAGCCATGCTGTTATATAAAGTTTC
This sequence comes from Clitoria ternatea, assembly GCA_037962975.1. Classification (NCBI taxonomy): domain Eukaryota; kingdom Viridiplantae; phylum Streptophyta; class Magnoliopsida; order Fabales; family Fabaceae; genus Clitoria; species Clitoria ternatea. The sequence goes on along the minus strand of CM075675.1, from coordinate 104,804,654 downwards.
TTAAGCAATAATCACCGATGCAATTCCTCCGGTGTATTTATAAATTTCTCTAAGCAATCACATATTTTGCTAGAGTTGTTTTTTTATATATATAAAAGAAAAATTGGTTATTGTTGTAGACCAATAAGGTTCATGCTTTATACTAGAAATACATTAAACAGAACTCATCTCAAAAATTAACTAGCCCACAAGAGGAGGTTCCAATTCTAAATAATATTCAGACCTAGAGGTTTCTGGGGTGCAAATAGGAGGAGTTGATGTGGCATTGAACTTAGTTTCGTCCAAATAATTTTGGTATATATAAGAACCAAAACCCAAAATAGCCAACAACATGGCCACAACCTTGAATCCATCCATTTTTTCATGGTAAAGAAGCACTGCAGCAACAGGAACAAATGGTAAACTGAGCATGCTCATAACATTGGAGAATAGTGAAGACACCATATAGATTAGTCCCACAACTCCAACAGAATTAATCTGCCAGGCCAAAGCTGTTCCAACCAAAGTCAATATGTAAACCACTTTTCCTGCATTGAATCTTCTCATTTCATCCTTCAAACCCTGCCCTTCCCCACTTACAAACAATCCAACCATGCAAAAACATGAGGCAACAAAAGATGTCCAAATTTGCATTTCTAGCACAACCGAAAATGTTTCCTTCTTCAAGACTTTGTCAAAAGATAGCTGCATCAGACACAACAAAAGAGCATACCCTGCTGATGCACCAATAGTACACAAAACACCAACTATGTGCTTGTTCTTGGTATTGACAACATTCACGGTTTTATCCTCTGAGGTGTCAGAATCAGTATGAATTGCTATAAGTGAAGCTGATAATGTGAGAAGGATCACAGAGTTTAGTAACAACAAGGTGATTTTTTGAGCGTTGATTAGGAAGGAAAAGATGGCATTGAAAGCAAGTTGGGATGCACAAATGAGGGAGTAAGTAGATACAGGAAGATATAGAAGTCCTATTGTGTACATCAAGTTATCCACAGCTGATAGAATACCTAAAATGAAGTAAACTATGATGAGAGTGTTCATAGAAGTGTGCATGGTGGTGTCAGAAAGGGTTTTGGGGTGAGGAAAGAAAAGTGGAAAGAAAAGGATTGGGAATGCCACAGTTTGCACTAGTGTTGCCATCCATATACTTTCTCCACCTTGGTCAAAGTAGAATCTTCCAAGCAAGACTGATCCAGATTGGCCCATCAAGAGTAAGACTATGTTGATTACTACCAAAAACCACCATTTCCAACGGTTAAGCAGGGAGAGTGATGGTTCATCAGTTGTGGTTGAAACACCTACTGCAATTGGCTCTTTGACATTAATGTATTGTCATACAGATTTGATTTGATAGTTTCTTTTGTATTTGTTAGGAATGCCACACAAAATTGCCCAAGTAGAACCTTACAACTTTTGATTTCAGAAATAGACAAAGCTCAGTTACATAGATGCTTTTGGTGCTATTCTTCATTATAATTGAAGAAGAGTACTAAAAACACCTATGAACTGCCCCTTAAGTTTTGTCCTTTTGAACATTTAGATTCAGTGGAAGATTGTTCATTTAAAGCTGAAAAGATCATTAATTGGAAGACAAATTTAAAATGGTATAATAAAATGTATTATCTATGTTTACTGAAAAATTTTCATCGTGCACTGTGAGCCAAGAAAACTACGAAAATAGATGAGGGAAAATGTGACCTGGATGGTAGCGCTGGGAAGATTCAATTTCTACATCAGCCATTTAAATCTGTGTAGTGATTTATGAATCACTAGTGTCTGAACAATTGCTTTAGTGGTCAAATTCTTAGTTTGAAGTGGTAACAAAGTCCTCAATAATGTGCATTGCTTTAAGTTGTTTATTCTTTTATTAAGCATAGAGATATCACTTAGTTTCACAATGGAATCAAACATTTGGATCTTCCCTTGTGAGGCGGCAAAGTGTAGACTTTCATTTGGACAGTTTCAAAGGGAATCAAATTCTAGTCAACGTCAACTATACATCATTTCTATCATTGTTTTCAACTAAGCAAAAGACACATGCTTTATTATTATCTGGAATTCAATTTACAATTTGCACAATTATGGTAATTGAATCAGTGCTCAACTTCCATGTGAGTCTATTTGGCTTAAATGTATCTATGTAGTATAATAAAAACTTGAATCCAACATATCACTGTAGCATCTACGGTAACTACAGTGCCGTTCATTCTAGAAATGATAAATATATAAATTTAATAATATTATATATTTTTTAATTACAAATATATTATATCGTCATGAATCATTCTCCGTTTCCTCAACTGTAAACCAAACACGCCTTTATATACGATAGAAATCTACGTCTTTAATACAAATATATTATAATCTAAATCAAATGATATTATATTGAAGTAATATCATCATTGAATAATAATATAATTCTGTTGGGTAGAGAATTCGGTTCTGTGTATTATAATATGTTGAGTGTGGACATAAGTACTCATAGTTGTATGTTTGTATTAAGTATATCTTATACTCAATCATTTTAGATTATATAATATTTTGTTTGATTCTTAAAAAAAAAAATATAATTGATGTTAAGAGAATTTTTATTATTATTGTTATTATATATAAATTTACATTATGATTTAAAAAATCACTACTGTAAGTAGTCACTGTAACATTTTCACTGGAAACAAATTTTATATTTGTAATTAAACTATCAATATATCATATTATGATATAATTTAATAATAGTAATATTATTTATATATAATAAAAAATTGCTACCATGTTCACTATCTTAATTTCACCGACATTTAACTTAATATTTAGAATTTAATTATTATTATTATATTTTACATAAAATATTCGGACATAGTTATTGATTTTCTTTTGTGTAGGAGTAAAAATAATGAATTGCAACTATATAATCATAATAAATAGCCAATATTTAAAGTTATTTGATATCACATGATTTTTTAAAATTTTAATTTTGAGCATATATAGACAATCTTAAAATTAATATTTATTATTTTCACTCAGATAAATAACATTAATCATGTTAATCTTTTTATATAAGAGTAATTTTGGATATAATAATGGAACCAGATGAAAGTAATTTTTTTTATAATGATTGTTGAGACCAAGTTTGGTTTGAAAAAAGAAATTAATAATATTTTTTTACTAGACCCCAAGCCGTGTCATTATAACCAGACTCCATGATTTGTTAATAACATACATCAATGCATTTAAATTAAATGATGTCTGCCCATGTTTGATCTAACATGTTTATTTAAGTGTTTTAGGAAACATATACTAAGTACATAGGTAATAAAAGAAAGGGGAGTCCATCAAATCAAAAACTTGATACATCAAAAGTCTGATTCTAGACTTTACCCCAAAAGAGTATGAACCAACAAATCAGACCTCAGACTTTTTATGTAACAAAAACATGCAACATGACCATTACTTCAATCATTCTAAAACCTTTTAATGATCTGAAAGTCAAGCCCTTATCAAGAAAAATGTGTTTATCATAAAAAAGGATAAGAGACAAATCAATGGATCAACTAAAGTAATTTTTGAAGATATCAACATAGCTACTCTACATATTTCAGAAAAGATGAATCAAGTTATATGTCAGGAAGTTGCAGAAGGATAACAATATTGACTCTCTGCACGTTTGCTAGAAGAAAGAAAGCCAACAATTAGCTATATGCTTTGAAGACTTTAAGGAACACTATATACATGCAAGTGTCAAAGTTTCTTAATACCAGACTTTTTGGCATCTCATCAGTTTATCAAGGTCTGATGCTTGCAATCAAGCAAAACTCCTTCAAATGATTTCCAATGGCTATATCTCATCACCAAATCGTCAAATAGTCATCTTGAGTGACCTATATATATTTGAAGAGATTCATTTTTAGAATGAAAAACAAGTTTATCAAGAAGAATCATTCTCTATAATCAAAATTCTCTTAATCTCTTCTTAGCTTTTGTGTTAGAAGTGAACCAGTATTAATATCTGGTGTTCATTCTTCTCTTTTCTTGCTATTATCAAGTCTGTTTTTACAAGTCTGATTACTTGCACTTCAAAGGTTCAAAATTTTGCAAGAGAATCTAAAACTTGTGCATATTATCAAAGTACTTGTTCATGTGACATTACATATCAGAGCATATACAAAAGAGATTATGTGATAGAACAAATGTGTATTAGAGTAATACAAAGATTTGGAATATTAAAAAAATAGTACTTATGATATTTAGGAGGATCAAAGCTTTAAAATATTTTCTAATAAGATTCTCAAAACTAACTGATACGACTTTCTATTTTTATATCAGAACATGATCTTTTTAGATAAACAATATAAGATTAGAGCATGCAAAGAGTAACTTAGAGTATTAAAGCAATAATAGACTTCATCGATATATAAAAAATGATCAGTATAGAGCATTGTAACAAAACATTGCAAGCATAAAGTAATATAAAAGATTGATAGATACTCCCTCTAAAACTGTACCCAATAAAAGATTTCTATGTTACTCCTCCTTTTGTTATCAACAAAAAGGAGGGACATTACAGAGGTTAAAAGATTAAGCCATAGGGTGAGGTAGTTAAAATGAGGAAGGAGGAAATTATGGAAACAATGATGAAGAAACGGGTTTGAAGGACAAAGATTACAGAGGAGTAGAAGAAAATAACAGATGGACGATAAAGGAAAAGAGGCTGATTAGGAGGTTTAGAGTAGCAGCCTTATTCTTTTATCGTCTAAAGGTAGTGACTCCATAGAGCATTTGCATGTTCTTCTGTTGGATTAGGGGCTGAAAGAAGACTTCTCAGAGAGCTCACGGGATCTAAGATTACCTTTGTAAGGAGGCTGATACTTTAGTAGCATGGGTTGCTTCATTCTTCCTAGTTGAATCTTGACAGCTCTTAGATGCAGATGGTCTGGAGCAAACAAAATTTTTTTCCAAGGGTAACCACTCTATGAAACTTATGATAATGTTTCCTTTACTACATATCTATTTGAACACAAGTCTCTTCTGCTTTGAGAACATGATACATAGCAATGTTTGATGTTGAGATAAGTTTGGGGTATTGCATAAGCTGGTCAAAGGGCATTGGGGGAACAAAGTGAGGAGCGGGGGGAAGGATATGGACTTTCATACGATCAAATCTAGGAGCTTTAACAATGGCTGGATTGGAAGGGTAAAAATATCCTAAATCTTCTTCATCGAAAATAGGTTTGATGTTTTTTAAAAAAGATAGACTAGGGGTAATAACAGTAAGGGGGTAAGGGCTAGATGGTTTGGAGTGAGGTCTTGGTGGGAAGATTTTAAGATATCTGGGAGGAGAAGGTATTGAAACTAAGGTTGCAAGGGCAAGTTCAGGTTAAGGTTCAGGGGTGGTCTGGTCAAGAAGGGAAGTCTGGTCAAGTTGGAATAGAAAGGTGAACTCTAGTTAGGAGGGGCTGCTAACAGTATCAGACCTTGCCTTCTTTAGACTCGACTGAGACTCAAACTCAATTTTTTTCTCTTTCTTGTAATCTTCTTCCTGAAGCCATCTTGATCACTCTAAAATTCTCCCACAACTTCATAAAACCTGTTGATCCAATTTATGTGGTTCCATTTGAGTGTCATACTCAGGAAAGCTTTTTAGGTGACCTTCAATGAACTTATTGTACTCCATGTAACTTGGATAGCCACTAGACTTCATCAGTTCTTCTTTGTTGGCTCTCATATCATTAAGATAACCGGTCCTTATTTCCTGGTATTTTTCTTGCCACATATTGGCAATCCATCCTTGAACTGAAACAGGGGGATGTAAAGAAAGAAAAACACGGACAAATTTCTTACACGCTTCATAGGTGAGTGTGGTTGATTTCTTTTGTTGTTGTTGCTATGGAGGAGGAATAGAAACATGCTTCTGAGCAATAGCCTTGCTTTTCAGATGACTGATAGGGATGTAATCATCAAAATCTGGTGATTTTGCAGCATCCTTTATGCCTTCAGGAACAGGCACTGAGTTCTAATCAAGTGAAGGATAAGGAGCAAAAGACTCTAGTTTGACCTCAAGGGGTGAGTCTGACCTATTAGAATCATCCAGAATTAGCTTTGTGGTCTTCTTAGTAGGCAACTTGACTCTACCACCTTTCCTTTTGAGGGCTAGCTTGACTTGCTCAGGCTCAGACTTATTTTTCTTCATGTCTACTAGGGCAAACTTCTTCTTCTGAGCTGGTGCAAGAATGGACCTTTCCAAGGTATGATCCAATAAAAGGTGAAAAGGTTGGAAGCTTGCTCACTAGTGATGAACACTGGATCAGATCACTCATAGATTGAGTTTTCATATTCTCCAATGCAAATACTTTCATCAAAATGAATGGGTAGGGGATCTTATTTTGCTTCTTCCCTACTGAAGAAATGAGATATGTCATGATAACATTTGGCAGACTCACTTTTTCCTTCATGAGTATGTGATACATGCAGAATCTGTCAAGCTTAGTTACAGTGTCTTTAGCATACGTGCTTCATGAGAAGGTGAAGCTTCTTGACCTTGAGAATGAGACTTCCATATACTAACTTGGCTGGGTGAGTACTACCATACAACAACTTGTTAATGTCCAGAGAGGAGACTACTTCGAATTCAAAGTCATCAGCATAGACATTGCTAATGGAAGGGCATCCAGTAACAGTTGCAATGACATCCTCTGATATTTCAATGGTCTTCCCTTTGAGACTCCCTATAATAATGAATTTGGACTTGTCCATAGAAATATTTTTCCAGAAGTCCAACACCAAAGAAGGAGAGTAGGGCTCCCTGTCCACGCAAAAACGTGTCCATCCAATTCCTTCTAACTCAAGAGTGATGTCTCTTCCATTAAGTTTGTGTTATTCTGGGTGGGAGAAGGAAAACTCCACGAAGTTAGATTAATGAGATTAATGATTGAGCACAAGCGGTACAGTTGAAACGTGAACTGAGTAAGTATATCACAAGGCTAATGTCATGTCTTTTTTACTTTTGAGTTTCTATATTGATTAATATGTTCGACACTCACACTTTTCTGTTGTTGTTGTTTTCTTTTTAGTAACCAATGACAGAAATATCATTGACACCGCAGAGGCAAGCACTAGAGGAGCCTAAGATGCCAAGGTTTAATGGAAGAAGTTGTATTGTTGTAAAAGTATAAATCATGCGTAATTGTTCAAGTAGTTGTGTTATGATCTTTTATGTTGTTTATGTGTATATATGTTGCTTTGAATGGCACAAAGCCATTACATATTGATAGATTGTGTGATATATTGACAGGTGATTATAGTAGAGTGGTGTTTATGTGTGTGCTTGTTGATAAAAGGCACTGAGCTAATTAGGTAATAAGGTGGAATTATATATATATATATATATATGTGTGTGTGTGTGTGTGTGTGTGTGTATTTGTGTGTGACGTCCAAGTATTGTGAATATGGTGTGATGGCATTGAGTCAATATATTGATGAAACTGAGATTTTGTAGGCAAGATAGGTTGATGGGTATTGGTGTGTCCTAGCGTGTTTGATGAACGCTCGTAATTAAAGAAAGTGATGCATATGTAAGTTTGTGTATGTAGAGGTTATGCTTTAAGAGAAATAATGGCTAATTAAGCCAACTAAATAGGTGAAATTGATTTTTGGTGGGATTCAAAATCCCTGGAAGGTACCAAAAGGGCCCTAGACATATTTAGAATTTGTGTGTGTGAGAGAAATTACTAATTAAGTAGCATTTAAGGTATTTTGGTGAGGTGGTTGGTTAAAATGGAACCAATTACATTTTTTTGCATAACTCTATGATTCAGAGGAATTCTTAAGCAAGGATTACACCTACAAGTCCAAAACGAGTCATAGATAGTGTCCATAAAGCTTCATAGCAATCAGAGTTAAAACAGGTAAATTAGGAGTGCAAAAGTTGTCCCAGAGGCCAAAAGTTACATAATTCTACGGGTTTGTCTGGTAATCGATTACGTAACTGATTACGTAATTGATTACCAGAGAGCAGAACTGAAGTCTTACACATGCTACTCGCGAGTAATCGATTACCATAGCTTATGTAATCAATTACAACTTTTCTGTAATCGATTATGATAGCACAATTAGGGAGTTTTGAGAGGTTTTGAATTGCGTATCCCTTAGATTCCTTTTGTTTGTCAAAGAAATTTCAAATGTGAAAAATTTACTTTGATTTTATGAGACCCTAGGATAAATGCTAGGAATTGAGACAGGGACATCACATCATACATAATTGCATACACCTTCTTTCTATACTAATTAGGAATATAGTCCTTTAGATTTAATTATATTCAAGTACTTCATGTAATACATGGCATAAGCACATGTTACTCTAGTCATCATCCATAATCTATAATCTCCATGAACATTTATTTATAGTCAAGTTCTCCCCAAACTTATCCCTTAGATAGTTTATGTACTTAACATCAAACATATACTTTTTAGGCCACTTAATAGTTGACATAATATTGAAACCATCAAACCTAACATTAGAAACCAAAAATGGAAATAAGCCAAAATTTAAAGGACCTATTTGAACATTAAATTAAAATATAAGACCTATTAAAAACTAAGACAAACACGAGGACCAAATTGAATCATAAGAAACAAACAAACATAGTCAATGTCTTCAACACCCAACTTAGCAATAAATTCAAAGAAACTCCATCAATCTTCATCAAATATCATTGTGCATGTCTTTACCCCTAATTAATGCAAACTCATTTTAAGTGAGTTTAGAAATACCACATGTATGGTAAACTTCAATGACAACCTTACCCAATTTGATTAAAAAAAGGATATGTTTATACTTTTGTTATACTTGTAAAAGACTAAAATGGACCACAAACTCATGAAATGATCCAAAAATAAGTAAAAAAAAATCATAGATTCCATTGAGAATAACTATTAATTTATTTTTATTCCTAAAGTGATGAAATGTTTTATTGATAAAAGATATAGAAAAAAAAAAGAGTGTTGAAGCACTAACAATCTAACCACTAACAACTTTATTTTTTAAGAAATTTATTTTTATTTTTGTCACCACAATATTGAAATCTTCATCATATGATAAGGTAAAACTACATGTAAATAATTAACATAAAACCCATGAAGAGCAACAAAACCCTAACGGACTAACAAATTTTTAAAAAAATCCACTCACCCCTAACGTATACCGCTTACCTAGTTTGATATGCAACATATAAAGAGACAAGTATGGAAATCAACCAACATATTATATCCATTTCAAGAATAAATTGTGTTAGTTTTAGAGGACACTTTAACTTGTTTACTATTTATATGATTAATACATTTTTCACTAGTATAATAAAACAAAAATAACTAAACTTCATTAAATATACAGTGGTAACTATGTTTTTTTAAATAATGTTTATGCATTTAAAAATTGTGTAGTCTATGTCATGGTTACCATTATAAAAAAAATACTAGCTATTTAAAAAGGTCAAATCATTGTAAATTGTTTTTTTTTTCTAATTTTTACTTTTAAAAAATTAACCGATCACATAAATATGTGTGCCAACAAGTGAGTTGTTAGTATTTTTATTACATGTATTATCACGATAATGAATATATGATTATCCTATAAGTTAAAAATTATTAATGACTCTAAGATGAAATCATTTTAACTTTTCCTTAATATATTAATATTATATAAATTATATGGGATCAATGCTTACAATTTATAATATGAATTATTTATTTTATATTATTAATATCAGTAATGTCATCTTTACTTATATTTTTATTACGTGTTATATATATATATATAACATAATTAAAAGCTTATATATTTATAAGAGAATATATATTATAAATTTAATAAGAAAATTTGTTGAAATAAGAATAATTAACTTATTTTGATAAGGAAAAAACAACTTCTCATAAGCTATTTTGTACGGAAGTTACTTCTAAACTTTTTCAAACACACCCAAAGAGTTTACATATACCGTTAACCCATATTATTTAAATAGAAATTTCTTCTTACCCATGAAAAAAAAAGTTGAGATACTGTATAAAAAATTTGGTTGGAGAATACATTTTGTTTATCTAATTCGGTTGGTGAAACCAACCTTAAAAGTAAATCTTTCAGTTAAACAGAATTTTAACTGTTTTAAACGGCATAAAAACTCAACATTAAATTTTTTTATTTTTCCAACTGTTTCCACGACTAAAATCAAACAGAAAGTCGGTCACTCTAAAGCCATTCACGTGTTTAAAACTGAAATCCACCGCCTGCAGGCAATGATGGGAATGGCCAGTACCGACGTCTTAATTTTAAAGGAAAAAAATTCATTTTAATTGAGTTTAAAATATTTAAAAATATAAATACTTGTTCAGTTATTAAAATTAATTAATTTTAATTATAATAAAAGTTAATAATAATAAATTAATATAGTTTTAAAATATGATATAATTATTAAGTTTATTTTTTAAGACTATTTTTAGATATTATTTTAATTAAAATGTATTAAATATATAACACTTTTATTAAAATATATATTATTAAAATAAATATTGTAAAACTTATAAATTTTTGTAAACCTAACAAAAATAAATTTGAGTTACATAATTTTAAATCCTTCTTTTATAAACTTTTATAGAGCTAGAAGTAAGGAGACTTTTCGGTCCTTGTTAACATCATAATCAACAAATCATAAATAAATAATTATTCAATAAATATAAAAATAATTAATTGTGATGAATAGTTAGAAATTAAAAAATAGTTTTTCACTTGAAAGACTCTGGGAATTCTTCCTTCCGTGTCCATTCACGTGCCAACTACCTCCGTACCACCGCTAATTCAATGATCGTGGCTCTACCATATCCATACGAATCACGCTCTCCTCCATATGTGGCTATAACAATTTACGACACATTATTTATAAAAGTCTGGTTTAATTATCCGTTAAGATTAGTTAAACTTCAAAATAATTTTTTTAAAATTTATGATTAACTGAAATTGTATAAAGAATTAATATTAATTTTTAATTTTTATATTTTTATAATTTTATTTTTCCAACTGGATATTAAATGAATATAAAGTTTTAATTCGATAAAAGCAAATATATATATATATATATATATATGATTTAAATCCCTCATCGTTTAATAATTGAATATTGATATAATCCTTTAGGGTAGAATCAAAACGTTTTGCTTTTCTTTTTCAAGTCAAAAAGTTTAGATTACATGGAGGTTATACCTCAACTCAAAAAGTATTATAACTTAAATGAACAATTCTTTTTCGCTATAAAATATAAAATATTCATTACATTTTCTAAACTCTTATTAAAAAATTTATTTTAATCACAAAATCTTTATATTATTGTCCAATGTGTATACTTTTTTTTTTAATAATGTCAATGTGTATACCTTAAAGAGATCTATTATTCACACAACAATATTCAAAAACATTTCATGAAATATTCTTTTCTATTTTTATTATCATATCAATTATATCATGTGACTTATCTCCATTTTATTTTTTTTTTGCTTATTCTCTGTGTCTTTTCGTACACTCATACAAGAAATCCATCCAATCCATGTTGTAATCATAGATTTTTTCTTCTTTCCAGTACCATTTAACATTTTCGATATTAATGTATCTATCTTTTCCCCCAATTAATTGCAAGAAAAATGGTTTTGGAAGTTAGGTATAAAATCAATGCAAGAACTAGAGTGTATGTTTTCTCAATCGACGTTTTCAGCGACACTCTTGCTTTTCTGCATTGTGGTGAGTACCCATTCTTCTCCTTCGAATACCATAATCTACTGTGATTGGTTTTGCAGGATCCACTTTTGTGTATTTTTAACTGATTTTGTGATGTATAAATGTGGTGCTGCAGTGTTTAATTAGGTATTATTTTAATTGCCACCTAACTACTGGAAATTAATTTTCTATGTGATGGAATTTACATGTAGTATTCTCATTTTCTTTTCTAGTTAGTTAGCATAATTTCCCTGTTAATTCACACCTCATCCTTCACTCTGCATCTCAACACATTCTAAACATAACCCAGAATGAACCCAAAAAATCTTAGGGCAGGCATACAACCGAGTGTTTTAATGATGTTGATGATTTATACGCCATAAGGAATTAGTCTTAAATTGTCATATGAAAGATAACCCTGGTTTTATGTCCTCTCTCTCTCTCTCTCTCTCTCAAGATGTTAAGCCTCAATCCAGAAATTGAAAGTTGAGTCTAGCTATATTTTCCCACATACTCTTCATATTTCCATTCAACAAACTAACGTTGGTGAGAAATAAACTTTTAATCTATTAATTAAATAAAAATAAAAAATATCTTAAAAGACATGTACAATTAACTCTAATTGATGCAAACATTGCTATTGAATAGTATTATTAGTCAAATTCTGTTAGATATCTGTCTGTCAAACAAATAATTAGTCCATACCAATTCACTTCAGTTTGGTTGCTTTTGTTTTTTTTTGGATGCGTTGAAATGAGGGCTTCAACACTTTTATCTCTGTCAAACATTATAGGTGTATTTTAATCTCCCTGCTAGCCAGTGAGTACATCATGTTATGATACATTTTAGCATAGATCTGTTTTATTTTCCTTCTAATTGTTGATTTCTAAACTATTGGTGAAACTCGGTACCAGGTAATACACAATGATGGATTCAAGTTTTGCAGTTCAGAATAATGACACAACCATGAAGTTTCCTACCGATGAAGCTGTGGTGGTCGAGGAAGACATAATAAGCAAGCTACATGAAAGCGTTCTTGGTCACATCCTCTCTTTCATTCCAACTATGGAGGCAATCCACACTTGTGTACTATCAAAAAGGTGGATTGATGTTTGGACATCCATCAGTGGCCTACAGTTCAATGATAGTTTGCTTTGTTTTGGGACTAGGATGCAAAAAGAACAGTTTGTGCATTTTGTGAACAGGGTTCTTCTTCACCTTGCCAATTCTTGTATCCAAAGCTTCTCTCTTTGCTTAACATGTCACTATGATTCATCCCAGGTTAGTGCTTGGATCTCCTCTGTCTTAGAAAGGGGACTCCAAAAGCTTCATGTTCAATATGCCAATGAAGTACTTCTTTGTTGCCATTCCCTCTTTAGTTGCAGCTCTCTAGTACAATTGGTGCTTCAAATGAATTGCACTCTTAGTCTACCCATTTTTTCTTGTCTCCCAAATCTTCAACACCTTAGCATTTCTGGGATCAAACTTGTGAGTGAATCCTCTACTTTTTCAGAAGACATGATTCTTAGCTTCCCTGTTCTCAAAGTGTTTGAAGCTAGAGGATGTGAGTGGTTAACTATGCAAAACATTAGTATAGAAGCACCTCTACTTGAAAGGTTTTCCATTGCAATATGGAACTCTCTATCTGATGAATCATATAAACCTTCCATCAAGATTTTTGCTCCCAATCTCACTGATTTCTCTTATGAGGGTGATCTTGAGCAAGCTATCATTCTGTTGAATTCTTCATCAATTCGTAGTGCTTCTATTGTGGTTGTCCTTGATGAAGACAAAAAGGACAGAATGGAAAAACTTGGGCTTCAAGCATATAAACTTCTCAGCCAAATCAGTGGAGTGGAGTATTTGAAATTATTATTTTACAAGGTATGTTTTCTTTTTCATGTTAATGGGAAGTTTGCTGAGGCATTAATTAAATAGTTATTATTTCTTGTAGTTGCATGATAGTTTTATGATCAGAAAGCTATACGTTCCTCGAAATGAATTTCAGATACAGGAGGCACCTGCTATGCTAGCTATGAATAAATTAATGATTTTTTCCAAAACATCATTAAACAATTCAAATGAAAAATGTTTATACGAAATTGTGATTACATTCAACATAATTTTCAGTAAATTCTTTTATCTTTTGTTTTTAACACGTGTTTCGGAACACATGTTGAAAGAACCGGAAATAAATATAGTATTTGCATGCGTTTTTTGTTGTTAAAATTTTATACTATAATATAAGCTATTCTGTAAACCGTCAATTGTCAAATATAAAAGGTGTTGAGAAGAATCAGACGATAACTGACAAGGGATCGTTAGTGAAGATTTTTCATTACTCTACCCATGAAAGAAAAACCCGCTTTTTCCTTTGAAAATATATGGTTAGTATACTAAGACTGAAATATAATACTAGTTCTCGAAAATATTATAATTTTTTTGTTTAGAATCTTTACAGGCAAAAACACTTTGATTTTGGTCTTTGAAAGTTAGAAAAAATAATTTGGTTTCAGTATTTAGCTAGATTCTAAAATTATATATTTTTGTTAAATGTATGACTAAAATTGAATAAAATCTTTACTGGGATTAAAACTAAGAATTAGAAATTTTCTACTACAAAAATTTTATGTAAGCATAAAAATAATACTCCTTCCGTGTCTTGTTAACCATTCGGAAAGAAAAAGGAAAAAATTGTAGTGAATATTTTTATTATTTCCCAATTGCTTATTTTTTATTTTCTCTCGTATTTATTATTTTTAATATCCTCCACCTTTAATATCAATATAATATAAGATTACTATTGCAAGAAAAGTAATCAAGTGGAAACAAATTTTAAGTAGATAACTAAAAGAAGAGTGGGGATTATATCCTCTTGCAATAACTTTTTATTTTACTAATTATTTCACTTTCAAACTTAAAAACTTATCATAATGTTTTCATTTAGAAATTTCTTTCTAAAATGTTAAAGAGGAGTCTTTAGCTAAAGTGTCAAAGAGGAGTCTTAAGCAAAAATGTTAAAGAAGATTAATTAAAAAATATCGTAGGATGGAGAATCATTCTAAATATAATATCTAAACAATTTAACCTTGAAAATTTTCTCATGTCGGTCTTCAAGATTATATTGATAAGATATTTTAGTTTTTATGATGTTAAAAATATAATTTGGTCCCTGCCTTTAATTATAAAGCAGTATTTAATTTACTCATTTTCGGTATAAAATGATAATTAAAAATAAAGTATAATATATAATTAAATCAATGAATTTTTATATTATGAAAGACTAAATGAAAATTCAAAAAAATTAAGAATTAAAACTTTGAAGAACAACTTTAAGATTTTGTTCATTTACTCCCTTCAATTTTTTTCTTTCTATAACACTTTAGTAATTGCACAGAATCAAGAAAAATCGATTATAGATATTCTTAATTCTATAAAAAAATTATTATAACTTCATTCTTTATTATGTCCTATTTAAAATTTAATATTGGTGACTAACAAATAATATAAATGCTCAATATATTCTTTAACTAAACATACATTAATTAAAAAAGTAAAATTATAAAATAAATAATTTTACCTTAATTTTATAAAATGATACTACCTTCGGTTTCAAATATAAGAAAAAATATCTAATTTCACACATATTAAGAATGGTAGTTAGAGGTAGTTATTTATATTAATGTTACCACATATTTGATTTAATTTTCTAGAATACCCTTAGTATAATTTATTACATGTAGAATTAGTGGCCTTGGAAATATATATAATGAGGACATATTTGGTAAATAAGTATTTAATGACATTAAAAAAGTCTAATTTTACTTATATTAAAAAACTAAAAAATTCTATTAAAATTTATTTATATTTAAAACTGTAAGTAAGTAGTAATAGAAAACAAAATTTCTAAAATATCATAGAGAAAACGAGGGAATACACGTTTTCCCAAGACCTATATATATGATTGATTGTCCACTTTGTTGTTCTCTGTTGGCAGAAATTTTGAAAAGTGCTTTTTCTTTCTGGTCATACAGGTTTTGATGCATTCTAAAGACATTTTCATCAATTTACCTACTTTTGGAAGGTTGACTTATCTACAACTAAATGAGATTACTGGTGAAGCTTTGTTCAATATTCTTCACAATTCCCCAATTCTTAATACACTGGTTCTACAAAATGTAAGTTTTCAACTCTAGCCTTTTGGTACACAAAAATTCAAATTAATTGCTTGTTATGCATTTGTTAGATATATGAAACAACTGATTAATGTCTCATTTTCAGGGAGTATCTGAATTAAATAAAGATGTCATGAGTTGTGCATCAGTGCCACAGTGCTTTTTGTCTACCCTCAAAATTTTTCAGTATAAAGGATTTAATGTGCATGAACATGAGCTTCTTCTAGCAAAATTTGTGATGGCAAATGCAACAGTCTTGGAGAGTATGACTGTATCTGTGGCTTTTTGGCTGCGATATTCAGATATTGACATGGAGAAAGTTAAGGAGCAAATACTACTGTTTCCAAAGGGTTCTAGCTTTGCTATTATAGAATTTTGTGATTGAAGCCTCAACTGTTAAATCTATATTTCTTATCTGGAATCTCTTCTAGATCTTACTTCACAATAATAATATAAAATTATAAATAACGTGCATTTAAATAAGTTTGAAAATAAGGGGAAAAATATATTTATGTTTTATATTTTATTTATTTCATTTTTTGGTATATAATTTTTTAAATAAAAAAAATTGAGGGAGGTCATGACCACACATAACTCCATCGTAAGCTATCCAAGTTTGGATTTATCCAGATTTTAATATTTAAATATATAAATATAATATTCAGATTTTATCATACAATAATGATAGTGCTCATAAAAGGTGTTAATAGGAAAAAACAAAGAATGCAGAGAAAGGTTAGCATCAAACATCTTGGGCTATCTGATCGCTCGGGAACCCTGTTTCCCAACTGGGCCTCTTTTTTGTGTTGCCTAAAAATATCCACATGTGGGAGAAATATGATTACGAAAAAAAAATTTCACCAAAAAAAATGTTTTTATTTTTATTTTTAAATTTTAATTATAAAACTATTATTTTTTAAAAATAAAACTTATAGAAAACATTAAAAACTCTGTTTTAATTTTTAAAAACACGATCATAACTTTATAATTAAAACTAAAACTAAAAATGAGAAATATAATCAATTATTATACTATTAAGATTTAATAATATCTAAAATTATCAAACGAGATGAATAGTGTTATATGGCTAAAGTATTGTGTTTGATTTCCCTTAAATAAGGTTTCAAGTTCGTTAAAAGAATTAAAATGTGTTTAGTTGAAATAAGATCTCTCCAATTTTAAAAAAAATCCTAATTATTTATTTTATGAAAAAATATGAAAATTTGTGAAAATAGATACGGACATCAAACCAATTTTTTAATTTAAAAAATTAAAAAAAATGTTCAAATACAATTAATTTTTTATTTTATTTTTTATATTTCACAATTTTTTTCATTAGGATCTCTGTTACTCCTCTCTGCTAAAATCTTTTTAAAAAAACTCTTCACATTCTTGTGTCCATTCCATAGTCTCCCTATGGTTAGAATGTCCACACCCATTTATATAACACCCAAAGTCAAATTTAATCCAATCATATTTCTCTAAAAAATTTATAGTCAAACATGAAAGAAGGAGTGTCCTATGCAATCTCGACAAAAAAGAGAATATTATAATAATAACGTTTTTTGTTTTTCTTTTAACAAATATATACTAGAGACTGCTGCACTTTAAACTCATGAAAGTGTCACAGACTATTCAAACAAATTTGTCTTATTTCTGAAATTCTGTAATTAATGTTGGGATAATTTTGTATTTTTTTGAGCTGAGACGTGTGGTAACACTGTCCTTAAGGATTTATTCGCCTAAGGCGTATCCCCCAGGATATAACAGCTCCTTCCAGGATAGACCTACGATCAGAACTAGTAGAAATAAATTTTTATGTAACCCAAGAAACAAGGAAACTGTATCTGTGTTTGTGTATATGCTATCTCTATAGGGAGAGAAAAACTATTAATTAAATAGGAGTGGAGTAGAGGTCAGTTAGATAATATCTGACTAAGTCAGAGATAATATCTAACCAACTTAGAGATAAGTTTTGACTAAGTCTAAAGATAAGATTTGACTTAGTCAAAGTTTATCTATAATTTATAAATAATATTTTATAAAAATAATTTATTACTCTTTTTTAATTAAAATAAGATAAAACATTATTTAAAACTTTTGAAATATACAATAATTTATAACAATCCCCCACATATTTCAAAAGCTTTAAATATATTTAATCTTTCAAAAAATAATTTACTTGGGTTAACAATATGGATGTTGATGCATCAAGTCTGGTGTCTTTTGGACTTTGAACCATACTCTAGACTAATAAACTTAACATACAGTGCATTGGTGAAGCAATGCTTCTATGAACCAATGACACTCTAGTGTATGATATGTTAGCCAAGGCCTCGATACTCAAGAGGGGGGGTGAATTGAGTATTTCAAATTTTCGCGCGGAATCCCTTTCAAATCGGTTAGTAATATACAAATGATGCAATATAAAGGATGTAACAATTATGAAGCACATTTCATACTAAAACATATTGAGTAGAATGGACTATATTCAAGAATTGATTTGATGAACAAAGCAAGTTATTAGTTTAGGCAATTCTTGAAACACTTGTCATGCAATAATTAATTCCAATATAAGTGTAACTTAAACAACTTCTAACAAATTAATTAAGCATGATAATTTACCAAGTTGTTAACACCAATATTTTACTTCCTCAATAATTAAATCCAACAATGTTTAAGACATTTGATTCATGGATTTAATTTAATCTAACTTCAACAATGTTAACCAATATAGTTTGCAACTTATAGCATGCACTTAGTCCAATTTAATTACGAATGATATAATGAATCAAGTGAGCAATTTTAAGTGCACAAATTAAATGAGTTTAGGGAAGAGAGAATTTGCAAACCGATATAACGAGTTCCACCACACCGGTGTACGTCTCGCCTTCAAGCAACCCACTTGAAGGATTTCCACTATTGGAGATTAGAGATACAACTTTGAGCAATCGCGGCTTCCTAGTGTCCCACACTCAAGAACCCAATCCTCACAAGTACAAGGGCACTCCACCCAATCTCACAATTACAAGGTTGAACCCTCAACCCAAACCTCTAGGAATTTTGGTGTTTGATGGTTACAATGATAACTCTCCAATAGAGTGGATACACAACTTAAAGCTCATACAAAAATAACTCTCAAAGAGAGGATATACAAATTTAGCTCACAAATTTCTTTCTCTCTAACTCTTAAATAACTCACTAAGAGAATATGCCAATATAGAACAAGAGAGAATGAGTAGAAGAGAATGAAGCAAGGAGGAAGAAGTAAGCAAATGGAAATGCTTCAATTGCTTGGTGTAAGTTTTGCCTTCAACTCCTTCTCTATTTATAGGCTCCATGAGGCATGGCATGTTGCAATATTAAATTCCTTGGGAGCTTGAACTTGGAACATGTGTGTCTCCATTCAAAATGGCATTGCAATTCCAATGAGCTTTTAATGTCTCCAAGAAGAACATGGCATGTGCATGTTTGATTTAATTCAAATTAAGTTGCATTACCAATGTGACATATGCATGTGGAGAGGGACAAAGTAATAAACCTTGCCTTGGGTCTTCCATTTTGTTTCAACCGAAGAGCACAATGTCTCCCTTTGAATTTCAAATGGTTCCAGCGTGCATTTAGGCTCCTGACAGCTATGTGAATCGATTCTTATGACATATGAATCGATTCATGTCATTAAAGTAAAGTTACTGGGCATTTTTCCACGTGAGAATCGATTCAAGGGTGGAAAGAATCGATTCATGCATTGAAAAACCCATCCTGGGCACTTGCAAAACCGTGTGAATCGATTCAGCTATAGAAGGAATCGATTCAAGCTATTAAAAATCACTTCCTGGAGCATTTCATTCGTAGGAATCGATTCAAATCATTATGCCTTGCCATGTGAATCGATTCATGCACCTGTTGCATGAATTTTGTGCTTTGTTTCATCCTTATTTGATATATGTTCAATCATGGTTCCAAACCTTTGATCCTTAGGCACTTTGATAAATTTATTTCACCGAATTTGAGCTTCTTTAAATGCCTTGAATCATTCTTTCAAATTCTAATATCAAACATAATTAATTTATCCTTAATCATATATGTTTGATCTTGATCCTTCATTTGTTGTGTCATTATCAAAACCTACATCAACATAAAAATACATTCTCCCCCTTTTTGATGATGACAACAAATGCTTGTCTCTTGGGGTGTTAGTATCACAATAATTCAAATATATTTCAAGAAAGACTTGCCCTATCACATACAATTTGATACCAATTGTTGATGAAATCATAGGCACAAGTTAAGAAGAGAATATTAAAGATAAAAGGTCTCTCCCCTTTAATAAGGTCTCTCCCCCTTAATATATATCCCCCTTAATCATCTCCCCCTTAATCATTCAACACTTAAAAGATCTCTTACCTTTTACAAGATATTTTTATGCCATCTAGATAGTGTATATCTTCTCCCCCTTTCTTATATATTTCTCTCTTTATATCTCTCCTCCTTTGTAAAAGACTTTATTCCATTTAGGGTGTATATATATATCTTCCTATAATTTTCTCCCCCTTTGGCATCATCAAAAACTTCTCTTATTGTAAAACAATAAACATAGTAATTCTCCTCTTTTTGGCATAAATAGCATTTTATTCTTTTCACTAATCCTTTCACTAATCTCTCCCCCTTTGGCATCATCAAAAAGATCATCATCTTAATTATATTCTATGCCATCGACATATAAACTCATGTATTTAGAGAGATTTAGAGCAAGTATTTCATGAAAAGGATTTCAAATCAAAGCTCATATCATGATCAAGGATATATGCCAATTTTATGCATTTAGAGTCAATAATCAATCACATAATTCATTTATCAAGTAAACATATAATTGATTACAAACTCATTTTCAATCATGTAATTGATATTACTTTCAAGTATGGTAAGCGTCACATGATTCTTTCCAAATAAGCAAACATATCATTTCAAATAAGCACATAATCTTCTCCTTTTTGGCATTATCAAACACACAAGGATTTTTCCAAGTAAGCATATAGGAGAATAAAATTGTAAGCATAAATGCCATAGACATAAACATAAAGAGGTAAAATGATGGATATTCATTCATGTGTATGCTCCCCCTTACTATTGTAATTGATGTCACTTATAAAAACATATACCACTTATTAACATGTGAAATCAATTTGATGAAGTTTGATACCAATTGTTGAACACATGTCATGCATTTCATTGATAGTAATTGTTGAAAGATATACCAATTGTTAGAATATCATAATGTATCATGCAAGATAATATCTCCTCCTTAGTCATTTAATAGATACTAAGATATCATGATATTTTCTCCCCCTTTTCACATATATTTTGATACTAATTGTTATGAACCCAATTACACCAATTTGATTAAGTCTAATTACCACTTATGAGTCACTTCAATCAAGTTTAACACCAAATGTTATTGACACATATAATTGAATACCAATTTTAATTGAATACCAATTGTTAAGCTAATTGATGTAATTCTTAAGCTAATTGATACCAATTGTTCATGTTGGTCTATTTAGCAAGTTTGATATCATTTGTTTATTTCTTAAGCACATGATCACCTTTTAATAGATACCACTCAAAATTTAGATACCAATTGTATATAAAATTCACTAGTCAATCTTCAATCAAAGTGGTAATCATAGAAGAATTTTCAACAATATGCACTCAAATGTAGGTATCATAGAAACGGTAGAATGATTAATACAACTTGTTTGCTTACTCATGCATTTGTATTGTAACACATGCCAATATATCTATATGATTTTTCTCATGACCCTTTTTGTGTTAAACATTCTTTTCTTGATCAACACCATTTATTTCTTATTCATTGTCTATGCCACTTGTTGCTAGTATCTAGTCATGACATCACTTGAAGATTTGCCAATTTAAGCTCTTGATATCAATTATAAACATTTAAGCATATTATCACAAGATTGTTAACATTCAAGCATACATCATTCTTCATAATATTTGTTCAAAAACTCTTTTCAATCTCAACGATGTATATATTCAAATTTCTTTTCACATTCAAGATCATGCATCATCAAACATATATGTTACTCAAGATAGATGCCAATTTGCTCAAGTATGGTGTATCAAGGAAGGTCATGTCATGTATTATAATGCATTTTCTCTTGATATACCATGTATTATCACATATCATACATTGTCATTTAACATATTTCTAGTCATGAAATTAAAGTCTAGGCATAGAGCATACATACTTTCTCCTTAGGCATTATCAAAACCAACATATAATTGCATAGAAAATATTTTGCCTAAGATTGTCAACTTTGTAAAACATGTAAGCATAACATAGTCCTCACTTAAAGCAACTTTAAGGTTTGTCATAATCAACTTGTCATAACATTTTCTTGATATGAAGTTTAATGCCACTTTTTATGAAAAGATACTTGCTTGTTAGGAAAATGATATACCACTTGTTAAAACAAATTATGCATAAATTATCAAATCATGGATACCATTTGTACACAACATATGTATTTATCATTAAAGCATAGTGGCAAGTATATACTCAAGATTATGTCCCCATCAATTAATACCATTGTTAAAGGAAGATGTTTGTTACTTAGTTAACCAACATATCTCTTGTTCAATAAGTGATGCATCATCAAGAATTCATATGCTATCAAGGATTCATAATGCATACATCATGCAAATTTATTCATCAAGAGTTCATGCATCATTTTGAATCTAAGCATCAAGATTTAGTATTTCAACATTTTCATGTTTCAATCTTTCCTAATACACATGGATGCGAACAACTTTAATCTCAAGTTTTTCATGAAATTAAAACATATTATCCAAGTAATCATTCATCAAACTTTATACCAATCATTTAAATCAAAGTTTGATTTTCACACATCTAAATTCATTATGAACAAATATGGAATTTGGCTTTACAAAAATTATTTAGACACTTCAAAAAAAATTATCAATCAAGTCCATAGATGTTTTAACATAATCAAGCATACAAACACATAGCAAACATGATAATTGATCAACTAGAGTAAGGATCCGATCGTACCTTGTAGATGTGTGAAGCCTATGTCCTTATCCTTTTCATCCCTTGTTCTTTGAGTGAAGATTGTGATTCTTGATTCCTTGGTAATTCGTCAATGAGAAATTGCCGATTGAAAGTGTTCCTACAAATTGTCAAGTTTTATGGTACCCTTTAAAAGTTAGGTCCTTTCTTGTTAGTTTAGGATTTCAAATTTGTTTTTGGAATCCATACCTTTCTTGTACACTTTTGACGGGATTTCTTTATAAAGCAATTAGATGATATATGACCAAATGTTCCACAATAAAAACATGTTGCATTCAAAGAGTAAGTCACTTTATAATGGTTCCTATTATGTTCTATGTGCTTTCTTTTGAAACGATTAGACATAGAGTTTCCTTTTCTTTCATGGTTTGTGCATCTTAGAATGGGTTTAGATTTTTCTTTGTAGGATGCAAAATGGTTCTTGTAATGATCTATTTTTCTTCTTTCAAGTGTATGCTTTTGATCTTCAAGAGGTGCACTTAGATTCTTTTGACTACTTGTAAGCTTACTAAGTGCTTCTTTTAGTTCTTTATTCTCTTTTTCAAGAAGCATACATTTATTAATAAGCACACAATCATTATTATAATTACAAGTTCTAAGAGATACATTTGAAGCTACTAATTCATCATTTTGAACTCTAAGATATTCTTTTTCTATGTGAACATCATGCAATTCTTTTTCAAGAGTCAAAATGGTTTGTTTAGAGCATGCATATTTCTTTGATAACAAGACAAATTTTTCATGCAATTCTTCAAATGCTTCTAATAATTCATCCTTATCAATTTCATCATCATTATCATCACTAAAAGCATTTAAAGAGCATACCTCATCATCTTGAGAGTGCTTTGTCATTAGGCATGCAATTTCTTCTTCCTTCTCGTTGGTTTCTTTTTCAACGCTTCTTTCGAATTCTACATCTTGACTAGAAAGAGTACTAATTCTTGCATCTTTATCATCATTAGTATTTCCATAAATTGTTTCAAGAGTTTCCTACATTTCTTTAGCATTGTTACAAGTAATAACTCTAGAAACATCATTAGGTTCTAATGCTAATGTGATAAGAATTTTAGCTCTAAGATTAAATTGTACCTTTCTTTCTTCTTCCTTAGTCCATAAGTTCATGGGCTTCATGCATTCTATATTATCAACAATGTATTTAGGAATGAAAGGACCAAATTGAATAGCATTCCATACCTTGAGGTCATAGGCTTGGATAAAGATTTTCAACCTTTCTTTCCAAATAACAAAGTCTTTACCATTGAAGATTGGTGGTCTATTTATTATTTCACCTTGTGGAAATGCATCATAAGAAGTAGAGGCCATCTTGATCTCTTGAAGCGGTTAAGCTTGATCTTCCAAGAGTCAAGATCTGATACCAATTGTTAGCCAAGGCCTCGATACTCAAGAGGGGGGGTGAATTGAGTATTTCAAATTTTCGCGCGGAATCCCTTTCAAATCGGTTAGTAATATACAAATGATGCAATATAAAGGATGTAACAATTATGAAGCACATTTCATACTAAAACATATTGAGTAGAATGGACTATATTCAAGAATTGATTTGATGAACAAAGCAAGTTATTAGTTTAGGCAATTCTTGAAACACTTGTCATGCAATAATTAATTCCAATATAAGTGTAACTTAAACAACTTCTAACAAATTAATTAAGCATGATAATTTACCAAGTTGTTAACACCAATATTTTACTTCCTCAATAATTAAATCCAACAATGTTTAAGACATTTGATTCATGGATTTAATTTAATCTAACTTCAACAATGTTAACCAATATAGTTTGCAACTTATAGCATGCACTTAGTCCAATT
Source organism: Clitoria ternatea (assembly GCA_037962975.1). NCBI lineage: Eukaryota > Viridiplantae > Streptophyta > Magnoliopsida > Fabales > Fabaceae > Clitoria > Clitoria ternatea. Next base: position 104,779,783 of record CM075675.1, on the reverse strand, counting down.
TAATTACGAATGATATAATGAATCAAGTGAGCAATTTTAAGTGCACAAATTAAATGAGTTTAGGGAAGAGAGAATTTGCAAACCGATATAACGAGTTCCACCACACCGGTGTACGTCTCGCCTTCAAGCAACCCACTTGAAGGATTTCCACTATTGGAGATTAGAGATACAACTTTGAGCAATCGCGGCTTCCTAGTGTCCCACACTCAAGAACCCAATCCTCACAAGTACAAGGGCACTCCACCCAATCTCACAATTACAAGGTTGAACCCTCAACCCAAACCTCTAGGAATTTTGGTGTTTGATGGTTACAATGATAACTCTCCAATAGAGTGGATACACAACTTAAAGCTCATACAAAAATAACTCTCAAAGAGAGGATATACAAATTTAGCTCACAAATTTCTTTCTCTCTAACTCTTAAATAACTCACTAAGAGAATATGCCAATATAGAACAAGAGAGAATGAGTAGAAGAGAATGAAGCAAGGAGGAAGAAGTAAGCAAATGGAAATGCTTCAATTGCTTGGTGTAAGTTTTGCCTTCAACTCCTTCTCTATTTATAGGCTCCATGAGGCATGGCATGTTGCAATATTAAATTCCTTGGGAGCTTGAACTTGGAACATGTGTGTCTCCATTCAAAATGGCATTGCAATTCCAATGAGCTTTTAATGTCTCCAAGAAGAACATGGCATGTGCATGTTTGATTTAATTCAAATTAAGTTGCATTACCAATGTGACATATGCATGTGGAGAGGGACAAAGTAATAAACCTTGCCTTGGGTCTTCCATTTTGTTTCAACCGAAGAGCACAATGTCTCCCTTTGAATTTCAAATGGTTCCAGCGTGCATTTAGGCTCCTGACAGCTATGTGAATCGATTCTTATGACATATGAATCGATTCATGTCATTAAAGTAAAGTTACTGGGCATTTTTCCATGTGAGAATCGATTCAAGGGTGGAAAGAATCGATTCATGCATTGAAAAACCCATCCTGGGCACTTGCAAAACCGTGTGAATCGATTCAGCTATAGAAGGAATCGATTCAAGCTATTAAAAATCACTTCCTGGAGCATTTCATTCGTAGGAATCGATTCAAATCATTATGCCTTGCCATGTGAATCGATTCATGCACCTGTTGCATGAATTTTGTGCTTTGTTTCATCCTTATTTGATATATGTTCAATCATGGTTCCAAACCTTTGATCCTTAGGCACTTTGATAAATTTATTTCACCGAATTTGAGCTTCTTTAAATGCCTTGAATCATTCTTTCAAATTCTAATATCAAACATAATTAATTTATCCTTAATCATATATGTTTGATCTTGATCCTTCATTTGTTGTGTCATTATCAAAACCTACATCAACATAAAAATACATGATAGAGGTTTATTAATCACATCACACCCCCACAATTTCTACCGTTATCGCGGTTTTGCGTTAATAGGTCATGCGCGTGCCTGGTAATTCATGAGTGCTCTAGAAATTTTGCCATTTAATTCCATAGGAGCGGCCGCACTCCACACTCACATAGATGTTTCCATCAAGTGTATAATGCACTTTTATACACCACCCATAAGGGATATGAAAACCATTAAAAGCTTTAAAGCTTAACCATCATTCAGTACAGTCTAGCACTTCTCACATACACCATAGGAAGAGAAAAAGGAAAGAGTGCTAGTAAGACTAACTAAGTGACTTGTTGTTACCCTTATGAACCTTCTTCATGGGATCTCCAATCACAAAGGTTGGGTTGCCATCACCGATAGTTACAAATGGCTCAAGTCCCATTCCTCTCGGTGTTTGCCTTACTAGTTTTCCACTTTGTGAGACTCGGGACCAAAATAATTTTGATCCATGATTTATAACTACATTATTTGATTATAATATATATGTACATGTCTTGAGATCTCAATATAGATACTATTAATTATTTTTGCCTATTGGCAATCACAATATAAAACTTAAGAAGACACATTTCTTCCATATGCTAAGAAAAAATTCTTAGCTAATTAGCCTTAAATTTTACCAAGTGATAAACTTGGCCTTCAATTCAATTTAGGCTACGCAGGTCTACTTGATAAATTTCAAGTGATGATTTTCTTCAGAGTAAAATAAATTACATGAAATAAAATTTAATCTTGACTAAATTAAATTAGTCAACATCACCATGTCCATAACATAGTGGAAAACTCCAGATAGACTAAATTAAATTAGTCAAACATCACTATGTTAATAACATAATGGAGAACTCTAAATCGACTAAATTAAATTAGCTAGTCAACATTACTATGTCAATAACATAGTGGAAAATATTAAATTAAGGAATATCATTCCGCATCTCTTTCAAGAGTAAAATAAATTTAATTTGAATTTATTCTCGTTTAATATTGGATTCAAGTGTCATCACCATACCATTAGTATGATGGAAATTCTCAACACACAATATGATAACACCATAGTTTATGCTATTTCTCAAACATACACTGTCATGACACTATAATTTATAGTATCTCTCAAACACTTCATGAATCTAATAAACACAACACATAAAAATTTATGGTTTCATAAAAATTAATAAACTCCTATTATAAATAATATCAAAGTTTTTTAGTACCTCCAAGTACTTTATAAGTTTTCTTACTTTATGAGTTCTACATAAATAGTAAAATTTCATACCAACTCATAGGTACACTTAATTCAATAAATGGCATACTCGTATCTAAGCAATAAAACATCCACTATATTTTTTCTTTTATTGATATTTCCGTAAGGAATGTTCATTGATTAATATTTCAATTTTCACAATAATTTTTCAAAACAATATATATGACAAGCATTTTGCAACCTGCTTCCTTATGATCAAACATTCAAAAACATATTGGTTTCCTTCCCAAGGATAGTGTACACATTTTCAAGTATCTAATTACTTAAAATATTTTTTCATATACATATGTTTATGTTCAAAATTCAATATTTAAATTATAATGCAACTCTATGTCACATATTATGCATACTTATAATTCATAATTAAACCAAAATCAATTAAAATTGACTGACTCATTTATGTCATATGTTCAAAAATTTAAAGCATATTCAAATCAACATATGAGTATGAGTCATTATCGATCCTTTTATTTACCAATCAATTGATACAACTGTATCACTTTAGTAAAGCCATTACATAAAACATTTGCATTTTACACAATGATAATATGATAAAGTTATTTACTATGATATAAGATTATATCAATAAACAAGATTAAGTTATTGAAAACAAAATACCGATGAGTGCTTACTATCTTTTAATAATACTTACTTCACATTTCATCAATACATTTTAAAGTCAACTATGTGAAAACATATATTTATGACATGTTACTGACACCAATTGCAAAATTTCACCAAGTAATATATAACATATCTCAAGAAATTTCAAAAAATATTTAATATGAAATGCAGATTTCTTTATGTTCATAACACCTTAACCAAATATATAGATAACCATTCTCTAGAGTAAAATAATTAAAAATAATAATAAAGATAAACACTATTTCTTAACTTAATATATTATAAGATTTTAGTCATTTAATTATTGTTTATATATGATTAAAATATTATACTTACAATTATTAAAATCCAAATTCCATATTAAAAATTATTGACACCTTAATTAATAGCATATTGCTATTAACAATAAAATCATGAGTTCATAGAACTCAACAAGCTCTCAACAATTTGGATGTACACATACTAGACAACAAATCCACAAATATTTCTTCAATTGAATGGTATCATTATAAGGGATCCCTATTGACATTGTACTTCATGGTGCAAACTTCTTGAGAAGTTTCACAAAATCATATTTTATGATAGCTTTACACTATCACACTTCCTTATAATTATACCTTAAAACATGTTTGTTGCCATCCAAATTTAGAGTTAAGCTTTCCAACGATATAAAAAGCTGGTTCAAACTCTATTTTTCCTTTATGAGAATAGTCACAAATATCACATCCTTTTTTTTATGTCATCATTTATATGCATAAAAGACAAGCCTTTTGCTATAAGTCAGGTACTTTTCTATAACTCGGTCCTTATCATATATTCACATCATCAGGCTATTGTGCCTGGTAACACAGTGGAGTTCTCAAAACATCCACCTTCATATTTCACCTCATATCAATTTTTTTTTAATTGTTCAAGTTTGGACCCTACTAAAACATCATTAAAAAAATATTTTTTCTCAGATTTTCATCCACACAAAGAAGCACTATTCCACTTTACAATTTATCTCCAAATAATTAAATTTTAGATTTAATTTCATGGTCAACCAATCATGCACGTCATTAGCACAATCACGCATAATTCATGTTTATAGCAACTAAACATTCTACAATCAACAAATAATTTTGCATGTACATATTTCACTATTTTAGCCACACCTTCTTAATAGCATAAAGATAATTGCCACGTTTGATTTCATAGAAGCTAATTTCATAATTTTCTAATTCAACACACCATTCATGATTATAGCAACAAAGACCATGAAATCATCACCACGCATATGTTTTCCAGTAGCCACATTAATAATTCTTTTTTCACTCAAAATTTAACATTCACAACAATTTTCAATATTATTATTTTGTACTTCATAATTTTCTAAATCTTATAACAATGTAAGCAATTGAAATTTGTTGCACATTAAATATAAGGAAACATAATTTATAGCAACATAACATAACTATGTGAATCTCATCATATTAACTACATAATCATACAACAACGTGCACTTCCACAACAATTTCATGGATTAATTTTTTATATATATAATCATAGAATTAGATTACAATTTAACAAACAGCTCGTAGGTACATTTAAACATCAATTGCACATCATATGAAACTAACCAAAAATAAGTATTAACATACCCGTGTGTTCATCAATGGAACAATGATATGACAACGAAAATATACGCGCTGGGTGCTACCATGCTTTGCGCCTTGTGGGACTGTGCATACAAGGGAATTGCTAAGAGAAGAAGAGGACGAGTGACACCTTACGTATTGGTGGAACCTCTTGTGAGAAATAAAGAAGTTGAAGACACCTTGCATGTCAAAGAATAGAGGAAAAAAATGGGGGGACGTACAATAGTGATTTGGGAAAAAAATCATTTTGGGAAAAAGGTTTATGTGAGTTTAGAAATTGGGAAAAGAAAAGAAAGGTTCTAATCAAATTTGTGGTTTCTCCAATCTTAAAGGGAAAAACAAAAATCAAGACGAGGGAAAAGGAAATCGATCTAAATCCTTAAGATTGTTGGGATAATTTTGTATTTTGTTGAGTTAAGACGTGTGGTAACACTGTCCTTAAAGGATTTATTCGCCTAAGGCGTATCCCCCAGGATATAACAGCTCCTTTCAGGATAGACCTAGGATCAGAACTAGTAGAAATAAATTTTTATGTAACCCAAGAAACAAGGAAACTGTATCTGTGTTTGTGTATATGCTATCTCTATAGGGAGAGAAAAACTATTAATTAAATAGGAGTGGAGTAGAGGTCAGTTAGATAATATCTGACTAAGTCAGAGATAATATCTAACCAACTTAGAGATAAGCTTTGACTAAGTCTAAAGATAAGATTTGATTTAGTCAAAGTTTATCTATAATTTATAAATAATATTTTATAAAAATAATTTATTACTCCTTTTTAATTAAAATAAGATAAAACATTATTTAAAACTTTTGAAATATACAATAATTTACAACAATTAATCACCCTTGTGAAAATCAAATCCGCATATTAATACCAGTGATGGTCCAACATATAACTTTAAGTGGAAAACTTATAATTGAAGCCTTAAAATATAACTACTATCTTTAATCTTAAATATAAATAAAAATAATTAATTTTATACATATTAAAAATAATGGTTGAAAATAGTTATTCATACTAATATTATTAAATGTTTAATATAATTTTTTGGGAATATAAAAAAATATGTTTCATAAGTAAATATTTAATGATATTTAAAAATATTAAAGCAATAAAGAAAATTCAAAAAGATTAAAATAGCGGACTTTAAATAAAATCACAACTTATATATATATATATATATATATATATATATACGAGAAAAATTTTCTCAGAGAATGAGAAGAATAAATGTAAACCGTTAGATCTTATTATAAATAGTTGAAATTAAAATATATTAATCATGTATCTTTTTAAGTGATTATGTAATTTTAAAAAAAATTAATCATAAATATTTATATATTATGGTACAACGTATATTTTCCCTTTACCTGGCTTAGAGTGAAAAGCATATTTTTGGAAATGAATGTGAACATTCACCAAAAAAAAAATGAATGTGAACCTTACCGGCTTGACTGTTAATAAACATATTATAGGAAGAGGTTATCTAAAACTAGAATTAAAAGTAGAAAACTTTTATTAAAAATTATAGGAAAATGTTAATAAACATAAAGAAGTTTCAGGTTCAATCACAATCAATAAGATTTTCTTAATCTTTCAAGAAGGTGAATTTTTTTTTGTTTATAGGGACAAAAGATTAGATCTAAGCATAAAAAGAATAGAATGTTTTGCTAATAAATAATTCATTTATTGATCTTAGACCTCTTTAGTCATTATAAACACCCTAAATTAGTGGAATGAGATGTGTCTACTTATCAATCTCTTGACTCGAAATGGTAGCAGGTTTCATTAGCATAAAAATGCCAAAAAGGTTGTGTTAGTTTCATTTGCGCTTCCACAAAACCGTATAAATTGATGAAAAACTAGCACTAATGTCTACGATTCTTAACCAAAACCGTTGACAACACTTTATGATTACTTTTGTCTACGATTCTTCATAATAACCACTGACATCAGTTAACAAAGGACACCTTTCGTCAAGGTTCCAAATAATAATCGTCGGTATTGGTATGTCAAATTCAAAGTTTCAATCCCTCGTGCGTATGTACATTTAAGTGATACTAATATTAAATCTACCATCATCCTTCACTCCAAGTCTAGACTATTCTTTCTCTCTCCCTAAACCCTCTCACTCTCATGCTTGATTTGTTTTGTGTTTGACCATTGTGCTTATTCCCATAATTCGTTCATGCCCACCAATTACACAACATGATAGCCCTACTCCGCTCCAACAAGAAAGGTGTGCATATTTCTCCATCTCCCCTTTTGCTTCTTCCCTTATCCTTCTTTCAAGTTCCATCTTCCTACAGTATGTCTCTTTGTGTATGAAGGCATTGACTAGACCTTTCTCATATCATTCATTTTGGCCTTCGTCCACTACTAGTAGTAAGAAAGGTAAGTCCTTTTTTTTTTCTTTGTCTCCCCCTTGTCTATTGAACTATAATATTTAAAAATTGTTGTGTTACTATGCTAGAATCTGTATCTATTAGACATTAATATTGCGTGAACACAAATCCTCAATTTATAGTTGTAAATTTAGCTTTATATATAGTGCTAAGAAATTAAGGAAATGGGATTAAATTAAGAGACAAAACAGGGTCATGCATTTGTGTACGTTGATAACTATTGTTTGCGGTTCCGCCCATAATCGCTGACAATACATAGGAAATGTCAGTGGGCGAGCGCTGACATTGTTATCAAGCCATTCAAGGGCTGGCTTTCCTATTTATTTGAAATCTTATCCTGTCGTCACCTTGTAAAAAGCTAACGTGACACCCAATTCTTATTTATATTAATAAATTAAGGACTAACCGACACACAAAGAGGTGAACTCACATTGTCTAAGACGTGAATAAACGAACATTTGAAAGAAATGGTGACAAACAAGGAAATCGGCGCATTTGGCTCTACCTCTCACGCTAAACCACCGTGGTTGGAACTTGTCTCACGCCCAGCATCTTCATTTTCTGCGTCTGAACTGCTGATTATAGTAGTAACGAAACCGCTGACAAAGACCTTTTTCTGTAGCAGTGTTTGAAAAAATATTTTAAAAGATATGATCATAGCATAATATCGGTATTAATATCAATAAGTTCATACCGGCATGTATCAGGTGAAATCCAATGTTATTACAATATCTCAAGGTATAATATTAAACATAACCTATAAATACTAGAATAAATCATAACACACTTGAGGTGTGTTAGAAATTATTGTGTCAATGACAACTTTAGAAAATACCGACACACAATATTATTACAAGAACAACTTTTAACTCTTATAAATACTTGTATTTATTAATGCAAATATACATTAATTTGCATGTGACACCCAAATTCATCCTAACACGAAAAATATTGAATTTGCAATAAATATCAAAAATAATTTTCTCATTAAACTTAAAATTATATCAGATCTCTACTAAACCGTTATATACATATATACATACATAGTTGTGGTTTAATTATACTAATCAAGTAAGTATCTATACGGAACATCTAATTAGATTAATTAATTAAAATAATTTTGAACAAAAAAAGATTTCAACTTCTATTTCTTTATCCTGTGAGATATTGCCCTTGTTAGATTATATGAATAAATAAAGGAACCTGGGTTCATGGGCAAGATATTGTCACGTAGCAGCTCCACTTTCGTCTTTTGCTGTCATTTTAAAAGTGTTAATTACGTCAGTTGAATGTCGTAGCCGGCTTTTCTTTTTTCCAATCTAAGTCTAATCATCATCATCTTTTTGTTAAGCTCATTCTCAACCAACTCACTATAAATACCCCAAATTGTCAAGCATTTTACCATAAGCTTTATCAGAAGCACTTTGCTGCTTGACTAGCTTTGGCCACAAATCTTACGTGGGTTCATCTTATCCCTTTATATATTTTTAAATACATTTTGTTTCTACCATTTTAACTACATTTATAACTATATGTTTTGTCTCAGAAAAACAAAAGAAAGAGGGAAAAACACAGGATATTTCTAAATTTCATCTCGAGGACATTTTTTAGAAAAAACATATAAGCAATCATCACTTTCATTTGGTGTTTTTTTGTTTGAAAAGACAGATAAAAGGAAAAGAAGAAAAAAAGAATGACCCGACACATAAGATATATAATACGTAATAGATAGAAAAAAAAAAGATAGTAATATAAAATAAAAAGTAGTATGATATCTAATGGGATTAATGTATGAATATTATTTTTGTCATTTTTATATTTTTTTCACTATTTTAAAGATATGAAAAAATTGTTTAATATTCTCTAAAATTGTGTATCAGGGTTCTTTGTAATGGATTCTGCAACTATGGATAATACAACAAATCATCTTACTACATGGGAAACAACCATTGGACCAAGAGACATAATAAGCAAGCTACATGAAAGCATTCTTGGTCACATCCTCTCTTTTCTTCCAACTATGGAGGCAATCCACACTTGTGTATTATCAACAAGGTGGATTGATGTTTGGACATCCATCACTGGTCTACAGTTCAATGATAGTTTGCTTTGTTTTGGGACTAAGATGCAAAAAGAACAGTTTGTGCATTTTGTGAACAGGGTTCTTCTTCACCTTGCCAGTTCTTGTATCCAAAGTTTCTCTCTTTGCTTAACATGTCACTATGATTCATCTCAGGTTAGTGCTTGGATCTCCTCTGTCTTAGAAAGGGGACTCCAAAAGCTTCATGTTCAATATGCCAATGAAGTACTTCTTTGTTGCCATTCCCTCTTTAGTTGCAGCTCTCTAGTACAATTGGTGCTTCAAATGAATTGCACTCTTAGTCTACCCATTTTGTCTTGTCTCCCAAATCTTCAACACCTTAGCATTTCTGGGATCAAACTTGTGAGTGAATCCTCTACTTTTTCAGAAGATATAATTCTTAGCTTCCCTGTTCTCAAAGTGTTTGAAGCTAGAGGGTGTGAGTGGTTAACTATGCAGAACATTAGTATAGAAGCACCTCTACTTGAAAGGTTTTCCATTGCAATATGGAACTCTCTATCTGATGAATCATATAAACCTTCCATCAAGATTTTTGCTCCCAATCTCACAGATTTCTCTTATGAGGGTGATCTCGAGCAAGCTATCATTCTATTGAATTCTTCATCAATTCGTAGTGCTTCTATTGTGGTTGTCCTTGATGAAGACAAAAAGGACAGAATGGAAAAACTTAGGCTTCAAGCACATAAGCTTCTCAGTCATATCCGTGAAGTGGAGTGTTTGAAATTATTATTTTACAAGGTATGTCGTTTTCAATTAATATGCGGATGAAATTGGTTTTAAAACAACTCAAAATCACAATGTTTTTAAAAATGCATTATAAAAAAAGTCAAAAATTATTATGTTTAGACGAAGAAATTGTAAAATTTATAATGTATTTTAAATAATATAGAAGTATTTTAAGATTATCATCAACTTTCAAAACTTTTTTATGTTTGTCTAACTCATCTTATATTATAATCTATCATTACTTATATATTAGATTCTTTTAATAATTATTTTTATTATTAATTTAATAATTTTAGAATTTAAAATTTCTAATCCAAACACAAGATAAAAATGTAAATTTTTGCATATGGTACAGGTTTTGATGCACGCTGGAGATATTTTCACCTATCTACCTACTTTTAGAAGGTTGACTTACCTACAACTAAATGAGGTTACTGGTGAAGCTCTGCTTAACTTGTTGTACAATTCCCCAATTCTTAATACTCTTGTTTTACAAAATGTAAGTGTTGAACTCTTGCTGTGGTTTATATAAGTATAAAATGCTTGTTTATTATTAAGGATGACACATTTCTTCTCAGGGAATATCTGAATCAAACAATGATATGTTGTCTACTGCATCAGTGCCTCATTGCTTTATGTGTAGCCTCAAAGATTTTCAGTTCCAAGGGTTCAATGTACACGACCAGAATGAGCTTCTTCTAGCAAAATTTGTGATGGCAAATGCAGCTGTTTTGGAGCGAATGATGATTTCTACAGCTTTTTGGCTTCGGTATTCAGATATTGACATGAACAATGTTAAGGAGCAGATACTCTCATTTCCCAAGTGTTCCAGCTCTGCCAACATGCAATTCACCAATCCTTGAAATTAAAGCCACAATCTTTTTTCTTTTTTCCTTTTATCCTCACCACTCATTTCTTCTTCTTCCCTTTTTCCATCTCACTTCTCTCTCCATCATTAGATAAACCTTATTATATCCCTTCAAAAGTCACACCTTATTATATGCATGTACCTTCATAAAAATTCATCAATATATGACATGTTCATCTTCCTTAAAATAGTTTTAAACAAGGGTTTATTTTACATAGCTTATTATAAAATCATTCATCTTTCTTCAATTTTACATTACTATTCTACTGGACGATCATCTAATCATATGAGACTTAATCTTATCTTCATCTTTTAATATATAATAACATTTTAATTGAGCATAGTTTTTAAGTAAAGTTTATTAGTATAATTATTTATTTTTTGGATTTTTATATTAAATATTAAAAAAATCTTTAGAGATTTTTATATAAAGGGTTAGTATTTAATTATATAAAGGTAAAATGTGAGAGTTGGTGGTCATAAATTTAGTTAAAAACTTAACCACTGAGGGATATATACATAATAGGATACATCATAAAGATTTTTTTAGATAAGAATAAGAGGAACAGTTTGAATCGTTAGAATTTATTATGAATGGTCAAAATTAAAATATATTGATCATATAATTTTTTAAATAATTATATGACTTTAAAAAACTTTTAATTACGATTATATATATATATATATATGATTGTATGACTCATATTTACCCATCTCACGTGATACAACATTTCTTATACATCTTTATATTTATATTTATGAGAAATACGACTTGGTACGAAATTTGTCAAAGTCATACTAATAGAAAATATTACGTTACACGTGCCAATTAAAATATACGAGAACTACAACTTGGTAGGAAATTTGCCAAAGTCATACTAATAGAAAATATTACGTTACACGTGCCAATTAAAATATATGATAAAATACTTCTTGTACGAAACAAAATTTGTCAAAACCATCCTAATAGAAAATATTACGTTACACGTGCCAATTAAAATATACGAAAAGTACTACTTGGTATGAAATCATACAAATAGAGATACTAGTATAATTCCCTTGTTTATACATGGTTATGCATAATTTCAATTTTTATTTATTTTATTAAAAAATTTCAACAAAAAATATAAATAAAAATTATAAAGTATTTTATAAATAATAGCAATGAAAAACATATACAATCATAATTTAATTATTTTTATTTATATGCTTAAAATTTTCAAATTAAAAATATGTGTAAGTAATTCTACAAGTTATTGAGAAAAATGTATTTTCAAAAAATAGGAAAAATATATAAAAATGAAAAGTATAATAAAAGAAGTTATTAAAATGATATATAATTAACCACAAAATATTTAAGTTGGTAAAAAAATATGCAAATGAGTGTACCAAAACAGTTACAGTAAACTGATTTTGGTTGACTTTTAAAATTTCATTCATTGAAATAAATATTATTTTACTATTATTGATCCGGTCTCAATACCGGTATCCGATCTGCTATACATATTTCAACGTCTTTGATAAGACATCTACGTGTAACCGGTGTCATCGGTATACATCCGGACTGTAATTCCGTATCAGGCGTTCTCCCTATACCGGTTGTTCAGGATAACACCATGACACCGGACAACACACACGACACTGTGCAAAAGACAAGGATTGTTGCTACAGGGATCGATCAATAATTCCCTGCACTACGATCCAAATTCTGCTCACGGGAATGGTCAACTTGTTCCCTAATCCTAGTCTACATTCTCTATGCTCAATATAAAATAGCCACTTGACCCAATCATGCAGGTAAGTGCGCAGTATAATAATGCTAATGGGAGTTGGTGGTTCCCCACCAACGAGTCCTCGTAAATCGAGCCAATCAGGTATATGAACTAACTTCATGATTGAAGTTAGGGATCTTCTTCTTCTTCAGCTCTTTTACGACTGATTCCTCTCTGAATACATTCCTTACTTGGAATATAATCACTGACTTGAGCGTCGGAGAATCTTTGCAGGTGACACCACCATTCGCCCACTTCAACGCGATAGGTCGGTATAAAGGATCTCCAGGACACCCAATCCGCCTTCTCCACCCAAGGACAACGGATACATATATCGGATACACATACATCCGGTCTACTAGACGATATTGACATACTATTCGTGACTGGCTTGAGATCGGATCTATTGACCCCGGTCCAGGACAGATCATTGGCACGCCCAGTGGGACTCGATAAAGTTATTCCCATATCCTTTGACAGAGCAGGTAATCCACAATGGAAGGCGAAGCACAAGACTTCATGGAGAATCAAGCTGAAGGCAGAACCAATCCTAATGCCTTCAGAAAACTCAACTTCGATTCTCATGGGGGCAGCTCAAAGAAGATAGTAACTGTGTCTGATCCTGATCCTCGCGATGAGTTGATCAAACAACTTCAGAGGGAACTCGCTGAATTGCGAAGAGAAAAAAGGCAAAGCGAGGATAAAGAGTCATCTCGCACGCGAAACACTCCCCACACAACTGATGGCGAAAAGTCCACCACTCTTCAGTACTCAAAGATCCCAACGTTTGAGGAGGGAGAACAAACTCGCGATTCTGAGGATGCAGCTTCCCGAAGGAAGAGAGATTCAACAACAGCACCCCCATTGTCTTACAATCTGAAGGTTCCTTTTTCAAGGAGACTTATGGGCATCAGCATCCCCAAGCACCTTCAAACCACTCAACCACTTTCCATCGGAAAGTATAATGGTGAAACTGATCCAACTAAGCACCTTGATGCTTATGTGTTTGAAGCCATGTACTTGGGGGCTGATGAAGACGTGATGTGCCGAATGTTCCCTCGAACATTGTCTGAGGAAGCCCTCGGGTGGTTTAAAGGCCTGCCTTCTGGATCCATAGATTCTTGGACGGAAATGGCAGCTGCCTTTGAAACCCACTTTGTCATCTCCAGAGACGTACCCAAGACGTCTCATACCTTGGCTCAGATTAAGCAAAGTGAAACTGAAGGCTTAAAAGATTTTTTGAAGAGGTTTTATAAGGAAGCAGCCCTGGTTCCTAACCTCACAGAATCTATCAAGCTACATATCGTAATTGAGGCATTGCAGCCAGGATCAGCTTTTGCTCTTTCATTAGCAAAGAGCCCCCCAGCAACTTTTGAGGAGTTCAGGAAAAAAGCCTCAAAGTATGTGAGCATAGAGATGCACTTGGAGGCAATGGCTGCAAAGAAAAAGCCACCAACACCATCTCCCCAAACCCAGAAGGGTAAGGAAAAGACGAGGTCAGAACGCATGGAGAGGCCATTCACCAATCCTAAGGTGGATAACCACCCTCCTCGACCTTGAGAAAGGCATGTCAATTCCTTCAGCCATTATGCACAGTTATCTGCCAGACCATCTCAGATTTTGAGAGAGGTCGGATGGCCAGTTTTCAGCACATATGGCATCAGGAGACCAGCCCCTATGAAAAGACCAGGAAATTCACGAAAGTACTGTGATTTTCATGAACAAAATGGTCATTCCACTGATGAATGCCAAGCTCTAAAGAACGCGGTTGAGACGCTAATTAGAGAAGGCAAATTGAAGCAATACCTGTTCAAAGAAAAATCCTTTGACAGGGCAGAACGGAATGAAAAAAGAGAAAGAGATCCCGACGATGGGGATGACAACAACCCCAGTCCGGTTCGAAAGTTCTCTGCTGCAGAGAAGCAAAAAGGTGTAATGACCGATAATGCAGCACAGAAAGACAGCATGCCCCAGCAACAACGTCAGGGCCGACGTGAAGTCATTGACATGATTGCTGGAGGGTTCGCTGGAGGAGGAGCTTCAATTACAGCCCGTAAGAATCATCACAGAATGATTCTATCTGTGCAAGGGAAAGTCAAACACAATCGCCCTTACAGAGGAGGAATTAAGGCTCCCATAATCTCTTTCTCTGACGAGGATTTTGGCCCAACCGTTCCTGGTGGTGACGATGCTGTAGTCATCACTGCTGTGATCGCCAACAAGGACGTCCGAAGAATCCTTGTTGACCAGGGAAGTTCCTGCGATGTTATTTTCTATAATTGCTTTGAAAGAATGGGTTTTAAAGACTCAGATTTACAGCCTTACACGCAGGAACTAACAGCTTTCAATGGCGCAAAGCAACTAACTAAAGGGTATCTTGACACCCTTATCTCGTTTGAAGGCGAACCAGGAGCCAGGACGGTTAGGTCTCGGGTGCTAGTGATTGATGTCAAATCACCATTTAATGGCATCATAGGCCGTCCTACTCTGAATGCAATGGAGGCAGTTGTATCAACCCCACATCTCCTTATCAAGTTCATTGACAAGGATAATGCTGTGTCGTCTATCCGTGGTGATCAAGAGATGGCTAGGTACTGCTACAACCTTAGTCTCAACATGACAAAGCTGGACGCCTCCAATAAAAAGAGGAAACTTAATGATGCTGGAACATCGGCTGAATCCGTAAGTCTTGTCGACCTGGACCCTAGAGCGGATTTGAACATTGATCCGTTCAACCCATCAAAGCCCACACCGGATGGAAATTCCAGGGACATTGTCTTAGGAGATTCTCCAGAAAAGATCACCCATATCAATGACAAGCTAGATACTGAAATAGAGCAGCGACTGCTGGCTCTCTTACAAGAGTTTAAAGACCTCTTTGCATGGACTGCAGCCGATATGCCAGGCATAGACCCTGAATTCTGCTGTCATAAACTTTCTGTCTATCCAGAGACGAAACCTGTGGCCCAAAAGAAAAGACGATTGGGCCCAGAGAAACAGAAAGCAGCTTGTCAGCAAACTGAGGAATTGCTGAAGGCCGGATTTATCAAGGAAATCCGATATTCCTCTTGGCTTTCGAATGTGGTGATGGTCCCTAAATCCAATGGTAAATGGAGAATGTGCATCGACTACGTGGACCTCAATCGCTGCTGTCCAAAAGATCCTTATCCTCTTCCTAATATAGATCGGATGGTAGATGATTCCTCTGGTTACCAATACCTGAGCTTCATGGACGCTTATTCTGGTTACAACCAAATTCCGATGTGCGAAGATGATCAAGAGAAGACAGCTTTCATAAATGATCGTGGTGTCTTTTGCTATACAGTCATGCCCTTTGGCCTGAAAAACGCTGGGGCGACATATCAGCGCATGATCAACAAGGTTTTCGAAGGTATGCACACCAAACTTGTTGAAGTATACATTGACGACATAATAGCAAAGACACCGGTTGGTGGCGATCATATTGAAGACCTGCGCCAAGTATTCACCCGTTTGAGACAATTTAACATGAGGCTGAACCCAATGAAGTGCACATTTGCTGTCCCTGCTGGGAAATTTTTGGGTTTCATGTTAACTCAACGTGGTATAGAAGCCAATCCAGGGAAGTGCCAAACGATTCTAGACATGCAAAGTCCTAAGAATCTCAAAGAAGTCCAATCCCTGAATGGCAAGGTAGCAGCTTTGGCACGATTCATGCCGAAGATGGCTCACAGGTCGCTCCCCCTGTACAAAATACTGAAAAAGTCCAAGAAATTCGAGTGGGGACAGGAACAAGAAAAAGCTTTCCAAGAGCTTAAGGAGGTGTTGTCCAAACCTCCCATTCTCACAAAGCCTGAGCCCGAAGACACACTCATTCTATACTTGGCTATTTCAGATGAAGCTTTGAGCGTTGCCTTGATAAAAGAAACTCCTGATGGACAAAGACCGGTCTATTTCACTAGCAAGACCTTGCAAGGTGCTGAGATCCGGTATCAAAAAATTGAAAAGGCCGCCCTCGCTGTTGTTTGGGCTTCACGACGGTTGCGTCCGTACTTTCACGCCCATCCAATCATAGTGAGAACGGATTTGCCACTCCGTTCTGTCTTAATCAAGCCCGATCTTGCTGGGAGGATGATCAAATGGTCTATTGAACTCTCTGAGTTTGATATATCCTACGAACCCCGCAGCGCTATTAAAGCTCAAGTCCTGGCTGACTTTATTGTGGAAATGACAGGGACTGATCCGGATTACCCTCGAGTCCATTGGACCATTTACGTTGATGGTTCATCAAACCAAAGAGGCTCTGGAGCAGGTGTAGTTCTCGAAAGTGATGACGGAGTACACCTGGAGATCTCCCTTCGTTTCAATTTCAAAACATCCAACAACCAGGCTGAGTACGAAGCTTGCTTGGCCGGGCTAAGAGCTGCAATTGACATCGGAGCTTCTGAGGCGACACTCTGTAGCGATTCACAGCTGGTGATTTCGCAGATCTTAGGAGAATATCAAGCTCGCGAACCTCAACTCCAATTATACTTGAACTGTGTCAAGGAGTTGACTGAGAAATTCTCAAAGGTGGAGTTCAAGCATGTTCCACGAGAAGAGAATACGAGAGCAGATATACTCTCCAGGTTAGCAAGCACTAAACGACCGGGTAGCACCACTACTCTGGTTCAAAGCACGCTAACGTCGCCCAGCATCCCTCTTTTCCCTTCTCTAAACGCCATAATGACTGACTCCCTTTACGGAGATACATGGATGGCTCCTTACATCCGTTATCTGGCTGATGGACAGCTACCCACAGATGAGAAGGAAAAGACGAGGTTAAGGAGAGAATTACCGTATTTCACTATGATTGATGGTAATCTCTACAGAAGGGCACTCTCTGTGCCCTATTTAATTTGTCTCAAAGAGGATGAGGTGCAAGGTGTAATGGAGGAAGTGCATGGAGGACAAAGTGGACACCACGCCGGAGGAAGAAGCTTAATGCGAAAAATCCTCAGAGCTGGATACTGGTGGCCCACAATGAAGCAAGACTCCATTGACTTCGTCAAAAAATGCGACGCTTGCCAAAAATTCTCTAACCTACACCACACACCGGCGGAAGAACTCTTCACATCCGCTGTTCCATGGCCTTTCTACCAATGGGGATTGGATATTTTGGGCCCCTTTCCAACTGCTCCTGGGGGCATCAAATATCTCATTGTAGGGGTCGACTATTTCACTAAGTGGATAGAAGCAGAGCCGGTGGTGCATATTACTTCAGCCCGAACTCGCCGTTTCATGTATGAAAACATCATAACACGGTTCGGGGTCCCAGCACGGATTGTCACAGACAATGGCACCCAGTTCACGGATAGAAAATTCACAGATTTGCTTGAAGGGTTAGGAATAACCCAAATATTCTCATCCGTCGAACATCCCCAAACTAATGGTCAAGCTGAAGTGGCCAACAGGGAGGTGCTTAAGGGACTAAAGAAACGCCTTGGTGAAGCCAAGGGCGGATGGACAGACCAGCTGTGTCATGTCCTATGGGCATATCAGACAACGCCTCATTCATCCACCAACGAATCCCCATATCGCCTAACATACGGGGTCGAGGCAATGATACCTGTGGAACTGCAAATTGCTTCCACAAGAGTTAAGTACTTCTCTGAAGAAACCAACAATGCTAACTTGGCATCTGAAATGGATGTCATACAAGAACTCAGAGAAGACGCTTTCATCAGAGATCAAGCCATCAAAGCCAAAGTTGCTCTCCGGTACAACAAACGAGTCCAATCAAGGACTTTCAACGTTGGAGATTTGGTTTTGAGGAAAGCAAGTATAGGGAACAAATTCGCCCATCAAGGCAAATTAGCCCCAAACTGGGAAGGCCCATACAGGGTATCCGAGGTCACTGGCAAAGACTCTTATCGCCTTGAAAACCTTGATGGCACTCCAATCCGAAACAAATGGAACACCCAAAACTTGCGCATCTACTATAGCTAGCTGTTTCTACACTCTCCTATCCTTATCTTGGATTGAATACTGGAGAATTTATTTTCACAGCTACGCTCTCCTTGTAATTCTTATTTTTGATTTAATAAGAATCTCTCATAACAATTTAACTCTTTCGAGTTTTTCTTATGCTGTGATTTTCAGTTTATCCGGTGTACAAAAGCATATTCAGGACGGATGATCTCAGCTACTTATTCTGTAGTTGACGATGTAACTCTTCGAATATGCGCAACGCACAAGAGCATACTCAGGACGGATGCTCTCAATTACCCATTCTGTAATTGACGATGTAACTCCTCGAGTGTGTAAATATTGAAGGCCCAGATTGTAGGATTAAACCGAACTCTGGGTACGGTTAGTAAGTTTGGCTGAACACCGGTGAAGGCTCAGATTGTAGGATTAAACCGAACTCTGAGTACGACTAGTAGGATAAACCAAACGTCGGTGAAGACCTGAGTTGTAGGATTAAACCGAACCTCAGGGCATGGGTTGTAGGGCTGGTCCTTCTTCAAGGCCACAAACCGAACCCCATTCGAAGACTACATGGGTTGTAGGGCTGGTCCTTATTCAAGGCCACAAACCGAACCCCATGCGAAGGCTTGGGCGCAGTAAGCTGGTTTTTCTTCAAGACCACGCTGAACCCCAAGTGACGGGCGCAGTAGGTTCAGGATTAGCCCTGATCTGAACCCCGTATCGAAGGCTCGGATTGTAGGATTAAACCGAACTCTGAGTACGACTAGTAGGATTAACCGAACGTCGGTGAAGAATCGTCATTGGGTAAAACCAAAGACCAATTGAAGAACGGCTAGTAGGATCAAACCGAACCCCAAACACAACAAGTAAGTTATACTGAACTCCAGATTAATACTTTCTTATGAAGTTCTTTATTTGGAAGTTTTATAACTAACTCATGAACTCCGACACAAACAATTCACTCGGGTACGCCACAATCTAAGGCATATTCACCTGAAATCTCTCAGTCGGAAATATTTGAGGAGGAATGTCTATTTTAAATCCTCACTCTTAAAAACTCTCACGAGAAAATTTTACTCAGAGTTTATTCAAAGTGATAATCACCCAATGATACTGGGGGACAACATAAAAGGTTTAACGAATATCTTGAGGAATGAACTCTCGTCTAAACGATCTCACAATCATTCCCCTTAAACCGTTCTTGTAACAATGATGTGTTCCCTCATCAGCGGTGACCTTATTATGAAATTCATCTTGCATGTATAAGTCCGGTATGTAGATTTTGTTTTACAATCCGATCTTCATTACTTAAATCCGGAATGATACAATACACATGCAATCCCTCTATTAAAGTTGTTTTTCACTAAACAAGAATGGAGGTAAAAAACTCTTTTATTGATTAAATGAGAATTACAATTCGTGTAATAATCCGGAGCTGATCCCGGAACACAGCGAATTTGAATCAATAAAATGAAAAAGGAAACAGGGAAGGGCGCTACTTTCTCTGGCTTGAATCTCTTTCTTTCCCTTTGCCTCTGCCTCCGGCCTTGCCTTCTTCAGTGCGAGAGCTCGTTCCTGTGCTTATGGGCTTCAGGAATGAAGGTCCCATCGATTGGCCTGCAGGTAAAGGAGCGAACTTATAAGGAGTGCTAGGCGGACTTTCATGACGCTTATCAACTATGGCCACCAGTTTCCCTTGATGAAACTCATAGAACGGGTCAATACCATTCAGATTAAGTTTCACCTTAGGATTCCGGTATTGAATTTGACGAACAGCCAACCCAAAGGATTCCTTGACTGCCTGATCGCACATATCCACAGCCTCGTCAAATTCCGCTTTTGTGTCCGCCAACTTTGAGAGCAGCTCCTTCTCCTTACGCGACCAATCTTCGGTTCCTCGAGCATAAACAACTTTGACTTCCTTAAGCTCCTCTTCCAGCTTTGAAGAGCGTTCCTTCTCCGCACAAAAACCGGAGTGGAGGTCGGAATTGATTTTCTTTTGATCAGCTACTTGGGCCTCCAACTCCTTGGCAAGATGTTTTAGCCTGACAATTTCTTCATCCTTCTTATATCCTTCCTCTTTGGAAGCTTCTAATTTACTTTCTAAACGAAGGATGGTTGCCTTGTCCTTAGCAGCAGCAACGCTAAGGTCATTAACCTTGCCAACCAACGAGCTCAGCCTCTCATTCTCTTCTGGAAGCTTGCGAACCGATCTTAGGAGCCCGGATAATTCTGCCAGGTGCTTCTGTCCGGCATCGCAAGCTTTGGCTACTTCATCGCTCATCAGTGAAGGCTTCAGCTTATACGGAATCTCAGGAACGACCTCAGGAACAGAACCCTCGTATACCAGATATTGTGCAAGACCGGAGCTACTTTGAAGGGGGCGAGTAACTTTTGGTGCAAAGTAAGTCGTTATTGGCTTTGCACCATAGGTGATCCCGTCGCCAGGAGCATCCGGAGTGGACCCTGCATCCAGAGCGGATCTTTCCACTTTCTTTCCCTTTGAAGGCTCCGGATCAGCACTCTCACTTGAAATTTTTTGTTTTTTCGGAGAAGGTTGACGATCCAAGGTCCTTGAGGAACCGCGTTTTATAGTTTTCTTCTTTTCTCCGACCTTCTCAGCCGCAACCTTCACAGATCCGCCCTCCAGTAAGGGAATATCGTCACCTGCAGATGAGGTTAAAATGATGGTCTCCGCTGTGGCTTTCTTCGAATTCCGTTTCGCCTGAATGTCATTTTCAGCTGCCACGGAATTCGCTCCAGCTTTGAGCCCCTTCAGTTTTTCCATCTCTGGAGACGCAGCTTCAATTTCAACTGCAAAACCAAGCAACACGATTAGAAATCAAATACTTCAAGGCATGATGCGATAAAATATGAATATTAGCAGGAAAATTACACAGATATTCCTCGCGGGTAGACCACGATCCTAACAAACGCTTGCAAGAGAAAAATTGATGCGAGGCGGTGTAAGATTGAAGGGCGGAAAGAACGGAAACTGAAGACGGGCTTAGTTCATCCTCCTCAGTGTAGTACGCCTGGGAGGTCAGCAAAAAGTGTTCATGCGTCCAAGCCACTGGGAACTTCGGAAGCCCATCTTCAGTTAACCAAAAAACTGACTCGTCAGGGTGAACGCTAATCTTCGTGAAATAGGACTTGAATGAATGTCCATCAACTTTGGCGGAGTCAGTGTACGCCTCAAAGTTGATAACCTTTGAGAGAGTCCGGAGGGATATCAAGCTCACTCCCCCCTTCTCTTTATTTACACGACGGACCACTTGGGCAAAATAAAAGAGCATGGCCACCGTCGGCTTGAAGTTGAAGTGCTCCCCAAGCACTTCAAGAGAGCGGATTAATCCCCATCCGTTGGGGTGAAGCTGTGAAGAAGCGCAGTCCAAGAATCTCAGAACCCCCATCTGAAACTTCGAAAGGGGAAACCGCACACCAAGGTTCAAAAATAAAAAGTCATACATATACAAGGACCTTTCGTCCGGGATATGACAAATTCGATCGGATGGCAACGGGGCTATCACCACGAAGCAATTCTTGTATTTGTCCTTCTTGAAGACAGTGAAACGCGTCTCCAGCTCCGCTCCTCCCTCTCGAGCATGAACTGATGCTATTTCACGAAACTCCTCAGCCACCCAGCTGAATGGGCGTTTCTGTTGGAATTTCACCCAGTCTATCCGGTGTGCAACCACATTGCATAGGCCGGATTGGGTCTTCAAGATATACTTCTCAGAAGGAGATTCCCCTTCAGACGATTTCCTCCCAGTAGCTTTCTTTGTCACCATTGTGAAAGCTTTGATGCTGCGATAAAATTTCACATCATCAGAGAGATACAAATCCCCACTCTCAACACTCTCATTGGAGGAGGAAGACTCTGAAGAGGGTATAATCACCCTTCGCCTCTGATATTGCGACTCCTCCCTCTCTGTGTATTGCGGCCTCGACTGGAAGATCACTGGGATCCTCCCACCACGAACACTAGGGCTTTGAGCCAAAGCCCTTCCTCCTCTTCCTCTACGGCTAACGCCACTGAAGCTAACACCCTTCCTAGGCATTCTCAAATATTGAAAAGAGATACAGAAAATGAAGGGAAAGTGGTTACCTAAGGACTGTGAATTGAAATTCACGGAGGTGGACACGAAGAACTTCTTGGAACTTTTGCAGAGGTTCGTCAAAGAAGCAAGAAGAAATGGTAACTGAGAATTGCCAAATATGCCTATATCAGGGCACCAAAATTTTTCAAATACCCATTAAACATAACCTGTCATTTACCCCCAAACGACTTCCCGTTTAGTGGACCAAAATTGTCGTTTAGTACATCAAGGCGCGAAGATGCCATCATTTCGTCACAAAGCCATCGAAATGGGCCTATTAAAACCAAATACTAGGCCCAACAAGACTATACGTGACAGTTACTAAGGCATGCGCACTTAATGCAATAATGGCGCGCCCACGTGAATTAAGGCATTAAATGTCCAATCATTAGAAACGTGGCCACCATTACCCGAATACCAAGGGTTGCGAAATTCGATAAACTTCTGATATTTCCATTGACGAATCCGCCCTTAAAATTTCATCACTACGGAACATGGTTCCCAGAACGGATATTTACACTTCGGTGCAAATCCGAAATCCAGACGTACAATGATCAATATAGCTCATATGAGCAAGACAACTGCTTCCTCACATCAGCTAGGGGGCTAGTAGAGGTAATACTCGGATTTCGTCTCGGATTTCGGATGGATGCGAAAAAATTCACCAGGACGGATGATCTCAATCACATATTTTGTGATTCGATGATGTAACTCCTGGTGTGAATCATTCCAGGACGGATGATCCCAATCACCTATAAAGTGATTCGACGATGTAACTCCTGGTATGAACAATTCTAATCATCATTCTTACGATGAAAGTATTCACTCAATCCGTAATCCTACAATTGAAAAATGTCTCCAGGACGGATTATCTAAATCACCTAATCTGTGATCTGATGATGCAACTCTTGGTGTTGTGTACTTTTCCAGAACGGACAATCTCAATCACCCATTATGTGATCTGACGATGTAACTCCTTGACATGGTGTACCTGCCCAGGACGGATGATCTCAATCACCTATTCTGTGATCTGACGATGTAACTCCTGGCGCCATACACACCTCAAGGACAGATCAATTATTATTATGATTATTATTATTATACTATATAATAGTAATAATGATATAATAGTAATAATGGTTATAGGTAGATATAATATAATGTCAATGATTTTTAAATAAATATTTATGATAATTTTTATATAAATAATTATAATGATAGAATAAATAATATTATATTATTAGTATTAAATTATTATTAATAATATAATCATAATGTAGTAATAATTAAATAGCAGTTTAACGACCACAACATTAATAGAAAGAATGTAACATTATTTTAATTTTAAAAAATAGTAATGACAACATGATTTTTTATTATTTTCCATTTTCATAGAATAAAAATAATATGATAATATTTATCTTTATGTTATTATAAAATATGCATTATTTTATAAATAATATGTTAATAATAAATAACATGAATGGTAATTTTAGTTGAATTAATAGAATATAATTATAAATTCTAAAACTAGATTGTCATTATAAATATTTTTATAATAATTAATGATAAAAATATTTGTGTTCATATAATATTTTATACATGCTAAATAAATAATATAAAATACTTTTATATTATTATAATTATAGGTAATAAAAATAATAAACTAAAAATAATACAGTAATGATAGCTATATAGTAGTAATAATATAGTATAATAAAAGAAGTAGAAATCATATAATAAAATATAATATGATATGATAATTTTAGTAGGGAAAATTTTAAAGGGAAAGTAAAGAGAAAAACCTTGAATTATAGTACATATAGAATATAGATTATATATTAACGTTACATGCGCCAATTAAAACATATATAAACAGAATTTTCACTCGTCTATGTTTCTTATTTCTCGGCTAACTACAAAGAGAAGGTGTAAATTATATCTTTTAAATATTTTTCATCGTATTCTTTAAATCGTTTATTTAAATAACTATTATGAAAAGTGTTAAAATTAATATTTTATATCGGTTATTTTAATAATTGATGTAAAAAAATTTATATTGATGATTAAAATAATCAATATAAAAAATATACATAATTTTTACACTAATCCTTTCAATAACAAGTGTAAAAAATATTTTTATATCAAATATTAAAATAAATGATCTAAAAATATTTAAAAATTAATATTTTATACTAGCTATTTCAATAAGTTTATATTGAATATTGAAATGGCCTATAAAAAACATGTGTTTTTTACTCTGTAACTGATGTTTACATCAATAACAGATATATGAAATTAAAAACATATAAATGCCTCCTGTTGTCTATTGTTTATTGCTTTTAGAAATTTGTAACATGATTATTTTATTTATTTGAAAAAGAAAAGTGATTTTATTTCGTACTAAATAGTTAAGATTTTCGTAATTTGGTCAAATTTTCAGTTTTGATTTTTATTTTTTATGGGTTTTGATTTTTTATTATTTAATCTATTAAAATTGATCTTTTAAAGACATAAATAACACCCTTATATTTTAGATATAATTTTAAACATTTATAACCCTAAACCCTACCCCAGTAGTCCTTCAAAAATTGAATGTATTACTTTTTTTACGTTTGAATTTATTACTAGTCTTTGAATGATTTAAATAATTATAAGTCCTCCATGAGGACTTTTGGTCTTTATGTAGGATAGGGTTGGGCAAAAAGTAATTTTGGTTGGATACAAATATAAAAATAAAAGGACAAAAGCAAAGTAAGAATTCTCCAGCAGTAGTTGACAACTTGACTATTTTGTTCAAATACGAAGAAAATAAATTTAATAAAATATCTTTTAATAAAACGGACGACCTGAGTCAAATTCTTTATGAATTTTAATTTGATAGGTTTAATCTGCTAAATCAATAAAAACAAAAAGATAAGGGATAGTCAAAGTTAAGCAACTTGAAAAGTACAAGCTGTTATAAGTTATTAATTAAGTTAGTTGAAGTCCTCTTAGTATTTGAGTAAGGTTTAAGGTTTTTTTTCTTTAATTTAACCATATTATTTTTATTAAAAAATAATCATGTTCGAGTTAAAAATATTTATATTATAATGGCGTCAATTGTTTCGACAAAAATATTTTTCATCCACAAAACTTAAAAAAAAATCTTATTTAAAAGAAATTAAATATTTAATGCTTGAATTAATTACTTGATGAAGAAAGGTTTAAGTTTGAGTAACCTGTAACACATCAGCAAATCTATCTATCTTAATAAGTGTGTTAGGTAACCTTGAACTCGATTCCTACGCTTTTCAAGTTGTTTAACTTTTGTACTATGTACCCATTTATAACCGCAATAAACTGAAATTTTGGGTTTTGCTCACCCCCCTCAACCATTATTATTTTCTATTACCATTATCAATTAATAAATTTAACATATATATAATTACTACAAAATATTTCATTCTCTTTTTATAATTTTACTATAGAATCATTGGCTATTTTTAATGATTCAAACAATCATAGAGATTTTTAAATCATTTTTCACTTAATACATTCAAACATATATAATAATTAATTAATTATCACTATAATTAATTATAAATATAATAAATTATTAAAATAATCTCTAAAAATAATCTTACTCATTTTTTATTATTAAAACACAAAAATATACCATGGTTCACGTAAATAGTTTATAATAAAACTAAGAAAAATTTGCTCTAAGTTTTTTGGTTATATGAATAATTATACACTTAAATCAAGTTGCTTTATACCTACCCCAAAAATGAGGCTAACATTTCTATCTTAATCGTTGTAGTTGACAATGTGTTAGTGCAAGTGCAAGTTACATTTCTATTTTAATTTCGCACAAGTCTTATCCATCTCAATTTCTTTAGTGGACGTTTAGTTTTTTTAAGTTTCTAAACGATACTTGTTAACATTTCCTTAAATCAAGTTACTTTATACCAACACCCATAATTATACACTTATTGTTTTTCTCTCTAAAATGTTAAATAAAACATGTATTTTGTTTTTTTTAAAAATAAAAATCTACCTTAAAAGACTATCTTAACATAGTTAATATTTGACATGAATATAATTAGGACCCATTGTATTGACATGACAAAGATATGATAAGAAGAATATAATAGGATAAAATATCATAGTTCATGTTTGGTGTGCCAACAAGATCTTTAAGCTTACACATCATTTTGTTTATCTTATGGTCCTCTATAAGGAATACGTACTATATAACTATTGTTATTGTTGTTGTTTAAAAATATGTATGATAAGATAAGGAACATGTTTCTATATTATTAGTAGTACAAAGTGTTATTTTCATTCTTTATATGACATTTGGTTTTAAATATAAACAAATTTTAATAGAATTTTGTAGCCTCACAATATAAGCAAAAGTAAATTTTTTGAATGTTATCAAATGTTGACTACCAAATATCCTTATATATATATATATATATATATATATATATATATATATATATATATTTCAAAGAAAACCAATGTTTTATGTAATAAATGGTATTATGGGTATTTTAAAACATTTCATTAAATATTTAGTAACATTGATGTAAATAACTACTTTCAATCAGTATTCTTAACATGTGCAAAATTAGTTACTTTTACTTATATTTGGATCAGTGATAATATTATTTTTATAGTTATTTATTATTTTATTATTATTATTATGGTTGTTATTGTTATTTTTTATATTATATTATTAAATTTATTTTATTATTGTTATCGTTATTATTCAGATATGCATGGTAACATATTAGCAAATTGGATCTCATTAAAAATGTAATAAAAATTAATGAAAATTTAAATTATATATTTTAAAAGGTTAAAACTTCAAAGATAAAGATAAAATGACTCCGAGTACAAAATAATAATAATAATAATAATAATAATAATAATAATAATAATAATAATAATAATAATAATAATAATAATAATAATAATATATGGAGGTTAGGGATAAACTTGAAAGAAGTAAATAGTTGGTTGGGAATGTATCGAGTGAGTTTAATACAGTTGTTAATGAAGGTTGAGTTATAATGTAAGAGGGTTGAGGGGGTAGGCTGAAAAAAATGGTCAGGGGTTATTGTGTAAGATGGATGTTGATGTGGTTGAGATTCAGGAGACTAAGTTAAATAATATAGATGAACAAGTGGTGGAATTGCTATAGTGAGGTTCTGAGTTTAAGTGGTGTGCTTCTCCGACAGTTGGTATGGCTTGGGGATTGTTGGGTGTGTGGGACAAGTCAAAATTTCAAAAAATTCAAGTGTTTGAAGGTTGTGGTTTTTTACGGGGTGATGGGCTGCTAGAAAGAAAGGCAACATCCTTGTGTTTTTATAAATATTTTTTCTTCTTGTCTATTGTAGAGAAGAAAAGGTTGTGGGATCTTAATAATAAAATCAATGAGAAGTTAGGGGAAGCCTGTATTGGATGAGGTTGAATTTTTTGTGTTAGGGGAAGATCTTAATAATAAAATTAATGAGAAATTTACCAAGGAAGAGATTCGGTCGGCTATCTAGGAGTGTGATGGATCAAAAAGCCTTGGGCCTGATGGGTTTAATTTCAATTTTATTAAGTTTTTTTGGGACATGTTGAAATCGAATGTGTGTAGAATGATGGAGGAATTTTATGAAAATGGGTTTTTCCAGTGGGCTCAAATTTATCCTTCTTAGCGTTAATTCCAAAAGTTACTCCTCAGGTGGGGTTAAGTGATTATAGGCCTATATCATTGGTGGGTTACGTTTATAAAATTATTGTTAAGGTTTTGGCTCGTTGATTGAAGGGTGTTGTTGGTAGGATTGTTAGTGAGAATCAGTCGGCTTTTGTAGGCGGGAGAAATATACTAGATGGCGTGGTTATTGTAAATGAGTTAATTGATGATGTAAAGAGGAGTCATAAATCTTACTTAATTTTTAAAGTGGATTTTGAGAAAGCGTATGATCCAATTTGTTTAATGTCCTCTTATGTATTTGTTCTTGTGAATGGGAGTCTAACTCCGGAGTTCCCAATGAGGCGGGGTATAAGGCAGGGTGATCCTATGACCCTATTCTTATTTCTTTTTGTTGTTAAGGGGATTAGTGGGCTAATGAGGGAGGCAGTGAAGAAGAACATGTTCAATGGTGTTCTTGCGAAGGATGCGCAAGTGTGTATATCTCATTTACAGTTTGCTAATGATACTTTATTTTTTAGTGAATTGTCTTTGAGGAATGTTATGACATTGAAAAGTGTGTTAAGATGTTTTGAATTGGCTTCTGGCCTGGAGGTTATTTTTTTTAAGAGTAAATTGGAAGCTATTTTTGGTAAAAAGGATGAAGTGGCTCAGTATACAGACTTGTTACAGTGTAATATTATGAGGTTACCATTTATGTATCTTGGTATCTCTTTGGGGGTGAATTCTGCGTAGGCATGGCAAAAAAATCCATCCCCACGGGTAACCGCACCACACCGCCCCCGTTTGAGTGGGTTTTCCCTATTTTTTTTGGTTTTGGGGACGGGGTTGGTTTTTATCCGGTAGGTAAAAGTCAGGGGCAAGGATGGGGATGGTAAAACTAGTATCCGCCCTGTCCCCGTCCCTGCCCCGACATACTTAAATTACTTAATATTCTTACTATATATATATATATATATATATATATATATATATTACTAGAGATGATTTATTAGACAATATTTAATAATTGTGTCTAAGATGATTTATTACTATTTTTATTATTGTGTAAAATATTTAATAATTTTGTAGATACAACAACAACTTTTAAAATACTTGATAAAAATTTTTTTTTATAAAAATGGGGACGGGGACGGGTTTCCCCGATCCTGATCAGGGACGGGACGAGAGTCATTTTATCTCGCCCGACGGGGATGGGGACGGGCACGGTTACGATCTAGTATAACGAGGATGAGGATGGTAAGAGTGAAACCCGTCTCCAAACCGCCCCGTTGCCATGCCTAATTCTGGGAGGAAGTGTACTTGAGATCCCGTTGTATTGAAATATTAGAAAAAGTTGTCCTTTTGGAACCAATGTCATCTATCCTTTGGTGGTCGTCTTTGTCTTCTTAAATCGGTATTTTCCTCGCTCCCTCTTTTTTTCTTTTCTTTTTTCACTTGTTTCTGTTTTAAGATTACTAACTTCTTTGTAAAGGTCCTTGTGAGAATAGGGTAAGGAATTTGGAAAAATTTAATTTTGCTCTTTTAGGAAAATGGGTATGGAGGTTGTTAGGAGATCATGAGTGCTTATGGGAGAGTATTAGAGTCAAAATATGAGAGTTGTGTTTGGTCTGAGGATTGGGAGGGTTTTAGGAAAAGTTCAAGATGGTGGAGGGATTTAGGGAGTGTTCTGAAAATGTATGATGGGTTTGGGTGATTTTGGCCTAGAGTGAGGAGGGTGGTGGGTGATAGGTTAAAAACAAGGTTTTGGTCGGACTGTTGGTTGGGGGAAACAACATTTTGTTCTTAGTTTCCTCACAACATACTTCTATAGCTGATATGGGTGTGTGGGTGGATAGTGTGTGGGTCTAAGATCTAAAATGGCGTAGGGAGTTTTTCATCTTGGAACATGAAGTGTTGTTATCTCTCCTTCATGATCTTGGAAGTTTTGCTGGCATACATGTGGATGCGCCTGATTCTTGGTTATTATTGGAATCTTCCTCCGGTCAGTTCTCTGTGAAGTTGGCTTACAATATTTTGCTTCAAAATCCTGACTTGTGGGATTCATATTTTGTGTGCTTCTTTTAGAATAATATTGTGCCTCTTAAAGTAGGAGGCTTTGGATGGAGATTAATACTTAATCATATTCAAACCAAAAATAATTTAGCTACGCGTGAGATTGTGTTTAATAATTCTACTGTCCTATGTGTCTTTTGTGGAGAATACGAGGAGAATTGTTCTCATTTGTTTTTTTCATGTAAGGTATCTTATTCTTTATGGCAGATGTATTTTGACTGGTTGGGTTTTTACTCTGTTTTGCATCATTGTGGTAAGGAACATTTTAAATGTATTATGGGATATGGATTTGACAATGGGACTAAACTTGGACAGTCTGTGATGTGGTTTGCTACTGTTTGAATTATTTGGGCTGTAAGAAATGATGTAATTTTCCAGGGAGGGAATGTGTCTATTGAGAACATGTTTGAGTTGGTTCAGTATAGGTCATGACTTTGGTTAAAGTTTATACTGAATGAGTTCTTCAAAAGCTATGTTGAATGGTATAAGGAACTTCTTTTATGCTTTTCAGGATTATGATTAACATTTTTTGTATAGGTTAGGGTATCCCTTGTACCCTTTTTTAAATATATTTTCCCTTTTACTAATCAAAATAATAACAACAACAACAACAACAATAATAATAATAATAACAATATATAAAACTTCATACTGTTGCACGTGGTTAATGCGTATTATTGTACTAGCTTAGCTTTGTCATCCTATAAGCGACAACTACTTTTAAAACATCCTAATATTTAAAACTAAGTTTCTAAAATCCAAATAAATTTTTCACGAATAAATTTCAGTTTTAAAAATAGAATTTTGGATAATATAATAACACTGTCATTATTACATTAACATGCTCAATTATGTACACATGTATATAATAAAACCGGTATACACAGGAGCCGGCCAAGGCTACTACAAAACGGCTATGTGCATCATGTACAATACATATATATACATAATGCTCCGTGTATGCTGAGTGACCTCATATATCGTCGTTGCGTCCTATGTCCACTGTAAAAATAACCACAAATAGGGGTGAGCATATACATGTCAAATGACAGTTATTGAATCGGATCAAGTGTCCAATTCATAACCACACATAAATCATAATTGTAACACATAATCACATCACATTTCATTCATTCACAATGACCATAAACTCATGTTGTTCATAACAACATACATCAATTCAATCACATGTTCAATCAAATGGATCCATTATTAAGTCTTTTAATTTGTGTTGCAACATTGGCTCTCAGCCATAACTCAGGTCTCAGCTGATCCGGCCGTTTTACTGGTACCAAACAGTTTGCCCTCTCACGTGACACAATCACTCCCAGCGACAACGGTAGTGTCACGGGCTAAACCCCGAGCCACGCTCAAGAGGTTTGCCTTGAGTCCCACCCAAGGTCTTTTTGTGGAATCCTCGAAACCACATCATATTTCATATTTGTTCATCACATAAGTATCTCATGCTTTATTAATATGCATCACATGCATTCATATATATCATGAAAACTTTATGATTATCATTCATATCATCATCATCAATCACATATACAGTTTATATCTCATATAAATGCAAAATCAATAACACTCACATATGAACGGAAAATACTATAACACAAGTATATAACATATATTCGGGATTTCTCATCAAATATATAATACTATCCCGAATCCGTTCATAAACTATACATTTAAAATGTAAACGCTCCCCCTACCTGGAATAAACGATTCCCAGCAGCTCCTCGAGCTACTAAATACAATCAGCTCGTTATTCACAAGCTCTGAATCAACTCTTAGTTATGAAATCTTCCACAGCTACCTTGAACTAAGGAATTTAGAGTTCTTTCCACTCTCAAAATTTCAAACCGATCCAACGATGGGATTGACAAAAATCGTTGATGGGAAGGGTGTCCACGAAGTGAGGAAGTGCTGATATATATGTATTAAGAGATAAGGAAGAAACAAGATAAGAAAGGGGGATAGGACAATAAAGAGGGTCCCATACAGAAAAGAGAATCTGCTAGAATTTAGAAGAATAGAGTGACGTGGAAGAACCTCGATGATTGAAGTAAATATCAGTTCTGACATTGTTTAGATATTTTGGCATA
This sequence comes from Clitoria ternatea, assembly GCA_037962975.1. NCBI lineage: Eukaryota > Viridiplantae > Streptophyta > Magnoliopsida > Fabales > Fabaceae > Clitoria > Clitoria ternatea. Next base: position 104,747,077 of record CM075675.1, on the reverse strand, counting down.
TCTCTCTCATATCTTAATGAATTTTAATAAATTTGGTCTTGTTGGAAGGCTAAGACAACGAGGAATAACTTTGTAGTTGACCATATTTCCAAATTCCGACTCTAACATGGTAAAAAGATTAAATTGAAAGTACTTGGGAATATCTCTTTCCGAGACGGATTCATCAGAGTCTCTTTTCGTTCAGAATTGCTTCACTCGGAAGGAATTCACTCAAAAATGTTTCTGTTTGAAACACTCAGTCATAGCTGTTCTTTCCTCGGAAGTGACCCACTCAGAAATGTCTCACCCGGAGACACCTCATTCAGAATATATCACTCGGATATATCTCTACCTGAGTCAAAGCCTTTCTTCACTCGAAAATATTTCTCTTGGAAGTGCGTCACTCGGAAGTCTTACAATCGAAAGAATCATTCGGAGTCGAAGTTCAGTCTTCTCTCGGAAATCTTTCCACTTGGGAATATCACTCGGAGTCGAAGACAATCTCGAAGACGAACCCGAGCACAATCTCTCGACAACTTTGAATATGGCCCGAGCACAAGCTCTAGACAATCTTTAAGATGTCCGAGCACGAATTGAATGAAGGGGTTCACTACTCGGATATTTACTTCCCCCGGGAACTATTCAGTATGTTCCGAGTGAGTCTTTCTAGGAAAAGTGTTCTGGACGAAGAAAGACTTCAACTCTGATTGAGTATGTTCCGAGTAAACAATTCCCGAGGAAAGAAAATATCCGAGTGATGAGTTACCAAGTGGTGAACTTCGTTAAATGGTGCTCGGATCGATACTCAAAGGTACGAGAACTCATGCTCGGGTTTGTCTTCGGAAATGTCCTTGACTTCGAGTGATTCCTTCCAGTGGAAAGACTTCCGAAAGAGGGAATTATCTTCAAATTTAGAGTGATTTTTTAAAGGAAGACTTCCGGGTGACGTAAGTAAAGGACTGACTCGGACATAAATATACCTGAGTATGTTTGAATGAGATATTATCGTGTGGGATGCTTCCGAGGAAAGAAAGCCGAGTGTTCCATGGGATGAAACCTTTCCTCCGAATGAAGGAATTCTGAGCGGACAGAGGCTTTCTCGGAAAAGATGTGCCCAAGACGAAACCGAGTCAGAATTATTGATTATTTTAATTAATAATACTTTCCACGTCACTCTGTTCTTCTACCTTCCAACAGATTCTTTTTCTGATAATTCTCTAAGTATGGGACCCTCTCAGATGTGTTGTCCTTTTTATTAAATGCTTATTCCTTAGTCATCATCTGAAGAAACGTACAACAGATATCTTTTTATTGTTCACGTCTCTTTTGCATGAACAATATAAATATCAACTACTGTTGGATTAATTAAAGACTTTGGAAAAGTAAAAAACAACATCTACAATCTTTCTCTTCCAACTTTTGTTGAAAGCTATTAACGAAGAACAAGCTAATCTTCCTTTCTTCTCTTTCGTGTGAACATTTGGATTTCATAAGTAAGAGGCCTTTGAAACTGTAATTCCAGTCAGAATTCTCGAAGCTGTGACTGATAACGACTAAAGAACAGTTGAAACTCTTTATTCCAGGTAGGGGGAGCGTTACATTTCAAATAGATAGTTTATGAATGAATGTGGGGTATTATAGTTATGATGTTTATATGTGTTATGTACATATATTGTTATAGAAACCCCGGCTAAATGATATTTTACATTTACATGCATTCCATTCATGATAATAAGTTCATGAGAGATATATGTGTTGTGATAAATTCTATGCATGAGATGCTATAGAATATATGTGATGGATGATGATTCATGAATTTTTCATGATATCTATGTAAATGCTTGAGATACATGTGTGATGATTGAATATGAGATATGATGTGGTTTCCACAAAAGACCTTGGGTGGGACTCAAGGCAACCTATTGAGCGGGGCTCGGGGTTTTAGCCCGTGGCACTCACCGTTGTCACTGAGAGTGATGGTGTCACATAAGGGTGTAAACGGTTTGGTACCAGTAAAACGGCCGGTTCAACTGAGAGCTGAGTTATGGCTCGGGGAGCCAGTGTTGCAACACAATTAAAAGACTTAATAATGGATGTATCTGAATGAGTACCTGTGTGCATTGATATATATGTTGTTTTATATAGCTCGGTATGTGTTATTTGTATAGTTATGGATTGGACTTTTAATCCAATTCAATAACTATTATTTGATATGTTTATGCTCAGCCCCTACTTATTATTTTTACAGTGGATAGAGGACACAGTGATGGCACTTGAAGTCACTCAACCGACTGGAGCATTATGTATTAGCATGTGAAATACATAGTGTACATAGTTATTTTTGGTAGAAGCCTTGGCCGGCTCCTGTAAATACCGACTTATGTATTTTCATTGTATTTATTTGTATCTTAAACGAGCCGGTCGAACTGATGTGTAATCGGTATTTTAATGTTAAATCTGATTCTTGTTTTAGAAATTTAAATTATTTGTGAAAAATTTATTTGATTTATTGAAATTCATTTTAAAATTAAGGATGTTATACAATCTCTCGACAACTTTGAATATGGCCCGAGCACAGGCTCTAGACGATCTTTAAGACGCCCGAGCACGAATTGAATGAAGGGGTTCACCACTTGGATATTTACTTCCCCCGGGAACTATTTACTCGGAAACGTACTCATTCGAAGTTAAAGTCTTTCTCTGTCCAAAAGTACTTCCCCTGGAAAGACTCACTCGGTATGTCTCAATCGGTGTCATACCACACGGGAATCGGAATGTCTCACTTGGTGCTATCCCACTCAGAAGTGTCACACTCAACTCGGAGATACCCCACTCGAGAATTCACTACTCAGAAATATCTTGGCCCGAGAAGTACTCATTCAAAATCAAAGCTTTTCTTCGCTCGGAAGTACTTCTCTCGGAAACGACCCATTCGGAAACGTTTCACTCGGATTTGCCTCACTCAAAAGTGTCTCATTCGGACACAGAGTTTTTCTTCACTCGGAAGTGATTCTCTCAGTCATGCCTCACTCAGAATCAGATCCCTTTCTTCACTCATAAAGTCTTATCTCAAACATGACTCACTCGGGAACGTTTCACTCGTCCGAAATTAGACTCGGAAATTCTTCACTAATAACGGATGTCTAGCATTTTTTTAATTAAAAAGAAACTCCACCGATCCTTAATAAATTATTTTCAAATTTAGGATGTTACAACTTTTCAGTTAGTTCTCTCTAACTAATTAAACCCTTAACCTCCTCTCACTCTTATTGATATTCATTGCAACAAGTCAAGCTGACTTCTAATTTTTAACTTACCTATTTTATCTTATGTGAAAAATGTTCTCCAACATTGTTTAAAACAACTAGTTAGGTCCCACTAATCTCAACTTAAACCTATGTGGATTCGAGACTACTTCAAGCATTAAAATATATTAGCGGGTAACTTTTTGTAGAGAGATTTCCTATCACCTATCATAAGCAAGTTAAGTCCTTTAGAATTAGACCAATTTTTAAGGTTGTAGATGTCTTGACTAAAGTAGCATCCTATACATTTATTGAATTTGATCACCAATTTTTGTAGTGGTGTCTTGTCCATTAATCAATTGAGCTACCTCTCCCAACCACCACATGTTCCAATTACCAAAAACAAAAAATACTCTCTAAAAACGGCCTAGAAATCAAAAGATTTTATATACTTTTAATGTAACACTCCTATTTTTATCATTATTTTATTTTGTATATTACAAAAAGTTTATTATTAGAATTTTGATAAGATTTGACCATGGTCCTTTAGAACTTTTGATCATTATATTATTTGAGAATTTTTAAACAAAAAATTAAAAAAAACAAAAAAATCTTTTGACACCTCTCATGTTTCTACTCACACCACCCCTCGTAATTTCACCTGCTCCCTCCTGTGCATCATTGTGCAATCGTGAAATTGTTATTGTGCAATTATGAAATTTTTAAAATTGATATAGTAATCAGTGTCAAATTTTTCATTCTTGCACAATAACTAAAATATTAAAATAATAGAATATAGAGTAAAAAAATTTTACTATAATTAAGGGGAGAGGAAACGAAGGAATTCACATAATTTCATAAATATGACAGTGTTAGGGAACGAATACTGGAGGTAGAACAAAAATCTTGAGGTAATAATAATTTCCTTTTATACTCTTTTTATGATTATGAAGATTATTTTTATATCACTTAAAATTAATTATTGTACCAAATTAAATATTATTATTAGTTACTACTACAAATAGTAAATTACTATTTCAAATACTAAATCACTATTACGAGTTACTATTTAGTATTCATCAGTTACTATTTACTATTTACTATTTACCGATTTAACATGTCTCACCTTAGTTTTAATGAGAGTAGACGTAACAAGACTTATTAGTCCGCTTTATGATCCCTACCAGATCCAATACCCTAATATTTTTAAGAATCTAAAATTTAAAAAGAAACACCTAACATTAAATACATGAATATTAAGAACCATTCATGACTAGATAGATATACTTTACAACACTTAACGACATTAACAATACATTTTTTGTTGTCAATACATTTAAAAATAAAACATATTTTAGTGTGGGACCATTTACTACGACACATATTTTAATACCGAAATAATACTTACCCATGGTAGGTGATCCACACTCTCCAAAAACATTTTAAATAATAACAGACACCGCGTTTGACATGAGAACGAGACCCTTATTATTTTAAACAATAAATTTCCATTTGAATCATAATATATTCCACTGTGAGGAGAATTATGGGTTCGTTTCGCGCATAAAACTTATAATAATTTATTTCTTAAAACTCAATCACTTTTTAAAAGTTAATAAAAGAGAAATTTATAGCTTTTGTGAAAAAACAATAAAAACCTTTTGATGTTGGTTATGACTTATAGAGTATTGATACTTCCATAACTCCCATATTTGATATGTATCTACTATCAAATACTTTATCAATATTTTTTTATTAAGTATTTAAATATCAAATTCTAGTATAAAAATACATAAATAATTATGAATATAATCATTCAAAATTTTGGTTTTATTTTAGTTGTGTCCAAAACTCATACTTTTATTTTAGATTTCTATATAGTAATTTTAAATTTATTATATTTTATGAAATTTTATGTATATACATATTCCATACATATCATATCCAATATATTTTAAAAATTTTCGTGTTGCAGTATCCTATTTGTGCATCATAATAGCTTATGATTTTTCAAAAACTATGAACTATCATTAATTATTTAGTTATCATTTTTATTATTTTTTAATAATAATTTTTATCTTTTACATAATTAAAATATTATATCCTTTAGAATAATTTAATACAATTTAAACTATTTTTACTAAACAATTTTATTTTAAAAAAAGATAAAAGATATAAATTATATACTATTCAAACCCCTATAAATTATAAACTCGATTTACAACACCAACAATCTTATTCACAATCTCCGTTCTCACTATCCCCAGCCAGCTAATTATGGGGTGTTTGTTTGGTTTCCAAATAACACGTTTCACATTGTACACTTTCGAGTACTATATTGGGATGCGTTTGATGCACGTTAAGAAACACCAAAATGATCATAACTTATTCACTTACCTATCGTACAACGATTTCTTTGTTTTATCAATTGTTTTGGTAGGTAGTTGATGCACATGTTAAGTGATTTTCTTGGTGAAATTGAGGTATTATTCGGTACTAAATTTCGAGACGAGTTTTATCTTTTGAAATAAAGTCTTTTTTTACCCACAAGAATAATATGTTTGAAATTAATTCCCTTCATCTATCAATTGTTTGAGACATATTTATTAGTGTATATGAGGTAACTTTGTGTTGCACTTTCATCTGTATAAATATACAATAATATATAATATATATACAAGCATCTCCAGGAAATGGGCTGCATGACTGTCCCAATGCCAAAATATTTATAGTTTTCATTATATTATTAATGACTTCTATAAGCGATTTTGTTATGAAATTAATAGTTTTTTAAGGAATAATTATTAGTAAAATATATCTTTTAATTAATAAAACACTAATGACATTATCAAATGAACTATAGGATAGACAAGAAAAGGGGAGGTGAGTGAAGAAAGATAGAAAAAAAAGGAGAACATGACAAAGAAAGACGACATGAAATAAAGAAAAAAAAACAATTGAAAGGAAAGAGAAGAAGAAGGGGATGAATAATGATTAAGTGATAATTTTTAAATAGTAAATAAACATACAATCAATTAACTGATAAAAAGTTAACAGAAGAAATTAATCATAACAAAATAAAGGCTTCAACAGCTAAATCCTACAAAGAACATTCTCAGGGTTTGATCTTAATTTTAACTTTTTAATGGATTAATTTTATATTTATATCAAAAAAGTTACAGATGTCAATGAGGTGACTAACTATTAACCAATGCAGTACTTGTTTGATAGAAAATTAATGAAAAGTTAACGATAGAGTTCAATTCTAATGAAAACATATTTCAAGGACTAAATCCTAAAAACACTCTTAAAGGGTTGATTCTAATTTTAAATTTTTTATAGGTTAATTTTATATTTAAGTCTTAATTATTTAATTATTTTAATTAGGTAATTTTGGTTTGTGCATGTGTAACACAATTTTAATTTACTTGATATATGTAAAATATTTTGATTTTGTCTTTGTAACCCATTTTTTAAAATTTAATATCTAATTATAAGCATTTTTAAAAGAATCCTTAATCAATAAGATCTAGAATATAATGGCTATTTTAATATTAATAATGAGTTTCATGGTGTTTTTAACAGAACAAACACTATGGTAGATTAGTGAAAAAGAAATACGCTACATATGACATTTATAGTTGGATAGACTTTATGACGGTTGAGTGCTCCAAGTTATATAAGGCTAAACACTGGTAATAGATAATAGATAGATCTCTACTTTCAAAGTGAATTTTGCATGGGTATAAAATTGATGGATGAATGTTTTCATAACTATATTTACACAACTGATTATTTAATAAGCATTTACATATATTCATATCAATGACTATATACTCAATATTGAACCAATATGTGATAAACAGATTTTGAGGAGGCCAAGAGGTATTAAAGGAAATATATTTTTTTTACAAGTGAGTCATAGTAAGATCACAATGAAATAGCCTTGTAGTAACATGACATATTTGGAGTAAAGACGTGTAAGAGTAGCTAATCTAAGCAAGATATGTTGGGTTCGTTTGTTTAAGCTTATTTAAGCGTTTTTTTATAATTACTTTTTTAATAAGCAGATCATAGTTGCTTCTTAAAATAAGCTAAAATTAAATTATTTTCAACTTCTATTTATTTTTAAAACTTTAAACAAACACGTCAAAATTTAAAATAAGTGTTTTTTAATTAAAAAAGCACTTATCTTTTAAAATAAGTTTAAACAAACGAGCCCGTTGTGTCGAAGTAGTTGCACTTAATTGAGAACTTATCAGGGATATATTATCAATCCAAATTATAGTATAACTACTATTATACGCGCAACGACAAACAAATAGAATGAAGTAAGTAGTATATATGTGTTACGAGCACCACTTATGATGTTTTAAAATTTTATGATTACATGTTTCTTACCTAATAACTCATATTCACTTTCTAAAACATATTAGCTTTGATATATATTTTTAATAGTGTCAATAATTGAACAAAAAGTGTGTTTTGACCTATTATATGACCTCCCAATAAAATGGAGCACATACTGTTACATTTATGCTTAAATAATCATAGAATGCTTTGATTACATATTTATAGTCTAACACTCTCCCTCAAGTTGGATCATACATGTCATATGTGTCTAGCTTGTTACATATGTAATCCAAACGAGGTCCACGAAGTGATTTTGTGATCTTGCCCGCTAAATTGGTCATTGGGTACGACATGTTTGGTATGAATTTCACTAGAAAGCACATTTTCTCACAAAACTATTCATTCATTAAAGACCGGGTTAGGTGCTATATGAAGGGCGACCTGTTTGTCACATATAAGCTTTACATTCTGAATATCACCAAGATGTAACAAATGAAGAAGTTGACAAAGCTATATGATTTCTTATAGCTAATGCCATTGCACTATATTCTAATTCAACACCAGATTTGGCCACTACATGTTGTTTCTTGCTTTGCCACTAGATCAAGTTTCCACTAATAAGGACACAATACCCGCTAGTGGATCGTCTATCTGATGATCCTACATGGTCAACATCATAATAACAAGTGATTTGTGTAATACTTTTATCTTCATATATTAACCTATGAGTAAGTGTTTTCTTGATATATTGAAGGATATAAGTCACAACATCCCAATGGTTGTCACAAGGAGAATTCATGAACTGGTTTACCATATTAACGGTAAAGGAAATGTTAGGTTGTGTCACTATGAATGAGTTTAGTCTACCTACCAGGCGGATGATATCTTTCTGGGTCATTCACCATGAGTTTGACATTGTAATCAATATGAGTTTCACTAAGTCGACAAGCAATCATCCCAATTTCAATCAAAATGTCAATAATATATTTTTGTTGAGTAATTACGACATCAAAAGAGGATTGATATGACCCAAGTCTTTAGAGTAGAACTGCCGAGAGAGATACTCCTTAAGACGTCAATTGCCAAAGTTATCATTGCCAGTAATGACAATATCATCTACATATATAACTAGGTAAATACAATGGTTAGAGGAAACAAGAGAGAAGACTCAATGGTCAGCTCCACATCTAGTAATACTATACTAAAAGAGCATGGGCTTGAAACAAGCAAACCACGTATGAAGAGATTGTTTCAGACCATACAAGTAGTGGCGTAAGTGACAAACTAGACCATGGCCACCACTAGTGGTGGTACATGGTGGCTAGTCCATATGGACTTCCTTCAATAATTTCCCGTGTAAAAATACATTCTTGATATCTAACTGGTGAATAGGCAAATGATGAATGACGGTGTTAGTTGTATATTTTAGGTTAATTTTACTATCTATTTAACCTAATTTTAAGCAGTAAAACACCCTATAATTAGTACATCTCTCATCCATTGTATAAATATTGAGTCATCTAGATAAATCAGCCTAATTTTGTGTCTTCTATATATTTCATTAGAAAACAATGTGTCTTCTATATATTTCATTAGAAAACAATGATAAAAAAGGCAAGCATAACATGTAAATGAGAGAAAGAGAGCTTTTTGTAGCATGCCTAGACAAGCCAGCCTCTCCCAAGCGACCAAAGAAAAAATGATCCACTCACCTAGGTGAGCCATCCTCACCTAGGTGAGCCATGTAGTGCAACATTTGACCTACTATCTTATTGGGCCATTTTAAAAAGGCCTAAATATAATTTTGAAGAGATGGAAGAAAACAAAGCACGAGAAGAGTTTTAAAGTTTTGGGTGCCATTTTTCATCATCAAATCTTCATCTTCTTCTTGAACTCTTGAAATTTCATTATTGAATCACTTGTAAGTTCCACCATGTGTGGCTAAGTTCTTTCTTAGTTAGGATTGAACAACCATAGCAGATTTATGAACTTGTAAGTATTTTGGTTTCGTTTATGTAATTGATCATAGTTAGTAATTCAATTCCTTCGTCTAATTCATGTTTCAAATGAGAGAATGAATCATGTATGTATTTTAATATGTTCAAACAAATTTAGGATTAGATTGTCTATTATCCTTGATTTCTAAGAATATGATCAGGAATAATAGTCATTAATACTCATTCTTAATGCAAATTCTATCGTTAATCATTAGAGGAATCTTCAATTAAGGATAAAGTTTAGAATCCGAGCTTCGAGGGATTGAGTTTGGTGAATTCGAGTTTCGATAAGTTGATTGATTACATAATTGGAATAAATATTTGCAAGACCATAAATTGAATCGATAAGGTTTGATCCCAACATTTTTCTCATTATATTTCTTCCTTTAACGCAATTTCTTACTTTTGTAACCTAAGAAAATCACCAAAACCACAAACCATCTTTGTATATGAAAGTGGCAACTTTGTGTAAATGTTTAGTGGTAAATTAGTATCAATCATAAACTACTATAATATCTTACAAGTCTTGTAGATCAATAACCCTTATTTTGAAACTATAACAAATTTGGTATGTTTACCAATGTGTTAACAAGAAGTCATGGATACAAAGAGGCACAAAACAATCATTTTTACGACAAGAGATAATGTATCATTGTAGTCAAGCCTGAAGATCTAAGGAGGTGTTTGGTGCACGAATCTTTCTTTTTTATTCTCAGAAATTGTAACTTACGGATCTTCTATTTCCACATTTGGTACAACCATTTTAAAAAATTCCTAGGAAACTAGGATTCCAAGGAATTTATTCTTATTTATAAGTCTTACCAAAACTTTCCTACCAAAAGGGTTGGGAATCCTAATTATAATGTAAAAATACAATCATGTCCCATATACAAACTTATTTATACATCTCTTGCATATTGAATCTTTATCTAAAATTATCCGAAATACTAAAGTGATCCGAATTCGAAAGATCCATGTAATTTTCCTTGCAATATTTTAATCATATCAAACACATTTATAACATTCCTAAGAAATATAATTCCTAGAAAATACAACTTCTTATAAACATAATTCTTGTGATTTAGAAAAATATTTGCGTACCAAACACTCGCTAAGTGTAGCATTTGGCTACAAGACGGGCTTTCGGTCTATTAATCTTGCCATTAGGACCCATCTTCACAGTGTATAGCCATCGCAACCCAACTATGGATTTTCCTAGAGGTAATGGAACCATGTCTGGGTATCACTCCTATTCAATGCAGCCATTTCTTCTTTCCATTGCCTTCCGCCAACCTAGATCAAGTATGGCCTTACTTGGAGTGCTAGGAATAGACACAAAATTCAAAGAGAAAACACATGTAAAATAAAAAGGAGATAAATTACTTATGTTTTAAATGCAAGTATATCGATGATTAAATTTACAAAGTCAAACACCTTTTCATAGGGTAATAGGAAGCTTAGGAGCTGAAGATGAGTCTAAAGGATCAGGAGATAGAGTCACAACCATAGCTCGTAAACGACGTTGATATCTAAGCAGCATAAGAGGTGCAGAGCAATGATTGGAGCTGGAAGAACAAGAGGAATATATAGGAATTACCTTTAAACAATGGAGAGGAACAATCTTCAACAAAGTTAGTCGTAGATGCTAAAGAATGAGAGTAAAATGGGAATGTCTCAAAGAAAGTCACATCAACCGAAATGTAATACCATTTAAGTTGATGGAAAAAGTATAGGGATGACAAAAAACTCACGCCTGTGGGTAATCCGTGGGTTACCCGTAATGGATACCCACATATTTAGTAAACGGGTGAGTAACGGTATCACACTGCCCGACCCGCGCGCGGGTACCTGCTTAATTATTAATATTTATTTTTTATTAAATATATTTAAATAATCTAAGTTTTTTATTATTTTATAATGAGATAAACAAAATTTAACATTTTTAAATAATAATACTTTAATTTATGAAATTGTAATGTATGATACAATATTAATATGAATTATATTATACTAAAATAATATTATGTTTAGTGCATTATACAATATTTTCTTCTTTAGTATTATTTTATAAAAATAATAAATATTCATAAATACTCGTGAGTACCCGCTACCCGACTTGCGAATACCCGGTACCCGTCTAAAACCCGTGGATACGTATAGCAGTAACATATTACTCGCACCCGCTCCGCCCCATTAACATCCTTAAAAAAGTAACAATGGCCCTTTTGAAGATGGGAATAGCTAGGAAATATACATTTTTCAGTTGAAGAGAGCTTATATTTCCTTGGAGTGAGATCATTCACATAATAAGTATTATGAAAAACTCTAGGAGGGACAAGAAAGAGATCCTTATGAGGATATGAGAGAGAGTAAGAAACCTGATTTTGGAGAACTAAAGATACATGTGATTGATGGGGTAGTATGCTATGAGAAGAGCATCCCCCCAGAATGAAAAGGGACAAGATGCACAAGAAGAGTGCGGACAATCTCAACTAGGTGTCGGTTCTTGTGTTTGACAACACCGTTCTACTGAGGGGCCTGAGCACAAGATGTTTGAACAATAATTCCATTAGAGTTGAGAAAAGCTTGAAACTGAGAAGACAAGTATTCTTTAGCATTATTAATTCGAAGAGTTTTAATACATGTATCGAATTGAGTTTGTACTACAATTTTTCATTAAAAATAACCAAGTGCATCAAGAAAAATCATCAATGAACTTGAAAAATATTAATGCCCTAAAGTAGTACTGACTCGACTAAGACCCCAAATATCAAAGTGAATTAATTCAAAATGTGATAACACACTTTTAATGACATAACTAGAGAAAGGTAGTTTGAGAGTGTTTTCCTAACTGACATGACTCACATTAGAGTGGCAATACTTGAGACTTATATCTTATTTCCAATCGTCCTCCAAATGTGTTGATCTTGAATAAAAACATATTGATTAGTGAAGGTAACAAAGTAGGAGAGAGAACTAGTGAGTTTGCTAATAGAAATCAAATTAAAAGGACATCCATCACATTCAAGACATAATCAAGAGTAAGGGAATGAAGAGGATGAGTTTGACCAATACCACATACTTTAATCATAAAACCATCAACTAAGGTAACATAGGGTAAAAAGTAAAAAATAAAAGAAGACAAATAGGAGAAAAGACTTTTATTGGTAGACATGCGATCAGATGCATCAAAGTGATCCAAGGACTAACAGAAGAAGAATGAGGGACACGGGCAATTAGATTCCATATAGGCCATATTGAGCCAGGTTGGCAGTAAGAGCATAAGAAGAGATGGACTGCAACCTTGCAGTGACAGTCTGTTGTAAAGATAGAGATAGTGCCATATATTGCACATGGAGCTCCCTGCGTAAAATGAGCATGTTTGGACTGCTCACAAACCTTTATACACATTCTAACTTAATATGTCCAAGGCGATTGCAGTATGTGTATTGAACACCTTATCCCCTCACTAGTGCAAAAAGGACCTTTAAGCACGGTTCTGGGGACCCTTTAAGCACGGTTCTGGAACCGTGCTTGTTCCCACCGTGCTTGTAGCTTAAGACTTTTAAGGACGGGTCTCCAACCGTGCTTGTAGATGACTTTTAAGCACGGTTATTTTCAACCGTGCTCGTAGGTGGTCAATTATTTATTTGTGTTTAATAATGTTGAGATTTGTTTGGTCAATTCCATGATAGCATGTGCAGGTTGCCATTGTTACGTTCCTGGGAAAACAAAGCATCAAGAAAGAAAGGTTCTTCATTAATACTTGAGCTTGAGCTTGAGCTTGAGCTTAAAGGTAAAGCTTGAGCGTGAGTGTGAAATCATAATTAATACTTGAGCTTGATCTTGAGCATGAAAGGTAAGGAAAAACAAGTTGGTTGCATCAGATTCTTCTCACGCTTGAGCGTGACAGGGGGCGCTTGGGCGTGACACATCAGAGACTTGAGCTTGAGCCTTGCGCTTAAGCGTATTGAAGCAAACAAGCATCAGGTGTGGCTAATGAATAAGGAATCAATTTCAATGAAAAAGGAAATCATGCATGGCTAATGAATAATGAATTAAAATGCATTAACTTAGTATAGAGCTTAAAGAATGAAATGGAACTAACCAAATACTCTTTCAGCTTATAAGCCACACATTTGTTCGAAACCGAAGATGAAGGAGAAGGAGAAGGTTCCGTTGGATTTATTTGAGAAGAAGAATGGGAACTGTCGTTGTTGTTGTTGTTGAAGATTGAGTTAAAGGGACTTTTGAAAAAGAGAAAGGGAGGTAAGGAGGGAGGGAAAATGACTTTCGTAAAAGTGCAATGGAGGGAAGACGAAAATTTGGGCACTACTTTTAAGCACGGTTCAAAGCAACCGTGCTCGTAGGCCTTTTAAAAAAAAATTAAAAATTTTATATCAACCTTTTAAGCACGGGTCCCCTACCAACCGTGCTAGTAGATCACTATTTAAGCACGGTTCAGAGCAACCGTGCTCGTAGGCCTTTTAAAAAAAAAAATTAAAATTTTTATACCAACCTTTTAAGCACGGGTCCCCTAACAACCGTGCTAGTAGATCACTCTTTAAGCACGGTTCAGAGCAACCGTGCTCGTAGGCCTTTTAAAAAAAAAATTAAAATTTTTATACCAACCTTTTAAGCACGGGTCCCCTAACAACCGTGCTAGTAGATCACTCTTTAAGCACGGTTCATAGCAACCGTGCTCGTAGGTCTTTTAAAAAAAAATTAAAAATTTTATACCAACCTTTTAAGCACGGTTCCAAGAAACCGTGTTCGTAGATCTTTTAAAAAAAAATTTTAAAAAAAATTTTAGACCCTTTTACCACGGTCCACGAATAACCGTGTTCGTATGTCGCCTATAAGCACGGTTACCATACAACCGTGTTCAAAAAGCTTCGTTAAAATCACAAAAATGCCACCGCCTCTGTTTTAACCACGTTTTCCCTTGGTCCGTGCTCAAATCCTGTCCTCGTATGTATATTTTGCACTAGTGCCTTCGTCCACTTGTTTGTCATCCTCTAGGAGCATAATGAGAGACAAAGGCGGAAGAGTTTGTAGGTGCAAAAGGCACACCCAAACGACTGATCATGAAAGGGCCGGAGAGACAATGTAACTTCTCACAAGTACTGTCATACTTTGGAATAGCAGAACCCGATAGAATTTGGTCGCGGACCAAATCAAGAGAGGGTGGCAGACCCGCCAGAGCAAAGGCTATAAACAATTGGCTCCATTGTTGAGCATGAACCTTGGGATCTGTAGTAAAAGGCATAAAAGCACCCTAATCAACAACTAAGGGATGAAGCTTATCAAGGTATGTCGATATATCATTGTCCTCAAGTTTGATGGATTTGAGGCTGGTGATCACATTGTAGAAGCGGTGGACAACGTTAGAGTATAGCGCCTTGGCTTTCGTTCGAACATCATAACAAGGCATAAAGGTTTGAAACTGTTCTTGCAAGTGATCAGCAAGGGAAAACCATAATACAGAACATAAAGAAGCATCAGTTTGTTCCCAGCAGGCTTTGTCTTTGGCGGCCACGTCATTCAAGGTTGTTATCAAGTAGGACTGACGACCTTGGTCATGAAACCAAAGCGGGACAATGGTAATTGGTAGAACCTGTGTGTTTCGTGCAAGGGATGAGTGGGATGTCGGTGAATGTCACCAGATCAGTAGCAACAGTGAGGGATTGGAGGAAGCCATGGCTGCAGGAAAGAGTGTGAGACTGAGAGAAGAAAGAGATCAGTGGCGTGGGAAACGGTGGCCGGAACAGGACGCTCAAACAGTGACTGTGGTTCAAACTGACGCAGCAACGCATGGGTGGTTGAAAGGTAGTGTGTTGGCCGACGGTGGTCGTCCGAAGATGATGAGCATGCAGGCGGGACAGCAAATAGAGGCCTGACGAAGGAGATCGGGGCTGTTTACGCATTGTTCACATGCAGTGGTAGCAAAGGAAAAAACGGATAGAAAATCCTATGTTGTTGATACCATGTAAAGAGATGTTTTAGGATGAATTGTGTGTATAAAAGGATATATTGCTATACAAAGGGATTACAATTAAGGAAATAAAAGAATTAATTTACCTATTAATTACACAATTAAAGATCAAATCAAAGAATGATTTAATCACATATTTACATTCTAACAAATACTTTTGCATGTTAGAATCATGTGAGTAAGTTGATGTATAATTCTCTTAATCACGTGAACACATGGATTTGGCTAAATGAAAACTAAATAAAATGTTCAATATAATTTAGACGTGAAAAAATTTACATGCCTCAAAGCAAAAATATTCGTGTTTTGTAGGGGCAAAAAACATATTTATATATGGTAGAAACATGAACTTGATTTTTTGATGTTAACCACAAACATTTTCCATTCGGGGATAATCTTACTTGATGTTTAGAAAACGTAAACTTGGTTTACGATAATAGAGTTTTTTCTTTGAAAGTGTATCTTATTTACAAGATGAGTCACCTGCAAACATGTTTTGGTGGTTTAAACTATAAAGAAAAATAGTTGTCCAGATAATTCTTTTTTCCTTTAAAAATGGTTTAACAAGGTTCAGTGTTGACAATAATAGTCCCTTTGTCTAGGACAACCGATTCTAATAAGTTCATTCCTTATTACAAAGGTTGGCATAATGCAAAGAATTAAACCTCACTATTGAATGCTTTACTAGTCAGGTATATAACTGTAACTCTTTCCTAATTTTAGCAGAACAATTTCTCCGCTCTGGCTATCATGCATCGAAAATGAAATATCTAAGGTGACTCCGCATTTGAATTAAGTATTCCCAATGTATGATTGATTTGGCTGCACTAAATGAGATCACTAGTGAACCACGGTTGAACTTACTCCACAATTTCTCCAATTCTTAGTAGTTAGTACACATGTTTTGCTCAATGTAATATAAGTTTAGATACCCTTTTTTGATTTTGTTTGATGTAGTAGTGGCATATAAATGAAGATGACTCATTTAGTACTCAGGGAGTATCTGACTAAAATAATGATGCCTTGACTTCTTTAGCAGTGCCTCATTGCATTCTGTCAAGCTTTCAAGTATTTCAATTATTGTGCATGGGGTAAGATTTGTCTAGCAAAACTTCAGATATTTACATTGTTAAATACATGTCTCAAATTTGGTTAATGTGGTACTTCATTTATCTTGAGTAATTCAAATTGAATTTTGTTTCTTCTCAATACAAATTCAATTTGATTTTTACTTCTTTAGAATAGCAATTCAAATTGAATTCTACTTCTTCAGAATACAAATTCAAATTGAATTCTACTTCTTAAGAATACAAATTCAAATTGAATTTTACTTCTTCACAAAACCAATTCAATTTAGTTTTGTCTTCTGTTTAAAGAAATATTATTATATTCCTTAGAATTGTCTATAAAAGGATTCAAGGTATCACATTTGCAATCATAGTCAAGTTCTCTCCTAGTGTAATCCTGAGAGAATTTTTAGTAGCGAGTATATGTTTTTAGTTTCACCTGAGAGAGTATTCTAGTCAGAAAATTTGAGAGATAACTTTATTTTTGTCCTTGTGACTTATAGGGCTATTGTCTCTTTGTTCTCTTTTCTTTTTGAGAACTTCTTGTACTCTCCTTCTTACATAGTGGAACTATTTTGCTCGTGATCATCAGTGTTCTTTTTCTCCAGTTTTAGAGTTTTTCTACAGAAATATTGTGTGTTTATTTTCTTGCCCTTATACTTGCTTCTCTTTATCTCCAATTGATTTGATCCAGTGCTTCCGCAATACGCCGATTCTCTTAACAAGTGGTATCAGAGCTGCTTGTTCGATTGAAGGTTCAATATGTCTACCGTCACTAAATTTGACATTAAGAAGTTTGATGGCAAGATTAGTTTTTCTATTTGGCGTGTCCAAATGAAAGCTGTTCTCACTCAAAATGGATTAAAGAAAACTTTAGATGGCAAATCAAAAAGGCCGTCTACTATGACCGATGAGCAATGGGACGAGTTGGATGAAAAGGCGCTTTCAGCAATCCAACTTTGCTTGTCCAAGGAGGTTCTTCGTGAAGTAACCAACGAAACCACTGCTGCGGCTTTATGGTTGAAGTTGGAGACCCTATACATGACCAAAAGCCTCGCAAATAAGCTTCGTCTCAAAGAACGGTTATATACCATTCGTATGGTTGAAGGTACTTCTATTCAATCTCATCTTAATGAGTTTAATTCTATTATTATGGATCTTGAAAATATTGATGTAAAAATTGATGATGAAGATAAAGCTGTTCTGTTGGTTGTCTCTCTACCTTCTACCTATAAACACTTTAAAGAAATTATGTTGTATTGTAACAACGATACCTTATCCTTTGAAGACGTTAAAGCTAATTTATTGTCCAAAGAAAAGTTTGATCTTGAAATTCATTCTGAGGACAAGGGTGAGGGTTTAAGTGTCAGGGGTAGAACTCAAGAAAAAAGGAGTACCAGTAATAAGAATAAAAGCTCCAGATCCAGAGGGCGTAAATCCAACAAAACCTGTCGCTATTGCAAGAAATATGGGCATGATATCTCTGATTGCTTTATCTTGAAAAAGAAACAAGAAAAACATGAAAAAGATAAACAACCAGCTGAAGCTGCTAATGTTGAAAATAATTCTAATGGTGATGTTATACTATCTGTTGTTTCTTCTGATAAGAGGAGCAAACATGAATGGATTCTTGATTTTGGATATACTTTCCATATGTGTCCTTATAGGGACTTATTTACCACTCTTGAACCTATTGATAGTGGTGTTGTCTTAATGGGTAATGATACCCAATGCAAGGTTGCAGGAATAGGTACCATTCAGATTAAGTCTCATGATGGTATTGTCAGGACTCTTTCCAAAGTTCGCTTTGTTCCTAACTTGAAGCGGAATCTAATTTCTCTTGGCATCCTAGAATCTCTTGGGTGCAAATATTCAGCCGAAGGTGGAGTTCTAAAGGTATCAAAAGGTGCCCTTGTTCTATTAAAAGCTACCCGTGTTGGTAGTTTGTATATCTTGCAAGGATCTGTGGTGACAGGCTCAACAGCTGTTTCATCTTCCATGCCTGATATTGATGTCACCAAATTATGGCACATGCGCTTGGGCCATATGAGTGAAAAAGGCATGCACCTTCTGAGCAAGCAAAGTCTTCTTGGTAATCAAGGCATCGGTAAGTTGGAGTTTTGTGAACATTGTGTTTTTGGGAAGCAGAAAAGAGTTAGCTTCTCTACTGCAACTCACCGAACAAAAGGTATTCTTGATTACATTCATTCAGATCTTTGGGGACCTTCTAAAGTTTCTTCTTATGGAGGAAAACGTTATATGATGACTATTATTGATGATTATTCTCGTAAAGTCTGGGTCTACTTTCTAAGACATAAAAATGAAACTTTTCCCACTTTTAAGAAGTGGAAAACTCTTGTGGAAACTCAGAAAGGGAAGAAAGTCAAGAAGCTCAGAACAGATAATGGATTGGAGTTCTGTGAAGGTGACTTTAATGAGTTCGGCACAAATCATGGTATTGCTAGACATAAAACCATTCCAGGAAAACCCCAGCAGAATGGTGTTGCAGAACGTTTAAACAGAACTATCCTTGAGAGAGCTTGTTGTATGCTCTCAAATGCTGGGTTATGGCATCGACGTGAATTATGGGCAGAGGCAACATTTACTGCTTGCTACTTGATTAATCGCTCTCCACACTCTTCACTTGATTTTAAAATTCCAGAAGAAATTTGGTCAGGTACTAGCGAGAAGGTGGAGTTAGAATTAAAATCTGCTAATGTTGATGCCTCATCTTCCTCTACCAATGAGTCTAGCATTGATGATCATGGTGATGATTGTACCACTTCTCCTATTCAGCCACAAGAAGAGGATTATTCTATTGCTCGAGACAGACCAAGGAGACAAATTAAAAGGCCAGTCAGATACACTATTGATGATAATCTGACTGCTTATGCATTGTCTATTGCACAAGAGATAAATGATGTTGTAGAGCCTAC
The DNA here is from genome assembly GCA_037962975.1 of Clitoria ternatea. NCBI lineage: Eukaryota > Viridiplantae > Streptophyta > Magnoliopsida > Fabales > Fabaceae > Clitoria > Clitoria ternatea. The sequence continues at coordinate 104,727,505 of CM075675.1, read as the reverse complement.
CAGCTATTCTAAAGCTGTTTCTTGTGCGGATTCTTCAAAATGGATTCTAGCTATGAATGAAGAAATTGAAAGTCTTCATAAGAATAATACATGGAGTTTGACAGAACTCCCTAAAGGCAAACGACCGCTTCGATGTAAATGGATTTACAAGAAGAAAGATGGTATTCCCGGGGTTGAAGATCCTAGATGCAAGGCAAGATTAGTCGTCAAAGGCTTTTATCAAAAGGAAGGTATTGACTTTAATGAGATTTTCTCACCAGTTGTTCGTCATACCTCCATCCGTATCTTGCTTGCTTTTGTTGCTTTATTTGATCTGGAATTGGAGCAACTTGATGTTAAAACAGCTTTTCTACACGGAGAGCTGGAAGAAGAAATCTATATGGATCAACCTGAGGGATTTATTGTTCCTGGTAAAGAGCATCTTGTTTGCCGTTTGACAAAATCTTTGTATGGTCTCAAGCAAGCTCCTAGATAGTGGTACAAAAGGTTTGACTCCTTTATGATTGGGCAAGGATATTCAAGGAGTCAATATGATGACTGTATTTATTTCCAACAATTTCCTGATGGAACTTTCATTTACTTGTTACTTTATGTTGATGATATGTTGATTGCATCATGTAACAAGTCTCTGATCAGGAAATTAAAAGCTCAACTTAATAATGAGTTTGAGATGAAGGAATTAGGTGCAGCCAAGAAAATTCTTGGCATGGAGATTCACAGGGATCGTCAAGCTGGTAAATTGTTCTTATCTCAACAGAAATATATTGAGAGATTGCTTGACAGATTTAATATAAAAACCTGTAAACCTGTTTCTACTCCACTCGCTGCACATTTCAAGTTATCTTCAGACCTATATGCCCACAAACTAAAGAAGAAATAGAGCGTATGTCACACGTTCCTTATGCTAGTGCAGTTGGCAGTTTAATGTATGCTATGGTATGCACTAGACCAGACTTAGCATATGCTGTCAGCACGGTGATTCGATACATGCATAATCCTGGAAAGGATCATTGGAATGCTGTGAAATGGATTTTTCGGTATCTAAAAGGTACTTCTGATATTGGCTTGGTATTTGACAGAAGCAAAGCTACAACTAATGATGTTGCAGGTTTTGTTGACTCGGATTATGGTGGTGATCTTGATAGAAGAAGATCTCTTTCTGGTTACATCTTCACTCTTTGTAACTCTGCTATCAGTTGGAAAGCTTCACTTCAATCTATTGCTGCATTATCTACAACTGAAGCAGAATATATTTCAGCCACAGAGGGTGTGAAAGAGGCTCTTTGGATTCGTGGTTTGGTAAATGAACTTGGTCTTACACAAGATATTCTTACTGTGTTTTGTGATAGTCAAAGTGCTATTCATTTGACTAAGAATAGTCGTTATCACGACAAGACCAAACACATTGATGTAAAGCATCACTTTATCCGAGACATTGTTATAATTGGTGAAATTATGGTGCAGAAGATTCATACTTCTGATAATCCAGCGGATATGCTTACTAAGCCACTTCCTAATACTAAGTTCCAACATTGCTTGGACTTGGTTGGTCTACACAGCACTTGAATGCCCCTTTGGGCTTTATTCTACAATCAGCAATTTAGCAAATTTGATCCAAGGTGGAGATTGTTAAATACATGTCTCAAATTTGGTTAATATGGTACTTCATTTATCTTGAGTAATTCAAATTGAATTTTGTTTCTTCTCAATACAAATTCAATTTGATTTTTACTTCTTTAGAATAGCAATTCAAATTGAATTCTACTTCTTCAGAATACAAATTCAATTTGAATTCTACTTCTTCAGAATACAAATTTAAATTGAATTCTACTTCTTAAGAATACAAATTCAAATTGAATTTTACTTCTTCACAAAACCAATTCAATTTGGTTTTGTCTTCTGTTTAAAGAAATATTATTATATTTCTTAGAATTGCCTATAAAAGGATTCAAGGTATCACATTTGCAATCATAGTCAAGTTTTCTCCTAGTGTAATCCTGAGAGAATTTTTAGTAGCGAGTATATTTTTTTAGTTTCACCTGAGAGAGTACTCTAGTCAGAAAATTTGAGAGATAACTTTATTTTTGTCCTTGTGACTTATAGGGCTATTGTCTCTTTGTTCTCTTTTCTTTTTGAGAACTTCTTGTACTCTCCTTCTTACATAGTGGAACTATTTTGCTCGTGATCATCACTGTTTCTTTTTCTCCAGTTTTAGAGGTTTTCTACAGAAATATTGTGTGTTTATTTTCTTGCCCTTATACTTGCTTCTCTTTATCTCCAATTGATTTGATCCAGTGCTTCCGCAATACGCCGATTCTCTTAACAGACATGAAGAAAGTTATGTAGCAGATACTCTCATTTCCAAGGGATTCCTACTTTCTGTTAGGACGCTAGTAGGTATCTATTTATCATTAGGATGCAATTTATAATGCTACTGTGTCCTGTTGCAAATTACATTCTTGCGAACTACCAGGGATGAGGTAGTCATAACTCACTTTGTTCCTTAACTATATGTGTTGGGGTGTTCGATTCATGGTAAGAATGGAACAACATTTCGTGGTTATCTGACAATCGCTTTAGGTGAGATCAGTTTTATAAAGGGAGTAGTCACTACATCCAACAGTAGATACACCGAAGTGATCTAAAAATTACATTGGTGGTTGAATTGTTTCCATACAATAGCATCTACACAATATATATACTTTTTTTTTCAAATACTTTACTGAACTAGGTGGCAGAATAATACTCTTGACATATGTTGCATTCAATCTTATCATTTCTAAATATTGGTCAAATATTATTGGAATGTCAGTACTCAGTTTAGCTCAACTTGTGTTATATAGTACTTTAAAATGGGTGGCAATTAGTAAATTTTTGGAGGGCATGATTTACTTAGACGATTTATAATTATACCAATGCTGTTATAGTTCTGTGTGATTTGCATTTTTCCTTACATCCTTTCTGGGATGGAAGACATAAGCCCTGAATTTGGAAAAAAAAATTAAAAAGGTTTTTAACTAGAACAGAGCAACTAACTCAAATAACAATCTGCTAAATCATAAGTCATAAGGTGACATAGTGGTAACTCACTTTATTCATTAATCACATATATGAGTTTGATCCTTATTGGTGGAAATGGAACAATATTTCATAATCACCTGACAATTATTTTGTATGAGCTCAGCTTTAAAAAGAGACTAGTCACTACGTCCAGCGATGGATACCTTGTAAGCCAAAAAATAACAATCTGCAAAATGATTTTTCAGCCTTTAATAACGGCATGACTTGCTATTTATCTTCACCCTTTTGTACACCATTGATGGAATTGTTCTGTGACACCAATTTTTCTTCTACTTGTCTTGCATAAGTCCTGGTTAACTAATAACTATACATGAGTGATTCAACATTAGCTCTAAACGGTTTAGATGATGTATATAACAAGACAGTTCATAATCAAGCCAAGGTGTTAGTAAGCTTCTTTAATATTTCAATGAGGCGGAATATTTCAGAATACTGTGGAAAAGCTCTTCAGTGAAATGGAAATGCCCGCACATGTATATTCACCAGTTCTTGCAGGGTAAAGGACGCTGCATAACAAAGTATGAACTACACAAGAGGCAAATTCTTTTATGATAACAAAAATATCAAACAGATTAACCAAAATTTTATGCAGGTTATGATCACATTTTCATGATAAGGAAGATCTTTCAGCTATAGAAATTTTCAATCATTCACAATCTTACCCTTGTCAAAGGTTCCTTAATCTTCTGCACTCTGAAGGTGAAGCTTTTGTGCCGCTAGACTTGGTCCCTTGTGAGGTTTTGCGGCCTTCACTTTCTTGATCATCAATTTTTCTTATTCCTCCCTATTCACCTATTACCAACCATTCACATTAAACATTGAAATGGAACTAAACACCATGTTTTGCTTGTTTGCTCCTTCTCTCTTCATTGTTCTGTTCAAGTACCTGCTTGAAACCTTCCCCTTCAAACGCTAGGAGCAGCTACTTCCTCCTAATTTCACTGGCTTTCCTTACATAGAAGAAACCTTTCAAATGTATTCTCAAGACCCAAACAATTTCTTTGTCACAAAGTAAAAAAGGTTAGATATCAATATTTTCGCTTTTCATTTTATCATGCAATGTGCATATAAAAGAAATTAACAAACACCAAAGTATTTTTCTTTTTCTTTTTTTCTTCAAAACAGCAATGAATATGCAAGTGACCATGATATGAACTATTACCAACTTTTGAACAATTGAACAATGAAAGTGCATGTTTATAAGCATCATAGATGCATGAACCTTTTTATTTGTGCGGGAAAGATGTTAGAATCTTGGGAATACATTTGAAAGGTTTCTCTAATGTAAGACCAACCAATGGAACCAGGAGGTAGTGGCTATTCCTAGTGTTTGGAAGCATAGGATCAGAGCAATGGGGTGAAGAGAACAAAGAAGTGAAAAGAAACAAACATGCAGAACATGGTACTGAATTCCAAGTCCACTTTGAGTGAATGGCCTGTGAGAGGTGAATGGGAAAGAGGAAGAAAGATGAAAAGGGAAATGTGGGGTAAAACAAATTAGACAGTTGAGATACTTATAGGCATTTGATTTGAGTGAAAAAAGAGTGAAAGTAAGGAAAGAAGAGGAATAGAGGGAAACAGAGAGGAGGGTGTCAATTACAGCTCAAAATCCACACACGGAATCTCCCTCCAGCTCATAACACAATCACATACATATGTGGTCTAATTTACTTCTATCTCCAAATATGTCACATTATTTTTGAGTGTACTAAGCCATAAGCATCACAAACAACTGTCTCAACAATAACTACTTGTGTTTCACACTGGTCCTTATCTACCCCTCCACAATTCCACATCATGTAGCAATCAATTAGGTTCAAGACTTTTGCACACAGTTATAAAATTGTCCTATAGTTTATAAATTTAATCGACGCGGCAGAATATGGCAATTATATGTTTAGTTTCTGTGTCTCTTGCGCGTGGTTGGTACTTGGTACTTTGGTATACACATTTTGTGACTTAATAATAGAATTATTGTATAGCAAAAGCAAAAATCTCTTGGCCCTGATGGAACGAGGATAAACAAGTTGATGTCCGCGTTTTCCATGATTGCTCTGTGACGTAAGTTAACGCTAACTTTTTGGGTCAATGCACTCTTTCCGTACGTAATGTACAAACTACACATAGGTTTGGTCCAATGCATTGCAAAAAGAGTAATGTTCATTGTTACCATCTTCCAAATTACAACAAATACTCATGATGAAGGTAGTCTTAAATGTTAATTTTATGTCAAATTTGTTTTTAAATTGATGCTTAATAGTTTTTTAAAATTAATAAAAATTTGGTGTTTAATTGAATAATTGCTATATTTTTAAGTTTATAAATTGCGTTTGATATGTTTTGATAAGTTTTAGAGGCTTTTAGAGTGAAAATAATAGGAAAATAAAAAGTATTGAATCTTTGTTCAACTCCCAATATACATTTTTAAATTTGTAATTGTTGTTTTATTCATTGTTGGATCATGCTGAAATCTTCATATCATTTTACTAACATCTCAAAAACTCATCACCATATGTATAGCTACAAGATGATTTTAATACGAACCAATATCTCTACCCTCTTGAAGTTCAACCCTTAACCTCTTCATCATTCATGAACCAAGGTGACCATCACGATTCACAAGGCGTCTTGGATGAATATGTCAACTCTCAAGCACTAGGATAATCATACGATAATTTCATATCAAATCCAGTTGTTTGACATATTAAGTTTAATCATTCCCTTCTCTACCACATCATGTCCAATAAATTTGGTGGATCAAATTACGAGGACATGTATACCACCTCTGGACCTTCTATGAGTTGTGTTATAGTGGGGTGCTCTCTTAATGAAGAAAAAAGGATATACATGCGGTACGTTTCCTTTTCTCTAAATAAAGAGTCCAATCATCCGCAAATGGATTTACTTATTAGAACATAGCTCAAATAAGTTTTTGACATAGTTTCAAATCACCCCACAAAAATACTACTAAAAACACAACAACTAGAATCATGGATTTACTTATTAGAGCATAACTCAAGATAAGTTTTTGACATGTTTCAAATCACCCCACAAAAATACTACTAATAACACAACAAGTGGAATCTTTCAATTTGGAGGATGTGTTTGCTCAATATATAGAAGCCTAAAACTAAATTATTATAACACTTTTAAAATGTTGTAAATTATTTTTGACTTCCAGATATAACATTACCCAAATCTTGACAAAAACGACCAAATCCGTATTCCTTGTATCACCGGGTGTCAAGTATAATATTTTATCAAATTTTTACTTCATAATACTGATATAAAAGACGAGTTTAAGAATTAAGACTGGTAGTATTTTGGGAATTGTTTATTAAATGTTTTACATTTTCTCTTAAGTTGATATTTTTGTCATATAAATTTTGAGCGAGCATTTCCTGAAATGAAATGATTAATTTAAATTAATAATTTAGTATGCTTACATTTCTGTAAGTGTCGTTTAGCTTTCCCCAAGGCTTTAATCCAAGTTTGTGGACAAAAAAAAGATTCTACACCCTCACATATTATCTTCTCTTTTATATTAAACTTTCATTGAGTTAGTTCAAGAGAGAGAAAACAGATAAATTCTCAAACTAAACTGATTAGGGCTAATTTGTTGTAGATTTTATTAATCAATCTTATTTAGATTTTCGTTTCGTTCGAGACACCTATTCGAACACAAATGAAGCACGACTATGAAAATCTCTAGGTTTTCTATAGGCCAAACTTAAGGTGATTAATTAAGATATTTTGTTTAATTTCTTTTATCATTTAAAATAGTGGTAGGGTATTTAGATAAATGTTAAGAAGTAGGAGAAACAAATGCTATGCTTGTGTTGGAGGTCGGAGATCATGACTGCTGCGGAACTGTAAAGCTTCGCCTGATGAAGGATAGGATATTATTTCTGTTATCATTTCATAGGATTTTATTCTATATTTTTAGGATTGTTGTTTCCTTTTTATAGGATTTGATTCTCGTTTCTTTCTCTTATAATTACCTCACTGATCGAGGAGAAATTTCACATTAATAAAAATTACAAGTAAAAAAGGGTATTTCTTTTATCTTATTAGGCATATGACAAAGAATGATAAATTTATTCTTCTAAACACCGATAAGTCCTTAATACACTTTAAGCTGATTGCAAACTTCGTTATGATTTTAAAAATCACGTGCACGCCTAAACTCTGAAAGATGATATTTTTCACTTTTATAAGGATTAAGTATCTTATTGGTGTACCACTGTCAACCAAATAATATTTACCTAATAAATAAATAAATCAATAACATTAGCATAATACCATCATCACCAAAGGTTTCACATATATAGGTCCAAATAGTATGAAACCAAACATGTAGGAGAGTGTGGGAAATTATAAACCGCATTTGTAAGTGCGTCTTTGAATACTTATGCTTAGTGTGCAGATCCTTCCCTACCTGGTAAAACAAATATGAAACACATATCCCAATCACACATATTGGCCATCACATTTTGTTTGGTATAACCTTTTCTTTCAATAAACCTTACAGAATCATTCGAAGGAAACACACACGGGATATGTGTCCCATTAGTTGCTCCAATATAATCTTTAAAATACGGTCAATATCTTTTATTATTGCGTAAATTTTGGGACACATGCTGAAATGTTGGATCAGTAGGCTTTATCATGTCCTCTTACATTTTCAAACGTTGCTTGTAACACACGATGTGAATTTCTACTAACTGTTTCACCTAGATGCTGAAATCTTTCTTGTATAACTCTATTTCCTATGTCATGTCCAATCACATGCAATAACATAACAACCATTTTATGAACTCCATGTGTTTGGATGATTTTAATCTATCGGTAACTAATTCATCAAATAAAGTTGAAAACACATGTTTATTCATCCTAAACATTTCATGACATCTAGTGTCATTTCCGTTAAGTATTTTTTGTACCCATGCATGCCCACTTAGTTCACTTGTCGTACATGGTTCCTTCATAAATATTTCATGGTCCATTCCCTAACAGCAAATGGTGAATAACCTGCCATACTCATACAAATGTCACCAATTTAATCTTCGCTTGAGCAATGATCATCATCACTAGATGTCATCCTTGAACGGGTATTGCTTTCCACATAAATTATACCACACCACTCATTCTTTACGTAAATTATCCCACTTGTTCTTAAACTGGTCCTTTATGTAGTTTCAACTAGTCTTTCTGTTAAAGTACGCTTCCAAACATTCTCATTCCCTTCTAGTAAGAGAGGTGCCTCTATGCTCTCCATTTTTTATTTGTTCCATGGAGACCTCAACAAATATTCTTGTAGCATATCTTGTAACATCCCGGATATTTATGGAAAAATTTTGTGTAGTGGAAAATATTAAAAATTGTTTTAAGGATTTATTTGATATTTTTATGAATTATTGGTTAATTATAAAAGGTGATTAGAAGAAGAGAAAAGTTTAATTAAAGCTTTTAATGGAATTGTAAAGGAAATGGAGAAGTGACCGGTTGAGGAAGTAACCGGTTGGAAGTGACCGGTTGGAGAGGTAACCGGTTGCCATGAGTTTTAAATAAAGGTTTCTTTCTCTTTCCTCAATCATTTACGCAATCATTCACTCTTTCACGTGAATCTCATTCTTCTTCATCTATTACTTTTCTTCTTCTTCCTCCTTCATCGTTGCGAGCTTTATGCTCTGAAGAGAGGTCCATTTTTGCATCAAAACCTTGAAATAATTACAGTTCCGTGACAGTGGTTTCAAGGTAGTAGAACGAACACCGGTGGAACGATTAAGGAAGCTGGTGCTGGATCGGAGGTGGAACTGTGAACCTAACGATTGTTGAAGTTTGGAACCGAGGTAAGGGGGTGTTCGGGTTATAATTAATTAGAATAGGACATACTGTCTGAGTCGTTGGAATGATTGTGAACCGGGTGTGTGTGTGTGTATGACTTAAGAAATATTTGATGCTGTGATAATAGAGATGATGCTGGATGAGTTGTATGTGAATGTGTGTATGAATGCATGTATGTGTATGGACACCGATCGGTTTAGGATCGTGTGTGTGGCTTAAGCCGATTAAATTTGAAATATTTAATGCTGTGACAATCGGTGTATAGTGGCAATGTGATGTCGGGCTTGATAAGCAGGTCGCCCGAGTAATGAGTATGTGATGTTGTTAATGGCCACTTATTTGATGAGAAATATGAATTTTATAAGTATGATAAGTGTTTGCCGTGTGAGAACATTATATTGATGGGCTTGACAAGTCGGTCGCCCTACGTTGTGAGCACAAGTCAGTTTCTGACAGTTGCAATAATGATCGTAATGAAATGGCTGTTTATATAATGGAATATATGATTATGTGGTGGAGGACGACCGACGGTATATGTTACCCTCGTTTTTGGCTTTCGTGGTCAAGTCGGACCCAGTTGAGCTACCCAGAGGTCTATGACCCAGTGGTTGAGGGGGAGCCAAGTCGGGCTCAGTGAACCAAGTCAGGTTCACGGGGTGTCAAGTCGGACCCCCAGCTGAAGGTCGATCCTTAGTATTGTGATGTATGTAATTTACTATATTTGCCGAGTGCAATTTGTTATATTTACCGAGTGGTGAATTGTTATACTTGCCGAATGAGTTACTTGCTGAGTGTGAATGGCTATATTTGCTGAGTGATTTGCTAAAATTGTCGAATAAGAATTGTTATATTTACCGAGTAAGATTGGTTATATTACCGAGTGTTAATTGCTATAATTGCCGAGTGTGAGTTAATTGTCGAGTGTGTGCAATTTGAGGATAAAGCAATCGGACGGAGTTTATACTCGTATTTTGTTATTTAAATTCCGTTCTAGATTAATTATGATGCTAAACACTCACCCTTGCTGTGGTTTTCAATTTAGTAACCAGTGACAGGGAAGAGGTCGGAGCCATGGAGGTGCGCCAAGCGGAGGATTGATGCCAAGGCACTGAGTGATTTTGAATGAATTGTGTAATATATGTATATAATGAGTTTTCTGAGTGTGTGATGCTACAACATGTTGCCTATATGTTGAACTAAATTTTAATTGGTATGCTGATTGACGTGAGTATAAATTCTTGATATTTTGTGATCGGTGTTTATTTTATGAGTGAATTTGCATTGCTGTAGCATAGTCGATTACTGGGCGAATCATGCCAAATGGATTCATTCTTGTCCCAGCGAGGGCCGATTGATTTGGCGTCTGGTTCGCTCAAGTGAGTATTCCTCGTTCCTTTCTGATTGAAGAATAACCGAGAGATCCACTTCCGAGTGGAAGGTTAGGGTGTTTCCGAGTTAATTATGCCCGAGAGCCTCTTCCGGGTAAAGTAAGGTTAAATTGTTCCCGAGTGAGAGATGACCGAGTGGACTTATTTCCGAGTGAAACCCGACTTGTTGACTTTCCTTGTAAGTCTTGTTCGCTCAGGTTTAAAGAGTAGCATTCACTCAAGCCAGTCGGATCTCGCCTAAGCGAATCAGGGTCTCGCTCAGGCGAATGACCTCTGACTTTGTTTTCCTTCTTCCGCTGATTTTAATTGAATCCTATTTTATTATTGATTTATTTCTGATCGGTTATTGTTATTTTGAGTATGCTTTTATTATTTTGAATGTATTTAAGAAAGGTAAATATTATTTTATATTAAGACCGAGTTAATTTTTATTAAACGCGAAAATCTATTGCGAAAAATGATTAAATTGACGCGGGTCGTCACATATCTGTCCCAACTAGCTTTAGTTGTCCCTTATCTCTATTTTGGGTTAACATTCTAAAAATGATACTTACATTAAAATGATATTTAATTTAATACATTACAAGGTTATTTTAATTATAACGTATTCTAACTTAAAAAACCCTAACCTACTTAAACGTATTTCGTACATCTAATGTAGTAGTCTTATTTCATACTTAAAATTTTCTCTATTTCTAACACAAATTCATTAATCTTAAATTATATTAATGCTAATATTGTTTTATCATATTAGAGACTATATTAAATTTCTTTAAGTTTCATGTTATTTAATTTTTCAGTTCATAATATAAAAATGCCATTCACTTTTATTAAAATGATATTTAGATTATTTGCTCCAATAATTTTATTTTTTCTTATTATTATTATTATTTTATTATACTTAACTTAATTATTATATTATTAGTATTATTATTATTAGTTTAATTATAACGTATTGTAACTTAAATTACCCTAACCTACTTAAACGCATTTCCTATATCTAATGTACGCGTCTTGTTTTCATCAAAACAACACTAAATTAAAAAGAAAAGTAAATTAAATTTAATAATTAAATAACAATAAAATACCCATCATCTACCATACACCAACGCCCTTTTCCACACTTATGCTCCACTAAACTGTTTCACCTCCACACCCATCATCCATTACACCAACACTAAATTTAAATTTCATTATTACATTTAACACTCAATTAAATTAAAAAACACTATAGTAAACAATTATTACATTACATAATTAAATTAAACAATACTAAATTAAATTTCATAATTTTATAACAAAAATTAAAAACAACAAAAAAATATTCATATTTTACTATACATCAAGCACTTCTTCCACACCCATGCTCCACCCTCATCATTCACCCTCCAAACCCATCATCCATCATCCACCATGCATCACCTACACCCATCATCCATCCTTCATCACTCATCCACCACCATCACCATCCAACCAACCACCACCAACCACTATCACACACCAATACAAATACCAACACCAAAACCACACATGGCCACCATCATCCATCATCCATCATCCACCATTACCACTATCCAACCACCCACCACCACACACCACACACCACCACACCATCAACCCACAACCCCCACCCCCACCACACATGGCCTCCACACTGCACCATTATATAATGAACCCATCACACACCACACCACCACCACACCAACAACTATCACACACCACACACCACCACGGGCTCCATACCACACACCACCACCACCCACCACCACCACCACCCACGGGCTGAATGGTTGTATAACACCTTATTCCATCTTTCTTCCGAAATAACGCCATTTAATAAGATGGTCTATGATAAGAAACCTCCTTCTTATACTTCTTATATCCCTGGAGAATCCTTAGTGGGAGTAGTAGATCAAGCTTTAAGGGATTGAGAATCGACGGTATGTCTCCTCAAGTAAAATTTACAACAAGCCCAAAATAGAATGAAGCAAATAGCAGATAAGAATAGGACAGAATGAGTTTTTGAAATGGGTGACTGGTATATCTTCGTCTACAACCCTTCAAGCAAACTTCCTTAGCCCTTAAGGTTAACTGAAAGCTAGCTCCTTAGCTAAACAGGCCTTACAAAATACTTTCTAAGGTTGGACTTGTGGCCTACAAGTTAGAATTTCCTCCTTGGTCCAAGGTTGATCCAGTTTTCCATGTTTCATGCTTAAAGAAGTTGGCGCTGCTAATGTTCAACAAACAAAACTTCCCCTTGTCCAAGAAGATGAGAGAATGCAGTCTTAGACAGGTGCATGATCAAGAAGAATAATAAACTAGCTGCACAATGGCTGATACATTAGAGTAATTCCTTCCCTGAAGATGCAACTTGGGAAGATGCTTTGAAGATCACATAAAAGTTTCCAGAATTCCAGCCTTGAGGATAAGGCCAGTTTTCCAAGAGAGGGGGAATGTTATGACAATAATTATTTCCCTTATTTGATTTGATAGGATATTATTATGTTATTATTTGATAGGATTTTATTCTATTTTTTAGGATTATTGTTTCCTTTTTATAGGATTTGATTTCCTTTTTTAGGATTTGCTTGTTGTTACTTTTTCCTATAATTACCTCAATGATTGTATTATAACTGAGGAGAAAATTCTTATTAATAAAAATTACAAGCAAAAAGAGGTATTTCATTTGTCTTCCTCAATGGTCATTAGAGTGACATTAGTGATTTCTTCCTCTCATTATTGGTGAGTTTTTGATGTTTTATTTTAAATTTTTGGTTGATGATGGTTAAGAAAACGGGTGAAGAGTGGTACCCTAAGAGTAGAGTTTTTGGTTTGATGATGATTGAGGGAATAAGTGACAAGTGGTATGATTATAGAGTGTTTTGTAGTGGCTTGATTTTGTCACTTCAGCGTTGGCTTATAGTCAACGCTACTTAATGCCAGCCAACAAAAAGACCATGTTTTGCATGGATTGACCTAGTTTTTGCCATGAGGCCGATACTTCATCTATTTTAGCGTCCATTTTGGCCTGTTGTATTGACCAAAAGAGTGAATATTGCAAACATTAAATAAACCCTTTAATAAGAGTTTTTCTAAACCCTAACACACATTTTAAATTTTAAATAATACATAAGCAGAGATATTTTATTGGAAGACGTAGATAATATAGTTGTTATGGATTTAAATGTAAATCCAACACAACATTTAATAAAATATTTACCTCTATGGTGTTTAAAATGTACCCTTTTATCACATATTAAAAAACCCATTTAGCTAAATGAAATTTTAGTACGTATGAAAAAATAAATAAATCCCAAGTTTCAACCATCCATGTTCCATCACAGGTTACCATGCCACTTAATTTTGAAGAGTCACTAAAGCATGCGTCTATATGGGCACGCTTAGTGGCAATTAATTAACAAAAAAAACAGGTAATGTAGTGGAATCCAATTTAAATGCACTTCAAAGACTCCTCAGCTTTCAGTATTCCTTTGTCCGAAACAAATGACGAAAAAGGTTCACAATGTCAAAACCCTCTAATAAGCTTCTTTGAGATGTCATATTAGTGTGAGTGTTGTTCAAACTATGATTTCCTTCAATTTTCTTTTCACACATTTTTTAAAGTGCAGCTAATTGTACAACAATTTTTTTACTTTTTGTAGGAACTTGCAATATCATGGACTCCGATGATTCTGACTATTCCTCAAGTTCATCAAACTATGTTGTTCCACATAGCATACACGTGAATGAGCCTTCCAAGAGGCAAAAATCAAACTTAGGCCTAGACATAATAAGCAACCTCCCTGATTTCATCATTGGTCACATTCTCTCTTTTCTTCCTACTAAAACTGCAGTTGGCACTAGTGTTTTATCCAAGAAATGGATTTTCATGTGGACATTCATCACCAAGCTACAACTTAAGGATAGAGAGCCTCACCAATTCCGGAAAAGGATTAAAAAAACTTGCTTTTCAAACTTTGTGAACAGGGTACTACTTCATCTTAATGCTTCAAGCATCCAAAGTTTCTCTCTTTCCATTTCAGAGAATTACGATACTTCCCAAGTTAATGAGTGGATATCTGCCATTTTAAGTCGAAGGGTGAAAAAGCTTTGTGTAGATTTCTGTTCATGGAAAAAACTTGGTTTTTGCTCTCATTCTAGAGAACTTGACCTTTCCTCTCATTCCCTTTTGAGTTCCCAGTCCTTAGTGGAATTGGTGCTAATGATGTATGATTGTGTTATCAAAATTCCCACCTTTGCATACCTTTCATCCCTCACAATTCTCAAGTTTTCTGGGATCACATTGACCTGTCACACTTCTAATAAATCAGAAAAGCTGAACCTTTTCTTCCCAGTTCTAAGAGAGTTAGAGATGAAACGTTGCACTTGGTTAAGAGTAAAGGGGGTCACTTTAGAAGTGCCACTACTTCAAGTGGTTTCAATAGATAATAGTAGACTCAAGCCATTATCTGATGGTTCATATACTGAAATCAAGTTCTGTGCTCGGTGTTTTACAAAATTCACTTATGTTGGATATATGTTATCAGACAACATTTTCTTAGACCTATCTGAAACAAATGTTGCTTCAGCTGTTATTGATCTACACAAGTTTAAGGTGGAGAGAGAGGAAGAAACAGGGATTCTTGCTTGTAAGCTTTTGAAACAGTTCAGTAATAATGTGAAATGTTTAAAGTTTCAGCGATCGGAGGTATGCATCTTTGCTTGCAATGAAAATTGACTAGAATGATTGTGTATCAATATTTTATCTTGCTCCATCAATGTCAATCTCAGTAACAAAGCCAAGCTATGATTGTAATTTTCATGTGAGCATATTGGAATATGTAAATAGTAAGGTTTTCAAGGGCGGCATATTGTTTAATTTTTATTTCCAACTAATTACTGTATGAACAGTTTTCCTTTTCCTTTGCTTACAGGTTTTCATAAAAGCAAAGGATTACTTTGTAGATCTCCCTCATTTTGAAAACTTGAGTCGCTTGGAGCTGAACATAGTTGCTGCTGAAATTTTGTTAGATTTACTCAGGAAGACACCATTGCTCAGAACTCTTGTGTTTATGGTCAGTTTTTATTAGTAGTATGTATTGGAAATAGATATGTTCAACCATATATAGACATAAAGATTTATTTAATATGTAGAGTTTTACGTGAGAGAAGAAATAAATTAAAATCATGATTATTAATATTTACTCTTTATGATATATGAGGAATCCCCACGCATTAGATAAACCATTTTATAAAATGGATTTGGATGTTAATGATATTTCTTTACACTGGTCATGTCATCAGGGGTTGCTGCAATTTGATAAAGAAGTGTTGGATTCTGCAATTGTGCCTGATTGTTTTGCATGTACTCTTCAAGTAGTAAATTTTGGAGGATTTCACGGTTACGAGCATGAGGTAAGTTTTGCCAAATTTCTGATGGAAAATGGCAAAGTGTTGATGAGCATGAAATATTGTACTACTTTGGAGCTTCGGGGCTCGAGTTTGGAAGAAGTTAAAGTGAAGCTATTTTCATTCAAGAGAGGAGCTAATTTTGCCTTCGTAGAATTTTCATCCTATTAACTACATTTTTTTAAAGATCGAGCACTTCGATCTTATTGTGTTTCATCGTTTATGTTGATGCAGATTGATTTTCTTTTTAGATTGTGTTTCTTAAGTTGTAGGAAATATATCAATTACTCTTTCTTCTTCTTCCTACAAGACAGGATTTTAAAGTCTAATGCTTCACTTTTCTTTTCTTTATTTAGCTTTATTAATTATTTAATTAGTAACAAATGTTAAGAATTCATTGCAATAATTGAAAGTTATACTTCCCGATCCTAGATAATATAAATTCATTGCAATCTTGTTGTGTGCCATTTAATCATTTTATTATTTTATGGTCATCAGGGAAAGAATAAGGTTAAGAACAAGCTTCAGTTGATTTCTGCGAATGTGCCTAATTGCTTTGTAACTAGCTTTCAAGTGATAGAATTTAGAAGTTTTAATGGTTATGAGCATGAGCTACATTTTGCCAAGTTCACTATGGAAAATGCTTAAGTCTTGAAAAGGATAAGATGGAGGAATTTTTCATGGGTTAAAATTAATTGTCAATTTTGTTTCAATAAAAGCATACTAATAAAGTGATCCAATTGATGATATTTAAGCCCATTAATAATGTGATGAATTGCTATTAGGTTTTGAATACCTAATTTTGATAGATGTATGAAATAGTGTGGGTTTAACCTCTAAGTCTATGATATGAGGTGCAGGGGTTAATAAATAGTTTGGTTAGTTTCTTTTGACATCACAAAAACATTGAGTTGCTTTTTAAATTTGTCCATTGAGAGCATGGCAACTAGACAAAGTAAGGCTTAGCTACTCATTTTTAATGGGATTTACATATAATCTAAAGAGGATTCATGTGTCTCCAACAAATAATATTTAATCGATATCCTAAAACTATATAAAGTATATTATCCACATGATTTTTTTTTAATATGAATTAGGGTCTAAATGTTACATATTGTTGCAGATGTCATATATGTATTAAACTATTATGTTATTTCAATTGAGATATACGCTTGGTATGCATGTTTTCTTATAATATCACAGCTATGCGTTTTCAAAGCATATATTTTTTATTTGTATACATGATATATGCTATGTTGTGCGTCAAGGTTATTTACATAAATTTTTCTATTACAATACATGCAATGTAATAGTTCAGCAACGTTCATTGTTGGCTTTTACATTATTTGGAGAAGAAAAACTAGTCTTGTGTTTTTTTTCCGGCGACATAAATTATTTTGGAAAACTAGACATTATATATCTATATTGATATATAACTTGCTTAAAAAATATATAAGTTAAACTAACCCTGTTAGGAGTAGCAAGTTGAAGTTCTTGGATCTTTTAGTGAATCTTTAATTTAGGAGTTTGATGGAGAGAGAATTAATGATAAGACTCGAGATATTACGGTAAATTAATTAATTGTTATTGAAATTGAAAACTATACATCAAAGTTTGGCTAGTAACTTAGGGTTATAATTTTGATTGTAAAATCCAATTATAAATTGTGTTGGGACTTTTTTTGGTTATTCTGCAAGCATTGTTAAAATTTTAGTTTCTTCTATTTATAGTTTTGTCAAAATTTTAAAAAAAATAAACTTTAAACACATAGTTTGTTGATTTTTATTATTTGAAATATGAAGGAGGTCTACAAGGTAAGTAGGGTGGAGATGAAGACACAATTTGCCACATAGACTACTGGTGAGTTAGATGAGGAGACATCGACCTTATCTTCTATAGACAACAACGCTATTTACTTGGAGGTTGTCAGAGGTAAGAATAAGAAAAGAAACGTGCTCAACCTTAGAAAACTTGTTAGGGAGTTTGTGTCTTGCTCGCAACACCTTTCCTCGTTGACTCGCCAAATTATGTTCACGTTCTCAATTTCAAGTTATTGAGAACTAGAACAAGGAGCTTGATGGGAAGAGTGCGTAAATAACGATTCTCCAGTAGATGGTGTTGGAGGAGTGACAAAGCACGCAAGAGACATTGATATGTTCACATAACTTATGGCACGTCTTGGCCGTCCTCCGCCTAGTTCTTCCCAACTATAACAGCCTTCTTCCACTTGATATTCTTTTATATTTTTGCTATTCTTTATACACGTTATATAACAGTTTGGACATTTACTTGTTAATTAGTTATCATACATTTAGCGTTATAACTTATTACATCAAATCAGGAAAAAAAATTAAACAAACAACCTATACAAAACCAAAAGAAAAAGTAGACGAGAGACTACCTTAGCGACGAAACCACAGGCATCAATAAAATACTTGTAAAAAATAAAAAACAATGGAGATAAAATTAGTGACGAAAGAATGAAAACCAAATGCAATGTGCAGTTAATGTTGGTGATGTAACAAATAATCGTTGCTACCATTGATTTACAAACCTCGTTAGCAACGACATTCCCTCGTCACTACAGTTGGTTTGCAGACCCAAACGTAGTGATGGGCATGTAGTTGTACTATAGTAAGTTTAGAGACCAAGTACCAATGATGGTTGTGCGATGTGGCTAAAGTTTAGAGACCCAAACCTGGCGACACACCTACCCCATCGCTAAAGTTATGAATATGTAGGGACGAGCATAGTGACATGCGTTAAATCATCGTTATATGTGTTAAATTTTCTAAAAAATGACATATGAATCAAAGAGTTCAGCGATAAAAAAATGTGTGTCAGATACGCACGTATTCGGTGGCTAAGTAGTCACATACTGATTCTGGCATCACTAAGCGGGCTAGCAACGCTAGGATTAGCGACAAAATGGTGCACATCACTAAGCTTGCCACTGGACCTCTCAGCAATGGAAAACTAGGCATTAGCAACTAGTTATTTTCATCGCCAATGTTGGTTTTTTGGGAAGTAAGAATGATCCAATTGATGATACTTAAACTCATTAATAATGTGATCAATTGCTAATGAGTCTTACACCTAATTCTGATCAATATAAGAAATAATATGAGTATAAACTCTAGGTGCCTATAGGTCTCCTTTACCATCGATTAATAACCTAGAATTTAAAGTGTGGTGATTAGACAAAGAAAAACTTAACTAGCCATTTTCAACGTGATTTACACATAAGCTTAAGGCAATTCATGAACCAATTAGTAATGTCTACATCAAGTAAATATTTAATTGGTATCCTAAAATCATATAAAAAGTATATATATTATTCGCATGATCTTTTTACATAAGTTTCTCCCTTACTTCAAAACTGAGAAGCTCGAAGTTGAAAAAAGTTAGGGAGAAGCTCTTATCATTTAGGAAACGTTTTAGATTTGTGTCTGTAGAATTGTTACGAAATTAGGAATGAAAAGCTGCTTATTATGCAATATGCATATTAATGATTTGTTTTTATTTTCTTGTACTTTTAAAAAAATTCATTGTGACTTTTTTTTATTCTGATGTAGCATCTTCCGATAGGTTGTTGCGTTCATAAATGATATTCAAACTTCGTAGAGATATATTTTCTAAATCAAACTAACAATTTTTTTTCGTGCCATTCAATAATTTTTAAATTATTTATACTTTTTTCTTTGGAACTGATTTTTATGAATCTTAATTTATTTTTGTTTTAATTTTCGAAAGAAAAATATTCTAAGTGAATTACTGTATATACACCTTTTTGCATTTCTGTGAAATCAAAACAAAACTAATTAATGAATCAAAAGTGCAAATTTCCTTTTTAAAAATTAATGGCCAATTCATTTTCTTTTAGTGGAATGCATGATATTTAAATGTAATAGGAATGGGTACACATATTTTATTAATATATGGAATTATGTTTTCAATAAATTATACTACCTCTGGTTCCAAATATAAGCAAAAATACCTAATTTCACACATATTAAGAATAGTAGTTGGAGATAGTTATTTGTATTAATGTTACCACTTATTTGATTTAATTTTCTAAAATACCCTTAGTATCATTTATGACATGAAGAATTAGTGGCATTGGAAATATATGTAATGAGGACATATTTGGTAGTATTTTTTAAAATTATATTTTATAAAAATGTAATAAATATGTTTGGTATGATAAAAATATTATTGGAAAAATTTGATAGATACTTCACATTTCAATCAATCTCATATTTTTAATAATTTTGGATGAGAATTCAATATCTAGGACATAATTGTATTTTTACATTATAAGAAAAATTGTATTATGTGGGAATTAGGATTCCTAGTTTTGATGAAAATTACAAATAAAAATAAATTCAAAAAACTTTAGTTTCTAAAAAATATTTTTAAAACAATTACAACAAATATAAAAATAAAAATTCCAGAAATAAAAAAACATCAGCGAAAAATGCCTCTTTGTGTCATTTAAATGTGTGTTTAGCTGGATTTTCTTAAAAGTGTTTTACTCATATTCAAAAAATTAAGGCTAAAATATTATTTTTATTCTCTAAATATAATTAGGTTAAATTTTGTTTTGATTCCGACCGTTTTAAAAAAAATTATTTTCGTCCAATATATTTTACATTTTTTATTTTAATCTTTTCTGGACCTCAGTTAACAAAGTTAACGTCATTGTCTAATGTAACAAATATGATGTTATTATAAAATATTATCTAACGTAACAAATATATTGTTATTAAAAAAATTAACAATTATATTGTTATTAAAAAATGTAGAAATAACTAAAATGAAAATTATCACATCAAATAATAATGTTAACTTTTACTAATAGATGTCAAAAAAGATTAAAATGAAATATATTTTAAGTTGTTCAACACACAATAATAGCAATGATTTAACAACCTCTTCAAATTCTAATCATCTAAACCACTCCCTGCTAAGGTAGAATCATAACTATGAAACATTAAAATAGTCGGTTGAATTCAATCAATTAGATCGAGAAATAGAAAGTATCGATTTAAACAAATAAAAATCATGAAATTTTAAGATTGGGCAAAATTGAAATTAATTTTTTTAAAAAAATACTTTTTACTTTGTTTTGTTTGTTTAACCTAGTGTAAAACACTTTTAAATAATAAAAGGTGGATAACATCCATACATTATTTTTAGTTGTCATGGATTCTTTATATTTTAAAAGATAGAGTATAATCCTTTTATATTATTTTAAAGTTTAGTTATTTTAATATTAATAGATAATAAATTATAGTATTACGTTATATTAAAATATAAATTTTATTATTTTTAGAATGATGTAAATTCAACCACACAGTTAAATCAATAAAATGTAGATGGGTAACTTTATAAATTCTATTAATAAAACATACATTGAAATTGGTGAAGTGAAGAGTTATCCATGCACGGGAAAACGAAAGTTAAAGTATATGGAGAAGAGGAAAGGTGCGTGCTACTACAACTAGCTCTAGTTCATACCCTCTTCCTCTATATAATAATACTGCTACTGCTTCTGCTTCTGTGTTAAGGCAACACAAAGGTGAGTTTCCTTCATTTACTACACAAGTGCATGCATTCTAGTCCTTTGGATACTCAACCACCATTTTGCACCAAACATTCGCATATATACTAGATTTTGGTATACTTTAAATTTTGTTTCCTTTTAGAAATGTTTAGTTCAACTCTTCAAATTATTTGTAGGAATCTGATGGCGTCTGCTTCAACTGTTACTGGCCATAGTAGCACGAGTAAATTTAAGTATCCAAAGAGACCGAAGGGAGATGAAGGTGAAGACAAACTCAGCAAACTAGCAGAAAGCGTTATAATTCACATACTATCTTTTCTCCCAACCAAGGATGCAGTTCGTACAAGTGTTTTATCCAAGAAATGGATTCACCACTGGACATCCCTCACCAAGCTTGACATAAATGATACTGTTTTCTTTTCTCCCAAGAAGAAAACGGGTGGAAAACAGCTCTTCATAAACTTTGTCAACAGGGTACTTCTTCTTAACAAAACATCAACTAGGGAAGGTGTGTCACTTGTCATTACTAACAAGTATGATGTGTCCCTTGTTAACATGTGGATCTCTAGCATCTTGATGCAGAGTCTAAAATATCTTCATGTTGATATACGTTTTGAACTTACCTTCTCTAATCTTACATCGCATGCCCTATTCAACTGCTTTCGGTTAACAGAAATGGTGCTGAAATTGTGTTGTTGTGCTATTAGAGTTCCCGAAGGCTTCATTTATTTTGGACAGCTAAAACTCATGAAATTGTCTGGAATCACATTTACCTTTGACTCCTATTCTGTTTCGAAACTTCATTTTCCAGTCCTCAAAAGGTTTGAGACTATAAATTGCACCTGGTTAAGTGCATATGGAGTCACTTTACACGCTCCTTTACTTGAAATAGTTAAAGTTCAACAGTACACTGAGTCTGAGTCTCCAGGGCCAGTTAGTTGTGCAATCAAGTTTTCTACTTCTCATCTGAAAGAAATCAATTATTGTGGTTATGTTGATTATTTGCCAGAGAGTATTATTCTGTTGGAACCCTCTTCAGCTCGTAATGCGTCCCTTGACATCGATTTAGAGCGTTGGCAATGGGTGGACAGAGTTCCGGAAACAGGATCCCCTGTTTGTCAACTTTTCAAACAATTCCGTCATATAAAATCTCTCAAATTTAAGGGGACAGAGGTTAGCATCCTATCTTCAAATTCAACCCTTTTACATTCTAATGCAGATTTCAAAACTAAATAATTTATAACAAGAACATAATCATGTCATCAATATGTGCCGTTGTGAACATGTTGTCAAATCAATTTATACTTTCCTTCACAAATAATAAGTTAATGGTAGCATATCTAATTATGTGTTGACGTATTGATTTTATAAGTCAATTTACTTTGCATTTAAAAAAATGTTGAACACAAATAATAGCTACTTCTCTTTCGAACTTGTAAGCCCCGTTGATTATGAATCCCATGCTCATTCTCTTTACAACCAAAAACATAAGAACAGGGAATTTTGTCTAGTGAATTCAACATTTTTATGTTCCAAACAGGTTCTGTCAGAAATCAAAGTGGCTGATCTTCCTTTATTTGGAAACTTAAGCTCTTTGAAGCTTGGTTCAATTACTGGTGAGCTTTTGTTTGGCTTCCTTGCAAAGTCACCAGTTCTCAACACTCTAGTTTTCAAGGTTAGTATTACTGTTTATTAATTGAAACCAACAATGCAACTCTGATTGTGTGACTAATTTACATTTTTATATCCATCAGCGAATATCTGAATTGGACAAAGAATTTTTGGATTCTGCTATTGTGCCAGATTGTTTGAGATCTACACTCAAGGTTGTGAAATTCGGGTTAGTAAATGGAAGGGAGGAAGAGGTGAATTTAGCTAAATTTCTGATAGAAAATGGCCTAGTCCTTCAGAGGTTGAGTTTTTCCCATTCTGGCTTTCGTCGGATTTACCAATCCAAGGCTGTAGAAGAATTTAAAGAGAAAATTTTCTCATTTAAGAAAGGTTTCTCTTCTGGCATTGTCGAATTTTCACATTATTACTATTAATTACTTTGTAGCCAGAAGCTTGATTTTTAATTTTGGTCACAAAATATGGGTACTGAAATATTCCTAGCAAAAGGTTTTACTTTCCCGACAGCTTGCTTATACGTTTCCTCACACACACAACATTCGATCTGTTTGTTTCTTATAAGAAGAATTAGAAAAAAGTAATAATAGAGTAAAAAGACATAAAAGTTTAAATATAAATTATCATAAGAATTGAATATAAAAACGTTAAATCATCCCCAACCAACCATCTTCTTATGTTTTTATGTAACGACACTCATCTTTTATATTTTTAAGTAACTCAATTAATTTGTTTCTTCTACCCAATAACTCAGCTAAGTTTCTTACATTGTATATTTTATTGTATATTTATATATAAATATATAATAATTAATTTAACGTTAAAATATTTGAATAATATTTTACTCGGATAGAGCAACTTCCTTCCCCGCAAATGTTAAAATGGACCCACATGAGTTGCTCGCCAATTGGTAGAAATGAAGCTTGGAAATGCTCCTAGCCTAAAAAGTTACCTCGAAATATAAAAATTTATTTATCTCCATAAAGGATAGATAAAAAGAAAAGAATCATGAAATTATTCCAATTCTCAAATATGAATATAATATAAAAAAAATATAAATAAATATTGTATTATGGTGTCATTTGCAATGACAATAAATAAGTTTCAAAGATAAACTCTTGGGTTGTATCTACTAGTCATTCTTTAGACATGACATGACTAATTATATGTTGTATTTTCAAGAGTGAGATCAACAAAGGGTCTAAATATCCTACTTGAAAACCATGATGATATCTCTCCAAATCACAACATGTGTATAGGGAAATATTCTCTAACTTGTCTACATTGTAATTTTGAACTCAACTTAACAATAATGTTTTTCTAAAAGCATGTATAAAATCTTATAATAATTTTGTTTCATTTTAGTTTTCTATCAACATGGAAATCCATCAATCGGGTATCATCCAAGGTATGTTCATATTATTGTCTCTTTTATATGAAAAATAGGAATATTTTTTTTTAGTATATGAATGGCTGATGTGAATGTCTTCTTATCACAAAAGTTTCCTCCAACATTTTCTATAATACAACATTGTGTTTTACTTTTCATTATATTGTCACACATTTCCCAATTCAAGCATCACAAATACAAGATTTGTACCAGGTATATGACAAGGAAAAATTTATTTGGACTGCATCACTCTATCGCTCAAAGATTAAATCATGGGATCAAACGATGTTTGTTCACCAAACATCCTTTTATTGAAACAGGGAATCAACAATATCGTAGATTTCCATCACCGACTTGAATAAATTTTAGAAGTAGGGAATCAACATATATTTTTGTCTTCCTATCAATGAACTCATAATACAAAACATCCCCTATTGCATAATATGTAACTTTATGATTATTTTTTTTCAAAATTAATTTTTCATTTTTTTGTTATCACAATCACTTATCAATGTTTAATATTCCTTTAATGAATCAAATGTTCTACCAACGATATATCATCTAAATTGAATGGTTAATGTAAAAAATTTTACACCAATTATTTTTATGTGTCAAAAAAATTTATCGTGCAACGCACGGGTTCTAAAACTAGTAGTATTAAAAATGTATTTGATTCAATAGTTTTATTAATGTTTTGTCTTAGTTATTCAGCATAGTGTTTTTGGAATTAGATTAGTCATTAAACCGATAAAGATATTAGTTCAAATAAATTGTTGTTAAACAAAGAGTTGAACAATAGCTGAGTCAATAACAATAAAAAATTAATTCATATCAATCGTTAGATCAAATTTTAATAACAATTATTCTTTTTCTTTTTCAAAGAATAACAATTGTTCAACCCATAATTTTTTTCACATTCTCAAAATGCAAAAGGATTATGAAGTATTGGATGGTAAAATGGGTCTCCTCCTCTAGGTCTATCAAAATTGATAAGATGGACAAAAAAAACTTTAGTTTGTTTTCCATTGCAACCCAACTTGTTAAGGTTAAATAAGGATAGAAATAGGTTAAGTATCTGTTATTTACTCAAATCTTAAGAGAATTTGTATAAATTACCCTAAAAATTAGAATTACTGCTACTATACATAATAAAGAACAAAAAATATATTTGTGATTTCTATTGATTTTTATTCATAATATATAATAATTATACATTATATATTATATAATAAAAATTATATTATGTGTTTAGATAGTCAGTACTTTTTTATAAAATAAGAAAGATTTTGATACCAAAACAATTGTAATGAAAGATAAATTATTAATTATCATCCTAAATTACTAGTAAATGTCCATTATGTCTGTGTTGGATATCAAATATGTGCGTTTGTCATTCTAAATTATTAAATATCAGTATGTAATATGAAATACTAAGTATCAATATCAATCATGTGTGCATTACTAAATATCAATATCAATCGTGTGTTTTTTTAGTTTCAGCCTGAGGAAATCTAGTCTTTAACTTTAGAGCCTAAATATTCTATTTTGCACATATATATGTGTTAATTTTACTAACTTTGATCCACACATTGAATTATAATCAAATTCACAGTATGTATATGTTTTAACAATTTAATTTAAATACATGAATCATCAACTATAATTTGAAATTATAAGATGTTTTGGAAAGCTGCAATGGAAGAGCTAGAGAAAGGAAAGGAAGAGCTGACCACGCAACGCACTTTCCCTCATAAGGTCAACATCTAAAGAAGAAAGGAGAAGAAGAGAGAAATATGGGAAAAGTTTTGCCCCTTGTAGGTTGTCAGAATTTATTAAATCAAGATTACAAGTTGTACTGCTACACTGCCAATATTATCTGATCCTGCAGAGCCACACTGAAAAATCAGAAATTGAAATACAGCTGCACCTTCCAACTTTCATTTCCTTCACTTATGGGTTTACTAAAATAGTATTATATGGTTTGTAAATTGCCTATAAAAGGCTATGGCTTCTGAAGCAAAAAAAGCCATCACAATAGTAGTGAAAACCTCTCTTCCTCTCTTCTGCTGTGCATTATTCTGTGTGAGTTTATTTTAATGTTATAATATCAATTGGTATCAGAACTGGTTAGATCCAGCATTGGTTTTGTGAGTTTGTGAGAGAGTTAGTAAAAAAAAAAAATTTTGTGTGTGTGAGGAACAAATGAGTTCTCACTTTATCAAAATCTTTAGAGTCTATTTGAGAGAGAAAGATGGCCATAAACTACAATATTGTTTGGTCCGGTCCAAAATTAGATGGAAAGATGGATTACAATTATTGGGAACTGTTGATGTCCACCCATTTGAAAGCTCACAATATTTGGAGCTTTATTGAACCAGGCTTACAAGAAGGAGCTGATGCAGAAAATCAAAGGAAGGACCAGTTGGCGTTGTCACAAATTCAACAAGGAGTAGATTATTCAATTTTTGGTAAAATTGCAAACTGTAAGACTGCCAAAATTATGTGGGGTACATTGAAGTTATCATACAAAGGGGTTGAGAAAGCTCAAAAATCCAAACTGCAGTCCATGCGAAGAGAATATGAAAGGTATGAAATTTCTAACTTAGAAACTGTTGAGCAATATTTTTCATGTGTCATAGATCTTGTCAACAAGATGAGGGTGTATGGAGAAGACATCCCTGAAAGCAAGGTAGTTGAAAAAATTCTGCGCACCATGCCGATGAAATTTGACCATGTGGTGACTACAATAATAGAGTCCCACGACACAGATAGTATGACGGTAGCAGAGTTGCAAGGAAGCATTGAAAGCCATGTGAGCAGAATTCTAGAGAAGCCGGAAAAAGTACATGAAGAAGCCTTAAAAAGTCAGGTGAATCTCAACAACATTGTTGAATCCAGTCAAGACAAAGAAGATAGAAGCTGTGACAATTTCAATAATGGTGGAAGAGGAAATTATAGAGGAAGAGATTGTGGAAATTTCAGAGGTCGTGGAAACTTCAGAGGAAGAGGACGTGGCAATTTCAACCAAGGAAGAGGAGGAAACAACTTTGGATATTCCAACCGTGGAAGAGGAAGAGGTAATAATTACCAAGAAAGAACAAATTATAATTGTTATCAATATGGGAAGTTTGGACACAAAGTTGCAGATTGCAGATACAAACAACAGGCAAACATGGCAGAAAACCAATATCAGGATGTTGGTGAGAATTCTAATCCACAAAGTTTATTTTTGACAAGCTGTAATTTTTCTGAAGATGAAAACATCTGGTATTTAGATACTGGATGTAGTAACCATATGTATGGGAAAAAGGAGATATTTTCTGCTTTAGATGAAATAGTGATTTCTACTATAAAATTTGGCAACAACACCAATATTCCAATTCTCGGAAAAGACCAAGTTGGTATCAGATTGAAGGATGGATCCCAAAACTTCATCTCTGATGTTTTCTATGCTCCTGGACTTCATCATAATCTATTGAGTATGGGACAACTATCAGAGAAAGGCTACAACATGTAGATTCAACATGGGTACTGCACGTTGATTGACAAGAAATTGCCAAGGTAAAAATGACTCCTAATCGCCTATTCCCTTTGAAGTTTCAACATGAAAGATTTCCTTGTTTGGTTTCTATAATACCAAATGATGATTGGCTGTGGCATATACGTTTTGGTCATTTTCATTTCTCTGGATTAAATTATCTATCAAAGAAAGAATATGTGTCTGGTTTGCCTGTTGTAAATATCCCCAATAGTATATGTGAGACTTGCCAATTTGGAAAGAAGCACAGAGAATCATTTCCTATAGGAAAGTCATGGAGAGCAAGGAAGCCACTGGAGATTGTTCACTCAGACTTGTGCACAGTTGAAATTCCATCACATGGTGGTAGTAAGTATTTTATTACCTTTATTGATGATTTCAGCAGAAAAACATGGATGTATTTTTTGAAGCAGAAATCAGAAGCTTATGATGCCTTTAAATCATTTAAGGCATTTATGGAGAAACAAAGCGGTTGCAAGATTAAAGCGTTGAGAACAGATAGAGGCCAAGAATACCTCGTTTGTGCAGATTTCCTTAAGCAACATGGAATTCATCATCAACTAACAACCAGATACACTCCCCAACAGAATGGAGTTGCAGAAAGGAAGAACAAGACAATCATGGACATGGTGAGGTGCATGCTGAAAGCAAAACAAATGCCTAGAGAATTCTGGGCAGAAGCTGTTGCTACTGCTGTTTATATCTTGAACAGGTGTCCAACAAAGAGTGTTCGTGACTGTCGCGACCTGGATCGCGGCGGTGCGGCTGACCCTCGAAACGATTTTAAATGATAAATAGGGAGTCGCCACCAATATTTTTTAAGGATAAAATACTGGAAAAACCTTTTGTTAAAGCACTGGTTATAAAAATGAGATTCCATGATTCGGGAGTCTGATTACAGGTGAGGAAGGTATTAGCACCTCACGACTGTCCGTTATAAAAACGGTTACCTCAATTTGATAGCGCGCATTATAATTAACCCAATAATTATTTTAACTTCTTCATAAAAAGAAAAATATACGGAACGACAAAAATAAACAAAAAAATAAACAAAGATCAACACAAAATATTTACATGAGATTAACAGGACGTCTCGTCCAAATTAATCTCGCTCCGCCTTTTTAAAGAGATATAAAAAAATATGAGATTAACAGGACGTCTTGTCCAAATTAACCTCGCTCCTCCTTTTTAAAGAGATATTAAAAATATGAGATTAACAGGACGTCTCGTCCAAATTAATCTCGCTCCTCCTTTTGATAGCAAGACAAAAAAGAAACTCTAAAAATTAAATAAAGACAGGTGGGCCTGACAGGAACTGTTTCCCGCTCCTACGTATTCTCGAGCTTTCGAGAAATCAGGGTTACGTAGTTCTTTAAAATGTTTTTTTTTAGGAAAAGATTAGGAAGATATTGATGGGCATCATTCTAGCGAAGAATCCATACAAGGTGAAGTGTTTCGCACGTGCACGGATCCTATAAAGGTGGTGTAGACGGAAGTATTTTCCGTACGACACTGACTAAGAACGATTTATTTTGTTTTTTTTTATTTAAACTAGAAAGAAATCATAGGAAATGCTTATTTCCTTTATTATATTTTTTCTACAAAGCAAAAAAGAAAGGTAGTAGAAGCCACAAGAGAGAAATGGAGACAGTAAGTTCAGAAAAGGGAAGAAAAGAAAAAGATGAGTGAAAACTGAATGGGAGAAGAGAAAACCGAGTGTAAAAAATGAAAAAAAAACCGAGTGAAAAATAAGAAACCGAGTGAAAAATAAGAAACCGAGTGAAAAATAAGAAAACCGAGTGAAAAATAAGAAACCGAGTGAAAAATAAGAAAACTGAGTGACACTATGAAAAATCCGAGTGCAAACAGAGAAAACCGAGTGAAACAGTGACAATATAAGTGAAATAGTGAAAAATCTGAGTGAAAATAAGGGAAACTGAGTGCAAAATAGTAAATCCTGGTGAAACAGTGAGAATCTGAGTGAAAATAAGAGAAATCGAGTGTAAAATAGTAAATCCGAGTGAAAATAAGAGAAACTGAGTGACACTATAAAAAATCTGAGTGAAAACAGAGAAAACCGAGTGAAACAGTGACAATATAGGTGAAACAGTGAAAAATCTGAGTGAAACAATGAAAATCTGAGTGAAAATAAGGGAAACCGAGTGCAAAATAGTAAATCCGAGTGAAACAGTGAGAATCTGAGTGAAAATAAGAGAAAACGAATGCCAAATACTAAATCCTAGTGAAAAGAGGATTACTGAGTGATGATGGAGTAGGGGTGCTGGTCTGAGAAGGGAAAAGGGGAATGGGAGTGTGCTGGGAGGGGTTGGTATGGCGCTGGAGTGAGATGGTGGTGTGGAGGATTGAGGATAGTATGGTGAGGGACGGTGGAAGAAGAAGAGGAGAAGAATTGCTGTGAGGGAAAGAGAGAACAGAGGTTTGGTTTGGGCAGAGTTTTCCCTCCTCTGAATGCCTCCCCTTTAGCTGCCCTCCCCCTTGCCTATTTATAGGTTGGCCCGAGTGGAATGCCAGCTCAGGCTTCCACTCGGTTTGGGTAGTGGGGGGACAACGGCTGGTGGAAATTTTTAATTCCCTCCACCTCCGCCCCTGTCTGCCACCCCCAGGATTCCTGGATCCACTTGGGTGGTGGAATCCAGGTCAGCAAGGTGGGGATCTGAGAGATAATGATGGAATCTGAGTGACAATATGGAAATCCGAGAGAGAATGTGAAAAACCAAGTGAAATATTGAAATCCGAGTGAGGATATTGAAATTCTGAGAGAGGAAATTGAAAATCTGAGAGAGGATATTGAAATTCTGAGAGAGGAAATTGAAAATCTGAGAGAGGATGTGGAAAACCGAGTGAAATGGTGGAATTCCGAGTGAAAGTGGCTCGGATTAATCCCTCATTCAGTGTTCAACCACGGTTGGAATCAATTCCGAGTAAGAAAAGGGGTCAGTCCTCATTTTGCCCCCTGGATCCGAGTGGAAAAGGTTCATTTTGTAAAAGACCGAGTGAAATCATGTTGATGTGTGACTCGGAACATTCAGACTGGAACAATCATGTTAATCAAAGAAATTCCAACTGGAACATTCAGTCAGAACCGAGTGAGAAATGACTCAGAACCGACTGAAAAGTGTGAAGTATGACTCGGAACTAAAAGATGGCTCGGAAAGGTGTAAAAGATGACACGGAGGGGATTTGGTGGTGGTAAAAATTGACTCAGGAAAGTGTAAAAAAGGACACGGAGCCAATTGAAAATCAAAGAGAAAGACTCGGAAGTTGATTGAGAGAGTACCTGGCTTGGACTTCACTTCCTCTCCACAATCCGAGTGACCATTAACACGGAACCGACTGAAATGGCTCGGAAATTGGAATTTTGGCCATTTTTCGCTCGGAAATAAACTTCTTCACACTGAGAATTTTGGCCATTTCTTCACTCGGAATAGCTCTGACAGGGAAGCTTTCCACTCGGAATTGACTTATTCTGAGTAATTCTACTCGGATTTGATCATGTATGTGTCATTCCGCTCGGATTCCTCAACAGGAGCCTATTCTACTCGGAAATGCTTTATTATTACTCGGTTTTTGATCATTTCTGAGTAGTTCTACTCGGATTTGCTCCATTCTGAGTAGTTCTACTCGGTTTTGATCATTTCTGAGTAGTTCTACTCGGATTTGCTCCATTCTGAGTAGTTCCACTCGGTTTTGATCATTTCTGAGTAATCTCACTCAGATTTCTCTTCAACAGGGGCATTTTCTACTCAGATTTGATCCCTTCTGAGTAATTTCACTCGAATTTGATCCGTTCTGAGTATTTTCACTCAGACTTACTAGTTTTTGGGCCATTCTACTCGGATTTTTGTTCAACAGGGGCATTTTCTACTCGGATTTGATCTTTTTTGAGTCATTTCACTCGGATTTTCCTCCAACAGGTCTATATTCCACTCAGAAATGCTTCCATCATAGTCATCTTGCTCGGATCTGACCATTTTTGAGTTATTCTATTCAAATTTGACCATTTTGAATTGGAATTAAGTATAAAAAGAATCATTCCACTTGGACCGGACCAAAAAAGGTGTTCACAGTGACAAAACACCTGAAGAAGCCTGGAGCTGAAGGAGACCATCAATACAACATCTCAAAGTTTTTGGGTGTATAGCATATGCCCATGTACCAGATCAATTAAGGAAGAAACTTGATGATAAAGGAGAAAAATGTGTGTTCATTGGCTATTGTGAAAATTCAAAGGCATACAGACTTTACAATCCAGAGACAAAAAAAGTGATAATCAGTCGAGATGTGACATTTGATGAAGAAGGAATGTGGGATTGGGTTTCCAAAGCCCAAAAGGTACCTACAATAATTCCAGATGGTTGTGGAGAAGAGAATGGACATCAAAATCCAGCAACTGATGAACCAGAAGCATCAAGTAGACCATAGAGGCAACGGAAACTACCTACCAGATTAGAAGATTATGTTGTGGGTAATGACAATGACCCATCTGATGAGGAAATTGTCAACTTTGCTTTATTTGCAGATTGTGAGCCTGTAACATTTGAAGAAGCTTCAAATAATCAACATTGGAGAAAAGCAATGGATGAAGAAATTCATGACATTGAGAAGAATCAAACGTGGGAGTTGACAGACTTACCAGTAGACAAAAGGCCAATTGGAGTAAAGTGGGTGTACAAAACTAAGTACAAGCCCAATGGAGAAGTTGATCATTTCAAAGCAAGGTTGGTAGCAAAAGGGTACAAACAAAAGTTAGGTATTGATTATTTTGAGGTATTTGCTCCTGTAGCGAGATTAGATACAATTCATATGCTTATCTCTCTATCAGCTCAAAATAATTGGAAAATTCATCAAATGGATGTTAAATCTGCTTTTTTGAATGGTAATTTGGAAGAAGAAGTATATGTTGAGCAGCCTGCAGGATATATGATTGAAGGAAAAGAAGACAAGGTCTACAGATTGAAGAAAGCATTATATGGCTTGAAGCAGGCACCCAGAGCTTGGTACAAAAAGATTGATTCTTATTTTGTACAACATGGATTTCAAAGATGTCCATTTGAGCACACTTTATATATTAAAGTTGTTGATCCAGATGATATTATTATTGTGTGCCTTTATGAGATCAGGATTGACCCCCAGTAGACTGGAAAGTAAAGGTTGCCCTCGTGGGCGACTGAAAAGTAAAGGGTACCTCGATAGGTGGCTGGGAAATAAAGGATGCCTTGATAGGCGGCTGGAAAGTAAAGGATGCCATGATAGGCGGCTGGAAGATAAAGGATGCCTTGATAGGCGGCTGGAAGATAAAGGATGCCTTGATAGGCAACTGGAAAGGTAAAGGATGCCTTGATAGGCGGCTGGAAGATAAAGGATGCCTTGATAGGCGGCTGGAAGATAAAGGATGCCTTGATAGGCAGCTGGAAAGATAAAGGATGCCTTGATAGGCGGCTGGAAGATAACGGATGCCTTGATAGGCGGCTGGAAGATAAAGGATGCCTTGATAGGCAGCTAGAAAGATAAAGGATGGCTTGATAGGCGGTTGGAAGATAACGGATGCCTTGATAGGTGGCTGGAAGATAAAGGATGCCTTGATAGGCGGCTGGAAGATAAAGGATGCCTTGATAGGCGGTTGGAAAGATAACGGATGCCTCGATAGGCGACTGGAAAGGTAAAGGATGTCTCGATAGGTGGCTGGAAGATAAAGGATGCCTCGATAGGCAGATGGAAGTTAAAGGATGCCTTGATAGGTGGCTGGAAGATAAAGGATGCCTTGATAGGCGGCTGGAAAGATAAAGGATGCCTTGATAGGCGGCTGGAAAGATAAAGGATGCCTTGATAGGCGGCTGGAAGATAACGGATGCCTTGATAGGCGGCTAGAAGATAACAGATGCCTTGATAGGCGGCTGGAAGATAAAGGATGCCTTGATAGGCGGCTGGAAAGATAAAGGATGCCTTGATAGGCGGCTGGAAAGGTAAAGGATGCCTCGATAGGCGGCTGGAAGATAAAGGATGCCTTGATAGGCGGCTGAAAGATAAAGGATGCCTTGATAGGCGGCTGGAAAGATAAAGGATGCCTTGATAGGCGGCTGGAAAGATAAAGGATGCCTTGATAGGCGGCTGGAAGATAACGGATGCCTTGATAGGCGGCTGGAAGATAAAGGATGCCTTGATAGGCGGCTGGAAGATAAAGGATGCCTTGATAGGCGGCTGGAAAGATAAAGGATGCCTTGATAGGCAGCTGAAAAGATAAAGGATGCCTTGATAGGCGGCTGGAAAGATAACGGATGCCTTGATAGGCGACAGAAAAGGTAAAGAGATTGGGGGCTAACAGGATGTCTCGTCGGAATTAACTCACCGTTGGCAGGAAATGTAAAGGTTGGGGGAGCTAACAGGACGTCTCGTCCAAATTAACTCACTGGTCCTAAAGGCTCGGGGTAATCCCCCAGTTTGACATGACTGAAAGAATTACTCTTTGACCGAAAGAGAGTGATCCTGGGGAGATACCCTAATTTGACATGATTGAAGGAATCTTGGGGAATTGCTTTCTAAATGAAAGAGGGTAATCCTGGGGTGATGCCCCAGTTTGACATGATTGAAGAAATCTTGGGGAATTGCCCCTTGACTGAAATAGAAGAAATCTGGGGGAGATGCCCCAGTTAGGAAGATTGAAGGGATCTCGGGGAACTGCTTCTTGACTGGAAGGAAAAATCTGGGGTTCACTGGGGATGTATAGTGGGCTTACTAAAAGAAAGAGATCTGGGGATGATCCAATTCAAGCTGTCTTGGATGATTCGGGGAACTGCTCCTTGATCGGAAGGAAAAGAAATGGGGGAAAATCTAGCTTAAGGAGCGAGGGATACTGTCCCTCGAACGGAGGGAAGATTTGGGGTGATACCCCAAACTTTGGAAAGATTAGAAGATTTAGGGACACTACCTCAAGGTTGGGGGAAGGATATGGGGTGACGCCCCACTTAGGGCGGTTGAAGAAGCTTAGGGGGTACGTTCCCTTTTGACGGAGAGAGACCCGAGGTGATGTCCAGCTCAAACTTCCCGGGAGCATGGGGTACTGCCCTTGGGTTGACAAAAGATAACAACCTGGGGAAGATGCCCCAGTTTGAAATGATCTGAAGAGCATTGGGGGAATCTAGGGAGATGACCCAGCTTAATTTGTCTAGGAAGTGTAGTTCTACTGGGGAAGAAATTGAGAGATAGCGACTTTAACAGTTAGGGATGAGACTTTGAAGGCACCTGATGGAAGAAGAAACCTTGAAAGGCGCTGGCTTTGGCGATTATGGTTCCATTGAGGAATGGATGGTAGGCCCGTCGGAGGAAAAAAATCTAATGGATGTCTCGGTTTAGGATATTTTAATGAGGGTAACTTCACTGGGGAAAGTGTTTTCCTCTTGGGAAAGAAATGCGTGGCCTTTGATCTCTGTGATTCTGTCGGAAAGGTAATTCTGTTGGGTATAAACAGATTTTCCTAAATCTGACTAGGAGCCTATTTGGTGGTTTTTTTTTTTAAGAAGAATTCTCAGTATGTGTTCCTTTTGGGGATGAATGGTAGGTCCACCAGAGGAGAGAAATCTGGGGGATGCCCCAGTTTTGGGTTGCTTGGGAGTTTAGAGTATTGTCTCTTTAGGGAAGAGAAACCTGGGGAGATGCCCCGGTTAAAGTATGATTGAAAGGATTTTTGGAGAATTGCCCCTTGGCTGAAAGAAGGGAGACCTAGGGTGATGCCCATGTTCAGAAAATTTGCCTGAAGGAATTAGGGGTGCTTCTCCTTGACAGAAAGAGAATAGAGACATGGGGAGATGTCCCGGTTTGGGAAAATTGGGAGGACTTTGGGGGAAACTGGCCTTTGGCTGAAAAGATTTAGGGGTTAATAGGGCCTTCCGTCCAAATTAACCAGGTCCTAGAATATACCAAGTTGATTTCTTGGAGATATGACCCTTAACATGCCTCATGAATAAGACAAAAACCTTGAGAAGACACCGGCTTCGACTACAAGGTATTGATGGACTTCATGGAAACCTCAAAGCAAAATGGAAACTCAGAAAGGTGTCATGTTTGGCCATAGAAGGGTGTTTTGTCCAATGATTTGGGTGGGTTATGAGAAGAAACTCGAGGATGACCTACTTTAATGAGTAAAGGCAAGAGTGAGCTTTGGAGACTGATGGACATACACCTAGAAAATGCCAGTTTTGGCGGTGGAAGCTTGACACATCTACTTATTACAACATCCTGCAAGAAAGGTTAGTGGTACAAAACAAATTGGAACTTGAAAAGACTTACCGTAAAAACATAATCCTTAGAGATTCGAAGTGACTCATGACTGAAACAGAGCAGATGAAACAAACTTAGCTTTGGAAACATGTCAGGCCCAGTCTTCATAATGATTGCTTGAGGCGAGATCAAGTAACAGGAACTTTTTGTCCTCACGACTTTAAATTTTCATTACCTTCTCATTTTTATATATTAAGGGAAAACATATGTCTTATCAAATCATGGAAAATCACAATAAATACGTGTCAAAAATAGGTGAGATTGTATTTATAAGTCGAGTAAGTGTGGAAAAAGGGAAACCAAAAAGCAAGTGAAGATGTATGGGAAATGTTAATAATTGGGTAGAGTGGGAATGATTTTACAGATCTTCCAGTGAACTGTTGAGAACAAAGCATATCTTAATCCCACATCATGACTCTGAATTCACCACTTGACTCTGCTTCTGAAAAGGTAGTCGGACTACGATTACTTGGCCAAAATCTTGATCCCAATTGATTGCTTGAGCCACCTATTCAGGTTTTCAGCTTACCAGGTCGCTCTAACTTTTGCCTAAGCTGCTCTTCCAGGTTTTCAGCCTAGCGAGCTTCTCTCTCCATGTGACGTCTTTTGGTTTTTGCTTTACTCTCCTTTTTTAAGGTTGTGTCCCTCACAACAAAGGTTTAAGCTGATTGCCAATGAGCTTATTTGATCTTTCTCAATTTGGTTTTATCCTGTGGGGAATAAATGTTATTTCAGATAGGAAAATTTGCCCCTAACACCATGTACCCAAGGAAACAAAGGCGTGCCCTTTTCGGTACCAATGAGGGGGCTCGTTTTGAGTCCTTATTTCCTTGTTCATTTTTCATCTATTTTTTGTTATCTCTTTCTTTTTGCATTTTTTTGTTTTTTTTTGTTTTTTTTCCCTTTTTTTTGTTGTTTTTTTTTAATGTCCCCTTTGGTACCTTTGTTATGGTCTAGCTATTTTATTCCCTAACTAATGTGGTAAAGAAAATATGATATTAATGGTATCACAGTAGACCAATCCCTTGGTTACACTGGTGTGGTAATAGTTATACTCCATTAAAGTTGGGGTGTTGATTGCGACACAGATGAAACATTGTTTCTGTCGTGTTCTTAGCTTGTTAACATTTATGCCCCCATATGGAAAAGTGATAATTTGATCTATGAATCAGCTCGCCTTAATTGGTATTTACGTAAGGCACCAACCTTGACCTTTTTTTATATCATTTTTGTTTTTTTTTTGTTTTTTTTAGAGTATTTCTTGATCATCCACGTTGATCAATGCTAATATTTCTTTGAAGGGTAGATATGCCATTTATGGAATCTGGCACTATCTTCATTTTGAGCTTGTAACGTCTTCAGTTGTTTGTGAATCTTCTTCATTCTGTGTGCTGACCTTGCCTTTGGGTAGAACTAGGTGACTCTTATCCAAACATTCTACATAATTCGGCCAAGGAACTTTCGTTTTTGCTACCCTTTTTGTCAGCGTAATCAACTGGGTGGTCAAAGTTATGAAATGGAATCATGATCTCATTGTTCTCAAAAGGATCATTTTTAGTCCTGTATTTTTTGGTTTTTTCATGGTAAAATGAGAAAAAGAAGTAGATAAAGGGAAAAGGATTCAAGGTGGCAATAAGGAAAGCAAGAAAAGGCATTTTGAAATTTGACACATATTTATTGAGAGAAACTTAAAATGATAAAAACATGTTTTTGCCCTTATTACATAACAATATCCCAAAGCCTTAGGCATAGCGTTTGGGTTGAAACAAAAGTTTAAAGTCATAAGGAACTAAGTGGTCTCCTGGTCATGAACATCTCCAGTTGGCGTGTGATTCACAAAATCTTGCATGCATCCTCTTTACACCCCTAGTCCCTCTTTATCATACTGACCCCAAAGGTCTCTTGGTTAGACCTGGGGTTTATAATTATATTGGGACTCCCTTCCTAGAAATCTAGCCATTTAGCTTTAATCAAATCCCTTACTTTGAATTTCAAGGTATGACAGTCCTCAGTAGAGTGCCTCGAGGCTCCAGCATGTTCACATCGGGCATTGGGATTATAGCCCTTGGGGTAAGGAGGAACCACTGGTTTCAGTGGGCAGGGTACTGCAAGGAAATTACAAAAAAGGTGAGGTAAAAGTTCTGTGTAGATCATAGGAATAGGGTCGAACCGGACCGGTGTTCGACTACTAGCGGGTTTTATTGTGCTTTGGTCTGGATTAAGTAGCTGAGTTTGTACTAGTGGGGGGTGATAGGGTTGTGGAAGGGTAGACCTAATAGTAGGCAAATGAGAATAGGAAGGTATTTGAGGGATACACGGACGAAAGTAGAGTTGGAATGGGAAAAAATTAGAGCCCTGGTTAGGGGTGGTGGTGGCCATGTAAGGTGCAGGGAGATTGGCAGGTTGAAAGGGAGTATGTGTTATTGATCTGGGTTGAGCCCTTTTTTGGTTACGGGCAGTGGAATTAGCATTCCCTTTTCTCTTCCCCTTATCTCTCGATGCAGACATTCTTGTGATAGGAGCCCCAGGCGACCGGGAGGACTGTGCAATATGGGGATTCATCATTTGTAAATCATGATCCTCTTGTTGATTATGGAATGAGGGAATTTGGTCTTTTGTCAATCCAGGAAGGTGGAGTGGGATGGTTGGCAAATGTTGATCATTCTTGACACCCGCAGAGGGTTCCTCTTCTATGATCTTCTTCTCTAAAAGTCTGGCCATCTCCGCCATTTGCTTCCTTAGCTGGTTAACTTCGTTTCTGAGGTTTTCAATTTCTTGCTCTCTTTCAGCCATGAGTCTCCTTTGAAAGTCTAACAAAGGTGTCGTTCGGTGTCGTTGGAAGAAGAAAAAGAAATGTCAGGTGGAAACAGAAGGAAAGAGGATATCGTGGGAAGCAATCACAGACCTTGACAAACATCCTTTTAACCATTCCTTAGAACGTATCGTTCAAAAGTACTAGGTACGGTAAACATGGAAATTAATACGGGATAGTTGTAAAGACAAAAAAATCCTTCATTCTGAAATGCAATAAGAGCCTCAAGTTTAGCTATTTCTAGCTCGAGGAACCATGATCCGTCTCTTAAAGGTTTGATCCTACATTAATTTCCATATCTTGGTCAAGGGTATTCGTTAAGCTCTGAATAGCCTCCGGTGAGAATAGAAAGAAATGAGCGAAAGAGCCATTGGGAAATGACGTGCTTTGCAAATCGATACTCCCCTAGTAATTTCTTGAAAACATTTTTGTATTTAGGGGGGATACAACTTGCTAAAACTTATGTCAAATCAAGGGTTATGTGAGCTACGGATTTTCTGATCATCGATAATACAAAGAAAAATTGATTTTTCTTTTGATTTCTTTTCTTTTTATATGTATTTTCCATGATTCAAAAGATCTGTAACTCAAGGCCCAAAGACTTGTACACAAAGAGAAAGAACTATTTGCCCATTAAAGGATCACTAGTTAAAAGTATGTCATTTTTTGAAAGAAATAATCCACTAAATGGGCAAGTAATCCTCTATTTTGGATTAGAAGGAAAAGTGAGAATGAGAAAAGGTAGAAGTAAAGTTTACCCCTTTGTGCCTTAAGGTGGGTTTTTTTTTTGGAGGTCTCCTAATGGTTCTAAGGTTTGTCTAATAGTGATACCTTGTATTAGGTGGCTTATTCTAAAACTTCTAAAGGTCACTAGAGCCAAGATCCTACTCATGATGTTGACCACAAATAGTAAGAAGTATACTAAGTGTGGGCACCATGAATAAGTCGAACTCTAGCTGAGATTCTCATGGTAACCAGACAGGAAGTACATCCCAAATGGCTCCGCTATCAACCTCCCCTAATCTTAAGTTTTATTTGGGCTCGGGTATAGGGTCCCACTCAAAAGTGTGTGCAAATTGTGAGTGTAGTGTGTGAAAGAGGCATTCAATACCCGTACCTTATTTACCCTATACATAGAACAAACACAGAGCAACAAAATAAAGTCGACTACCCTAGGGTTCAATGATCACACAGATATTTACAGAACATAAATAATTGAATACAAACAAAACAGAAACTAAACATTGACAAGGCAATAAAATAAAGGAAGAAGTTAAATAATTAATATGCAAATTAAAACATGCGCTATCAAATTGACTGGCTTGACTCTCTAGGTCCCCAGTGGAGTCTCCATCTGTCGCGACCTGGATCGCGGCGGCGCGGCTGACCCTCGAAACGATTTTAAATAATAAACAGGGAGTCGCCACCAATATTTTTTAGGGATAAAATACTGGAAAAACCTTTTATTAAAGCACTGGTTATAAAAATGAGATTCCATGATTCGGGAGTCTGATTACAGGTGAGAAAGGTATTAGCACCTCACGACTGTCCGTTATAAAAACGGTTACCTCAATTTGATAGCGCGCATTATAATTAACCCAATAATTATTTTAACTTCTTCATAAAAAGAAAAATGTACGGAACGACAAAAATAAACAAAAAAATAAACAAAGATCAACACAAAATATTTACATGAGATTAACAGGACGTCTCGTCCAAATTAATCTCGCTCCGCCTTTTTAAAGAGATATAAAAAAAATATGAGATTAACAGGACGTCTTGTCCAAATTAACCTCGCTCCTCCTTTTTAAAGAGATATTAAAAATATGAGATTAACAGGACGTCTCGTCCAAATTAATCTCGCTCCTCCTTTTGATAGCAAGACAAAAAGGAAACTCTAAAAATTAAATAAAGAAAGGTGGGCCCGACTGGAACTGTTTCCCGCTCCTACGTATTCTCGAGCTTTCGAGAAATCAGGGTCACGTAGTTCTTTAAAATGTTTTTTTTAGGAAAAGATTAGGAAGATATTGATGGGCATCATTCTAGCGAAGAATCCATACAAGGCGAAGTGTTTCGCACGTGCACGGATCCTATAAAGGTGGTGTAGACGGAAGTATTTTCCGTACGACACTGACTAAGAACGATTTATTTTGTTTTTTTATTTAAACTAGAAAGAAATCATAGGAAATGCTTATTTCCTTTATTATATTTTTTCTACAAAGCAAAAAAGAAAGGTAGTAGAAGCCACAAGAGAGAAATGGAGACAGTAAGTTCGGAAAAGGGAAGAAAAGAAAAAGATGAGTGAAAACTGAATGGGAGAAGAGAAAATCGAGTGTAAAAAATGAAAAAAAACCGAGTGAAAAATAAGAAACCGAGTGAAAAATAAGAAAACCGAGTGAAAAATAAGAAACCGAGTGAAAAATAAGAAAACTGAGTGACACTATGAAAAATCTGAGTGCAAACAGAGAAAACTAAGTGAAACAGTGACAATATAAGTGAAACAGTGAAAAATCTGAGTGAAAATAAGGGAAACCGAGTGCAAAATAGTAAATCCTGGTGAAACAGTGAGAATCTGAGTGAAAATAAGAGAAACCGAGTGTAAAATAGTAAATCTGAGTGAAAATAAGAGAAACTGAGTGACACTATGAAAAATCCGAGTGAAAACAGAGAAAACCGAGTGAAACAGTGACAATATAAGTGAAACAGTGAAAAATCTGAGTGAAACAATGAAAATCTGAGTGAAAATAAGGGAAACCGAGTGCAAAATAGTAAATCCGAGTGAAACAGTGAGAATCTGAGTGAAAATAAGAGAAAACGAATGCCAAATACTAAATCCTAGTGAAAAGAGGATTACCGAGTGATGATGGAGTAGGGGTGCTGGTCTGAGAAGGGAAAAAGGGAATGGGAGTGTGCTGGGAGGGGTTGGTATGGCGCTGGAGTGAGATGGTGGTGTGGAGGATTGAGGATAGTATGGTGAGGGACGGTGGAAGAAGAAGAGGAGAAGAATTGCTGTGAGGGAAAGAGAGAACAGAGGTTTGGTTTAGGCAGAGTTTTCCCTCCTCTGAATGCCTCCCCTTTAGCTGCCCTCCCCCTTGCCTATTTATAGGCTGGCCCGAGTGGAATGCCAGCTCAGGCTTCCACTTCCGAGTGGAATGCCAGCTCAGGCTTCCACTCGGTTTGGGTAGTGGGGGGACAACGGCTGGTGGGAATTTTTAATTCCCTCCACCTCCGCCCCTGTCTGCCACCCCCAGGATTCCTGGATCCACTTGGGTGGTGGAATCCAGGTCAGCAAGGTGGGGATCTGAGAGATAATGATGGAATCCGAGTGACAATATGGAAATCCGAGAGAGAATATGAAAAACCAAGTGAAATATTGAAATCTGAGTGAGGATATTGAAATTTTGAGAGAGGAAATTGAAAATCTGAGAGAGGATATTGAAATTCTGAGAGAGGAAATTGAAAATCTGAGAGAGGATGTGGAAAACCGAGTGAAATGGTGGAATTCTGAGTGAAAGTGGCTCGGATTAATCCCTCATTCAGTGTTCAACCACGGTTGGAATCAATTTCGAGTGAGAAAAGGGGTCAGTCCTCATTTTGCCCCCTGGATCCGAGTGGAAAAGGTTCATTTTGTAAAAGACCGAGTGAAATCATGTTGATGTATGACTCGGAACATTCAGACTGGAATAATCATGTTAATCAAAGAAATTCCAACTGGAACATTCAGTCAGAACCGAGTGAGAAATGACTCAGAACCGACTGAAAAGTGTGAAGTGTGACTCAGAGCTAAAAGATGGCTCGGAAAGGTGTAAAAGATGACACGGAGGGGATTTGGTGTTGGTAAAAATTGACTCGGGAAAGTGTAAAAGAGGACACGGAGCCGATTGAAAATCAAAGAGAAAGACTCGGAAGTTGATTGGGAGAGTACCTGGCTTGGACTTCACTTCCTCTCCACAATCCGAGTGACCATTAACATGGAACCGACTGAAATGGCTCGGAAATTAGAATTTTGGCCATTTTTCGCTCGGAAATAAACTTCTTCACACTGAGAATTTTGGCCATTTCTTCACTCGAAATGGCTCTGACAGGGAAGCTTTCCACTCGAAATTGACTCATTCTGAGTAATTCTACTCGGATTTGATCATGTATGTGTCATTCCGCTCGGATTCCTCAACAGGAGCCTATTCTACTCGGAAATGCTTCATTATTACTCGGTTTTTGATCATTTCTGAGTAGTTCTACTCGGATTTGCTCCATTCTGAGTAGTTCCACTCGGTTTTGATCATTTCTGAGTAGTTCTACTCGGATTTGCTCCATTCTGAGTAATTCCACTAGGTTTTGATCATTTCTGAGTAATCTCACTCGAATTTCTCTTCAACAGGGGCATTTTCTACTCGGATTTGATCCCTTCTGAGTAATTTCACTCGGATTTGATCCGTTCTGAGTAT
This sequence comes from Clitoria ternatea, assembly GCA_037962975.1. NCBI lineage: Eukaryota > Viridiplantae > Streptophyta > Magnoliopsida > Fabales > Fabaceae > Clitoria > Clitoria ternatea. The sequence goes on along the minus strand of CM075675.1, from coordinate 104,684,108 downwards.
TTTCACTCAGACTTACTAGTTTTTGGGCCATTCCACTTGGATTTTTGTTCAACAGGGGCATTTTCTACTCGGATTTGATCCTTTTTGAGTCATTTCACTCGGATTTGCCTCCAACAGGTCTATATTCCACTCGGAAATGCTTCCATCATAGTCATCTTGCTTGGATCTGACCATTTTTGAGTTATTCTATTCAAATTTGACCATTCTGAATTGGAATTAAGTATAAAAAGAATCATTCCACTTGGACCGGACCAAAAGAGGTGTTCACAGTGACAAAACACCTGAAGAAGCCTGGAGCTGAAGGAGACCATCAATACAACATCTCAAAGTTTTTGGGTGTATAGCATATGCCCATGTACCAGATCAATTAAGGAAGAAACTTGATGATAAAGGAGAAAAATATGTGTTCATTGGCTATTGTGAAAATTCAAAGGCATACAGACTTCACAATCCAGAGACAAAAAAAGTGATAATCAGTCGAGATGTGACATTTAATGAAGAAGGAATGTGGGATTGGGTTTCCAAAGCCCAAAAGGTACCTACAATAATTCCAGATGGTTGTGGAGAAGAGAATGGACATCAAAATCCAGCAACTGATGAACCAGAAGCATCAAGTAGACCATAGAGGCAACGGAAACTACCTACCAGATTAGAAGATTATGTTGTGGGTAATGACAATGACCCATCTGATGAGGAAATTGTCAACTTTGCTTTATTTGCAGATTGTGAGCCTGTAACATTTGAAGAAGCTTCAAATAATCAACATTGGAGAAAAGCAATGGATGAAGAAATTCATGCCATTGAGAAGAATCAAACGTGGGAGTTGACAGACTTACCAATAGACAAAAGGCCAATTGGAGTAAAGTGGGTGTACAAAACTAAGTACAAGCCCAATGGAGAAGTTGATCGTTTCAAAGCAAGGTTGGTAGCAAAAGGGTACAAACAAAAGTTAGGTATTGATTATTTTGAGGTATTTGCTCCTGTAGCGAGATTAGATACAATTCATATGCTTATCTCTCTATCAGCTCAAAATAATTGGAAAATTCATCAAATGGATGTTAAATCTGCTTTTTTGAATGGTAATTTGGAAGAAAAAGTATATGTTGAGCAGCCTGCAGGATATATGATTGAAGGAAAAGAAGACAAGGTCTACAGATTGAAGAAAGCATTATATGGCTTGAAGCAGGCACCCAGAGCATGGTACAAAAAGATTGATTCTTATTTTGTACAACATGGATTTCAAAGATGTCCATTTGAGCACACTTTATATATTAAAGTTGTTGATCCAGATGATATTATTATTGTGTGCCTTTATGTTGATGATTTAATCTTTACTTGCAACAATCCAAAGATAATTGCAGAATTCAGGGAGGCAATGATCAAATGTTTTGAAATGACAGATTTGGGCCTAATGTCATATTTTCTTGGCATTGAGGTCATTCAACAGGATGATAGAATTTTTATTTATCAAAAGAAGTATGCTGCAGACATTTTAAGGAAATTCAAGATAGAGAACTCAAAGTCAATCTCAACGCCTGTTGAAGAAAAATTGAAGCTGAAAAAGGATAGTGATGAAAGAAGAATTGATTCAACATACTACAAAAGCTTGATTGGAAGCCTCAGATATTTAACTGCTACTAGACCAGATATTGTGTTTGGAGTTGGACTGCTGAGCAGATTCATGGAAGAGCCATGTGCATGTCATTTACAGGGAGCAAAGAGAATCCTCAGATACATCAAAGGTACTCTGACAGAAGGAATATTTTATGCCAATAATAATGATGTAAATCTTGTTGGATACACAGAAAGTGACTGGGCAGGAGATATTGAGACAAGGAAAAGCACGTCGGGCTACGCGTTTCATCTGAGCACTGGGGAAGTATCATGGTCCTCGAAGAAACAACCAATAATTGCACTTTCAACAGCTGAGGTGGAATATATAGCTGTAACAAGTTGTGTCACGCAAGCAGTATGGATGAGAAGGATGCTTGAAGTGATGCATCAGAAGCAAGGTATTCCCACAGTGATATTTTGTGATAACAAATCTGCAATTGCACTTTCAAAAAATCTAGTCTTTCATGGGCGGACCAAGCATATAGATATTTGGTTTCACAAGATCCGAGAATTGGTGGCTGAGAAAGAAGTGATGATTAAATATTGTCCAACTGAAGAACAAGTTGTAGATATTTTTACAAAGCCACTGAAAGCTGAGTTATTTTATAAGTTAAAATAAATGCTCGGAATAATTAATATGCACACTTGATTTAAAGGAGGCAATGTCAGAATTTATTAAATCAAGATTACAAGTTGTACTGCTACACTGCCAATATTATCTGATCCTGCAGAGCCGCACTGAAAAATCAGAAATTGAAATACAGCTGCACCTTCCAACTTTTATTTCCTTCACTTATGGGTTTACTAAAATAGTATTATATGGTTTGTAAATTGCCTATAAAAGGCTATGGCTTCTGAAGCAAAAAAAGCCATCACAGATGAAATAGTAGTGAAAACCCCGCTTCCTCTCTTCTGCTGTGCATTATTCTGTGTGAGTTTATTTTAATGTTATAATATCATAGGTTAAGGTGTTGTGTATAAATTAAGGGGTTTATTCTTCTAATAGGGTTGAAAAAAACAAAGAAGGGTTGAAAAACTTAGAGAAAAAACAAAGAAGGTTTTGTTAATGGGTGTTGATTTTTGTTGTTCACCATTTTGGAGGAGAGTGAAAGCTTGTTTCTATTATATTTTTTTTCCTATTTTCTTTCTCCAGATGAGTGTATTGTCTTTTCTTCATTAAGGGGGCAAGTTATTAACCCTATTTCAGGAGAATATTTGAATCATTCCATCTTCGTATACTATGTATATTTATGGATTTTAGTGAAATACACTTAACTTTGCTATGGTCTACTGGTGTTATGTTCTGAGTATGATGTTTAGTTTAAGTCATTTGTTATGAGTTTATTTTTCTCAATGATGTTTTGTATTCGTTTGTTTTTTCGTTTCGTCATTTTTTTATACAGGTTTTTTCATTTGTATTCGTTTGTTTTTTCGTTTCGTCATTTAAATCATTTGGACGTGTTGTTCTTTTGAAACAATAATGTGTGAAATAAGCCTATATTACACTGTTTGATCATGATTTGCCATATTGGGTTAAGGAAAAAAAGTTTATAATTTAGGTTTCAATTGAAAAATACAAAAAAAAAATTGGTTTTTGCTACTAAATTCGCTTAAGCGAATGAGCCTTGATTAATCACCATCCTTAGCTCGCCTAGGCAAGCCTTTTTACAACCATTATATACGCAGGAGCCCTATTTTTTCTTTTTTTCTCTCTCTCCTTTTTTTTTCTTTTCCTTTTTTTCTCTTTCTTTTTCTCTCTCTCACTTTGTCCTTTTATTTTTATTTATTTATTATTTTCTTTATTCTTTTTTTATTTTGATTTAGCTTATTTCTTTGTATTTACTCATCTCGTTATTTATCTTTGTCTTCCTCTATCTTTCATCAAAATAAAAATCTCTCCTCATCTTGTAAGGTTAATTTAGACGAGATATCTTGTTAGTCTTGTCTCTTATTTTGAAAAATCTCTTGTTACTAAAACGTGCGGTGAGTTTGAAAAATGTTAAAAAGAGGGGAGGTCAAGTTGAACAAGACGTCTTGTTAATCTCGTTCTTCTTTTTTTAAAAAGGGTAAAATACTACTTTTTTGGAAAAAAAAAAGTTTCTTGCTCCTTATTATGGAAGGTAGGGGTGAGCAAGTACTAGATTGGATTGGATTTCACACAAAAAATAATCTGATCTGATTAAATTTCATTGGATTAGATTGGATTTGTGTAAATTTTTTTTGAAATCTAATCCAATCCGATCCGATCTAAATTGGTTTGGATTAGATTGGATAATTGGATATCCGATTAAAGAAAATTTATTATATTTTTTTATGAAACCACAATATAAAAAAACTTCTAACATCTTAAAGTCCATGTCAAACATCACAACATAGTACTTACTTGTAACATCCTAGGTTGATTTTACCTTTTTATTTACACACGGTAAATTATTTCCATAATAAATTTTTCACGTTAAATAAAAATTTGGATCTTAATATGAAATAATATTTACTTCCCTTAATAAATAATCCACTCAGCCTAGATGTAAAATGATATTTACCCCTTTTTATTACATTCTAAATAATAGAATTATACTCAGTATAAACAAAACTGATCTAAAATAAATCCTTTAACAAAAGTATGTTAAAAGTAATAACCGATCGGAATGATTCAACTCGGTAATGATATAAAATAGTATTTACTTAAATATATTCAAAATAATAATGAGTGTACGCAAAATAATATCTGATCGAAAACATATCTTTTAATAAAATGGAGGTAAAACAGCGGGAGGAGAAGAAGAGAAGAAGAAGAAGACAGGGGTCATTCGCCTGAGCAAGACCCAAGGTATCTAGGCGAAGTCCGAGAGTCGCTTAAGCGAGTGCCGACTCGCTTGAGCGAATGCCACACAATAAGCCTGAACGAACAAAATGTACACGGGAACTCACATTGGGGTTTCACTCGGTAAACACTCAGCTTCTATTCACTCGGGCATACCACACCTGACTTGTGTTTGAATATGTTAACAGGTCCAAAGATGTGCAAAGATTTTGATAATGACAAGCACTCTTGAAGAAACCGATGCAAAAACAAAGACATGAAATCAGAATTGAAGTAACAGCGAAGCTAATCGATTAGGCCATAGATGCTAATCGATTAGGAGCTTTCTGTTTTGGAAGAAGTTGCATCAGGTATGAAAGCTAATCGATTAGGGAGCTGAACAATCGATTAGGTACTCACTGGAATTAAGGTAATCGATTATACACCAGAGACTAATCGATTACAACAATCAGAAATGGGACAAAATGCATCAGGTATGAAAGCTAATCGATTAAGGGAACCATATAATCGATTAGTGAGTCACTGGATTTAAGGTAATCGATTGCAAGACATGCTAATCGATTAGGATGCTGCGAAAACAAATTAAATGCATCAGGTACAGATGCTAATCGATTAGAGGAAATGAAATAATCGATTAGTGACTCTCTGACTTGAAGCTAATCGATTACAACGCGAGGGTGTAATCGATTACACTAGTGGAAAAACAGATTTAAGTGGGAAACCAGGTCATGTCTCCACCATTCTTCAAATTTCCACTAACTGCAACGGCTATGATGGACTAGGGCACTCCTCAACAGCTATCTTGGCTCTATAAATTGAAGAGGAAGACAAGCACAAAGACACAACCAAGTAGCAACAATTCATAGCTCTATTTTGTGCTTTGTAAGCCTATTTCTTGCATATTGTACTTTCACTTGTATATCCTCTCATCTTGAGAGATTAGAATTTGGGAGAGCTTTTCATTTGTATATCTGCTCTATTAAGAGAGTATATTGATTGTAAACACAAACTCCAAACACAAGATATTCACTCTAGGTTGAGTGGTTGTTCACTCTAGGTTGAGTAGTTACAAAGGTTGAGGATTCAATCTTTGGGATATTGTGAGACTGAGAGATTGGGTGGGTTGCCCTTATACTTGTGAGGATTGGGTTCTTGAGTGTGGGACACTAGGAAGCCGCAATTGCTCAAAGTTGTATCTCTAGTCTACAATAGTGGAAAATCCTCTAAGTGGGTTGCTTAGAGGCGAGACGTACACCGGATTGGGTGGAACTCGTTACATCGGTTTGCAAGCTTCTCTTCCTTACTCTTTTACTTTCATATACTGCATATTTGTTGATTGGTATTGTTTGGTTGAGAAGAGCATACTTGAACTTGCTTAATTTATTATATCTTAGATATTGCACACCAAGTGTTTGCTAAATTGTCTCAGCTATACTTACCTCTTGTAGTGCATTGCATATCATTTTTACTTGCTTTCACTTGCATAATCTCATAAACTTGGTTATAGAAATCAATTTCAAAGGTATTCCAAGCAAAAGTTTTATTACTCAATTCACCCCCCCTCTTGAGTATTGAGGCCACTTGAACAACAAGTGGTATCAGAGCTTGACTCTTAGTAGATCAAGCTTAACAGCTTCAAGAGATTAAATGGCCTCAAGTTCTCAAAATGTTTTTCCCGAGGGTGGTGCGATAAATAGACCTCCCGCTTTCAATGGGGAAGGGTATGCGTTTTGGAAAGAAAGAATGAAAATCTTCATTCAATCAATTGATTTGAGAATATGGAATACTATTGAAAATGGTCCTTATATACCGATGCATACTATAGATAGCAAGAATATTGAAAAACCTATAGATGAATGGACAAGCGAGGAAGAAAAGAAAGTCCAATATGGCTACAAGGCCAAAAATCTCATTACTATGTCTTTAGGTCAAGACGAATTTTTTAGAATAATGACATGCCAAACAGCTAAAGAAATGTGGGATACTCTTCAAGTAACCCATGAAGGTACTAATGATGTAAAGGACTCCAAAATTAGTACCTTGACTAGCCAATATGAGTGCTTTAGATTAAACTCTCGTGAATCGATTGTTGATATGCAAAAAAGATTTACTCTCATCATTAATCAACTCATTACACTTGGAAAGACTTATACTAACAAAGAGCTCATTCATAAAGTGTTGAAAAGTCTTAACAGAGAATGGCAACCGCTAGTTACCGCCATCAAACAATCTCCTAGCATAAAAGAAATGTCTCTTGCCACTCTATTTGGTAAGTTGCAGGAACAGGAACAAGAGCTGAAGGAATTAAAGATGGCAGAAGAGGAAGAAAAATCTTCCAAGAAAAAGGGTCTTGCTCTCAAGGCTACTTCCATGAATGAAGTAGAAGAATCTGAAAGCGAACTTGATGAAGAAAAAGAATTTGGATTATTTGTGAAACGCTTCGGGAAATTCATGAAAGGCAAACGTACTCAAAGAAGCTTCAAAAACCCAGGTAAGAAACCTATCACTAAAGAAAATTCTTCCTCACCCAATTGTTTTGAATGTGGCAAGGAAGGGCACTTCAAAGCAGATTGCCCAAATCTTAAGAAGAAGGGAAAAGAGAAAAGAGGAAGAAGGAGAGCATATATAGCATGGGATGAGAACGATGTGAGCAGCTCCGACGACTCGGAAAATGAGCAAGCCAATCTTTGCCTCATGGCCAATCACCAAGAAGAAGAGGATGAGGTAAACTTCCATGACTTAGATAAAGACGAATTACTTGATGCTCTAGAGGAACTATATGATAAATTTACAAAAGTTTCCAATAGACTTAAGGTGTCTAAAAAAACTAGTGACACTCTAGAGATGCACCTTATGGAGGTTTGCAAAGAGAATGAATGCTTAAAAGAAGAATTGAAAAACGCTCAAATATGTTCCATTAGTAAACCTTGTGATTTTGCTAAGAAATGTGTTGATCTAGAAAATAAAGTCCTAGATCTAAACAAAACCTTAGAGAAATTCACTAATGGAAGAGATAATTTGAATATCCTACTTGGGCAACAAAAATGCATGTTTAGTAAAACCGGTTTAGGATATGACCAAGAACATAGTAATCACAAAATGGAGAAGCACTATAAAAACTTCTTTGCACCACCAAGCAAATCCTCCTCACCTTTTATGAAATGCAATCATTGTGGCTCCAAAGGACATAGTGCTTATAAGTGTAGTGTTAGGAAACTAGGACCAAAAGTCTTAAGAAAGGTGTGGGTTCCCAAAGGGACATTACCACAAACTAACCTTAAAGGACCCAACATAAAATGGGTACCTAGTTCTCTAAACTGATTTTGTTTTGTAGGTATGCTTCAAGGCAAGCAACACCCATTGGTACTTGGATAGTGGGTGTTCAAAGCATATGAAGGGAGACATAAGCAAATTCACATCATTCACTCCCAAACAAAAAGGAAGCGTCACCTATGGAGACAACACTAAAGGAAGAATCCTAGGCATTGGAAATATTGGTAAGAATTCTTCTACCTCCATAAGCGACGTATTGTATGTTGAAGGCCTCAAACATAATCTACTTAGCATAAGTCAATTATGTGACAAAGGATATAGAGTTTTATTTGAATCAAATTGTTGCATAATTGAGCATAAGACTAATAAGGAAATTAAGTTTGTAGGCCAAAGAATCGATAATATTTACATGATTGATATGGATAGTTTGTCTACAAATGATGAACAATGCTTCATTTCAAAAGAGGATAAAACATGGCTATGGCAGAGAAGAATAGCTCATATACATGTAGACCACTTGAACAAACTTGTTTCTAAAGATTTAGTAATTGGTCTACCAAAGCTCAAATTTGAAAATAGATTTTGTGATGCATGTCAAAAAGGAAAACAAGTAAAGGCATCTTTTCAATCTAAAAACATTGTTTCTACTCAAAAGCCTTTACAACTTTTACACATGGATTTATTTGGACCATCCAAAATCAAAAGCTTTGGAGGAAATTACTATGGTCTAGTTATAGTAGATGACTATTCAAGATATACATGGACATTGTTTCTTGCTCATAAAAATGAAGCATATCATGCATTCAAGAAACTTGCAAAGATTATCCAAAATGAGCAAAACTCAATAATTGCATCCATTAGAACCGATCATGGGGGAGAATTTGAAAATCAATCTTTTGAAAAGTTTTGCGAAAAACATGGTATTAATCACAACTTTTCAGCTCCTAGAACTCCACAACAAAATGGAGTAGTTAAAAGAAAGAATAGATCGTTAGTGGAGCTTGCTAGAACCATGCTAAATGAAAACAATATTGCAAAACATTTTTGGGCCGATGCGGTAAACACCGCGTGTTATGTTATGAATAGATGTTTGATAAGGCCTATTTTAAAGAAAACCCCCTATGAGCTTTACAAGGGTAGAAAACCCAACATTGCATACTTTCATATTTTTGGATATAAATGTTTTGTGCTCAACAATGGAAAGGACAATCTAGGAAAGTTTGATGCAAAATCTGATGAGGCAATATTCCTAGGATATTCTCAATCAAGTAAATCTTATAGAATTTTCAACAAACAAACACATACCATTGAGGAATCTATTCATGTCAAATTTGATGAAAATAGCCATAACCCTCCGAGAAAGGAAGATGTTGATGATCTTGTAGGTACCTTCCAAGAAATGAACTTGCAAGACAAAGAAGAAGAAGTCAACAATGATGAAGGTGCAACACAAATTGAGAGACAACAAGATTGGGTAACCTTGAAGGATCATCCCTTGGACAAAATCATTGGAGAAATAACCAAAGGGGTAAGTACTCGAAACGCCATTAGAAATGCATGCAACCACTTGGCTTTTGTATCCCAAATAGAACCCAAAAATGTTGATGAAGCCATTATTGATGAACATTGGATGTTGGCCATGCAAGAAGAGTTAAACCAATTTGAAAGAAATGAAGTTTGGGAACTTGTGCCAAGACCCAATAATCATCTAATAATAGGCACCAAATGGGTTTTTAGAAATAAGCTAGATGAAAATGGTATAATAACTAGAAACAAAGCTAGACTAGTTGCAAAGGGATACAACCAAGAAGAAGGAATAGACTATGAAGAAACATATGCTCCCGTAGCTAGGTTAGAAGCCATTAGATTATTGCTAGCTTTTGCATGTTGTATGGATTTCAAACTGTATCAAATGGATGTCAAAAGTGCGTTCTTAAACGGCTACATTCAAGAAGAAGTTTATGTAGATCAACCTCCCGGTTTTGAAAATCATAAATTTCCAAACCATGTCTTCAAATTGAGAAAAGCTTTATATGGTTTGAAACAAGCTCCAAGAGCTTGGTATGAAAGATTAAGCAAATTCCTTTTAGAACACAACTTTGAAAGAGGAAAGGTTGATACTACATTGTTTATAAAACGCAAACATAATGACATCCTCTTGGTACAGATTTATGTAGATGACATAATATTTGGTGCTACTAATGAAAATCTTTGTCAAGAATTTGCCAAGATTATGCAGAATGAGTTTGAAATGTCCTTGATGGGAGAACTCACCTTCTTCCTTGGACTACAAATAAAACAAGCCATTGATGGAACGTTCATTAGCCAAACTAAATACTGTAAGGAACTACTTAAAAGGTTTGGAATGGACAAGGCAAACGAGATAGCTACACCCATGAGCACATCCTGCTATCTAGACAAAGACGAAAAGGGTAAGGACATTGAAATCACCAAATATCGAGGTATGATTGGATCCTTACTGTATTTAACTGCGAGTAGACCTGATATTATGTTTGCGGTGTGTATGTGTGCTAGATACCAAGCTTGTCCTAAGGAATCACATTCGACTGCCGTAAAAAGAATTTTGAAATATCTTGTGGGTACTCAAAATGTTGGTCTATGGTATCCCAAAGGCGTTGAATGTAATCTTTTAGGATATTCTGATTCCGACTTTGCGGGGTGTAAGCTTGATAGAAAAAGTACTAGTGGTACATGCCATTTGCTTGGTAGTTCCCTTGTTTCTTGGCATAGCAAGAAACAAGCAAGTGTTGCATTATCAACGGCTGAGGCAGAATATGTAGCAGCTGGTAGTTGTTGTGCTCAAATTCTTTGGATGAGACAACAACTTCTTGATTTTGGTATTAGCTTGAATAAAGTCCCCATTAAATGTGATAACACTAGTGCCATTAATATCTCCAAGAATCCAGTAATGCACTCTAGAACCAAACACATTGAGATTAGGCATCACTTTATTAGAGATCATGTGTTAAAAGGGGATTGTGTACTTGAACATGTAGAAACTTCTAGGCAACTAGCTGATATTTTCACAAAACCCTTGGCTAGAGAGCAATTCATTCACATAAGAAGAGAGTTAGGCATTCTTGACATGTCCAGTTGTGTTTGAATATTTTGATAAGAACCTTGTTGAATGGCATAATGCATGGTATATATCACATTTCATGTTTGGAACCTTGCTGTTTGATATGTTTGAAGTTTTTGACTCCATAATCGATTACATTATTAATCCCAATCGATTACTAAGCTTCTGTTTCTAAGATAATCGATTAGAACTCACCCATAATCGATTACAATCATTCTGTTTCTAAGATAATCGATTATTCATGATCCATAATCGATTACGAAGCTTCTGTTTCAAGTTCAAAACGTTTCCTCTTCTTCATAATCGATTACCACATTGCTCAAATCGATTAGGACGATTCTGTTTCTAAACTAATCGATTATCCTACGCCTCTAATCGATTACCCCCTGTTTGAAACGTTTGAAATTCCCCAGAAACATTGATCTAATCGATTACCAGCTGTCTCGTAATCGATTATCATGCGTTCTGATGAGTCAAAACTCCAATTTCCTAGGCTCACTCGAACAACTCCCTCTCTTAACTCACTTCACTCCTTTCTAAACTCTCTTTCCTCCTTCCTAAACCTAATTTTCAACTATAAATACCCCCTCATTCACCTTCTCATCTCACACTACCTCCTTCCTCTCAAACCTCTCAAAAACTCTCTACCACTCATCTCTCTTCTTTGCCTTTTCCAACCATGTCTACCTCAAGGAATGTCAAGAGAGCTAGGTCCTCTACTGCTCAAGCCCATAACCCCCTTGATTTTTCAAGGTTCTTCTCCTCCCCTAGAGATCTTCAACACTTCATGAAGAACTTTTCTGAAAGGGAAATCATGACTCCTTACTACACTATTGCCGACACTTTTGACAACCCAAGCCTCACCTTCACCCAAAGTCTCCACCACTACAACCTTTTCCCCTTCCTATCCCTCAAAGAAGAAGAATACTATCCTGAGCTTATGAGAGTATTCTACTGCAACCTCCGCCTTGTCAATGGGATGGTTGAATCCAAGGTGAAAAACACCACCATCAAACTCTCAAATGCCTAATTTGCAGAAATTTCCAAACTGCCCCTCAACAATGCTGACTTTGATGGAGGCAAACCCGAGGATGAATGGGGTTTTAATCCCATCACTGCCCGCCGTTCTTTGTGGAAACCGGCTCCTCCCATGAGCAACCACAAACTAGTTGGCCACTTGACCATGAACAACCGCCTGCTCCACTTCTTCTTGGTCAAGATGATTGTTCCCCGTGGTGGGAACTATGCTCTGGTTGAAGAGGATGATGTCCTCTTAATGTGGGCCATGCTGAACCACAAAGAGATCAACTGGGTTCAGTTGATCAAATTCCACATGCGCCATGCCAAGGACCAGCAAAAGCTCCCTTATGGTATCCTCCTCACCAAAATTTTTAAATTCTGTGGTGTTGATTTGGCAGGGGAACTCTCTGAAAAAGTGCCCCCAAGAGCTTGCATTGGCACTTCCCACTTCAATAAAATGGGCATGGTCAACATTGCTGGAATGTGGATTCTAAGAAGTGACCGGGAACATGGTGCCAACCCCTTTGCTGAACCTGCTGCTCCTCCTCCTCCACCTCAACCACAAGCTGCACCATCAGCCTCTTCATCTGCACCACAAGCAGACCCATTTGCATCTCTCTACGCCCATCTTGATCGCCGCTTCGATCGACTTGAAAACTCCCTCCAAGAGTTTTCAATGACCGAGCAGCAACATTTTGAGATGATGCAGCAGCGTTATGAAGAGCTGGCTCACCAAATTGCAGAAATCCGCTTCTTCAACCCAGATAATTAGATTTTTAGTTATGTTTTGTTTAGCTGTTGGTTTCTTTTTGTTGTTTTCTGAATTATGAATAATTTTACTTCTTGTATTTCCCATTTTTTTATATTCAATAAAAGTATCTTATTTCAGTTTATATTATTTCTCTTCACTGCTCTAATTATTTTTTGATGATTACAAAGGGGGAGAAGAATATATGTTCATATGTTGGATAATGCTCTGATACAAAAATTTGGATAATTAAATATGGATAATATTGATAGATGCTCTGACACTACAATTTTGAATTTGCTCTGTTAACAAAATTTGAATAATTTTATCTGGTTATTAAATTCCTTTTGATAGGGGGAGAGTTATAGATAATGAGATAATAGAGATAAGTTATTTGCTGCTGAAGTGATATGTGATTACTCTGATTTTTGAAATTGGTCATCTGCTATTTGAAAAAGAGATAATGTAGCAGAGTTGTTTTTGCAAAAAGATAAAAGATAAGTCTATATTATTTAAACTAACAACCCTCAAGAGATGAACATAGTTGTCATCATCAAAAAGGGGGAGAATGTGTTTGAATATGTTAACAGGTCCAAAGATGTGCAAAGATTTTGATAATGACAAGCACTCTTGAAAAAACGGATGCAAAAACAAAGACATGAAATCAGAATTGAAGTAACAGCGAAGCTAATCGATTAGGCCATAGATGCTAATCGATTAGGAGCTTTCTGTTTTGGAAGAAGTTGCATCAGGTATGAAAGCTAATCGATTAGGGAGCTGAACAATCGATTAGGTACTCACTGGAATTAAGGTAATCGATTATACACCAGAGACTAATCGATTACAACAATCAGAAATGGGACAAAATGCATCAGGTATGAAAGCTAATCGATTAAGGGAACCATATAATCGATTAGTGAGTCACTGGATTTAAGGTAATCGATTGCAAGACATGCTAATCGATTAGGATGCTGTGAAAACAAATTAAATGCATCAGGTACAGATGCTAATCGATTAGAGGAAATGAAATAATCGATTAGTGACTCTCTGACTTGAAGCTAATCGATTACAACGCGAGGGTGTAATCGATTACGCTAGTGGAAAAACAGATTTAAGTGGGAAACCAGGTCATGTCTCCACCATTCTTCAAATTTCCACTAACTGCAACGGCTATGATGGACTAGGGCACTAACTGCAACGGCTATGATGGACTAGGGGATAATCTAACCTCCTACACTCGGTAAGGGTTTCTCCGGATATCCTCACTCAGAAAAATACCCTATCCTTACTTCACTCAGAAGAAGCTCTCTCGGCCATATTTTTCTCAGAAACATTCTTCCAGCCAATCTCACTCGGGACATTTTAACCTTCCACCCAGAAGGGGATCTCTCGGTTATTCTTCACTCGGAAAAGGGACGGGGATTACACATAGTGGTGAAATAGATACTAAACCGACTGGCCCTCGCTTAAACAGGATTGAATCCACTCGAGCAAGACTCGCTCGGTAATAGACTATTACAGCAAACACGTGAAAATAAATACCAAGCATAATATAATATAAATTCACATCCGATTCAATTTAGGTCAGCACACGGATAATATCACACACTCGGAAAAGCTCCTTATACACATATATTACACCATCACTCAAAATCACTCGGGCCTTGGCATCGATCTCCCCCTTGGCGCGCCTCCAGGGCTCCGACCTCCTCCCTGTCACTGGTTACTAAATTGAAAACAACAGCAAGGGTGAGTGTTTGGCATCATAATTAATATAGAACGGAAATTAACAAATTATATATATATAAGTCCCGTTGATTAAACTTTCATCCTTTTGCAGATCACACTTGGCAATTATAATACATCATATTCGGTAATTAATTTACTCCCAGTAGTTACAACATTTCACACTCGGCGAATAAAGTATTTCACATTGCAAACATAACAAATTTTATTCAGCAAATATAATAAATTTCACTCGATAAATACAACGAATTTCACTCGGCGAATATAACAGATTTCACTCGACAAACATACAAATTTCACAACTAATAATTCATCAATTATCACAACTGACTCTCAGATAAAATTTGATGCCTAGTATCCGGATACTAAAAGATCGACCTTCAGCTGGGAGTCCGACTTGACATCCCATGAACCCGACTCGGTTCACCGAGCCCGACTTGGCTCCCCCTCAACCACTGGGTCAAAGACCTCTGGCTAGCTTAACTGGGTACGACTTGACCACTGAAGCCAAAAACAGGGTAATTCATACCGTTCGTCGTCCTCCACCACATAATCACACATTCCATTATATAAACATAAATATATCATTCCGATCACCATTTGCAACTGTCAGAAACTGACCTGTGCTCATAGCGTAGAGCGACCGACTCGTCAAGCCCCCCAACATAACATACTGATTACCACAATCATCACATATTTCATACCATCGTAAGCCATACACACACGATCCTCAATCAATCGGTGTCCACACACACATACTATCATACACATTTATTCACATACAACTCACCCCACATCATTTCTCTATTATCACAGCATCAGGTACTTCTCATACACATACACACACACGATCTTCATTCATTACCATTTTCATGATTTGTTAAATGATTCGGATTTATGACACATCCTATTCTAATTAATCATAACCCGAACACCCCCTTACCTCAGTTCCAAGCTTTGATGATCTGCTCCTGGTGCTGATTTCATCCTCTGAGCACTGGGTTTACAGTCTCAGCTCTGTCAGTCAGCCTCTCGTTGATCAATTTACTACCTACGGGGTCAGAATGCAGAAACCCGTTAGCTTTACGCCCTCCTCAGTTCTAAGGACCATTTTTGAACTCACACTCACCAGAGGAGTGGATAACGGACCCATTCACAGCCATGCATGGCCACTTAGCCACCAAAGAAATGAAAGGGACAGGGAAACAAAACGCAACGGATCAGTGGACTCACCTTGAGACCACAGTCACGGAAATGAGCCTAACACTTGGTTTTAATACAAATGAGATCCTCTCCTGGAGCATGCAACTCAGCAACGAGAGAGGAGAAAATGAAGAAGAAGGAGAAACAGACCAAAAAAGAGAAAGAAGAAGTAGTTCTTGTGAATAATGAAGAGGGAGAGAGAGAGAGAGAGAGAGAGAGAGAGAGAGAGAGAACCTCCTTTTATATAAGGCTCAGGGGCAAGACAGCCTTTTCCCCTATTTCATTTGCATTCTCATTAAAAGTTTTAATTAAATTAATTTTACCTCATTGGACCTTTTTATAATTAACCAACCAACTAAGTTTATTTACTTTCACAATGTTTAATTATTCATGATTGTCTAATACTTCATTAGAGTATTGACCCGATCTGGATACCAGCCAACCGGTATCCTGGCGTAGTGTCACACATCGGTAATCCGAGCTAACACTTGAGAGATTGGACACTTCATCTGTTCTCACATCCTTGTTACGTATATCCGTTTGCCTCAGCCATTTTGAGAGGTTGATCCAGACTGTATTTCTGAGCTAGGCATTCTACCTACACCGGTTAGTCCAAGACCACACCAGGCACACCGGATAACATCAGTTACAAGATAGTACGTCTTTAACCGTCCTCCAATGTACAACCGATCTTCAACATCGTTTGGTCCTCACATCTGAGGCCGGCCCGACACCGGATTTCTTGACCCCGGTTCAGGCGGATCAAATATTAAATAAATCTCTAAAACATTTGTTAATATTTTCCACTCATCATAATCTTTCTTAAAATATCAGGAATGTTACATTACTAGTGTTTAATAACACATATAATCAATAAAAATATAAATCAAATCCATTTTAACAATACATTTAAATTTAAAATAAAATGAGAACAATAACAAGGTAGCTATGCCATATTTTTTTTATTAACGTGGGTGTGGATTGAGTATTTCTATTTTTTAACCTTGGATTGGGTATTCCCTTATTTGCTCTAAAGGGAAAAACATGAGTATGTGAGAAAAAATATTAATATTAATATATATAATAAAGAATATAAAAATAGGTTGGTACTCATCGAGTAATTGGATTTTTAAATGTCAAATCTGATATCTGATCCGATTATAATTGGATCTTGGTTGGATTGGATTGGATTTGATCCGATGACCAAAAAAATCCAATCCAATTTAATTAGATTGGATTGGATAATCGCATTAAACGGGTAAATCCGACCCGCTGCTCAGCCCTAGTGGAAGGCGAGGTTAATTTGGGTGAAACGTCTCGTTAATCTCGCCTCTCTTTCTCAAAGTAAATACGTCGTAGCTTTAGAAGGTATTTCTGTCATAAAAGCGAGATTAATTTGGACGAGATACCCTGTTTTTGGAAACCCCTTCTTCCTTCCAATGTTTGGCATTCTTTTTTTTTCTTTAAAGATTAAATCATTTTTTAGTCTATTTAATGTACGCGATTAATATGAGGTAACCATTTTATAACAGATAGTGTAAGATGCTAATACTTTTCTCACTTGTAATTTGACTTCCCGAACTTAAGAATCTCATTTATATTACCTGTCTTAACAAAATAAATTTTTTGATATTTTCCCTTAAATAAATATTGGTGGCAACTTTATTTTCTAAATTGTTTTGTTTTTTCTGAAAGATCAAAACACTTCTCTTTTCAGTCAGTCAGTCATCCCACCACGATCCTAATCATGACAAAAACTTACAACAACTCATACATCATGCTCAACCAACTAACCTAGTCTCACTTCACTTTTCGTTCCATAGTTAAAATGTATAACATTAATTAATTAGTCATATTACATTTCTATCTTATTAATTCACTAGTTAAAATTTTAATCAGAAGTGTTTCAATAATCGGTATAAAAACATTAAAAATAATATTTGAACTGTTCTTTACAGGGGGTGTAGAAGTATGCTTGTAGAACAACTCAAAATATACATATAAATGTGTTTTTGATACAAAGCAATATGCGTATAAATATAAATACGGAGAGTCTTTGTATGCTGAGGCGGAGTGCAATGTACTCTAGGGCGGTGTCACAGTCCGCCTGACGGGATCTACGTTGCCTTGACCCGATTGGGGGTGGTACCTGCAATCGTTCTCCGACGCTCAAGTCAGTATTTCAGAATACTTAGAGACTTAGAAAGACAGTCAGAGAGAATTATGCAAGTAAGAGAGTGAAAGGTTTAGAAAATGGGAGCAAAATCCCTGTATACCTTTTTGCTGAGGTTTATATACCTGTTACTGGTGCTGCATTATTGGTAGGGCCTGTTCCTTGTTTTCTAGCATAAAGCAAGAAAGACAGTGGGTCCCTGTGTCGTTCACGAGCACCGTTATTGTAGTAGGTATTTCCACTTACTTGGGAAGCGTGAATGCTTTATTATTTTATTGTTATTTCCCTTTATGCGTGACAACGTGATTCCCATTATTAACCTCTCAAGACAGAGTCAAACTCGTGCCGGGGTTGTGAGTATGGGCTCGCTACGCAGTATGGGAAGTTCAATATTCCGCCTGAGTTGAGCCTATGGCTTGGCGGAGTAATATGCATTCTGGCGGCGTTACCTGCCTAGGCGGGGTTACTTCCCTTGGCGGAGTAACTTGCCTTGGCGGAGTTATGACCCTTGGCGGAGTTACTTGCCTTGGCGGTATGTACTCCGTATAGAAGTGATTATAATGTGCTCAATCGCGTACTCCTCTTGTTCAAAATGCTGATCTGGCAAAGTATTAAAGCCATGCTCTTGGGGGCCGGTGTTAGGACCGGATCATATGCCCCCTAGCTTGTTATAGTGACTGGCGGAGTCACTTTAATGAGCTATAACACTTAAGTTTAGCTTTTGTAGGCATGGGTTTAGGCGGCATTTGCTAGTTCAGGATTTATGGACGAGTGTTTTCGTGCATTTTTTAGCTGTCATCACTTGACACGCCTGTCATTAATGCGCCTCGAAACCACGTTTTTTATTCTTCAATCTCCCATTGCCACGTATGCCCTCGTAACGGTTGCCATTCCAATGATGGGACATAAATGCGCGTGATGGCAATTGAGAACCGTTTTCGAGGTTATTACCGTGGGCCTTGGATTTTGAAAACGTGGCCCATGAAATATCTGCCCTTAGATATATCTATTGGTTTCAGCAAAAAAGGAACCGTCAGTGGGACAAATCCAACGGTTGTAAACGCATATTTCAATTTTAGAACCGTTGATGGGATTTATCTAACGGCTGCAAACACGTCTTCGAGATTTCTGAGGATTCGCTTATTTCCCCCCAAGCCATGCCTATAAATAGGTAAACTCTCAGAAGGGAAATGTTTTGCTTCATCTCTCACTTCGTATTTGTTCGCTGAAAGTGTTTTTGCTACTCTCTTGCGAGTTTATTGGTGTTTGGAGTTCTTCTATCTTTCAGAAGCTTAAGGTACTTGCTTCTTCCTCTTCTTTGCTTCTTCATTTCTGTTGGGTTAGCTTTAGTTTTCCTTTCTGTGTGTTCGTAAAAAGGAAGATGAGAGGAAAGAGATCAGAGTCTCATTCTAGGGTTTCTGTTCGTCCCATGTTTTCTGATATTGAGAGTGAAGATGAGGCGTTTTATACTGGGAGGGACTCGACGTTTTACAGCAGTGTGGAGTACTTTAGTAATGCTGTACATTCGTTTGTGTCAGGAGGTGTTTTCCATACCCAAGTGTTGACAATGGCAGAGTGTCAAAACGTCGTATTGCATAGACTGGATTGGGAGAAGACGCTCGAGATTGATCCTTATTGTTGGGTTGAGGAGGATGTTAAGGGTGCTTCCTCCCGCTATGCAACAACTAGTGGCGGTGTAGTGGAGCTATCTGTGCCTATCTGGAAAAGTGAACGGTATGAAGATAGGTTCATTGTTTCCTCTCCTAAGACATTCGAAAGGATTTGCCATCGTCCTCATAATAATCGTACAATATATATGTACGATATTTTGTTCACTCAGCTGGGAGTGCGTTTCCCCTTGAACAAATTCCAGATGGGCGTGCTGAGGTTCTTGGATTGTGCTCCTTCTCAGCTGCACCCAAATGGTTGGGGAATAGTTCGAAGCTTTGAGGTGATGGCGGAGCATCTGGAGTTTACGCCTACTGTGGCATTGTTCTTTTCTTTCTGCTGCATCATGAGGAGGGTTAACGTAAAAACAGGCGGCATGGGCCTTGTTACTCTTCGGGCGGAGCCGAAGATTTTAAACTTCAAGTCGTTTGCGGACTCCGCCAAGGAAGGCAGACTCCACTTCAGAAAAAGTTTTGTAAAGGTTTCTGTGAAGGAGGGGGAGTCCGTCTTCTGGCGGAATAAGGAGGGAATTGATCGATTCCCAGTTGCGTGGACACATGAGCACTTTCTCTTAACCAAGCGAGCGTATGAAGTTGAAGAGGGTGCTCTATCGGCGGCGTCTGTGGAAGTACTCCGGACGTTGAAGGAGTACAACTCTGTCCACAAGCTGATCCTTTGTCGAAGGCTGCTTGGGCGGGATGCTCAGGGATACTTGAGTAATATTACTAACAATCGTAATGTTGATTGAGTATTGCTGCTTTCTTGCATCTTCTAATCATATTCTCGTTTTGTTATTTCGCAGGAGAAATCGCTGAGTTCCCTGGGATGGAGCGCATCAAGCGGATCCGAATGAGCCGCAGGGAAATTAACGTGGAGAACAATGTGCAACCCAGGAGGAGTCTGACTGCTGCTCTCACAAAGACCCTTCCTTTCCCTGCCTCCACCAACATAGTAAATTTTGAAGGTGGTGCAGGATCTTCAGCAGCTACTATTGAAAGGCGTTCTAAAAAACGCCAGGAACCAGAAGCTGCTGAAGAGGAAGAAGAGGAAGTAGATCTTCATGCCTTGCAAAGGAGGAGGACTAAGGGCAAGAAGAGGGCTGAGGAAGGGACATCAATCGATGTCGCCATTGACTTGGAGGAGACTCAGGAGGTACCTGTTATGGGTACTTCTGCTGATGTGGGCGGTGCTGAAGGTATCCCCGAAGAAGATGTCGCGGGGGAGCAAGCGGAGGGATTCCAAGCCCCTTCTGACCAAGATACGGGGGACGAGGCAGGGAGAGTTCATGTTTCCCCAGTCCGCCCGTCTGAGGATCCCGCCCTGAGCTTGACCACTCGAGGGACAGTAGTTTTCCCCATTGATGTGCCAGGGGAATCATCCAGGCGGTTTGTCTCTTTGCCCCAGGCGGGGTCTCGCTTGAATCCCTTTTTGTACTTTGCAAATACGGGATCCCGCCAATCAGAGAGGCGTGACCCAAAATTCGTCCTCCGCCCCGACATCGACTTTGATGAGATTCCGGAGGCTGCTGCAGCTGCGAGGTGGCACCTTGCAGAGATAGATGGTTTCTTGGCCTCTGTCCCCCGGATAGCTGACGTTGCTGCCAAGGCCAACATGTTTCAGGCGTCTTACCACGAGTCTGTGGAAAAGATTCGTAGCTTGGAACATGACAATGAGCAGCTGTCCGAGGTGATCAAGGCCAAGGACAAACATCTTGACACCGCCGACTCCGACATCAAGAAATTGACGGAGGAGTTGGCTAAGGTGAAGGCTGAGAAGGTCCTGCTGGAACAACAGAATAAAAAGCTAGGCGAGGTGGTGAGCGGACTTTCCCAGGTCAAGGCTGATAATGTTCTGCTGAAGCAACAAGTTTCAAATTTAGATCAACAGAACCAACTTTTGGGCGGAGACGTGAGCATTCTTCAGCAGAGGCTGGTCTCCATAGAAATAAATAAAGCCATAGCTGAAGATGCCTGGGTGGCAAAGTTGGGCGAAGCAGCAACCGCATATGGAAATCTTGAAGTGCAGGTTCAAAAGTTGCAAGCTGAGAAGACTGCCTCAGATGCTACCAGTGAGAGGCTCGACAAGGAATTACAATCTGCCTTGGATACAGCTGAGGCAGCGATTGATGATGCTTTCAGCATGGCTGTTCGCCAACTCTGCTATCGCAACCCAGGTGTTACTCTCTCCACCACAGGCATTCATCCCTATTACGAATTTATCAATGGAGAATTGATGGTGCCTGTGCAAGGAGGTCATATGCCTGCGCCCAATGATGAATATGTTCTGGCGGACTTGCCTCCTTCCCAAAGTTTGACCAGGCCAGGAGAAAGTCAGCTCACCTCCACTCAGCAAGAAGGGAAGCCGTCTGACCGTTAAAGATCAGCTTCTCAGTCTCCTCCTCAGTCTCTTTGCAAGTCTTGTTTTTATTTATAACGTCGCCTTGTTCCAGGATAGGCTCTGGATTTTACCAATTTGGCAATATTGAATAAAGCATATTTTCTGCAAATGTATACTTGTTCATATAAGCAGTGTTTGAGCCCGTCGTATTTATGCCTTGTAAAATGATATCGAGAAGGCGGAATATTCTTCTGAGGACTTAATGAAATATGACTAAGTATAACGAGGCGGAATAGCCTTTTTGCAATTCTGGTGAAGTAAAATTCAGTAAGGAGGCGAAGTAGCCTCTTAGGAATTTCAATGAAACAAATTCAGTAATGGGGTGGAGTAGCCTTTTTGAGAATTTAACTGAAGTAATTTCAATAATGAGGCGTAGTAACCTCTTGGGAATTTCATTGAAATGATTTTAATAGTGAGGCGTAGTAGCCTCTTAGGAATTTAAAAAGGAATTGGATTCCGTAAGAAGGCGGAGTGGCCTCTTAGGAATTTCAATGAGATTGGATTCCGTAAGAAGGCGGAGTCGTCTCTTAGGCATTTCAAAGGAATTGGATTCCGTAAGTAGGCGGAATAGCCTCTTAGGAATCTCCAAGAAATAGATTCCGTAAGGAGGCGGTGTAACCTCTTAGGAATTTTGATGAAACGGATTCCGTAAGAAGGCGGAGTGGCCTCTTAGGAATTTCCATGAAGTAGATTCCGTAAGAAGGCGGAGTAGCCTCTTAGGAATTTTAGTGAAACTAGATTCCGTAAGAAGGCGGAGTGGCCTCTTAGGAATTTCAATGAAGTTGATTCCGTAAGAAGGCGGAGTAGCCTCTTAGGAATTTCCATGAGTTGTATTCTGTAAGGAGGCGGAGTAGCCTCTTAGGAATTTCAATGGAATTGGATTCCGTAAGAAGGCGGAGTGGCTTCTTAGGAATTTAAAAGGAATTGGATTCCGTAAGGAGGCGGAGTAGCCTCTTAGGAATTTTAATGAAGCTGGATTCCGTAAGAAGGCGGAGTAGCCTCTTAGGAATTTTAATGAAGCACAATTTTACAAGTGTTGAACTTACTTGAACTTGTTGGGTAGTGCTTGAGTTTGTTGCTCATGTACTCCGTAAAACATTGGGAGTTAGGCAGAGTCAAGTTTTGGATGGAATGTTCATCCTTTTGCATTTTGATTGGAGTGCGACTCCTGATTGAATGAAAATCATCGAAGTGGGGATTGCTATGGTGCAGCATATAGCTGTGACACCAATTTATCCTGCAAGAAATTGGTTAAACCTTCGAGGCGGTATGGTGCAGCATATAGCTGTGACACCAATTCATCCTGCAAGAATTTGGTTAGATTTTGGGGTTAGTGTGGTGCAGCATATAGCTGTGACACCAGCTCTTCCCACAAGAAGCCTGCAGGACCTTGGGGGCGAATTAGTGCAGCATATAGCTGTGACACTAGTTCTTTCCATAGGCGACCTGTAGGACCTTAGGGTCGGTATGGTGCAGCATATAGCTGAGACACCAATCCTTTCCCCCCAAGGAGTTTTCTGTACCTTAGGGTCGGTATGGTGCAGCATATAGCTGAGACACCAATCCTTTCCCCCTAAGGAGTTTTCTGTACCTTAGGGTCGGTATGGTGCAGCATATAGCTGAGACACCAATCCTTTCCCCCCAAGGAGTTTTCTGTACCTTAGGGTCAGTATGGTGCAGCATATAGCTGAGACACCAATTCCCCAAGGAGTTTTTGTTGACTCCGTTTGTGAAGCGGCGTTGCATGTTGGTTGATCTTTATGGAATAAAGAGTTATGCGTTTGTGCTTCAGTTTTAGAGTCATTGTTTTATCTGCATGGGAACAAATTCTGCCATGGATAATCAATTCAAAGTTAGAGTGAAGATTAAATACAGGAAGGCATTTCATTGAGAATGGAACTACATAAAGGATTGAGTTGGGATATATCTTTTCGAAACTTTTTCAAGGAAAGCATACAGAGGAAGATCCTTAAGTTAGGAAGAAAAGATCATACCGTATTACCCAACTAACTGTAATATATGCGTAAATTTAAAATGTTCCATTTATTTCTGACCGGAGTGCCATCCAAGTTTTCTAGGCGGTATGTACCCTTGCCCAAAACCTCGATGACTCGGTATGGACCTTCCCAATTTGGTGCCAATTTGCCTTGGTGCGCAAATTTGTTGCCAATGTTGGCCCTTCTCAAGACCAAATCTCCTTCTTTGAAACGGTGTTCGCACATGCGTGCATTATACCGTTTGGCGGCCTTTGCTTTGACAGCTTGATCTCTCACAAAGGCTTCCTCTCTCAACTCCGCCAAAACCTCCAATTCGTGTGCGAGGTTCTGTTGATTGGCTTCCTCATTGAAATGGAGGACTCGAGCTGAAGGGGCTGTTAATTCAATGGGAATGACAGCCTCGACTCCATATGTCAGCCGATACGGAGATTCATTCGTGGTGGAGTGTGGGGTGGTTCTATATGCCCATAAACATGGCATAACTGATTTGCCCAGTCTCCCTTTGCCTCACCAAGGCATTTTTTGAGGCCCTTCAAGATTTCTCTGTTGGCGACCTCTGCTTGTCCATTGGTTTGAGGGTGTTCCATAGAAGAGAAAATCTGCGTGATGCTGAGATTTTCTAAGAGTTCAGTGAACTTGCAATCTGTGAACTGGGTGCCATTATCAGTGACTATGCGTTCAGGGACTCCGAAACGTGCAATGATGTTCTCATAAACGAATCTTCGAGTCCTGGCTGACGTTATGTGCACCACTGCCTCTGCCTCAATCCATTTAGTGAAATAATCGACACCAACTATCAAGTATTTGATACCGCCGGGCGCAGTTGGGAATGGACCTAGAATATCCATACCCCATTGATAGAAAGGCCAGGGCGTTATTGATGATGACATTTCCTCAGCTGGAGTATGGTGAAAATTCACGAATCGTTGACATTGATCGCATTTTTGAACATATGAGGCAGCGTCTTGCTTCATAGTGGGCCACCAATACCCCGCCCTGAGGATTTTTCTCACTAAACTCCGTGCCCCTGGATGATGTCCACACTGCCCTTCATGGACTTCTTCCAAAACAGCTGGCACCTCGTTTTCATTTATGCAAATTAAGTACGGGACAGAAATTCCTCGGCGGTATAGCTGCCCATCCAGGAGTGTATAATAGGGTGCCTCCCTCCTTAGCTTCTTTCGCTCAAGGTCATCCGTGGGTAATTGTCCATTAACAAGATAACGAACTATTGGTGTTACCCAGGAGTTGTCATCAACGGGGCGGCTTTTAATCATATGAATTGAAGAGGGAAGGGATATACTTGGCTCCGCCAGAGTACTCTGTACAACCGTGGTTGTGCATCCCGCCTTCTTTGTACTGGCTAACCTGGACAGGATATCAGCACTTGTATTTTCTTCGCGAGGTACCTGCTTGAAAGTTACTTCATCGAAGCGCTGTTTCAACTCATTGACACAGTCTAGATATTGTTGCAGCAGAGGTTCTTTAGCCTGATACTCACCAAGAATTTGTGAGATGACTAGTTGAGAATCACTGCATAGAGTAACAGTTTTGGCCCCAATATCTTGTGCTGCTCTGAGTCCGGCTAAGCAGGCTTCATACTCCGCCTGATTGTTAGACGTAGTGAAGGTAAAGTGCAATGAAATTTCAAGATGTACCCCGTCATCACTTTCTATAACGATTCCTGCTCCACATCCTTTGCTGTTTGAAGACCCATCGACGTATACTGTCCAGTGTGAATGATCTGCATCCGGGCTGGATCCTGTTAATTCGACTACGAAATCTGCTAGGACTTGTGCCTTAATAGCAGTTCTTGGTTCGTAGGATATGTCGAATTCAGAGAGCTCTATGGCCCATTTGATCATCCTTCCTGCCAAGTCTGGCTTGAACAATATAGTACGGAGTGGCAAGTCTGTGCGAATCAGGATGGGATGTGCATGGAAATATGGTCTTAGACGTCGTGAGGCCCAAACAACTGCAAGTGCTGCCTTTTCAATCTTCTGATAACGACACTCTGCACCATGCAATGTTTTACCAGTGAAGTACACCGGTCGTTGGCCTTCGACTGTTTCTTTGACCAGGGCCACTGCCAGCGCTTCATCTGAAACAGACAAATAAACGATGAGTTGCTCACCTGGGCTTGGTTTTACCAGGATTGGAGGGCTGGCTAAGACATTTTTCAAGCTCTGGAAGGCCGCCTCTTGCTCTGGGCCCCAATTGAATTTCTTATCCTTCTTCAGCATCTTGTATAAGGGGAGAGAGCGATGAGCCATTTTTGGCATGAATCGTGCTAGAGCAGCGATTTTGCCATTGAGGGATTGTACCTCTTTCAGTGTTTTGGGGCTCTGCAACTCTTGTATCACACGACACTTGTCAGGATTAGCTTCTATGCCTCTTTGTGTTAACATGAAACCCAAAAATCTCCCCCCAGGCACAGCAAATGTACATTTTAGTGGGTTGAATCTCATGTTGTATTGCTGTAGGCGTTGAAAAATGAGGCGTAGGTCTTCAACATGGTCTCCTCCTTCTGGGGTTTTGGCGATGATATCATCAATATAAACCTCCACCAGCTTTGTGTGCATGCCCTCAAAGACTTTGTTGATCATGCGCTGGTAGGTGGCCCCAGCGTTCTTCAGCCCAAATGGCATGACATTGTAGCAAAAGACCCCTCTGTCATTGATAAATGTTGTTTTCTCCTGATCATCCTCACACATTAGAATTTGGTTGTATCCGGAGTAAGCATCCATGAAGGATAGATACTTGTATCCTGATGAGTCGTCAACCAGTCTGTCAATGTTGGGGAGAGGATAAGGATCTTTGGGACAACATTTATTCAAATCAACGTAGTCTATGCACATGCGCCATTTGCCATTGGCTTTCTGCACCATAACCACGTTGGACAGCCCCGAAGAGTAACGGAGTTCCCTGATGAACCCCGCCTTAAGGAGTTCTTCAGTTTGTTCGCAAGCAGCATTTTGCTTAGCAGGACCCATACGCCGTTTCTTTTGTGCCACTGGCTTAGTTTCAGGATACACCGCCAGGCGGTGGCAACAGAAGTTAGGATCCATACCAGGCATGTCTGCGGCTGTCCAGGCAAAAATTTCCTTGTACTCATGGAGGAGTGCAATCAGTCTTGCTTCCATGTTAGGCTCCAGCTTGTCATTGATGTTAGTAATTTGCTCCGGGGTGCTGCCCAAAACAATAGACTTGGAACCACCATCAGGAGTTGGTTTCAAAGGATTCAGTGGGTCTATAGAAGACTCCGCCCTGGGATCAAGATCCACCAAGTTAACGGATGCCGCCGCACTGTTTCCTTCGTTCAATTTTCTTTTCTTAGACATGGTTTCAAGCTTCACCATGTTAAGACTTAAATTGTAACAATAACGAGCCATCTCCTGGTCACCCCTGACAGATGAGACTTGATTATCTTTATCAATGAACTTGATTAACAAGTGGGGGTTGACACGATGGCTTCCATGGCATTCAGAGTAGGCCGCCCAATGATGCCATTGTATGGGGATTTAACATCAATGAGAAGAACCCTGGATTTCACAGTCCTTGCTCCAGGTTCACCATCGAAGGTAATCCTTGTGTCCAAGTAGCCTTTAGTAGGCTGTTTGGCGCCATTAAAAGCTGTAAGGTCCTGTGTGTAAGGCTGCAAATCAGCGTCAGTCAGTCCCATGCGTTTAAAACAGTCATAAAAAATAACGTCGCAGGAACTTCCCTGATCAACTAGGATGCGTTTTACATCCATATTAGCGATCACCGCAATGATCACTACCGCATCATCTCCCTCAGGAATGGTTGGGCCAAAATCATCATCTGTGAAAGTTATAGGCGGAGTCTGAACTCCGTCCCTGAATGGGCGATATTCTTTGTTCTTGCCCTGCACAGATAAGATCATACGATGATGATTTTTCCGGGCGGTGTTTGAGGGTCCGCCTCCTGCGAAGCCTCCAGCAATCATGTCCACCACCTGCCTTTTACCTCGTGACCTAGGTTCAGGGCTCGGTTCTCGTTGGGCGGACTCCAGAACAATGCCTTTTTGTTTCTCTGACACCGCCGTACGTTTTGGTTCCCGAGTACTATCAGGATCCGAAGAACGATCACGATGTCGCTTTTCAAACTTCTCAGGCTCATCATGAGATTTGCCTTTGAACAGGTAATGTTTCAGTTTACCTTCACGAATGAGCACCTCAATGGTATTTTTGAGTTGCTTACATTCTTCTGTGGTGTGGCCAACTGACTCATGGAATTCACAATATTTCTTTGGGTTTCCACCGCGCCTGATTGGGGGTGGACGTTGAATTCCATAAACATTGAGGGTGGTCCATCCTATTTCACGCAAGATTTGCTCGCAAGTTGTGTTCAGTGGTGCATAGTGAGCAAAATTGAACACGCGTCTGTCTTGCTGTTTGAAAGGTTGGTTCCCTACTTTGTCCCTTTGGTGGGACTTGTCATTCTTCAACGACTTCTCTTTCCCTTTGTCATGAGGTGGAGTTGCAGGGGGTGGTTTACTGCGAGATGCAGTGGCTTCCAAATGCATCTCAATACCCACGTACTTGGACGCCTTCCTGCGAAATTCCTCCATCGTGGTTGGAGGTCCCTTTGCCAAAGACAAAGCGAAATGTGACTTTGGTTGCATAGCTTCTATGAGAATATGCAACTGGATTGCCTCAGTCAGATCAGGGACCATGGCTGCCTCCTTGTAAAATCTCTTAAGGAAATCCTTCAGAGATTCTTTGTCGCCTTGTTTGATCTGAGCCAAGGTATGAGAGGTTCTGGGTGCATCCCTGGAGATCACGAAGTGGCTTCCAAAAGCTGAGGCCAGCTCCTCCCACGAATCAATAGAGCCTGAAGGTAAGCTCTTGAACCAACTAAGAGCTTCGCCTGTAAGGGTTCTGGGGAACATTCTGCACATGACATCCTCCTCAGCTCCTAGAAACATGGCCTCGTAGATATAAGCATCTAAATGCTTAGAGGGATCTGTTTCCCCAGTATATTTCCCTATAGAAATGGGCTGCATAGTTTGCAAATGTCTGGGTACATGTGCATTCATGAGCCTTTTAGAAAATAGGATACTCATCTTATATCCTGAGGGGGATGCATTTGAGCCTGCTCTCCTTCCTTCTTGATGCTGAGCATTCACCAGTGGGAGGCTTCGTTGCTCCTCCATGTATGTAGGAATACGAGAGTAGTGAGGAGTACTTGATTCCTCTTGCATGTGTGGTTCATGATGTGGCTGTCTTGCGGGACCAGCTTTCTCATGCACTGGGTTTGCTTTTTCACGACGAAGTTCCGCAAGTTCTTCTCTCAACATTCGAATCATGTCATCTCTTGGATCTGGAGAATTAGCTTGCGCTGCTTTTTTCTGAGCATCTTCGTCGAAGTTAAGACGTCTGGGATTGCGTGGAGGAGAATCTTCGTTCTGCATCTCTGGTCCTTGTCTCTCCATTGATGATGAAGATTGATCAAAGATTGTGGGATTACCAAGTTTACAGGTCCCACTGGGCGTGCCAATGAACTGTTCTTTACAGGGGGTGTAGAAGTATGCTTGTAGAACAACTCAAAATATACATATAAATGTGTTTTTGATACAAAGCAATGTGCGTATAAATATAAATACGGAGAGTCTTTGTATGCTGAGGCGGAGTGCAATGTACTCTAGGGCGGTGTCACAGTCCGCCTGACGGGATCTACGTTGCCTTGACCCGATTGGGGGTGGTACCTGCAATCGTTCTCCGACGCTCAAGTCAGTATTTCAGAATACTTAGAGACTTAGAAAGACAGTCAGAGAGAATTATGCAAGTAAGAGAGTGAAAGGTTCAGAAAATGGGAGCAAAATCCCTGTATACCTTTTTGCTGAGGTTTATATACCTGTTACTGGTGCTGCATTATTGGTAGGGCCTGTTCCTTGTTTTCTAGCATAAAGCAAGAAAGACAGTGGGTCCCTGTGTCGTTCACGAGCACCGTTATTGTAGTAGGTATTTCCACTTACTTGGGAAGCGTGAATGCTTTATTATTTTATTGTTATTTCCCTTTATGCGTGACAGCGTGATTCCCATTATTAACCTCTCAAGACAGAGTCAAACTCGTGCCGGGGTTGTGAGTATGGGCTCGCTACGCAGTATGGGAAGTTCAATATTCCGCCTGAGTTGAGCCTATGGCTTGGCGGAGTAATATGCATTCTGGCGGCGTTACCTGCCTAGGCGGGGTTACTTCCCTTGGCGGAGTAACTTGCCTTGGCGGAGTAACTTGCCTTGGCGGAGTAACTTGCCTTGGCGGAGTTATGACCCTTGGCGGAGTTACTTGCCTTGGCGGTATGTACTCCGTATAGAAGTGATTATAATGTGCTCAATCGCGTACTCCTCTTGTTCAAAATGCTGATCTGGCAAAGCATTAAAACCATGCTCTTGGGGGCCGGTGTTAGGACCGGATCAATATTTTATGTTAGTTTGTTTAATAAATGTGTAAAAAACGTTTTTTAATATGTTAATCAAATAAACACTAATATATATATATATATATATATATATATATATATATTACACCAGTTGTTTTCATAACTGATATAAAAATCTTTTTATGTCTATTATTAAAACAATCAATATAAAAATAAAAAAAAACCTAAATTTGGGACATTGACATGCATTATTAATGAGATAAAAAAATTAATTTAGTTAATTAATTGATGTAGCATATGTGAACTGAGGGGAAAAAATGAGTACAACAAATTATCATCCAGGAAATATGGAAGGGAGGGAATAAGATAAAGAAAATTCATTTGTTTGTTTGGGGGAAAAAAAGATAGAGAGGAGGGGAAAACAGAAGTAGGTTTGTCGTAAATTAATTCCTTCGAATAGAAGGAAGTGAGATAAAATATTATGAGAGTTTTATTTAAAAAATATTAACAATTTAATTAATACTAGTAACAGAGTTTTGTGAATATTAGTTTAGGGTTAAGGATAAATATTAAATACATGTATAATTTTTATTATATACCAACATTCTTCCTAATTATTTATTTGTATCAATTTTATATTTTTTTAGTTAACTTTTATATTATATTAGATTTAAGATGTATTTTTCTTTCACATCAACATTTCAACTTATATATATTTTCTATACCTTTTTCGGTTAACTAAGGATTGAAACTGTTTAATATAATTAGTGATTAAAAGAAATATTTTAATCAATTTATTTAAGAAATTAAATTTATTTAAGAAAATTTAAACATTTACACAGCAAATTAATAATTTTATACATTGTACTTATACTTTATAAAAGTACGTAGAGTAAATTTAAAATTTTGAAATTGATAAAAGGAGACAAAAGGTACGGAAAAGTTTATTATTTTTTAAACGTCTGGAATTAAAGAAAGAGTTAAAAAATTAGAACTTTTATGTGAAAATTACTAAAATAAAAAAGAACATAAATGGCATAGAAAATTTATATAAGTTGAAAAGTTAATCAATTTACAGGGAAAAAATATTTTTAATCCAATAAAATATAAATAATTAATATAAAACTGATAATTAAGGAGAATGTTTTTATAGGTACTAAAAATAATTAAGGGTTAAGTCCAAAAAAACACTTATTAAAATTTATAAAAATATTATTGATAATATATTAAAATCTATAAATAATTATACTAACCTCTCCTTAAATTAATGTTAATTACACTCACCATGTTCTTGTTTCTGAAACCACACCGTTAAGTTTTAAATGTTTATATCATAAAAACCTTTCTCGTAGATAACAAGTTAAAAATCCATGATTAACTCTTCTTTTAATTTTATTAATTAAATTGTATTTTTTTTACCAAAACACCTTTTAAATTACATAATCAAAATAAAATATTTTTAGATTAAATTTTATTCATATTACAAGAAAAGCTCATCTTCACTTGTGAACACTCTTTCTTCTTTTCATCAAAATAGTATCTTATTTCGCATTAGGTAATGAATATGGAGAGTAGAAAACCTTAAGAAAAAAACAAATTCTTTATTAAAATTAGCATGAACTGTGATGAATGAAAGTACATGTCACACCATAGCCCGATTTCCCACCCCACCAAACTCCACTATTGGATCCGACTTGCAAGAAAAGCAACTTCATTTTTCAACACCATCTTCCTTCTTCTTGTGCAAAAGGTGAGTCTTCCTTCACCTTCTCCTGCTTCCCTTCACACCCACATGCATTTTTTTCATACCAATGTATCTTCTTATTGCTGCTGCTAGTGCTTGACCCTTTTTAATGTACATTCAAGTA
Source organism: Clitoria ternatea (assembly GCA_037962975.1). Taxonomy (NCBI): domain Eukaryota; kingdom Viridiplantae; phylum Streptophyta; class Magnoliopsida; order Fabales; family Fabaceae; genus Clitoria; species Clitoria ternatea. Next base: position 104,652,074 of record CM075675.1, on the reverse strand, counting down.
AAGTACCTCTCTTTACCTCTATGTGTCTCTTAGCATTCCTCTAATATCATAACCCACATACTAATAAATTCCATAATCTCAAAGCTTTAAGTATTCATGCTGCATATGTTAAAAATCTTAACTTTCTACTTACCATCCACTTAAAAACTCTGATTCCTATTGAACTATTGTTATCTGTGCTAGAAAGTGCAGTAGGAGATTGTTACAAAGATGGAGTCCCCTGCTTCACGTAGGGCAAAGCTTCTTCCAAAGAAGCAGAACAAAAGTGAAGTTGAAGGCACAGTGAGGAAGCTACCTGAACCACTCATAAGTCGAATACTCTCTTTTCTCCCAACAAAAGACGCTGTTCGCACGTGTGTGTTATCCAAAAAATGGGTGTATCGCTGGACATTCATCACCAAGTTGCACTTAGATGATAGTGTCTTCTTTTACCCTAAGAAGAAAACTGGTGGAAAACAACACTTTGTGAACTTTGTGTATAGGGCACTTCTTCTTACAAAAATCTCAACTTTGGATGGTTTCTCACTTGTTATTGCCAACAAGTATGATGCATCACTTGTTAACACATGGATATGTTGCATCTTGAATAGGGGTGTCAAAAATCTTCGTGTTAATTCACATTCAGAGATTTCCTTCTCAGCTCTTACATCTCATTCACTTTTCAACTCCAAATTGTTAGAAGAGTTGATGTTGGAAATGTGTTGTTGTGGTATTAAAGTTACTACCACCTTTGTTCATTTTGGACACCTAAAAATTCTGAAATTGTCTGGGATTGTGTTTAGCCTTGAACCCTCTATTGGCCCAGAGTTTCTCACTCTTAGTTTACCAGTTCTCAAAGAGTTTGTGACTGTGAATTGCACTTGGTTAAGTGCAAAGGTTATCACTTTAAAAGTGCCTTTACTGGAAAGGGTTATCATAGAGCAAGATGCTAAGTCGCTGTCTCATGATACACTCCGTGACATCACGTTTTCTGCTTTGCATCTGAGAGAATTTACTTATTATGGTGATGGATGTATATCACATTATTTCGCCCTGTTAGATGGATCATCAGCTTATAATGCTTCACTTAATGTAATTTTAAAACAATGTGAGGGGAACATAGACCTTAAAACAGTGTTCCGTGCTTGTCATCTGCTTGAACAATTCAGTCAGGTGAAAAATCTCAAATTTGAGGGTTCAATGGTAAGTGCTTTTCCTTAAACCTGACTTTTGTTACAGTGAGTATGGTGATGCTGAAAGAACAAGAAGTTATTGTTAAATGTTATTATGCTTCAATTGAGAACCTGTTCTGAATTTATATTTTCATATGCAGTTAAATGTCTCTTTGGTGATCTAGTTATACCAACGGAGTTTGGTTAACAACACCATTTAATAGTCGGTGTTAGTGTTGATTCCACACGCCATTTTAGTCACCTAATTATGTTTGGCCAACGGATCGAAAATTTGTTGTTGGCCAACCCATAGTTAATGTGCTATTTTTAGTATGTGCCATTTTCTTAGTTAATATGCTTGTCCCTAAAAATTAAAACTAGTTCTGCTCTCCTAAGATTCAATCATGGTACTGGTCCACAAGGATCAGGGTTAAATTGTGAATAATATGTTTATTCAATTAGTAAGTTGATTATTGTTGTTAGAAAAAAAAGTTTTGAACTGAAAATAGTGATATATAGTTGGATAGAGAGATTTATATCGTTATTTTCATACCTAAGCTCGGTGCTGTTTATTGAGTGTGAATATGAATCAGTTACTTAATTTTCCATCCAGGTACTATTGACACTATTGGAAGTGACTAATCTACCTTTATTTGGAATGCTAACTCATTTGGAGCTTGGTTTAGTCACTTGTGAGGTTTTGTTAGGCCTACTTCTAAGGTCACCTGTTCTAGAGACTCTAGTTTTCAAGGTTGGTAATCTCTAATAAGTAAAAGAAACTAGAACTCTACTCTAGCTGCATTACATTCATAAAAGTTGCTTACGGTTGTAGTGACTACATTCTAATCAGTTCGTTTTCCATATTATCTTCCTCTTTTTAACTTCTTATTTGGACATTCTTTTATGATTAATCACCAGGGAGTATCTAAATTCCAGAATGAGCTTCTGAATTCAACTGCCGTGCCCCGTTGTTTGACATCTTCACTCCAGGTTGTGAAGTTTGAAAAATTGCATGGATTTGAGCATGAGCTGTGTTTAGCTAAATTTATGATGGAGAATGGTCTAGTGCTGCAGAGGATGAGTTTCTCCCTTGCTTACCAAGGGCTTGGAAAATCAAAAGCTATAGAAGAATTTAAAAAGAAGCTATTCTCCTTTAAGAAAGGCTTTTCTTTTGCTATTGTTGAATTTTCATATGATTAGGTTACAGAAGCATGTTGGTACAGGTCTACAATGTTTTGTTTTTTGCTACCGTATATGATATATAATTTAACCCTAATCTGTACCTACTGAATAGAAATGGTAACTCTGAATTTTGGTGCTAAATACAGGTATTAAAATATTAGCTGCAATATTTTGGTGCAAAACACAGGTCTATAATGTTTTGTTTTTTTTACGTATTGTATGTGCATGTTGGTTTCTAGTTGGGATTTCCGAATTGACATTAATTAGAATTATATTTTTAATTCGTTGGTCAAACAAAGTTTGAAGTGTCTCGAATGAGTATCGGGTCAATATAAACACTTAAATAATTGAGTTAACTATATTTTGTGAAAGTGAATATCTAGGAAACATAATGTCATTTAGCCTAATCAGTAGAAATGGTGAATTTGAAATTTTGGTGCTAAGCTACGAGTACTAAAACATCAGATGCAATATTGTTACTGTCCATGTACTTGAAAAAGTTATTTTATGAATAAGGATGCATTTTGGTTAATACTTAAATAGGAGTTCTCACCATACGCATAAGAGTACTTAGTAACCTAAAATATAATCCAAAAGATCATTTGACCAATTTACCAAATGATTTATAAAACCATTATATTTCACTCTTAAGTCTTAACCAACTCCATGTCCTACTCATAGTATATCCACCAACTTGGTTCCATTGGTGGTCTTCCTCCAATGGAGAAAACTCCATTAAGCTCTGTTGAGTGGGGGGATGTAACACCCCTATTTTTATTTTTATATTGAAATTTTGAAGGAATTAAATTATGGTTCTTTAGAACTTTTTAACCTACGTATTATTTATGATTTTTTGGAATTTTTTGGAATTTTGGAATTTTTTTAATAAAATAATATTTTTTAAATAATTTTAAATTCATATAAGTGAATTACATTAAAAATATTTACAAGAAAGTGAATGGAAATTATAAGAAAATTTTCTAAAATCCGTTTCAAGTAGACTTATCTAAAAATTATCGGTTTGAGAAAAATCTTGATTTTTTCCAATCGTTAAAAAATTTGAAACGTATCAATAAATTTTATTTAACAGAAAATTTTAGATTTTTAAAATTTCAGCTTTATATTACTTATTATAAAATTAGTAGGGACTAATATAATATCGCTAAATTTCAAAAAGGACTCATTTCGAATATTTAAAATATACCGAGTGAAGGGTTACTATTTGACTTAATAATTTTGCCGACAATTACTATGCAAATCACTGTGCATGTATGAAATTGTCAAAAGATGCACAGTAACCTGAAATAAAAAATTCAAAAATGCATAGTACTTTTATATTAAAATAATGGAATGCATAGTAAATTTTTTTCCTATAAATACCGAAGGATTTCTTCTTTAGAATTCACAATTTCAGATTAAGTTTTCTTAATATAGTAGTGCTAGTGAGATAGTGGTGGAAGTGAGAGAGAGAAGAAAAGTTTTTGGAGAGAAGGTTCTGCCAAAATCCTAAGGTAAGAATACTTCTCTTTTATATTTTTTGGGTTATTTTCATATCGTTTTTAGAAATCTGTTATTATACTGAAAATAATATTATTTTAAGTTACTATTCTGCATAGTAAACACTATTTTAATAGTAAATTACTATTTCAATAGTAAATTACTATTCAAATAGTAAATTACTATTTACTGTTACTATTTACCGTTACTATTCACGATTTACTATTTACCGTTACTATTCACGTTTTACTATTTACTGTTACTATTCACGTTTTACTATTTACTGTTACTATTCACGATTTACTATTCACTATTCACTATTCACTATTCAAAATTTACCATTTCTGTTTTAAGTAGTAATCTTAATCTTCGTCTTATGCTTATACTGAAATAAGATTGATATTAATATTTCTAGAAATCGGAGGCGCAAAGCAAATCTTTTTTTGGTAACGACTCAAGGTAAGGGGGAGTGAGATAAGGGTATAATATGAAAAAGACATAAGAATAATGGGAGGAGTCCCCTACTCCTTTTAAATTTAATAATATTATTATTTTAAAATATTAACTTTTTAACTTAACATTTTTAATAAATTTTAAATTAAATATCCGGTTTAACTAACTCTAACATACCTATGCAAAGACTTGGACCATTATGACCTATATGGACTGGACTATACCTATGCAAGGACTTGGAACATTATGACCCATATGGACTGTACTATACCTATGCAAGGATTTGGACCATTATGACCCATATGGACTGAACTATACCTATGCAAGGACTGGATTATATGGACTTACATATACCTATGCGAGGAATTGACCAAAAGGACTAAAATTGACTATATTAATAATCATTAAATTTGGTATTATGATATGTATTAATGATATTTAATTAATTTGATTATGATTTGATTATGATTGATTGATTGATGATATTTAGTTATGATTGATATTGTTTGATTTTGATTGATGATATTGTAATGTGGAGTTTGAGCATATAGCGAGCATGACGGAAAGCTAAAATTCAGTAAGAATTTCTTACCTTACTCTTTAAATTTTATTATCTTTTATTTCTTCTTAGAAATTATTTTAACTTTATTTTCAATATTTAGAATAAAAAAAAATTAGTATTTATTTTAGAAAGAAAACATTTTATGAGAATTTATTTAATTAAATCTTGAGTTAAAGAAAAATTTTGAAATTTTAAGTATTTTTGGTTAATAATTATTCTCTTTCAATAAAAAAAATTTTAAAAGAAAATTATTTTATTTTTTTCCAACTTAATAACTAAATATATTTGGAAATAATTGAGATTCCTAAATTTAATTTTGTTAAGATTTAATTTGAGAAAGATTAGGTAAAGTTTTATATGATAAAGTTTTTAGATATTTAAGGCTTAGAAACTCAATTTCCGTGAGATTTGAAAACTGTACCAAATTTATTTCTGTGGGACAGAAATTCAGAGAACTGAGAAAATGTACAGTTTATTGAAATGATATTGTAAACCTTTAAGGGATTTAATAATTGAGTTTCTAAAAGCCTTAACCAACTCAATACGCGAGTAGTTCATGCATCATGGATAATGAAAGTGAAATGAAATAATATTGTCTGGGGACGGATTATAGAAACCGAGGATACATTAGAGGAGGCTTAATTACGAGCCTTGGGATGAGAGAGTGTGAAAGGGTGCTTCAGGGGACCTGGGGTAGCTCCCTAGTGTCGGGTACTTTCACAATAAAAACTTTCTCAATCTGACTAGTCTCTAAGTGTTTCCATACCAGTTGAGCTGTTCATATTATTATTATCCGGACTTATGGAACAGTGTAAACTCCTGGTTGGCCCAGTGCAAATTAAAATTTAAGGGCCCACATATATAGGTAAGTTATGATGAAGATATTGCATAACATTCATGCATTCACAATTGATTGTGTATGTGATTGTGATTAATATTATTATGTATTGGTTGTGAAAACCCTTTGTTGCTTATGTCTTATTCGGAAATATTATATTCTGTTTCTCACTCCTTTTTCCGTGTTTTTGTTTCATATATTCTAAATTGATGGTTCAGAGGGAAGGATCGAAGAATTTCAGCAGTAGATATAGCACGTTCTAGAAAGGGAGCTCGGTATGAATACCGTGGTCCAATGAATAAATAATGTTAATAAGTAACTGCTTCTGGGCCATGGAGTTTCCTCTCTTTCTTATAATGTTTAATGTTTATTTTCTTCGGATGAATGTACAAATACTTTATAAAGTTTTAATAATATTTATGAGGTATTTCAGAAATAATGTATATAATTTATTCCGATAGTTTCTTTTTAACAATCATTTCTTTAGTAAAAAAAAAATTACGAATTTTTCTAGAATTTATTAAGGTGTAACAGAGGGTGTTACAAAGTGGTATCAGAGCAGTTAATCCAATAGGCCTGGGGAAAAGGTCTATCTTGCTTTGTCTGTAAACTCTGTATAGGTAGAATATCTGACTTGGTAGTAACTGTGATTGATGTGACAAATCTCAGTTACTGTGAAACAGGAAACTAATGGCTGGAAACGATCTTGCTGGAGTTGTAGAACGCTTAATTAATGCAATGGGAGCACGTGAAGGTCAAGGTAACGATGCTTTGAGAAGGCTGGACCTATTCGAAAAGCGCAATCCACCTCGTTTCAAGGGAGGATATAACCCTGATTGAGCACAAATCTGGATTCGAGAGATAGAGAAGATCTTTCGAGCATTACAATGTAATGAAGCTGATAAGGTAGTCTTCGCTACTTATGCCTTATCTGAGGATGCCGAACATTGGTGGGATAGCACGCGTAGACAATTCGAAGTCAACAACGTGGAGATCACTTGGGATTATTTCAAGGATATGTTTCTGGAGAAATACTTTCCAGCTGATGTTAAAGAGAAAAGACAATTCGAATTCCTGTCGCTGACCCAAGGAAATATGACCGTTGGAGAGTACGCATCCAGGTTTGAAGAGCTATCTCGTTTTCATTCTCATTATAATGATGCTACTAATGAAAGAGATCGGTGTGCAAAGTTTGTAAATGGACTGCGGCCAGAAATTAAGGAAGCTATACGAATGCAGGGAATCCGTGAATTTTCTGTATTGGTAAATCGCTGCAGGATCTTTGAAGAAGACCATAAGGATAGAATGACCAAAAGTCGTGAGCCCATTCACAAGGCAGGAGAAATAAGAAGTGGAGGACCTCACCATCACCAAAGAAGAGATTTCAGAAGGAATAAGCCTTACCAAGCACCATTTCGCCGGTTTGGAGCAGCATCTGTTCCTAACAGACCCCAAGCTTCAACTGGAAGCTATTACCCAACATCTGCACCAAATTTTAAATGTTTTATCTGTGGAGGACCCCATTTGAAAAGGGATTGTCCTAAAAACACTTATGTTTGTTTTAAGTGTAACAAACCAGGTCATCACATCAAGGATTGCCCAGAGATGAAGAGAGAAAACCCTGAAGGTGCAAGTACAAGCATAAATACTCAAGGAGGCGCGTACAGTGCAGTCGGAAGGCCGAAAGCAAAAGGAAAGGTTTTTGCAATCACTGGAGAAGAAGCATCTCATGCTGATTCCATGGTAGAAGGTAAGTGTATCATTAATAAGATTTCTTTAACTGTTATGTATGACCCAGGTGCATCACATTCCTTTATTGCCAATGACTGTGTAGAAAAACTAAAATTACCTGTGATAGAACTGCCATTTGACTTATCTGTACATACTCCTGGAAACAATCCCATTGTCACTTCTAAAGCTTGTTGGAAATGCCCTATTGTCATAGATGGTAGGGACTTTAAGGCTAATCTTTTCTGTTTACCCCTTTCTGGCTTAGAAGTTATTATTGGGCTAGATTGGTTGTCTGACAATCATGTTCTAATAGATTGTCATAATAAAACCATAATGTTTAAAGAACCAGTGAATTTGAATCCTGAGGATTCGAGATTTCTAACCGCCAACCAAGTGAGTGCCTCTTTAAAAGGAGGGGCTCAAGGATTCATGCTATTGCTTTCAACGAAAGGAGAGCAAGAATCAAAAATTAAAAATCTGCCAGTTGTGTGTGAATTTCCTGACGTTTTTTCTGAAGATATCCCTGGTTTACCCCCAGAAAGAGATGTGGACTTTGCCATTGATCTAGTACCTAGAGTTGGACCCATTTCAATTGCACCATACCGAATGTCACCTTTAGAATTAGCAGAATTGAAGAAACAACTTGAAGAGATGATAGAGAAGCAGTTTATACGACCCAGTGTATCCCCCTGGGGTGCACCAGTGTTGTTGGTTAAGAAAAAGGATGGTAGCATGAGATTGTGTGTAGATTATCGGCAACTGAACAAGGTGACGATCAAGAACAGATACCCTCTGCCAAGGATTGACGACTTGATGGATCAGCTGCGTGGTGCCACGGTGTTCTCCAAAATTGATTTGAGGTCTGGATACCATCAAATAAGGGTGAAGAAAGAAGATGTATCGAAAACTACTTTTAGAACACGCTATGGCCATTACGAATATCTAGTAATGCCTTTTGGTGTAACTAATGCACCAGCCGTATTCATGGATTACATGAATAGGATTTTTCATCCATATCTAGATAAATTTGTAGTGGTGTTCATTGATGATATATTAGTGTACTCTAAAAGCAGAGAAGAACATGTTGAACATTTGAAGGTCGTGTTGGAAATCTTGAAAAAGAAACAACTGTATGCAAAGTTGTCGAAGTGTGAATTCTGGTTAGAAGAAGTAAACTTTTTAGGACATGTAATTAGTCAAGGAGGAATAGCTGTAGACCCTTCCAAGGTAGAGGCAGTTTTAAAATGGGAGAGACCAACCACGATCACTGAGATTAGAAGTTTCTTGGGCTTGGCTGGATACTATAGGAGATTCATTGAAGGATTTTCAAAGCTAGGATACCAATTGACCAAGTTAACACGGAAAGGACAACCTTTTGTGTGGACGACACAATGCGAGAATAGTTTTCAAGAGCTGAAAGATCGACTTACTTCTGCACCGGTGTTAGTCCTCCCTGATCCACATCGAAGTTTTGAAGTTTACTGTGATGCGTCTAAACAAGGACTAGGAAGTGTACTCATGCAAGACAAGAAGGTTGTAGCCTATGCGTCGCGCCAATTAAGGCAACATGAGATTAACTACCCTACCCATGACTTAGAGTTAGCCGTTGTAGTTTTTGCCTTAAAGATTTGGAGGCATTATCTATACGGTGCAACTTTCGATGTGTTTAGCGATCATAAGAGTCTCAAGTATTTATTCGACCAAAAGGAGTTAAACATGAGGCAACGGAGATGGATGGAGTTCTTAAAGGACTACGACTTTGAGTTGCAATACCATCCTGGAAAAGCGAACGTAGTAGCTGATGCTTTAAGTCGAAAGTCTCTACATGCGTCCACAATGATGATTAAAGAGCTGGAATTAATAGAGAACTTCAGAGATCTTAACCTAGCAGTAAAGGTTAATGCTAACAGCTACAGATTAGGAGCGTTGCAAGTAACAAGTGAATTCCTAAGGCAAGTTTTAGAAGCTCAAAGATATGATGAATTCCTGCAAGAAAAGAAAGAACTCTTGAAACAAGGAAAAGAAAGGATAGCATTACCATGGATTTTGTGACTTCTTTACCCAAAACTCCATTAGGACATGATTCGATATGGGTAATAGTTGATAGACTAACAAAGTCTGCCCACTTTATTCCCATCAACATTCGTTACTCTATGGAGAAGCTGGCAAAATTATACATCGAGGAGATTGTGAGATTGCATGGAATTCCTTCAAGTATCATTTCTGATCGGGACCCTCGTTTTACATCACAATTCTGGAAGAGCTTGCACAAGGCTTTGGGAACAAGACTGCGTCTAAGTTCAGCATATCATCCTCAGACGGATGGACAATCAGAAAGAACAATTCAATCTCTAGAGGACTTGTTACGAGCTTGTGTGTTAGACATTAAGGAAGTTGGAATCAATTCTTACCATATATGGAGTTTACCTACAACAACAGTTTCCATGCTAGCATTGGCATGGCACCTTTTGAAGCATTATATGGAAGAAAATGTAGGACCCCGCTATGTTGGTTTGAGACTGGTGAAAACTTGATGCTAGGACCAGAGTTGGTACAACAAACCACGGATAAAATCAAAATAGTTCAGGAAAAGATGAAGGCAACACAGAGCAGGCAGAAAAGTTACTATGACAAAAGAAGAAAGCCGCTCGAATTTCAAGAAGGCGATCATGTATTCTTGAAAGTCACACCTATGACTGGGGTCGGTCGGGCAATGAAATCTCGAAAACTAACTCCTAGATTTATCGGTCCATACCAAATAATTCATAAAGTTAGTCCCCTTTCCTACCAAATAGTATTACCACCTTTTCTTTCTAATATCCATAATGTTTTTCATGTGTCAAACTTGCGAAAGTATATATCTGATCCTACACATGTTATTGAACCTGATGTCATACAAGTTAAAGATAATCTTACATATGATGCACCACCTGTTAGAATAGGTGACAGAAGAATAAAACAATTAAGAGACAAGACAATTCCGCTTGTAAAGGTCATTTGGAGTGAAACGAGAGGAGAAGATGCTACATGGGAACTAGAAACTGAGATGAAAGAGTCTCATCCTCATTTGTTTTACTGATTAATATAAATTTCGAGGACGAAATTTTCTAAGGGGAGTAGAGTTGTAACACCCCTATTTTTATTTTTATATTGAAATTTTAAAGGAATTAAATTATGGTTCTTTAGAACTTTTTAACCTACGTATTATTTATGATTTTTTGGAATTTTTTGGAATTTTGGAATTTTTTTAATAAAATAATATTTTTTAAATAATTTTAAATTCATATAAGTGAATTACATTAAAAATATTTACAAGAAAGTGAATGGAAATTATAAGAAAATTTTCTAAAATCCGTTTCAAGTAGACTTATCTAAAAATTATCGGTTTGAGAAAAATCTTGATTTTTTCCAATCGTTAAAAAATTTGAAACGTATCAATAAATTTTATTTAACAGAAAATTTTAGATTTTTAAAATTTTAGCTTTATATTACTTATTATAAAATTAGTAGGGACTGATATAATATCGCTAAATTTCAAAAAGGACTCATTTCAAATATTTAAAATATACCGAGTGAAGGGTTACTATTTGACTTAATAATTTTGCCGACAATTACTATGCAAATCACTGTGCATGTATGAAATTTTCAAAAGATGCACAGTAACCTGAAATAAAAAATTCAAAAATGCATAGTACTTTTATATTAAAATAATGGAATGCATAGTAAATTTTTTTCCTATAAATACCGAAGGATTTCTTCTTTAGAATTCACAATTTCAGATTAAGTTTTCATAATATAGTAGTGCTAGTGAGATAGTGGTGGAAGTGAGAGAGAGAAGAAAAGTTTTTGGAGAGAAGGTTCTGCCAAAATCCTAAGGTAAGAATACTTCTCTTTTATATTTTTTGGGTTATTTTCATATCGTTTTTAGAAATCTGTTATTATACTGAAAATAATATTATTTTAAGTTACTATTCTGCATAGTAAACACTATTTTAATAGTAAATTACTATTTCAATAGTAAATTACTATTCAAATAGTAAATTACTATTTACTGTTACTATTTACCGTTACTATTCACGATTTACTATTTACCGTTACTATTCACGTTTTACTATTTACTGTTACTATTCACGTTTTACTATTTACTGTTACTATTCACGATTCACTATTCACTATTCACTATTCACTATTCAAAATTTATCATTTCTGTTTTAAGTAGTAATCTTAATCTTCGTCTTATGCTTATACTGAAATAAGATTGATATTAATATTTCTAGAAATCAGAGGCGCAAAGCAAATCTTTTTTTGGTAACGACTCAAGGTAAGGGGGAGTGAGATAAGGGTATAATATGAAAAAGACATAAGAATAATGGGAGGAGTCCCCTACTCCTTTTAAATTTAATAATATTATTATTTTAAAATATTAACTTTTTAACTTAACATTTTTAATAAATTTTAAATTAAATATCCGGTTTAACTAACTCTAACATACCTATGCAAAGACTTGGACCATTATGACCTATATGGACTGGACTATACCTATGCAAGGACTTGGAACATTATGACCCATATGGACTGTACTATACCTATGCAAGGATTTGGACCATTATGACCCATATGGACTGAACTATACCTATGCAAGGACTGGATTATATGGACTTACATATACCTATGCGAGGAATTGACCAAAAGGACTAAAATTGACTATATTAATAATCATTAAATTTTGTATTATGATATGTATTAATGATATTTAATTAATTTGATTATGATTTGATTATGATTGATTGATTGATGATATTTAGTTATGATTGATATTGTTTGATTTTGATTGATGATATTGTAATGTGGAGTTTGAGCATATAGCGAGCATGACGGAAAGCTAAAATTCAGTAAGAATTTCTTACCTTACTCTTTAAATTTTATTATCTTTTATTTCTTCTTAGAAATTATTTTAACTTTATTTTCAATATTTAGAATAAAAAAAATTAGTATTTATTTTAGAAAGAAAACATTTTATGAGAATTTATTTAATTAAATCTTGAGTTAAAGAAAAATTTTGAAATTTTAAGTATTTTTGGTTAATAATTATTCTCTTTCAATAAAAAAAAATTTTAAAAGAAAATTATTTTATTTTTTTTCAACTTAATAACTAAATATATTTGGAAATAATTGAGATTCCTAAATTTAATTTTGTTAAGATTTAATTTGAGAAAGATTAGGTAAAGTTTTATATGATAAAGTTTTTAGATATTTAAGGCTTAGAAACTCAATTTCCGTGAGATTTGAAAACTGTACCAAATTTATTTCTGTGGGACAGAAATTCAGAGAACTGAGAAAATGTACAGTTTATTGAAATGATATTGTAAACCTTTAAGGGATTTAATAATTGAGTTTCTAAAAGCCTTAACCAACTCAATACGCGAGTAGTTCATGCATCATGGATAATGAAAGTGAAATGAAATAATATTGTCTGGGGACGGATTATAGAAACCGAGGATACATTAGATGAGGCTTAATTACGAGCCTTGGGATGAGAGAGTGTGAAAGGGTGCTTCAGGGGACCTGGGGTAGCTCCCTAGTGTCGGGTACTTTCACAATAAAAACTTTCTCAATCTGACTAGTCTCTAAGTGTTTCCATACCAGTTGAGCTGTTCATATTATTATTATCCGGACTTATGGAACAGTGTAAACTCCTGGTTGGCCCAGTGCAAATTAAAATTTAAGGGCCCACATATATAGGTAAGTTATGATGAAGATATTGCATAACATTCATGCATTCACAATTGATTGTGTATGTGATTGTGATTAATATTATTATGTATTGGTTGTGAAAACCCTTTGTTGCTTATGTCTTATTCGGAAATATTATATTCTGTTTCTCACTCCTTTTTCCGTGTTTTTGTTTCATATATTCTAAATTGATGGTTCAGAGGGAAGGATCGAAGAATTTCAGCAGTAGATATAGCACGTTCTAGAAAGGGAGCTCGGTATGAATACCGTGGTCCAATGAATAAATAATGTTAATAAGTAACTGCTTCTGGGCCATGGAGTTTCCTCTCTTTCTTATAATGTTTAATGTTTATTTTCTTCGGATGAATGTACAAATACTTTATAAAGTTTTAATAATATTTATGAGGTATTTCAGAAATAATGTATATAATTTATTCCGATAGTTTCTTTTTAACAATCATTTCTTTAGTAAAAAAAAAATTACGAATTTTTCTAGAATTTATTAAGGTGTAACAGAGGGTGTTACAGGGAGGTTTTTGATCCTATGGTTCAATGAGTTTTGATTGTTTCGAATGACGTGAAGAATTAATATCAATCTTTAAATTTTTTATTTTAACTTAACTTCGTTTCTCCAACTGTAAACTAAACACTGTTGGATAATTCCCAATTAATCTTTATGGAATTCCAAATTAATCTTAAGAACCATTACGTTAGATTATCGAATAAGAGGAGTATAATAGGATTACCTGGATCCATTTAGTCTTGACTGAAGGTAGCAGCGGAATAGTTTGTTGCTTCTATGGTCTTCCTCAGCCAAATCACCGGATTCCTCAATAGGACTTGATATTTCTCTTTCTATGGGGCAGAGAAAACTAGGTTTATGATTTGACGTCTTGGGGACCATGACCACTTGTTGATTATATACCTGTTAGGGTTCCCATTAAACCCTAACGGGTCAAATCCTGGTTTTCACTTATATAAGCTCATATTATTATTATTGATAGTCTAATGAGCTTACCAATATCAGATCACCTTAATTGAGCTCAATTAAATAGTCAATATAAATTCTATAAATAATATATCAGCCCATATTAATTATTAGAAATTAAAATTTCTAACAATCTCCCACTTGGGCTTTATATTCATTTAAGTATTTATATTTACAAAATTCCTTAGGCGCGCAACTGTATGCTATTTACTTTTAGACTATCCTTAAACAATCTGGTCCATCTTATAATACAACAGGGAAACACTGCAGATTTCATCGTAATTGGATTTGATTAAACCACAGTGATCACCACAATTGTATATACTCAATGACATAGATCAAATATGGATAAGTGGCATGGAAATTACATGCAATGTGATCTTAGGCATGCCTATTTCCAACTGGTCCAAACTTTATTCTTTATAGAGATCATCACAACATAAGTTTTGTATAGAATAGGTTATATCAAAATAATAAACATCAATTGAAACATATAGAATAAATGGGACTCCCACTTAAATTAAGATTCTGTAAGGAATTACACCCATATGAGCAATGTGCTCATGAAAAATTTTAGGCACTATGCCCTTAGTAAGTGGATCAGCTAGCATAAATTTAGTCCCTATGTGTTCTATAGAAATTTGTTTATTCTGAACTCTTTCCTTTACAACCAAAAACTTAATATCAATGAATTTTGACTTGGTTGTACTGCTGTTGTTGTTTGAATAAATAACTGCTGAGTTATTATCACAATAGATCTTCAATGGTCTTTCAATGCCATCAACCACACGTAAATTAGTGACAAAATTTCGTAGCCATATACCATGGTTGGATGCCTCAAAACAAGCAATAAATTCTGCAGCCATGGTTGAAGAAGCTATAATAGTCTGTTTAACAGATCCAGCCAACATGAAAATATATCCTAATATGGAGCGTTTGCTGTCTTGACATCCAGCGAAATCAGAGTCAGAGTACCCAATGATCTCCAAATTGTCTGACTTCTGAAAAGTGAGCATATTTCATTTTGTTCTCTTTAAGTAGCGCATTACACGCTTTACTGCCTTCCAATGCTGCATCCCAGGATTACTTAAGTATCTGCCCAAAACTCCCACTACAAATGCAATATCGGGACGAGTACAAACTTGAGCGTACATAAGACTTCCCACAGCTGAAGCATAGGGAATCTTTTGCATCTCATTCATTTCAAGATCATTATTAGGACACTGTTTGAGGCTAAATTTGTCTCCCTTCACTATCGGGGTATCTCCTGGTTTACAATCTTTCATGCCGAATCTATCTAAAACTTTATCGATATAGCTCTCTTGTGATAACCTTAAGATACCAAGAGAACGATCTCTTAGTATTTCAATACCTAATACAAAAGAGGCTTCACCAAGATCTTTCATTTCAAAATTCTTTGTTAGAAATTTCTTGGTTTCGTGCAATAAGCCTATGTCGCTGCTAGCAAGCAGTATATCATCGACATATAACACCAAGAATATATATTTACTCCCACTAAATTTATGATAAACACAATCATCAACTACATTCGCCTCAAAACCATATAAGGTAATAGTTTGATGAAATTTGTGATACCATTGACGGGAAGCTTGTTTGAGACCATAGATGGATTTCTTTAATTTGCATACCATAGATTTTGAGTCACCAATTACAAAATTTTCTGGTTGCAACATGTAAATTGTTTCTTCTACGTCACCATTTAGGAACGCGGTTTTAACATCCATCTGATGGAGCTCTAGGTCATAATGAGCTACAAGTGCCATGATTGTCCTAAAAGAATCCTTCGAAGACACTGGAGAGAAGGTTTTTTTGTAGTCGATGCCTTCTTTTTGAGTGAAGCCTTTAGCAACTAAACGAGCCTTATATCTCTCAACATTACCCTTTGAATCCCTCTTGGTTTTAAATATCCATTTGCAACCAATGGGTTTCACACCTTTAGGTAATTCAATAAGATCCCAAACATTATTGTCTTGCATAGACTTCATCTCATCCTTCATAGCATCAATCCACTTTTGAGAGTTAGAACTTTGCATAGCTTGACAGAAATTGAGTGGATCATTTTCTGTTAAGCCAATGCCATCCTCATGTTCTTGAAGAAACACAACATAATCATCTGGAATTGCACTTCTTCTTTCTCTAGTAGATCTCCTCAATGGCACTTCTTGAGGTTGTTGAGCTTGTTCTATAGGTTCTTGAGGGAGAACCTCATTGTTGTCTTGTGCTGGGACAATGTTAGGAATAACTTTATTATTGTCCTCTATTACAGGAGTAGATACTGGAATAGTAATAGGCACGAGAACTTAGTCTTGGTTAAAAGTCAGTTCCTCCTCAAAGACAACATTCCTTATGTTCTCTTCCTTCCCAAACTCAACATCCTCAAGAAATCTCGCATTCCATGTCTCAAAAATTGATTTAGTAGTAGGATTATAAAATTTATAGCCCTGAGAACGTTCAGGATAACCAACAAAATAACAGCTAACAGTCCTTGATTCCAGCTTGCTTTCATGCGGTCTATAAGGACGCGCCTCAGCTGGACAACCCCAAATGTGTAAATGTTTTAAACTTGGCTTTTTACCAGTCCATAGCTCATAAAGAGTTTTGTTAACTGCTTTACTTGGCACCCTGTTTAAGATATACACTGCAGTTTTAAGCACTTCTCCCCATAATGACTCTGGCAAAGAAGAATAACTAATCATACTTCTTACCATATCCTTAAGAGTCTTATTTCTACGTTCTGCAACACCATTCATGCTTGGTTTCCTAGGCATAGTATACTGAGGAACGATGCCACATTCCTGTAGGAAAAGCACAAAAGGCCCTGGACGTTGTTCACCTGATCCATCATATCTACCGTAATATTCACCTCCACGGTCAGATTTGATAGCCTTAATTTTCTTTCCAAGTTGAAGTTCAACCTCAACTTTGAAAGTTTTGAAAACGTCTAGGGATTGAGACTTCTCATGAATTAAAAATAGGTAGCCGTACCTTGAATAGTCATCTATGAACGTAATAAAATATTGTTGTCTATTCCATGATGCCGTAGGGAATGGTCCACAAATATCTGTGTGAATTAATTCTAAAACGTCCTTAGCCCTTTCAGCACCTAATTTTTTAGAGTTTGTTTGTTTGCCTTTAATGCATTCAATGCATACCTCAAACTTTGATAAGTCTAAGGGTCCAAGAATCTCATCCGACACAAGCCTCTCAATTCTCTGTTTAGAGATATGGCCTAAACGCTTATGCCATAAAACGACTGAGTTCTCATTTAATTTACGTTTTGTTCCTCGTGAACTAATTTGTAGTATTTCATTACGAGAGGCAATAACATCAAGCATATATAGATTATCAATCAAACAACCAGAACCAACAATATTTGAATTTTGATAGAGACTAAATTTATTATTTCCAAATGAACATGAAAAACCAAATCTGTCCAAATTAGAAATAGAAATTAAATTCCGCCTAAAAGACGGTACGACAAAAGTCTCAAATAAATCCAAATGAAATCCAATTTTTAAATGTAATCTAAAAGTTCCAATAGCCTCCATCGTGACTTTGTTGCCATCCCCCACATAGATAAATCTTTCATTATCACTTGGCGGTCGACTCCAAAGGCAACCCTGCATGGATACGCTAATGTGAGTAGTAGCACCAGAATCTACCCACCAAGTATCATGAGGTACAAAAGCTAAATTAACTTCAGAACAAACAAAAGAGAGAAAATTACCTTTCTTTACACGCCAGGAGGCGTACTTGGAACACTCTTTCTTCATATGTCCAGTCTTCTTACAAAAGAAGCAATTAGGTGTTTTCTCATTCTTTTTAACTTTCTTTTGTTGAGAAGTCCCTCCTACAACATCCTTATTGTTCTTTCTCTTTCTATTTTGAGAATTTGAGGCCAAATGAGCACTTTCAATTTTGTCCCTTTGTTGCCTTTCCTCTTCTTGCACATAGTGAGAAATGAGCTCATTCAAGGTCCGTTTATCCTTTTGAGTATTATAACTCACCTTGAACTGTCCAAAGTGTGCAGGAAGAGAAATCAAAACTAAGTGCACGAGCAAGTCATCAGACAGCTCTAACTTTAGTGCTTTCAATTTTGATGCAAGATTAGACATTTCCATAATGTACTCCCTTATGTTTCCTGTTCCTTTGTATCTCATAGAGATCAGCTTGGCAAGCAAACTGCTTGCATCAGCCTTCTCATTACTGGTGAAATATTTTTCAACAGCATCAAGGAAACCTTTGGCACTCTCGGTCTCAGAAATAGAACCTCAAAAAACTTCTGGAACGGATCGCTTCATGATCATTAGACACATTCGGTTTGAGCCTTCCCACTTTTCAACCTTATCCTCTTCCGGATTTTCCGGAGTCGGAATGGGTTTCTCAACCCGAAGTGCCAGATCAAGATCCATGCAGCCAAGAATTATCTCAACTGCTTCCTTCCAGACCTTGAAGTTTGTCCCATTAAGTAGAGGGATACAATTAATTTGAGCAGAAAAGTTAACAGTACTAGCAACAGCAACTTAAAAAAAAAATATAGTATATATAATTAAAATAAATAATAAATAAATAAAATATGCAGATAATACTCATGATAGACCCATTACAAGATACCGAGCACAACATTAATTTTTTTAGTCTTTGGACTAATAAATCAATTTGTAAGTGGTACCTTTAATGCAACGATCAAATATTGATAATTGATTATGTCAAATAATATCCTTTCTTTGGACCGACTATTATTCACATGATTTTAACTTTATTATTATCACATATTTATCATCACAGGCACGTTATTATTTGGCCAGATTGTATCTTCCTTTGGGATGAGTACAAAATGCATAAATAATCTCATGCAATCAACTTTTGTAATTTTAATTAAATTAATTTCTATAACAGGGATTGTTTTGGCAATAAATATTATATCAATTAATCTAATTAAAAAAAATTACTAGTGTTGCCCTTCATCACATTGGATGGTTGTTCTAAATTACTAAAAGGCCACTAGAGTTCAGACTCCGCCCATGACGTTGACCACAACGATAGGAAGTCTACCAGGTGTGGGCATCATGAGAAAGTCACACTCTAGCTGAGGCTCTCACGATGTCAGACGGAGACGAATGTCCCAAATGACATCGCTACACAACCTCCCCTAAACTTAAGGTTTATTCAGACCCCTGGGTGTAGGGTCCCACTCGAAGTATGTGAAAGGACACATGTTAATCATTAATTAGGGTTTTTTATCTGCCTGAATTTTTATTCAAATTAGAATATAACATTCAGAATAAAAAATTACCTTATATATATAACCTCATTTAATATATATATATATATATATATATATCAACAACATTTAAAAAAAATTGTATCTTTAAATTAAAATTTGAAATCATAATGGCATTTATAACAAATTTAATGATGGTGCATTAATCTTTAAATTAATATATTTAATTTAAAAAAGAAACGCACCATAACAACCTTATCAAAATTTTTAAATGCACGACAATGATATAATATTATTATATAATAATAATAATAATAAAAATCAGCATTGTATTGATTTCCTAAATTTATATACGACATTTAATATATATAAGTAATTTAAAATCAAGGCACGCTAAACAAGGCACATAATAAGATATATTTATATATATTTAATTTTGAAATCTAATGGCATGTCAGGGAAAAAAAATGTCATAGCAACAATTTTTTTTTACATTTAATATGCATTAAAAAAACATGGTGGTAACAGGAAACACGCACCGTATATATAATAATAAAATATATGCAACCATTATAATATAATATTATAATGTAATATAACATTTAAATTATATACAATCAGGCACATAATAATGCACATAATTATCAAATTGAAAAACGTGTTGAATCCATTGAATTACAAGCATTTCATATATATTAAAAATACACGTTACATAATGGTATGACACATTATATATATATATATATATATATATATATATATATATATATATCACTAGTGCAGAAAATGGATACGAGGACAGGATACGAGCACGGTTATGTCAAAAACGTGCTAAAAAAGAGGCGGTGGCATTTTTGAAATTTTTGAAAACACATACGAGGACGGTTGAGTGGCAACCGTGCTTAAAAGTGAGGCTACGAACACGGTTGCTTTGAACCGTGCTTAAAGGTGAGGCTACAAGGACGGTTGTAAGGGAACCGTTCTGAAAAGTAATAAAAAATTGAGCTACGAGGACGGTTGAAGGGGGACCGTCCTTAAAAGGTGAGGCT
This sequence comes from Clitoria ternatea, assembly GCA_037962975.1. Taxonomy (NCBI): domain Eukaryota; kingdom Viridiplantae; phylum Streptophyta; class Magnoliopsida; order Fabales; family Fabaceae; genus Clitoria; species Clitoria ternatea. The sequence goes on along the minus strand of CM075675.1, from coordinate 104,631,645 downwards.
ACGAGCACGGTTGAAGGGGGACCGTCCTTAAAAGTATTAAAAAATTGAGCTACTAGCACGGTTCCCCTCCGAACCGTGCTTATAAGTGCATTTTCTCAAAAGTTGTTTTCCCTCCTCTTCTTCCTCCTCCCTCCATTACCTCCATTTCACTTTTCTCGAACACGTCTCCTCCCTCTCTCCCTCCATTTCACTTTTCAACTAAACATTCCCTCCTTCCATTCTCCTTCTTCGTCTTCCTCCTCCCTCCCTCCCTCCCTCCCTCCATTTCACCTTTCATCTAAACAAAACCGTGTTGTCTTCCTCCTCCCTCCCTCCCTCCATTTCACCTTTCCATTGCACGTTCCCCTCTTTGGTCCAGCACTCCACCTCCTTCTTGGTCTCCATTGCACCTCCTTCTTGGTCTCCATTGAAGTTAGGCGTTCCGAAAGAGGTATTTTTTCTTAAACCCACATTTTCCATTTTTAATGCTTATGGTTGAGATTAATGCATTGTTAGGCTTAGTTAGTTATATATTATTAAAATTATTTGTTAACTATAGATTAAGTGTTGATTGTTGAAATTATTTTGTATACTCTTAATATTAGGCTTAGTTTTAGGAAAATAAGAATATTGTATATTAGGAATTAGAATTTTGTTAGATATAAATTAAATACTTTGATTGATTGTTACTTAGTTAGAGATTATAGATTCATCAACTTAGATTGATTGTTACTTAGTTATAGATCAAAAGTTATAAATTAATTAACTTAGATTAAATACATAAACATTAGTAATATTTGTTGCACTATTAAAAAAATTAAATACAAAAAGGTTGATATGTTAAATGTATATACTACCCAACAAAATAAAAAAATACTAATAGTTAAGTAATAAAATAAGTGTTGATTAAGTGTTGATTGTTGAAATTATTTTGTATACTCTTAATATTAGGCTTAGTTTTAGGAAAATAAGAATATTGTATATTAGGAATTAGAATTTTGCTAGATATAAATTAAATACTTTGATTGATTGTTACTTAGTTATAGATTATAGATTCATCAACTTAGATTGATTGTTACTTAGTTATAGATCAAAAGTTATAAATTAATCAACTTAGATTAAATACATAAACATGAGTAATATTTGTTGCAATATTAAAAAAAATTAAATACAAAAAGGTTGATATGTTAAATGTATATACTACCCGACAAAATAAAAAGTTACTAATAGCTAAGTAATAAAATCCTTTGTTTATTGTCTTTAATTTGAATTTGAATTTGGTGACACTAATGTTAATATTTTAGTCCCTTTTAAATGAGTTTATGATTGTTTAAATTATACGAGTGAACCATAGTTTCCCGTTTGAGATTCGACACAAATGGTAATTAAATTAATTGATTTCATTGTTTGTGTTGAATCTTGAATTGTCCGTTTGGACAGTTTGGGGTGAACAATTTTTTATGCGTCATTGCTATGTACAAGTTTTAGGACTTATTTTAAAAATTGATGAAGTTTTGGTTAGTTAAATTCTGTATTGTTCTCTGGGTGCATATTTGATTGTGGTTGAAGATGATGTGACCACTTTCATTTCGTGTACTTAGAGACCAATGCGAAATGCTGCCGAAATTTTATCAAATTTTAAAATAACTTCTAAGTTGTATGTAGTTATGAGTATAGAAAAATTCTCACACCTGAATGGGTAGGACCACCACCTTTGTGAAGAAAGTAAGATTCATAGCACCGTTAAATTTACTGGTATTGTAAACAGTGAGTATGGATCGAAGTTGGATAACTGCTTCACGTATAAGTCCAGAATATGAGGGTGGAGTCGAAACATTCATAGAGTATGTGATACGAAATGCTGAAGAGGTGAATGGAACGTATTTTTTCCCTTGTGTTAAATGCTTAAACATGCGCCGGCTAGAATTGACAGTTGTTCGAGAACATCTGCTGTGTGATGGATTTCTTCAGAGTTATACGCGATGGATATGGCATGGTGAACATGTTGAGGTGCCAAGTACTAGTTTTCAAACAAAAGACCAAAGCTTTGCTCATGAGGTTGATGATGACATGGATGACCGACTTGAGGATATGATCCGTGATGTAGGGGTAGAAAGTTTTAAAAGAGCTCACGTATATGCGAGTCTATGTGAGGATTCTGAAAAGCCGCTGTATCCGAATTGCTCTAATTTCACAAGGTTGTCAGCAGTTTTACGATTATTTAATTTGAAAGCGATAAATGGGTGGACAGATAAAAGCTTCACTGACTTGCTTAAGTTGTTGAAAGAAATGCTCCCAGTTGGTAACACTTTGCCAAATCGTAACTATGAGGCTAAAAAGGTGTTGTGTCCTATGGGCTTGGAGTATACGAAGATACATGCATGCCCAAATGATTGTGTATTATACCGTGGTGAGTACGAAATGATGCATCGATGTCCTAGGTGTGGGGTGTCACGGTATAAGAAGAAAGAGGTTAATTCTGATGATTTCTGCAAAAAAGGGTCTCCTGCGAAGGTGTTGTGGTATCTACCTATAGTTCCACGACTAAAGCGTCTATTTGCCAATGCAGATGATGCGAAGCTTATGAGATGGCACGTTGATGAAAGGGTTGTTGACGGATTAGTTAGGCATCCGGCAGATGGATTACAGTGGAAGAAAATGGATACGATGTTTCCAGATTTTGCCCGTGACCCAAGAAATGTTAGGCTTGCACTAGCCACAGACGGTATGAACCCATATGGGAACCAAAGCACAAACCACAGTTCTTGGCCTGTTTTGTTGTTTGTTTACAACTTACCGCCGTGGTTGTGCATGAAGCGGAAATACGTTATGTTATCAATGATGATTTCTGGTCCACGACAACTAGGGAACGACATTGATGTATACTTATCTCCGTTAGTTGAAGACCTGAAAATGTTGTGGGTAGAGGGGGTTGATGTGTTTGACGGGCTAACAGGACAATCATTCAATTTGAGGGCCATGTTATTCTGTACGATCAATGATTTTCCAGCGTATGGTAACCTCTCGGGCTATAGCGTCAAAGGACATAAAGCGTGTCCTGTATGTGAGGAGGGAACTAGTTCTGATCGACTACATCATGGAAGGAAAAATGTTTATCTTCGACACCGTAGGTTTCTCACACCTAATCATCCACTTCGTAGGTTGAAGAAGTCGTTCAATGGTGCACAAGAGTTTGAAATGCCTCCCCCGCCGTTGTCTGGTCGACAAGTATATGAAAAGGTGAAAGAAGTGAATGTGGTTCTTGATAAGTCTGAGAAGCAGTCTATCTCAAAAAACACATGGAAGAAAAGGTCAATATTTTTCGATCTGCCATATTGGAAAGAGCTTGATGTGAGGCACTGTATTGATGTGATGCATGTGGAGAAAAACGTGTGTGATAGTTTGGTTGGAACCCTGTTAAACATACCTGGAAAAACGAAGGATGGCCTGAATTCGCGTCTGGACTTGGAGTTGTTGGGTATACGTGAGGAGTTGCACCCACAAGTAAAGGGCAAACGAACATATTTACCGCCAGCATGTCATACGTTGTCTAGAAAAGAGAAGCAAAGTTTGTGTGAATCATTGCGTAGTGTCAAAGTTCCATCTGGGTACGGTTCCAATATCAACACTTGTGTTTCCTTGAAGGATCTGAAGTTAGTTGGTTTGAAGTCACATGATTGTCATATGCTGATGCAACAATTTCTACCCATTGCCATTCGTGGCATTCTCCTTCAAAATGTCAGACATGTGATAACAAGGGTGTGTTTATTTTTCAATGCCATATGTGCCAAAGTAATCGCCCACGATGAGTTGGGAGCGTTGGAACAGGAAGGGTTTCTTATACTATCCCAGTTAGAAATGTATTTCCCTCCTTCATTCTTTGACATAATGGTACATTTAATCATCCATTTAGTGAGGGAGGTCCGTTTGTGTGGGCCAGTGTTCTTGAGGTGGATGTATCCTGTTGAGCGATACATGAAAATTTTGAAAGGTTATATGAAGAACCCACGCCGTCCCGAAGCATCGATAATAGAAAGGTACATTGCAGAGGAAGCAATTGAGTTCTGCACAGATTATATGTCACATGCTGAAAGCATTGGTATTCCGAAGACTCGTCACGAAGGGCGATTGGATGGGAAAGGTACCATTGGGAAAAAAATTAAAAGCATGTCACGTGATGAAGTACTCCAAGAACACTTTTATATTTTGAACAACACAGACGCTGTGCTCCCGTATTTAGCTGCACATAAAGACATAGTGAAAAGAAACAACCCTAGAATGGCTGAAAAGTGGGTGTTGAACGAACACAACAAAACGTTCATGCAGTGGTTCAAAATGACCCTTCTTAAAGATACATCTGCTTCAGAGACGTTGCATCGACTGGCACTAGGACCTAACTTTGATGTAATCACTTATTGTGGCTATGACATAAATAATTATTCTTTCTATACAAGGATTCAAGATGACAAGAGTACGGTGCAGAACTATGGAGTTATGGTTGTGGCCGAAGCAATGCATTTTTCCACTTCAAAGGACAAAAACCCTGTCATGGCTGAGTTATGTTATTTTGGTGTCATTGAAGATATATGGGAAGTTGATTACGGTCGTTTCACAGTGCCTGTTTTTAAATGTAAATGGGTTGATAGCAAAAGTGGTGTCAAAATAGATGATTTTGGTTTTACGTTAGTGGACTTAAACAAGGTTGGTCATAAGGAGGAGCCTTTCATTATGGCAGCTCAAGTAAAACAAGTTTTCTACGTTGTTGACCCATCTGATAAACGGTGGTCAGTTGTTCTCCAAGGTAGACACAACATTGAGGATCCATGTCTTGATGTCCTAGACATACCTTGTCTAACAACACGTACACCAACGGACGTTGTGGAAGATCTCATAGATGATATAGTTGCGACTCGTAATGACCACCAGGAGGGTCTATGGGAAACATAGGGTATGGTTGATATATTATTCCTCATGTTTATATATCATTCATCATGTTTATATATCATTCACCATGTTTATATATCATTCACCATGTTTATATATCATTCGTCATGTTTGTAAACTGATTCTTGTTTTTTTGAACAGATACCTATGGCTGATCAGGATTCACATGTGAGATCTGACTCCCAGAGCACAGATTCCTCAGCTAGGAGGAGAGGTGTTACTCGGATGACCAGTGTTGCACTTAGGCGCCGTCAGGGTCAGAGGACCCATGTTGACATTGATATTTACACCGGGAGGACTTCAGGACCCAACGCCGCCAAGTTTCAAAGTTACTTAGGTGTCTTGGCACGGACGAAGGTGTCCATCATTATCCCTGATTGGGATAGTGTTCAGGAGGTCGTGAAGAATGCAATTTGGGCTGATGTTGTTGTAAGTATAATTATCTGTACATTTATTTACTCATATTGTAGTTTTTTATGCATAATAATCTCATCCTTGATTATTTGGCACTTGTAGGATGCTTGGGATATTCCAGTAGTTGATACACTACGCAGAAAGATCATGTCTGAGATCGCTGACCGATGGAGGACATTCAAGAGCAACCTGACCTCCACGTATATTTTAATTTTAAAATATAAATGTTTAAACTCATTATTTTTTAAGTTATCAATTAGTTAATTCAAATATTTTAAATTTTAGGTATGTCTACGGGAAGAAGCAGGGTGAGTTTCCTGGAGATAGATACACATCCATAGATCGGCAGACTTGGGATGCGTTTGTGGCATCCAGGCACACGGACGAGTTTATGGTATGTATGTTTTACTGATTATGTTTTTCTAGTTATCGGAGAATGTATAACGTATAAATGGCTTTGAATTGTTTTTGATGCAGGCAAGACGTATGAAAGCACAGGAAATTAAGGGGAAAAATGACTGCCCTCACACGTTGTCACGTGGGGGTTACCGATTATTGGAGGATCGGATAGTGGAGGAGAAAGCTATGCAGCGTCAAGGTAGCCACCCTGACGCCACTATTGTGGATCCCCCCTCTCCACCCACACGACATGAAAAATGGAAGCGTGCCAGGACGAAGAAGAGTGGTCAGTACACTTCATCACATGCTGAGGAGGTTGTCTCAAGGATTGTAAGTATAAAGCTTATCACTACTTTTTATGAAACGTTAAATGTCCATCAAACCCTAACACTGATCACTGATTTTTGGTTGCAGGATTCCTTGGTTGAGCAGTCGACCCAAGGGTCATTTGTCCCACATGGTAGGGATGATATATTGACCGCCGCCATCGGTCGACCAGAGCACCCTGGACGTGTACGTGCAGCTGGTCGAGGTCATGGTATGTTTACATTAATAGTCTTAGATTCTGTATGATAACATTTTTATTTCTAATTATTCTTTCTCTGCAGGCCTCCGAAGCTATTTCGGCCATCCAGCCACCCCTTCCCAGTCCATATCTGATTTGGAGAAGACCTTTGAGGAGAAGGTTGCTGCAGTGAAGGCAGAGGCAAAGGAGGAAATGCAGAGGCTGCTTCAGGAAGAGATGGCACGGTTTCGGAGTGAGATGATGGCGTCATTCAGTCAACAATGTCAACCTACGCCACCAGTGGTGGACCCACAGGTTACATTGTACATTATTTAATTGACTCACCTGTGATTCGTTATCATTATTTCTTGAATAACTTTAAAATGTTGTGTAATTATGCAGACTAGGCGGGTCAGCACGAAGGTGTCATGTGCTGCACCTGACGGTGACGATGACGACGTAAATCTTGGAGACTGCCGTCAGTGTGACCTATTTGTGGATGGAGTGGAAGAGCCAGTTGCCATTGGTTCAGTGTATAACCAAGGCCCGTTGGTTCACCATCAGAAATTGCCCGATGGTGTGTCAAGGATTTCGGTTGTACAGGTCCTTGAGGCAGATGCAGTTGTTCCTATTCCAACATCTGAGGTACATCTGGTCGGCCAGGCTGTAGGACACTTCCTTATGTGGCCGACCAGACTTGTGTCAGATTCCGGTCCCCAGGTATGCTCTTTACCCAAGCATGAACTATATATTAAGTTATGGTTTCAATAATCATAAGTTGCTTCTAATTTTTTAACTATTTTAACAGGGTGTTGCCCCATCAAAGAAGCCAGAGCCACCCCTTGATCCGATAGAACGACTATGGGACATATCTGCTGGGCTTCACAATTGCACTATCCCGGTCCCATGGGAGGAATCCGTTTTTGGTTACCCTAGTGTTATCCCAGTGTACATTGCACGACCTGACTTGTGTGAGGTCCTAGTGGGGAACACGATGTTTAACATTTCAGTGATTCAGTGTTGGGAGCTGTAAGTATAATGTTTTTTATTCAATGATAGTGTCAATTAAATTTATATTTTTACAACACTAAACGTCTACAAATTTGATTAGGTTTTTACATAGACTTTGCATAGAGAGAGGTGTCGATAACACTTATGGTTTCCTGGAGCCCTCTCTAATACAACTTCGTGGGAACAGCAAGGAGGAGATTCAGGCATACATCCAGAATTGGATGCATGCCTCGAACAAGACTGTGTACCTTGCACCACTTCATAGAGAGTAAGAGTCTAATAAATATTTAGTTATTTTTGTCAATTTAATAATGGATTGTGTTGTTAATATTCAATGGTACATTGCAGCCTTCACTGGCAACTGTTGGTCATTTGCCCAAAGGACGGCATTGCTGCATGCTTCTGTTCGTTGTATGGGAGTCCTGGTGCGGACTACATGAAAATACTCGACGAGTAAGTTGATTTTTAAAAAATAAAATAACTTGACATATTTGATTAAGTCATTCTATTAACCTGGTCGATGTTTTATTCTCTTACAGGGCTTTAATTGGGTACCATCTACTACGTGGCAAAGTGAGCAAGAAAAGACTAGAGTGGGTCTTCCCAAAAGTAAGCACTTCAATAATTAATAAGAATTACTTTTAAAGTTACCTCAATTAGTAACAAAAACAATAACTAATTATGAATCAATGTATGGTACCTTGTAGTCTTATCGGCAGGATGGCAGCTTTGAGTGTGGGTATTTTGTGATGAAGACGATGCTCACCATTGTCCAATCTGGTATAGTAGACGGATGGACAACTGTAAGTTTTTGCTGCCTACTTTAATTTATTTGGTTTTGACATATTACTATTACGATTTGTTGCCTACTTATTAATGATTATGTCTTCTTTATAGCACTTTCGAGACTCTTCCTTAATGTTCCCTGAAGGATACATTGACGAAATCAGAAACAAATGGGCCTCCAGCCTTCTTCAACTCAAGGAAGGAGCCCAATAGACTTCTGTCATTAATTATATTATTACTGTGTAGTTATATATCTATTAGTGTAGCTTAATTACTTATTGTGCATTTTATATACCATATTTGATGTTTAGACAATTTGATTGAATTTTTTAAAACGTTCATTATTAAATCATTGGACTGTCTGGGTCTGTTTACAGGTTTCTGGGAAAGAATAAAAATCAAAAAAAAAAATTTAAAAAAAAATTAAGGTTTTAAGCACGGTTATGGTTAAACCGTGCTTAAAAGTCACCCTTTTAAGCACGGTCAAGCCTTAACCGTTCTTAAAAGTCCAGCAGAAATAAGCACGGTTCAGGAGGAACCGTGCTTAAAAGTCCAACAGAAACAAGCACGGTTCAGGAGCAACCGTGCTTAAAAGTCCCACCTACGAGCACGGTTGAAAATAACCGTGCTAAAAATGTCACCTACGAGCACGGTTGGAGACCCGTCCTTAAAAGTCTTAAGCTACAAGCACGGTGGGAACAAGCACGGTTCCAGAACCGTGCTTAAAGGGTCCCCAGAACCGTGCTTAAAGGTCCTTTTTGCACCAGTGTGTATATATATATATATATATATATATATATATATATATATATATAAACCCAAAATTAAAATCCAATTTTTTTTTCATAAGAGGATAAACCAATTAACCTTAAAATCCAATAATCTAACAGTAAGGAGGCTCTGATACCACTTGTTGGATAATTTTCAATTAATCTTTATGGAATTCCAAATTAATCTTAAGAACCATTACGTTAGATTATTGAATAAGAGGAGTATAATAGGATTACCTAGATCCATTTAGTCTTGACTGAAGGTAGTAGCGAAATAGTTTGTTGGTTCTATGGTCTTCCTCAGCCAAATCACCGGATTCCTCAATAGGACTTGATATTTCTCTTTTTATGGGGCAGAGAAAACTAAGTTTATGATTTGACGTCTTGGGGACCATGACCACTTGTTGATTATATACCTGTTAGGGTTCCCATTAAACCCTAACGGGCCAAATCTTGGTTTCCACTCATATAAGCCCATATTATTATTATTGATAGTCTAATGAGCTTACCAATATCAGATCACGTTAATTGAACTCAATTAAATAGTCAATATAAATTCTATAAATAATATATCAGCCCATATTAATTATTAGAAATTAAAATTTCTAACAAACACTCCTTCAATCTTGCTGTAAGAGCAAGGCATTCCAATTTCTCTAAATAAACGAAACAAATGTAAATCATAGGCATTTCACGTAAGTTGTTCTTCATTACCTTATATTAGTCTTGAGGAAGTTGAAAAATATCGTGTATTCTCCCATGAATATATTTTCATGCGAAAATGTTCAAATGTTCACCATATAAAATATATGTTACATTGTTTAAAAAGGTAAAATGCCAAGTTTTTTTATTTATTTTGAATTGTATAGTAATTGTTTGGAGTTTAAAATAAAAGAGTTTTAATAATGTTTTTAAATGAAAAATATTTTGACTTTTTTAATCAATATTCTTAAGATACTATTTAGTATTTTTAAAAATATATATGTTTTAACAGAGAAAAAAAATCTAAAGAGACTTGACAATAGAACTTGTTAGGGATTCGACAATAAGACACTATTCATTCACCCTTAATCTGTTAACCTTATCCGACCCAAGATAAACCCTTACAAACCCATTCTCTTAATAACTTTTATAATAAACTTTTGACAATACAAAATAAATAAATATTAAAATAAAATATTTTTGAAATTAAATATAAGTATAAAGTCATGTTAATCGGTTGCCTAAAAGTATTGTTTAAATAAGTAAAAATATAAATTTTTAATTAAAAAATTATGTAGAGATTGCATAAAATTAAAGTGTTTTTAAATAAAAACTTTTTATTTTTTCTTTGTTAACCATTAAATTTAGTACACTTGTTAGTATTTTTTAAGAAGTATAGAACCATATCTTCTGAAGATTAATTTTTCTTTTCCACATAACCCGCTCTTGAAAACAAAATGGAAGACATGGCTTAGGGTTTGTTTGTGATCTTCGATGACTCTACAAAAGAGTTTGAAACTTATTATTCTTAGGGGTGATAAAAATATCTACACTCATAAACAAATGTGGATATGCTCGTAATTAATAGCCTAAATTTTCTAAACGGAGAGATATAAGTATTGTACTACCTGCTCACGGATATCCGCATAAATATTCATATTTATTTTTATTAAATATGTTCAAATATTAAGATATTTATTATTTTAAAATAATATAAAAAATTAAATGTTGCTCCATGATAATATTTTTAATCTATAAAGGTATAAGATAAAGAATTAATTACACTTTTAAAAAGTTATAATTCAATGATTAAATTGACAATCTAATTGTTAAATTATGTCTATATATAATATAAAGAATTTATGTTAAAATTTTATTGAAACCAAACAAGGTATATAATCAAAAAGTGTATTTACAATGGAGTTCCTAAAGACCGATGTCATAGTAATGTTAACAGCAGTGTAATAACTACATCGAGGTATAATGCTAAATAACTACAAGTTAACAATACCATATATATGAGAGTTAACAATAATATCTACATAAGTTGTGCTATCCTATACTAGTTGGAGATTCATACATTTTTAAAAGTATACATTAAGATAATTTTATTTCACATGAATAATGCATCAAATAATATCTAAATTAAACTTCAATTTTAAGTATCACACTACTAAAAATTCCTAAGCAAGTGCAACTAAATTTTGTGTTCAAAACATATGTCTGAACCCTAAAGTCTCTGCTCGTTCAATTTTAAAAGCTATTTTTACGGTTTTGTAGCTCATTCTGATTACTGGAATTCAAAGAGCGAGTATACAAACCCTTTGCACCAACTGTATAATACTGATACATAACAAAAACTTAAAAGAAAATCCAAACAATGGTGACTGGATTCTTTTATAGATGATAGAAACCATATCTAAGATCTCTATCTATGTTGGATGATTATGAAATCAGTATATAAATTCTAGGTGAGTGACTATTAATTCTTAATTTGTTGATGTTATCTGATTTGAAATCTAATGTCCTGAACCGTAATGTGAAGAATCTTGTTATTGAATCCTATTTTGAGCTCCCCTTCAATGCTTACACATGCCATTCCCTTTTCAATGCCGAGGTGTTAGAAGAATAGGTGCTGGACATGAAGTGTTGTGTTATTAGAGTTCCCATGACCTTTGTTCATCTTTAGCACTTAAAACTCCTCAAGCTCATACTTTACCACTTCTCAAAGTGTGTTTTTGAGACAACATACTGCGAAGGGTGTCACTTTGAGAGTCCCTCTACTTATATAATTTTTTCAAGTCTATAATTAATCTTTAATTACATCTTATTTAATTTTCTTACATGTTTTGTACTTTTCCAAATTTATAATGTTTTTTTTTATATTTTGTTGTGTATCAATAATGTTTTTTTATATAAATCCAAGACTATTATCTAATGTCAACTAATTATTTTAATGTGCATGAATTAGTTAAAAGTGAATTATATGAAAAATGAGAAGAGTATATTTCTTACTCCTTCTTAGGAGAAACACACATATTAAAAATTATTAAATCATTTAAGAATATATTATTTTACTACCTAGTTAATTTCTTATTTTAGTTTTATAATCCTCTTTCTTCACTTATTTCATATATTTAATGGTTCATGGTCAAACTTAGAAGGGGTTGAATAAGTTTAACACTCTTTTTACGGAATAAAAACTTTTTCAAACATGAAAGGCAACAGACTTTTGAATCAAATTGGTTCACTTCCAACACAAAAGTTATGTCCACGTCTTTTTACACAACACAACGCAGCTCGTGCCTTAAGTATTATTGACTTCAGTCACTCCTAGCTTAAACTTAAGTATTTTTTCAATTAATGATGGAAATGGGTCAGGCCAGGCTAGGCTTTGAAAGGCCTGAGCCTGGCCTACATCAAATTTTCAAGGCCTGAGTCTGACCTATTAGCCTATCATAGGCCTTTTTTTAAGGTCTGTTCTGGCCTGTTTGAAGGTCTGTTTATAGTGAAACTTTTAAAATGTCAAAACCAACCTAAAAAATTGTGTTCCATTCCCTCCTAATTTTTTTAATTGTAAATTTGTAATATTAATTTATATTATATAAATGTAAATATCTAATATATATTATTTTATGTTATAAATATTATATATATATAACTAATTAATAATTAATCTAATTAAATAGACCAACCTGTTGGGCTTCAAAGCCTTTTTAGAAATCTTGTGGCCTGACTTGTTTAGTTAAAAAGACCTTTTTAATAGCCTAAGTCTGGCCTTCTAGCCTGATAAGCCTGGCCTATATAGGCTTTAAACGAGTCGGGCCATAGGCTCCCAATGGATGGCCTGACTCATTTCCAACCCTACTTTCAATAAGTCACTTATGGCTCAAACTCAAGTATTCTTTCAAAAACCTCTTCAGGCTAAACAGTGTTTACCAATAGAAATTAAGACTAACAACACACCAAACTTTGAACAGGTTCTGGTTTGAGAGTATTTTTATGTTTCTAATAACTTAGTGTATTAGATAACAAATCTTAAAGTACAGAGATAGAAAGTAGAAAAACAATAAAGACCAAGTCTGCAAAAAGCAGAGATACAAAGAAAGTCTTTACTTTTGTGAAGAAAACTTTGAATTGCTTGATTGATGCTTTCATGTGTGTGTCTTCTTTGAGTCTGAATTCTCTTCATATTTATAAACCAATGTAAATAGTGTTGATGATCCGTTGAAGAGAGGTAGTCGTTTGAAGCTTGCAGGCTCTGAATGAGAAGAAGACAAAAGGTCTTAATCGAGGATCTTTTGAACTTGCACTAAAATGAAGTACTTCAAGTGTTTCAAAGCAAAATTCCTTTTGTAGTCTTTCTTCTATCATGGATTTATGCACAAATAGGCATAGTTGACCTTTTAATGCTTTCTGATGCAAGTACTGATCATCATCAGCTTTTTGATTTACGCAGAGTAGCTTCCTCCAGTGATAAGAGCAGTCTAGCTTGAAAAGGATTTAGTTATGGGCATCTTCAAAAATATCTTTGCGTTGACTGATGCAAATTCAGAGTAACGTCTTTATGCTTCAAGTGTTTGAAGTCTGATATCTTGAAGAAAGGTGCGTCTAAGAGGTGAAACTTTATGAGGAACATGACTTAGCAGTCCAAAGGTCTGAAAGGGCACACTTGAATCAGACTCTTCTTAAACATTTCTTGTGTCAGACTTTTCTTGGGATAAACTTGGACGAGAACTATTTTCGCCTCACACAAACTTGTTCTAAAATATTTTACGCTTAAAGAAGACTTTTAAGTGATAGGTTCTCCCTTTCTTTTATAACATATGCATCACAGACTTATGATCTAAAACACTCAATTAGAAAGGTTATATAACACGTAGGCAGATTTTATTTAATTAAATGTCTTGATGTATGTTATTAACAAATTTTGAGGTCTTTAAAATAATAACTAAAAATTTCAAAGTCCTTTACAAACCAGACTTGATTCTAACATTTATTGTAGTCATTTTTTATAAAGGAAGAGAATAATAGGAAAATAAGAACCAAATGAATTCTTGAATTTCTAAAGCGATATAGATAAAAGGAATATTTTTTTCAAATTTGTGTTAGATAAAAAGAAAAGAGAGTATAAGATTAGAAGTATTATTACTACTTTCATATTTATTCTTCATATTCCATCCGTTTTTATTTAATTGTCCATTTAAAGACAAAAGTTTTGTTTAAATTTAACTGTCCACGTCCACTTATAATTTCAAGAGAATATTAATTGTTGTTCTTTCAATAATACCCTTATTGCTAATAAAAGTGAAGAGAATTTTAAAAGTAATAAATAAGAAAATGATAAGGATAAAATAGGATAATAATAAATATCTTATAAAAATTAACATTATAATTACATCTTTTAATATGTGTGTTTCTTATTTTTTAGAGAGTTAAATAGAAATAAAGTGAGTACTTATTAAATGTGTGTCAACATATTTATTTTGTCCAAATAAAAAATTATTACTTTATATTGAGCTAAAAAAATTACACTATAATTTGATATAAACTTAATTTAAGAAATTCTAAAAATAAATCACATCACTTTAGAATAAAGTCAATTCTACAAAAATATTTTTTAACAATAGTTCATTGAAACCCACTTATTTTCCTAAAGTGTCACTCAAATTAGTAAATATTATGTCAAATTACATCATATATGTGTTAGAAAACTACATCTAATAGGTAGTGTTTGGAGTACATATGAAAATGGAATGAGACAAAGTATGAGAATAAGTATGAGAATTTTATTTTATATTTGTTAAATTTTAGAGATAGAACTCAACATTAAAAACATTTAAAAAGTGGAACAAATTTATTCCTTTAAAAAAGTATGGAACCTAATGAAATGGAATAAAGCAGTTTCAAATAAAACTTTAAAATTCCAAAATACCTTTAATAATAAATGTTGAATTACTTATTTAATATATATATCAAATTAATAATTTAATAATATCTATAATAATATCTAAAATGTTATGATGATGACATCTTCTAGGTTAGGTTGCCTATATATAAGTTGTTTATGTTGTAATCTCATTTATGAAACCAATGATCAATATATTTAATTCATCTTTATATCTTCTCTATCTCTCTCAAGATTATATTGTATCTATCTACTTAGAAGGTACAAGCATCAAAAATTAAAATAAAGTAAGGAAAGGATAAGGTTATAATAAATAATTAATATTAATGTGTTGTTTTTATTCATATGTATCAAATACATCATGGAATATCTTGTTCCATTCATTTTTACAATTACCAAACTTAGTATGCATAACAATAATATCTTTTTCTGTATAATTCCTCTCCCAAACCATACATTCCATTATGTATGGTTTGAAAATACTATTGGTAAAAATTTATTCATTCATGGCATATCCCTAGGATATAAGAGCCCCTTTTAAAATAGACCTCTACTAACAAACAATTATTATTTTATGTAACCCAAATCTAAAAGAGATAAACTAAATAAATAAAAATACAAGTCAATTATACAAAGATAAGACTTAACCTATTTATATATAAAATTTGACAAGTCTGAAGATAAGTTTTGTCGTAATTGAAATTTATTTATAAATTATAAACAAAATTTATAATTATAAATAATTGTTATTCCCTTTTAATCAAAATAAGATAAGTTTTAATAAGATAAATTTTATTTAAAACTTATGAAATATAATATAACTTCCAATAACCATTACATTAAAAATATAATTATATATATATTTTAATAAAAATTATCACTTTTAATAATTAAAGTCATTTTATTTAAAAATAAAAATCTTTTACTATGCATATTTTCACTTTTGATAAGCTTCCACTCATAACATTATACAAATAATAATTACGATGAATGGCTAATTCCTGTAGTGTAGGGTGTACAACTTTTGCATTTTCTGTTCCTTTTTGGCTTTTTGGAAAGGCATGATTCTTATTTCATTTGAGACACAACATAGGGATGACCTACGCGGGTCCTATAATATTGTATCTGCATCTTAGGCATTCAATCCAAACACCAATTAATAATATCTCACAAATCTGTCCCATAGCTTCCAGTTATTTTGTTCCAAATCCAATATTATTGTCATGGTTTCCTTGGACAGAAAACAATATCACAATACCACTAATGAACCACAATAATTTCAAATTCCACAAAAGAAAACCATGGAACAGAACAGAGCAGTAGCCCTTATTTCTGAAACTCAAGGGCAGTGTAGAAATGGTCGACATGAAAAGCTCTGAAATGAGGGAAACCTGCAGAAATGGCTAGCTGCCTGAACTGCTCTTCCGTCCTATGCTTCCCTTTGGCTCTGTAGATTGTCATCACAAATATGTCACCCTCAAGCAATGCCCTTGTTCTGTGACTCTCATCTGAATACTCTGGCAACACTGGCTCACAAGCTATTAGTTTGCCTCCCTCCGGAAGTGCCTTGTAACAGTTCTGCATTATGTGCTTGCATTCCTCATCCGTCCATGTTGTTAGCACCCACTGCCAAAACGATCATTACAAAATTCCATTTAACTATGAATAGTAAGTTATATTGCACAGATACGGACGGAGACACTTTAACACAACTAATGTTTAAAACATAAAACATTAGGACGCGACACACACATATACATTTTCAAGTATATTTTTATATTCTAGGTTTCATGTTTTGATAAAAATTAAAAATGATGTATTTTTAATTATATGGACTTGTGTTCATCTATTTAAAAGTATCGACTCGTAAGTTATATAAATGTGTATTATCAGTGCTTAAGTGTTCAGGTTAATAACAAATAAATTTTTAAGTAAACACTTATAGATGTGCCTGACATGTGTCAAGTAAGAGTCTATGTCAAACACGTGTCCAACACAAACACAAAACACATCAAAATGAAAGGTGATCATGCTTCATAGATTAATAAGTAAAGAAACAAAAACATAGTCTGAAATTTTACAAAAGTACAGAAAGAAACATCTCTTATAAACAGGAGGAAATAATTTGTACAAATAGTCCAAAACTAAGTTCTGAAAAATATAATAAAATCACTTCTGTCCAACTGAATTATTATCGACATTAGGATTAGTGAAACTTAATTGCAATACTCAGGTTAAAACAAACAAGCTCCATGTATCAAAACTACAAAAAGGTCACTACTATTTTATTGGCAATGAAGTTGATCTGGTGGGGCAAATAATCTTAGGATATATATGCATTGATGAAAAATCCTAATTGGTCATAATCAATCCGACACAGATTAGTATCACCGTGTCCCAAATCTAGGGTGACCCCTATGAGATATATTATACTGTATAAAGTTGTTTAGTTGTTTTCATTATAATAAATATTAATTCGGTGAAACATTTTTACTTTTTGTTAAAGTGAATTCGGCTACTTTTGCAATAAACCAAGCAACATTATCATGAACCTATATTACACTGAATCTGACCTTATTTTAAAATTTATTTTACAACAGTAAACACAGTTTGATCACTTTGATTTCGATGTGAGAAAGTGTACAATTATTTATTTATTATATGAGCTAATTAATAATTACAATATCAAATACTCCACCGTTACTAAAAAGTTGTCTCGTAACAGTACTGATACTGTGAGAAGAGACCAAGTTTAATTCCTTATAAGGCTTGAATAAAATTATCTTTTTAAAGAAAGATATTCGTAGTTAATAAAAAAATGGGCACGATTTTTTACTGTGAAATGGCATATTCTGTTTTGAACTCCGCACAGAAGCCGCAACCAGGCATCTCGTGAGCGTGAATACGTACTGAATCTGAATTTGAACGGCCATATGTGTTGAGCATTGATTGCCTCAAGTTTCTTACTGACTTCAATATCTTATATACCACCCATTTTGGCTTTTTTTTCAGCATGGTGCCCAACATGGTTTCAATGTCTTTTCCCTTCAAATGACAGCAGAGAT
Source organism: Clitoria ternatea (assembly GCA_037962975.1). Taxonomy (NCBI): domain Eukaryota; kingdom Viridiplantae; phylum Streptophyta; class Magnoliopsida; order Fabales; family Fabaceae; genus Clitoria; species Clitoria ternatea. The sequence continues at coordinate 104,613,882 of CM075675.1, read as the reverse complement.
CACATGGCTCAATGCATTCAAAATCTCACGTAACAGTGAATTTATATATTGTGATTTTATATATTAAGGTTATGTATAATTACATAAAATAATATTTAATATTGATTAATCACAAATTTTTTAATGAATTAAGTTTTTATTTTATTCTACAATATTGTTTTATAGTATTATTTACCGGGCCCTGTCCAAAGACATTACACCGGTTACCCAAAAGGTCATATTACACCGTATAGATGGTAATCAATATGTCCCTCAAAGCACACTAGTCTACACCATACATTCAAGTCAATTATGATCAGAGTCTTAGAGAAGAACCCTAGAAATGTTAAGGACACACTGGACCTAAAAGTTGTAAATATGTCAAATAGGAAATAAATAAGCGATGACAAACGTCACATTAGAATTGGTCTCAAACCAATGCCTATAAATATTTGCATTCAATACACAAAAGATAATATGTTTAATACTCGTAGTGCTTCAGTATTGAGTTAATTACTGTCTTAAGCTTCGGAGTATCCTTCAGGAAACATCCAAACTCGATCATCAACGTGGGTTCCAGAATCACATTGGAGCAGGACTTGAAGACTTTAAGTTCCCACTAAACTCAGACATAATACTAGATTTCCACTAAACTAATGTAATAAAGGGAGATACTCAATACCAATTCTTAACTGGAAGGATCTGTCCTTCTACACTGGACAGATCATTGGCACATCCAATGGAGCTTGATAAATATATTCCCACTACTCACATTCACAAATTGATTATGGACACTAACTCACGCCTCAACACTCTTAAAGGTAATGTCCACAATGTAATCAAGAAGGAAGCAATAATATTAGACTACAATATCGGCATAGTAGAAACCTTGGGCTTTGCACCTTTTACATTGGGACTGGTTGTGGTAGTAAGTCATCCTGATCAGCAGGATGAATTAATCAAGTAGCTATGGGCAGGGTTGTAGGAGTTTAGAGAAGCCAAGGCTAAAGAAACTAAAGAAAATACGGTTAGTCTAGCCAAAGTCTCTTTAGCAAGGGCATAGTTGCAACCTTCTCAACAGGAAATTTCAGAATCACTTGATTACTCGAAGATCCGTAGCTTCAAGGATCATCAGGAATCAACATACCAGGTGGAACCTCATACCTCCCAGATACGTAATTTACCAAACCGTCAAGGATTGTGAATATAAGTTTAACATTCCGTTCACCCGACAACTAATGAATATCACCATCCCCAGACATTTACAAACTCTCGAATCGTTATCCACAGGAAAATATGTCGGTGAGGCTAACCCTGATAAGCATCTAGACACATACACCAACGAATATTTTTTCTTAAGAGTGAAAGCAGACATAATGTGCTGCATGTTCCCTAGGATCCATGCAGCAGAAGCACCAAGATGGTCAGAATGAAGACAACATCTATCTTAAAATCTCCTTAAGATTTGACTTTAAGACCTCAAAAAATCAAGCAGAGTACGAAGCTTGCATAGCATGTTTGCTAGCCACTATGGATGTTGGAGTAAAAACAGCCACTTTGTGTAGTGATTCCCAATTAGTAATTTCCCAAGTCTATGGGGAATACCAGGCTAAGGAACCACTTTTACAACAATGCTTAGCCAAGGTGAAAGAACTTGAGTAGCATCTTGACAAGGTTAAGTTCAAACATGACTCCCGAAAAGAAAACACTCAGGCAAATGTTCTATCTCGGCCCACCTACACTAGAAAGGTGAAATCAACTGATTGTTATACAAAGCACGTTTGCCACACCCAGCATCTCAGCCCCTACCTCGATCAATGTAATTAGAGCAAGACCCTTCAATGATGATTCTTGGCTGACTCCTATAGTGTGATACATGACAAACAGACAACTTACCATGTACCATTAAAAGCTTAAGAAAAATCTCTTAAACTACACAATGGTGGACGAAATGATCTTTAAAATGTTTAAATGAAGTAAAAGTTGAGGATATCATTACTAAAGTTCATGAAGGCATATGCAAACATCACGCCGACAGCCGCGGCTTAATGAGGGAAATCCTAAGGGTTAGGTATTAGTGGCCCTCAATGAAAAAGGATACCATGAAATATGTCAAAAAATGTGACACATGTCAAAAGTTTACTAATTTACATCACATCCCAGTTGAAGCATTTTTTACTTTCATGGTCTCCTAGCCTTTTCATCAATGGGAATTAGATATTCTAGGCCTATCCCTACAACCTCAAGCGGGGTAAAATACCTCATAGTAGGTGTAACATCCCTATGTTTTATATTCATGAGTTTGGATATTTAATAAAGTAAGATTATTATAAGATGTAAAATTAAAATAAAAAGAAAATTTTGATTTGGGACCTGACGCGTAGCGTCAGTGGGACGCGTAGCGTCAGGGTAAAACTTGACGAATAGCGTTAGTGGACGCGTAGCGTCCATATAAAAATTTAGACTTGACGCGTAGCGTCAGGGGGACGCGTAGCGTCAGGGGGACGCGTAGCGTCAGTGTCGCGGACAGAATAAAGACCCAAAATGACAGCCTGCAGAGCAGAAGTTAAAAACATAAGTTTTGGGGTTCTTCTTCTTCTCTCTTTTCCCTGCGACAATTAAAGGCCAACAAGAGGTTGGAATCTGAAATTAATTGCGGATTAGAGATAAGAAACTTAAGATTAACGCATGGGATCTTTCAATTTTGAATTCCATGGAGAATTACTATCTTTATCCATTTTTGGGGAAAACAAGGGAACTTTGAATTTTAAGATTCTAAACCGATTAAAAGTTTCCTTATGGTGTTCAAAAGAAGGATTGAGTGACGAATTTGAATTCCGCTTTATATAGGTTGCGAAAGAGCCGTTGAAAGATTAGCGGAAAAAGGGGTTTCTCGGAGAACTTGTGGTTTCAGTTGTGGTAAGCTTCTAAAGCTTTAGGAAGTAATTTCTGAGCATATTCTTGAGTTGGATTAAGGTTTGAACGGTTAAAACCTTAAACCTTTTTATAATTTTATCTTTTAGTGGTTGCGGCGCATTGATCTTGGTAATTGAGTTTAGAGCGTCGACAGTGAGGTAAGGGGAGTATTATAGTATATATATTTGATTACAGATTTGTGATAATTATGTTGGAAAAAAATTAAATCTGTGAAAGTATGAGATTGATATATATATATATATAAGAATATGTGATTAGATTATGTATGTGGTTATACGTTGTATTTAACAATTATGGAAAATAGAATGGTAATGAATGAGAGGTGAATTATGAATAAGATGGAAAATAATGTATAAAGTATGCTTAGAATGTGCATGATGGAGAGTGATGAAATATTGAATTATCGTGATATAGAAGATATAAAGTTATGTTTGATTATGTGAATATTACAAATGTAAAGTATGATTATGATATTTAAAGATTATGGCTTTTATGCCGAGATGTGGCTTTTATGCCGAGAGATATGGCTTTTATGCCGAGATGTGGCTTTTATGCTGAGATGTGGCTTTTATACTGAGATATGGCTTTTATGTTGAGAAATGTGGTATTTATGTTGAGATGTGGCTCTTATGCTGAGATGCGATTCTTATGTTGTGAGTTGGCTTGTATGCCAAAATCATTTAATGATTGTATAATGTATATTCATGATTTAAAATGAATAATGTGTATATGATGAGATATATTGTTAGATGCTGTGTATGCATGATGTGTATTGTGGACAGCCATTCGGTATAGATTACCCCTCGCTTTTGGCTCCCGTGGTCCATGTAGAGGCCCAGTTGAGCTACCCAGTGATCCAGGAAGAGATCCAGTGGTTGAGGTGGGGAAACGGTTTATGATACCGGGCTCGGTGAACCAGGATGTGTTCACGGGATGTCGGTGGACTCCCAGCTGGTGGCTGATTCGTTAGTATCCGGATACTAGGTGTCTGATGTATATGAGAGTCAGTTGTGAATTATACTCCTTGACTGATATGCAGATTATTGCATTGATATGATAATGATATGATTGAAATAATGAATTGTGAAATGAATTGATTAAGTATGGGTGCTTAAAATTAATTTATCTCAATGTTGCGAGATATTTGTTATGATGTGAACATAATGAATTTATGATGGATTATGATATGTTGGGTTCATATGAGAAGAGTTTAGTGGATCAATAACCCAGGCAGGAGAATGAGATTCTCCAGGTGATATCAACTCTGATTATGTAGTTGTATCATTCTTGTGATATATACTCACCCTTATTTTATGTTCACAGTGAATAAACCCAAGGACGTTGCGGATGCTGCGGAAACCAGTACAAAAATGAGCAAGGAGTAATGCCAGAGGAGTTTGGAATGTATATCTTGTATATATTTATATGTGAATATATTATCTCGTAGATTTGTAGAAGTATGTGTTGTTGTTACTTGTTCGTGATGCTTAATGGCACTGAGCCGTCAGTAGATATATGTAGATATGTGTGTAAATCTGTGGGAGTGTGAACTTATGCATAGTATAATATGTGTGTGGTTTGGGTGATGTGATTATGTAATGGCATTGAGCCATTAGATATTATGCATCTGTGATGACCAGGTACTGTTGAATGACTATGGTTATGGCATAGAGCTATACTGTAGTAAATCATGCATTATAGGCAGGTTCTGTGGATGTCTTTGTGCTGTAATAGTTATTTGAAATGATTGAATGTTGTATCGATGAATTGAATAGATTTAGAGATTTGAGTTAGTAGCCATCCCTATGACTTTGAGAAACGGGATAGGTGAATTTGAGTTTCAGTGAGTTTCAATACCTTTGCTAAGTATCAATAAGTCCATAAGAATATTTAAAAGTGGTATGCATTGGATTTGGATCATTTAAGAATCATTTAGGGTATTTGGTGTAAGAGTGTTGCACATAAAGTGGTTAAGTTGTATTTCGTGCATAACTTGAGCATATGTTGGAATTTTGACGAACGAACATCGCCAATAATTTCAGAATGGGGAAAACATATGGACCATTAAGTTTTGTGGCAATTAGACCTGAAATGAGCTAATTGGATAAGTTAGTAATTGGTCAAAAGGCCTAAAATGTGTGACAGCATCAGGTGCTGTCACTGATAAGCCCACGCGTAGCGTCATCCTGGCGCTCAGCGTCAGGGCTACAAATGTACTCTCACGCCTAGCGTGGGACTGGCGCGTAGCGTCAGACCCCTGTTTCAGGTTTTGAGATTATTTCAACTTAAATGATTTTGAGGACTATAAATTATTTATTTTAAATTATAATTTGGGTAATTTTTATAAGATGCATTTTTTTATTATTTTTGTGATGTAATTTAATTTTAAAAACGTGAAAAATTTATTGTGAAAATCAATAAATTGAATAAATAAATATTATTTGAGGTGGGATGTTACAGTAGGCGTGGATTATTTTACCAAATAAATAAAAGTTTAGGGCGTCGTTTACATTACTTCTGCTCGAACACGCCAATTTGATTATGAAAACACTATTACCCGGGTTGGTGTTCTTGAACGAATAATAACTGACAACGGTATCCAATTCACTAACAAAATGTTTGTAGAACTCTTTCAAAGTCTAAGCATTCAACAGATTTTCTCTTCTGTCAAACATCCTCAAACCAACGATCAATGAAAGATATTTAATATCGGTTCTTAACTAGAAGGAGCTATCCCCCGATACTGGACAATTCAAAAATATTGCATTTAATTAGTACATTATATGCCAGTTTAGGGTTCAATTTTAAAAGCTATTTTTACGGTTTTGTAGCTCATTCTGATTACTGGAATTCAAAGAGCGAGTATACAAACCCTTTGCACCAACTGTATAATACTGATACATAACAAAAACTTAAAAGAAAATCCAAACAATGGTGACTGGATTCTTTTATAGATGATAGAAACCATATCTAAGATCTCTATCTATGTTGGATGATTATGAAATCAGTATATAAATTCTAGGTGAGTGACTATTAATTCTTAATTTGTTGATGTTATCTGATTTGAAATCTAATGTCCTAAACCGTAATGTGAAGAATCTTGTTATTGAATCCTATTTTGAGCTCCCCTTCAATGCTTACACATGCCATTCCCTTTTCAATGCCGAGGTGTTAGAAGAATAGGTGCTGGACATGAAGTGTTGTGTTATTAGAGTTCCCATGACCTTTGTTCATCTTTAGCACTTAAAACTCCTCAAGCTCATACTTTACCACTTCTCAAAGTGTGTTTTTGAGACAACATACTGCGAAGGGTGTCACTTTGAGAGTCCCTCTACTTATATAATTTTTTCAAGTCTATAATTAATCTTTAATTACATCTTATTTAATTTTCTTACATGTTTTGTACTTTTCCAAATTTATAATGTTTTTTTTTATATTTTGTTGTGTATCAATAATGTTTTTTTATATAAATCCAAGACTATTATCTAATGTCAACTAATTATTTTAATGTGCATGAATTAGTTAAAAGTGAATTATATGAAAAATGAGAAGAGTATATTTCTTACTCCTTCTTAGGAGAAACACACATATTAAAAATTATTAAATCATTTAAGAATATATTATTTTACTACCTAGTTAATTTCTTATTTTAGTTTTATAATCCTCTTTCTTCACTTATTTCATATATTTAATGGTTCATGGTCAAACTTAGAAGGGGTTGAATAAGTTTAACACTCTTTTTACGGAATAAAAACTTTTTCAAACATGAAAGGCAACAGACTTTTGAATCAAATTGGTTCACTTCCAACACAAAAGTTATGTCCACGTCTTTTTACACAACACAACGCAGCTCGTGCCTTAAGTATTATTGACTTCAGTCACTCCTAGCTTAAACTTAAGTATTTTTTCAATTAATGATGGAAATGGGTCAGGCCAGGCTAGGCTTTGAAAGGCCTGAGCCTGGCCTACATCAAATTTTCAAGGCCTGAGTCTGACCTATTAGCCTATCATAGGCCTTTTTTTAAGGTCTGTTCTGGCCTGTTTGAAGGTCTGTTTATAGTGAAACTTTTAAAATGTCAAAACCAACCTAAAAAATTGTGTTCCATTCCCTCCTAATTTTTTTAATTGTAAATTTGTAATATTAATTTATATTATATAAATGTAAATATCTAATATATATTATTTTATGTTATAAATATTATATATATATAACTAATTAATAATTAATCTAATTAAATAGACCAACCTGTTGGGCTTCAAAGCCTTTTTAGAAATCTTGTGGCCTGACTTGTTTAGTTAAAAAGACCTTTTTAATAGCCTAAGTCTGGCCTTCTAGCCTGATAAGCCTGGCCTATATAGGCTTTAAACGAGTCGGGCCATAGGCTCCCAATGGATGGCCTGACTCATTTCCAACCCTACTTTCAATAAGTCACTTATGGCTCAAACTCAAGTATTCTTTCAAAAACCTCTTCAGGCTAAACAGTGTTTACCAATAGAAATTAAGACTAACAACACACCAAACTTTGAACAGGTTCTGGTTTGAGAGTATTTTTATGTTTCTAATAACTTAGTGTATTAGATAACAAATCTTAAAGTACAGAGATAGAAAGTAGAAAAACAATAAAGACCAAGTCTGCAAAAAGCAGAGATACAAAGAAAGTCTTTACTTTTGTGAAGAAAACTTTGAATTGCTTGATTGATGCTTTCATGTGTGTGTCTTCTTTGAGTCTGAATTCTCTTCATATTTATAAACCAATGTAAATAGTGTTGATGATCCGTTGAAGAGAGGTAGTCGTTTGAAGCTTGCAGGCTCTGAATGAGAAGAAGACAAAAGGTCTTAATCGAGGATCTTTTGAACTTGCACTAAAATGAAGTACTTCAAGTGTTTCAAAGCAAAATTCCTTTTGTAGTCTTTCTTCTATCATGGATTTATGCACAAATAGGCATAGTTGACCTTTTAATGCTTTCTGATGCAAGTACTGATCATCATCAGCTTTTTGATTTACGCAGAGTAGCTTCCTCCAGTGATAAGAGCAGTCTAGCTTGAAAAGGATTTAGTTATGGGCATCTTCAAAAATATCTTTGCGTTGACTGATGCAAATTCAGAGTAACGTCTTTATGCTTCAAGTGTTTGAAGTCTGATATCTTGAAGAAAGGTGCGTCTAAGAGGTGAAACTTTATGAGGAACATGACTTAGCAGTCCAAAGGTCTGAAAGGGCACACTTGAATCAGACTCTTCTTAAACATTTCTTGTGTCAGACTTTTCTTGGGATAAACTTGGACGAGAACTATTTTCGCCTCACACAAACTTGTTCTAAAATATTTTACGCTTAAAGAAGACTTTTAAGTGATAGGTTCTCCCTTTCTTTTATAACATATGCATCACAGACTTATGATCTAAAACACTCAATTAGAAAGGTTATATAACACGTAGGCAGATTTTATTTAATTAAATGTCTTGATGTATGTTATTAACAAATTTTGAGGTCTTTAAAATAATAACTAAAAATTTCAAAGTCCTTTACAAACCAGACTTGATTCTAACATTTATTGTAGTCATTTTTTATAAAGGAAGAGAATAATAGGAAAATAAGAACCAAATGAATTCTTGAATTTCTAAAGCGATATAGATAAAAGGAATATTTTTTTCAAATTTGTGTTAGATAAAAAGAAAAGAGAGTATAAGATTAGAAGTATTATTACTACTTTCATATTTATTCTTCATATTCCATCCGTTTTTATTTAATTGTCCATTTAAAGACAAAAGTTTTGTTTAAATTTAACTGTCCACGTCCACTTATAATTTCAAGAGAATATTAATTGTTGTTCTTTCAATAATACCCTTATTGCTAATAAAAGTGAAGAGAATTTTAAAAGTAATAAATAAGAAAATGATAAGGATAAAATAGGATAATAATAAATATCTTATAAAAATTAACATTATAATTACATCTTTTAATATGTGTGTTTCTTATTTTTTAGAGAGTTAAATAGAAATAAAGTGAGTACTTATTAAATGTGTGTCAACATATTTATTTTGTCCAAATAAAAAATTATTACTTTATATTGAGCTAAAAAAATTACACTATAATTTGATATAAACTTAATTTAAGAAATTCTAAAAATAAATCACATCACTTTAGAATAAAGTCAATTCTACAAAAATATTTTTTAACAATAGTTCATTGAAACCCACTTATTTTCCTAAAGTGTCACTCAAATTAGTAAATATTATGTCAAATTACATCATATATGTGTTAGAAAACTACATCTAATAGGTAGTGTTTGGAGTACATATGAAAATGGAATGAGACAAAGTATGAGAATAAGTATGAGAATTTTATTTTATATTTGTTAAATTTTAGAGATAGAACTCAACATTAAAAACATTTAAAAAGTGGAACAAATTTATTCCTTTAAAAAAGTATGGAACCTAATGAAATGGAATAAAGCAGTTTCAAATAAAACTTTAAAATTCCAAAATACCTTTAATAATAAATGTTGAATTACTTATTTAATATATATATCAAATTAATAATTTAATAATATCTATAATAATATCTAAAATGTTATGATGATGACATCTTCTAGGTTAGGTTGCCTATATATAAGTTGTTTATGTTGTAATCTCATTTATGAAACCAATGATCAATATATTTAATTCATCTTTATATCTTCTCTATCTCTCTCAAGATTATATTGTATCTATCTACTTAGAAGGTACAAGCATCAAAAATTAAAATAAAGTAAGGAAAGGATAAGGTTATAATAAATAATTAATATTAATGTGTTGTTTTTATTCATATGTATCAAATACATCATGGAATATCTTGTTCCATTCATTTTTACAATTACCAAACTTAGTATGCATAACAATAATATCTTTTTCTGTATAATTCCTCTCCCAAACCATACATTCCATTATGTATGGTTTGAAAATACTATTGGTAAAAATTTATTCATTCATGGCATATCCCTAGGATATAAGAGCCCCTTTTAAAATAGACCTCTACTAACAAACAATTATTATTTTATGTAACCCAAATCTAAAAGAGATAAACTAAATAAATAAAAATACAAGTCAATTATACAAAGATAAGACTTAACCTATTTATATATAAAATTTGACAAGTCTGAAGATAAGTTTTGTCGTAATTGAAATTTATTTATAAATTATAAACAAAATTTATAATTATAAATAATTGTTATTCCCTTTTAATCAAAATAAGATAAGTTTTAATAAGATAAATTTTATTTAAAACTTATGAAATATAATATAACTTCCAATAACCATTACATTAAAAATATAATTATATATATATTTTAATAAAAATTATCACTTTTAATAATTAAAGTCATTTTATTTAAAAATAAAAATCTTTTACTATGCATATTTTCACTTTTGATAAGCTTCCACTCATAACATTATACAAATAATAATTACGATGAATGGCTAATTCCTGTAGTGTAGGGTGTACAACTTTTGCATTTTCTGTTCCTTTTTGGCTTTTTGGAAAGGCATGATTCTTATTTCATTTGAGACACAACATAGGGATGACCTACGCGGGTCCTATAATATTGTATCTGCATCTTAGGCATTCAATCCAAACACCAATTAATAATATCTCACAAATCTGTCCCATAGCTTCCAGTTATTTTGTTCCAAATCCAATATTATTGTCATGGTTTCCTTGGACAGAAAACAATATCACAATACCACTAATGAACCACAATAATTTCAAATTCCACAAAAGAAAACCATGGAACAGAACAGAGCAGTAGCCCTTATTTCTGAAACTCAAGGGCAGTGTAGAAATGGTCGACATGAAAAGCTCTGAAATGAGGGAAACCTGCAGAAATGGCTAGCTGCCTGAACTGCTCTTCCGTCCTATGCTTCCCTTTGGCTCTGTAGATTGTCATCACAAATATGTCACCCTCAAGCAATGCCCTTGTTCTGTGACTCTCATCTGAATACTCTGGCAACACTGGCTCACAAGCTATTAGTTTGCCTCCCTCCGGAAGTGCCTTGTAACAGTTCTGCATTATGTGCTTGCATTCCTCATCCGTCCATGTTGTTAGCACCCACTGCCAAAACGATCATTACAAAATTCCATTTAACTATGAATAGTAAGTTATATTGCACAGATACGGACGGAGACACTTTAACACAACTAATGTTTAAAACATAAAACATTAGGACGCGACACACACATATACATTTTCAAGTATATTTTTATATTCTAGGTTTCATGTTTTGATAAAAATTAAAAATGATGTATTTTTAATTATATGGACTTGTGTTCATCTATTTAAAAGTATCGACTCGTAAGTTATATAAATGTGTATTATCAGTGCTTAAGTGTTCAGGTTAATAACAAATAAATTTTTAAGTAAACACTTATAGATGTGCCTGACATGTGTCAAGTAAGAGTCTATGTCAAACACGTGTCCAACACAAACACAAAACACATCAAAATGAAAGGTGATCATGCTTCATAGATTAATAAGTAAAGAAACAAAAACATAGTCTGAAATTTTACAAAAGTACAGAAAGAAACATCTCTTATAAACAGGAGGAAATAATTTGTACAAATAGTCCAAAACTAAGTTCTGAAAAATATAATAAAATCACTTCTGTCCAACTGAATTATTATCGACATTAGGATTAGTGAAACTTAATTGCAATACTCAGGTTAAAACAAACAAGCTCCATGTATCAAAACTACAAAAAGGTCACTACTATTTTATTGGCAATGAAGTTGATCTGGTGGGGCAAATAATCTTAGGATATATATGCATTGATGAAAAATCCTAATTGGTCATAATCAATCCGACACAGATTAGTATCACCGTGTCCCAAATCTAGGGTGACCCCTATGAGATATATTATACTGTATAAAGTTGTTTAGTTGTTTTCATTATAATAAATATTAATTCGGTGAAACATTTTTACTTTTTGTTAAAGTGAATTCGGCTACTTTTGCAATAAACCAAGCAACATTATCATGAACCTATATTACACTGAATCTGACCTTATTTTAAAATTTATTTTACAACAGTAAACACAGTTTGATCACTTTGATTTCGATGTGAGAAAGTGTACAATTATTTATTTATTATATGAGCTAATTAATAATTACAATATCAAATACTCCACCGTTACTAAAAAGTTGTCTCGTAACAGTACTGATACTGTGAGAAGAGACCAAGTTTAATTCCTTATAAGGCTTGAATAAAATTATCTTTTTAAAGAAAGATATTCGTAGTTAATAAAAAAATGGGCACGATTTTTTACTGTGAAATGGCATATTCTGTTTTGAACTCCGCACAGAAGCCGCAACCAGGCATCTCGTGAGCGTGAATACGTACTGAATCTGAATTTGAACGGCCATATGTGTTGAGCATTGATTGCCTCAAGTTTCTTACTGACTTCAATATCTTATATACCACCCATTTTGGCTTTTTTTTCAGCATGGTGCCCAACATGGTTTCAATGTCTTTTCCCTTCAAATGACAGCAGAGATCACATGGCTCAATGCATTCAAAATCTCACGTAACAGTGAATTTATATATTGTGATTTTATATATTAAGGTTATGTATAATTACATAAAATAATATTTAATATTGATTAATCACAAATTTTTTAATGAATTAAGTTTTTATTTTATTCTACAATATTGTTTTATAGTATTATTTACCGGGCCCTGTCCAAAGACATTACACCGGTTACCCAAAAGGTCATATTACACCGTATAGATGGTAATCAATATGTCCCTCAAAGCACACTAGTCTACACCATACATTCAAGTCAATTATGATCAGAGTCTTAGAGAAGAACCCTAGAAATGTTAAGGACACACTGGACCTAAAAGTTGTAAATATGTCAAATAGGAAATAAATAAGCGATGACAAACGTCACATTAGAATTGGTCTCAAACCAATGCCTATAAATATTTGCATTCAATACACAAAAGATAATATGTTTAATACTCGTAGTGCTTCAGTATTGAGTTAATTACTGTCTTAAGCTTCGGAGTATCCTTCAGGAAACATCCAAACTCGATCATCAACGTGGGTTCCAGAATCACATTGGAGCAGGACTTGAAGACTTTAAGTTCCCACTAAACTCAGACATAATACTAGATTTCCACTAAACTAATGTAATAAAGGGAGATACTCAATACCAATTCTTAACTGGAAGGATCTGTCCTTCTACACTGGACAGATCATTGGCACATCCAATGGAGCTTGATAAATATATTCCCACTACTCACATTCACAAATTGATTATGGACACTAACTCACGCCTCAACACTCTTAAAGGTAATGTCCACAATGTAATCAAGAAGGAAGCAATAATATTAGACTACAATATCGGCATAGTAGAAACCTTGGGCTTTGCACCTTTTACATTGGGACTGGTTGTGGTAGTAAGTCATCCTGATCAGCAGGATGAATTAATCAAGTAGCTATGGGCAGGGTTGTAGGAGTTTAGAGAAGCCAAGGCTAAAGAAACTAAAGAAAATACGGTTAGTCTAGCCAAAGTCTCTTTAGCAAGGGCATAGTTGCAACCTTCTCAACAGGAAATTTCAGAATCACTTGATTACTCGAAGATCCGTAGCTTCAAGGATCATCAGGAATCAACATACCAGGTGGAACCTCATACCTCCCAGATACGTAATTTACCAAACCGTCAAGGATTGTGAATATAAGTTTAACATTCCGTTCACCCGACAACTAATGAATATCACCATCCCCAGACATTTACAAACTCTCGAATCGTTATCCACAGGAAAATATGTCGGTGAGGCTAACCCTGATAAGCATCTAGACACATACACCAACGAATATTTTTTCTTAAGAGTGAAAGCAGACATAATGTGCTGCATGTTCCCTAGGATCCATGCAGCAGAAGCACCAAGATGGTCAGAATGAAGACAACATCTATCTTAAAATCTCCTTAAGATTTGACTTTAAGACCTCAAAAAATCAAGCAGAGTACGAAGCTTGCATAGCATGTTTGCTAGCCACTATGGATGTTGGAGTAAAAACAGCCACTTTGTGTAGTGATTCCCAATTAGTAATTTCCCAAGTCTATGGGGAATACCAGGCTAAGGAACCACTTTTACAACAATGCTTAGCCAAGGTGAAAGAACTTGAGTAGCATCTTGACAAGGTTAAGTTCAAACATGACTCCCGAAAAGAAAACACTCAGGCAAATGTTCTATCTCGGCCCACCTACACTAGAAAGGTGAAATCAACTGATTGTTATACAAAGCACGTTTGCCACACCCAGCATCTCAGCCCCTACCTCGATCAATGTAATTAGAGCAAGACCCTTCAATGATGATTCTTGGCTGACTCCTATAGTGTGATACATGACAAACAGACAACTTACCATGTACCATTAAAAGCTTAAGAAAAATCTCTTAAACTACACAATGGTGGACGAAATGATCTTTAAAATGTTTAAATGAAGTAAAAGTTGAGGATATCATTACTAAAGTTCATGAAGGCATATGCAAACATCACGCCGACAGCCGCGGCTTAATGAGGGAAATCCTAAGGGTTAGGTATTAGTGGCCCTCAATGAAAAAGGATACCATGAAATATGTCAAAAAATGTGACACATGTCAAAAGTTTACTAATTTACATCACATCCCAGTTGAAGCATTTTTTACTTTCATGGTCTCCTAGCCTTTTCATCAATGGGAATTAGATATTCTAGGCCTATCCCTACAACCTCAAGCGGGGTAAAATACCTCATAGTAGGTGTAACATCCCTATGTTTTATATTCATGAGTTTGGATATTTAATAAAGTAAGATTATTATAAGATGTAAAATTAAAATAAAAAGAAAATTTTGATTTGGGACCTGACGCGTAGCGTCAGTGGGACGCGTAGCGTCAGGGTAAAACTTGACGAATAGCGTTAGTGGACGCGTAGCGTCCATATAAAAATTTAGACTTGACGCGTAGCGTCAGGGGGACGCGTAGCGTCAGGGGGACGCGTAGCGTCAGTGTCGCGGACAGAATAAAGACCCAAAATGACAGCCTGCAGAGCAGAAGTTAAAAACATAAGTTTTGGGGTTCTTCTTCTTCTCTCTTTTCCCTGCGACAATTAAAGGCCAACAAGAGGTTGGAATCTGAAATTAATTGCGGATTAGAGATAAGAAACTTAAGATTAACGCATGGGATCTTTCAATTTTGAATTCCATGGAGAATTACTATCTTTATCCATTTTTGGGGAAAACAAGGGAACTTTGAATTTTAAGATTCTAAACCGATTAAAAGTTTCCTTATGGTGTTCAAAAGAAGGATTGAGTGACGAATTTGAATTCCGCTTTATATAGGTTGCGAAAGAGCCGTTGAAAGATTAGCGGAAAAAGGGGTTTCTCGGAGAACTTGTGGTTTCAGTTGTGGTAAGCTTCTAAAGCTTTAGGAAGTAATTTCTGAGCATATTCTTGAGTTGGATTAAGGTTTGAACGGTTAAAACCTTAAACCTTTTTATAATTTTATCTTTTAGTGGTTGCGGCGCATTGATCTTGGTAATTGAGTTTAGAGCGTCGACAGTGAGGTAAGGGGAGTATTATAGTATATATATTTGATTACAGATTTGTGATAATTATGTTGGAAAAAAATTAAATCTGTGAAAGTATGAGATTGATATATATATATATATAAGAATATGTGATTAGATTATGTATGTGGTTATACGTTGTATTTAACAATTATGGAAAATAGAATGGTAATGAATGAGAGGTGAATTATGAATAAGATGGAAAATAATGTATAAAGTATGCTTAGAATGTGCATGATGGAGAGTGATGAAATATTGAATTATCGTGATATAGAAGATATAAAGTTATGTTTGATTATGTGAATATTACAAATGTAAAGTATGATTATGATATTTAAAGATTATGGCTTTTATGCCGAGATGTGGCTTTTATGCCGAGAGATATGGCTTTTATGCCGAGATGTGGCTTTTATGCTGAGATGTGGCTTTTATACTGAGATATGGCTTTTATGTTGAGAAATGTGGTATTTATGTTGAGATGTGGCTCTTATGCTGAGATGCGATTCTTATGTTGTGAGTTGGCTTGTATGCCAAAATCATTTAATGATTGTATAATGTATATTCATGATTTAAAATGAATAATGTGTATATGATGAGATATATTGTTAGATGCTGTGTATGCATGATGTGTATTGTGGACAGCCATTCGGTATAGATTACCCCTCGCTTTTGGCTCCCGTGGTCCATGTAGAGGCCCAGTTGAGCTACCCAGTGATCCAGGAAGAGATCCAGTGGTTGAGGTGGGGAAACGGTTTATGATACCGGGCTCGGTGAACCAGGATGTGTTCACGGGATGTCGGTGGACTCCCAGCTGGTGGCTGATTCGTTAGTATCCGGATACTAGGTGTCTGATGTATATGAGAGTCAGTTGTGAATTATACTCCTTGACTGATATGCAGATTATTGCATTGATATGATAATGATATGATTGAAATAATGAATTGTGAAATGAATTGATTAAGTATGGGTGCTTAAAATTAATTTATCTCAATGTTGCGAGATATTTGTTATGATGTGAACATAATGAATTTATGATGGATTATGATATGTTGGGTTCATATGAGAAGAGTTTAGTGGATCAATAACCCAGGCAGGAGAATGAGATTCTCCAGGTGATATCAACTCTGATTATGTAGTTGTATCATTCTTGTGATATATACTCACCCTTATTTTATGTTCACAGTGAATAAACCCAAGGACGTTGCGGATGCTGCGGAAACCAGTACAAAAATGAGCAAGGAGTAATGCCAGAGGAGTTTGGAATGTATATCTTGTATATATTTATATGTGAATATATTATCTCGTAGATTTGTAGAAGTATGTGTTGTTGTTACTTGTTCGTGATGCTTAATGGCACTGAGCCGTCAGTAGATATATGTAGATATGTGTGTAAATCTGTGGGAGTGTGAACTTATGCATAGTATAATATGTGTGTGGTTTGGGTGATGTGATTATGTAATGGCATTGAGCCATTAGATATTATGCATCTGTGATGACCAGGTACTGTTGAATGACTATGGTTATGGCATAGAGCTATACTGTAGTAAATCATGCATTATAGGCAGGTTCTGTGGATGTCTTTGTGCTGTAATAGTTATTTGAAATGATTGAATGTTGTATCGATGAATTGAATAGATTTAGAGATTTGAGTTAGTAGCCATCCCTATGACTTTGAGAAACGGGATAGGTGAATTTGAGTTTCAGTGAGTTTCAATACCTTTGCTAAGTATCAATAAGTCCATAAGAATATTTAAAAGTGGTATGCATTGGATTTGGATCATTTAAGAATCATTTAGGGTATTTGGTGTAAGAGTGTTGCACATAAAGTGGTTAAGTTGTATTTCGTGCATAACTTGAGCATATGTTGGAATTTTGACGAACGAACATCGCCAATAATTTCAGAATGGGGAAAACATATGGACCATTAAGTTTTGTGGCAATTAGACCTGAAATGAGCTAATTGGATAAGTTAGTAATTGGTCAAAAGGCCTAAAATGTGTGACAGCATCAGGTGCTGTCACTGATAAGCCCACGCGTAGCGTCATCCTGGCGCTCAGCGTCAGGGCTACAAATGTACTCTCACGCCTAGCGTGGGACTGGCGCGTAGCGTCAGACCCCTGTTTCAGGTTTTGAGATTATTTCAACTTAAATGATTTTGAGGACTATAAATTATTTATTTTAAATTATAATTTGGGTAATTTTTATAAGATGCATTTTTTTATTATTTTTGTGATGTAATTTAATTTTAAAAACGTGAAAAATTTATTGTGAAAATCAATAAATTGAATAAATAAATATTATTTGAGGTGGGATGTTACAGTAGGCGTGGATTATTTTACCAAATAAATAAAAGTTTAGGGCGTCGTTTACATTACTTCTGCTCGAACACGCCAATTTGATTATGAAAACACTATTACCCGGGTTGGTGTTCTTGAACGAATAATAACTGACAACGGTATCCAATTCACTAACAAAATGTTTGTAGAACTCTTTCAAAGTCTAAGCATTCAACAGATTTTCTCTTCTGTCAAACATCCTCAAACCAACGATCAATGAAAGATATTTAATATCGGTTCTTAACTAGAAGGAGCTATCCCCCGATACTGGACAATTCAAAAATATTGCATTTAATTAGTACATTATATGCCAGTTTAGGGTTCAATTTTAAAAGCTATTTTTACGGTTTTGTAGCTCATTCTGATTACTGGAATTCAAAGAGCGAGTATACAAACCCTTTGCACCAACTGTATAATACTGATACATAACAAAAACTTAAAAGAAAATCCAAACAATGGTGACTGGATTCTTTTATAGATGATAGAAACCATATCTAAGATCTCTATCTATGTTGGATGATTATGAAATCAGTATATAAATTCTAGGTGAGTGACTATTAATTCTTAATTTGTTGATGTTATCTGATTTGAAATCTAATGTCCTAAACCGTAATGTGAAGAATCTTGTTATTGAATCCTATTTTGAGCTCCCCTTCAATGCTTACACATGCCATTCCCTTTTCAATGCCGAGGTGTTAGAAGAATAGGTGCTGGACATGAAGTGTTGTGTTATTAGAGTTCCCATGACCTTTGTTCATCTTTAGCACTTAAAACTCCTCAAGCTCATACTTTACCACTTCTCAAAGTGTGTTTTTGAGACAACATACTGCGAAGGGTGTCACTTTGAGAGTCCCTCTACTTATATAATTTTTTCAAGTCTATAATTAATCTTTAATTACATCTTATTTAATTTTCTTACATGTTTTGTACTTTTCCAAATTTATAATGTTTTTTTTTATATTTTGTTGTGTATCAATAATGTTTTTTTATATAAATCCAAGACTATTATCTAATGTCAACTAATTATTTTAATGTGCATGAATTAGTTAAAAGTGAATTATATGAAAAATGAGAAGAGTATATTTCTTACTCCTTCTTAGGAGAAACACACATATTAAAAATTATTAAATCATTTAAGAATATATTATTTTACTACCTAGTTAATTTCTTATTTTAGTTTTATAATCCTCTTTCTTCACTTATTTCATATATTTAATGGTTCATGGTCAAACTTAGAAGGGGTTGAATAAGTTTAACACTCTTTTTACGGAATAAAAACTTTTTCAAACATGAAAGGCAACAGACTTTTGAATCAAATTGGTTCACTTCCAACACAAAAGTTATGTCCACGTCTTTTTACACAACACAACGCAGCTCGTGCCTTAAGTATTATTGACTTCAGTCACTCCTAGCTTAAACTTAAGTATTTTTTCAATTAATGATGGAAATGGGTCAGGCCAGGCTAGGCTTTGAAAGGCCTGAGCCTGGCCTACATCAAATTTTCAAGGCCTGAGTCTGACCTATTAGCCTATCATAGGCCTTTTTTTAAGGTCTGTTCTGGCCTGTTTGAAGGTCTGTTTATAGTGAAACTTTTAAAATGTCAAAACCAACCTAAAAAATTGTGTTCCATTCCCTCCTAATTTTTTTAATTGTAAATTTGTAATATTAATTTATATTATATAAATGTAAATATCTAATATATATTATTTTATGTTATAAATATTATATATATATAACTAATTAATAATTAATCTAATTAAATAGACCAACCTGTTGGGCTTCAAAGCCTTTTTAGAAATCTTGTGGCCTGACTTGTTTAGTTAAAAAGACCTTTTTAATAGCCTAAGTCTGGCCTTCTAGCCTGATAAGCCTGGCCTATATAGGCTTTAAACGAGTCGGGCCATAGGCTCCCAATGGATGGCCTGACTCATTTCCAACCCTACTTTCAATAAGTCACTTATGGCTCAAACTCAAGTATTCTTTCAAAAACCTCTTCAGGCTAAACAGTGTTTACCAATAGAAATTAAGACTAACAACACACCAAACTTTGAACAGGTTCTGGTTTGAGAGTATTTTTATGTTTCTAATAACTTAGTGTATTAGATAACAAATCTTAAAGTACAGAGATAGAAAGTAGAAAAACAATAAAGACCAAGTCTGCAAAAAGCAGAGATACAAAGAAAGTCTTTACTTTTGTGAAGAAAACTTTGAATTGCTTGATTGATGCTTTCATGTGTGTGTCTTCTTTGAGTCTGAATTCTCTTCATATTTATAAACCAATGTAAATAGTGTTGATGATCCGTTGAAGAGAGGTAGTCGTTTGAAGCTTGCAGGCTCTGAATGAGAAGAAGACAAAAGGTCTTAATCGAGGATCTTTTGAACTTGCACTAAAATGAAGTACTTCAAGTGTTTCAAAGCAAAATTCCTTTTGTAGTCTTTCTTCTATCATGGATTTATGCACAAATAGGCATAGTTGACCTTTTAATGCTTTCTGATGCAAGTACTGATCATCATCAGCTTTTTGATTTACGCAGAGTAGCTTCCTCCAGTGATAAGAGCAGTCTAGCTTGAAAAGGATTTAGTTATGGGCATCTTCAAAAATATCTTTGCGTTGACTGATGCAAATTCAGAGTAACGTCTTTATGCTTCAAGTGTTTGAAGTCTGATATCTTGAAGAAAGGTGCGTCTAAGAGGTGAAACTTTATGAGGAACATGACTTAGCAGTCCAAAGGTCTGAAAGGGCACACTTGAATCAGACTCTTCTTAAACATTTCTTGTGTCAGACTTTTCTTGGGATAAACTTGGACGAGAACTATTTTCGCCTCACACAAACTTGTTCTAAAATATTTTACGCTTAAAGAAGACTTTTAAGTGATAGGTTCTCCCTTTCTTTTATAACATATGCATCACAGACTTATGATCTAAAACACTCAATTAGAAAGGTTATATAACACGTAGGCAGATTTTATTTAATTAAATGTCTTGATGTATGTTATTAACAAATTTTGAGGTCTTTAAAATAATAACTAAAAATTTCAAAGTCCTTTACAAACCAGACTTGATTCTAACATTTATTGTAGTCATTTTTTATAAAGGAAGAGAATAATAGGAAAATAAGAACCAAATGAATTCTTGAATTTCTAAAGCGATATAGATAAAAGGAATATTTTTTTCAAATTTGTGTTAGATAAAAAGAAAAGAGAGTATAAGATTAGAAGTATTATTACTACTTTCATATTTATTCTTCATATTCCATCCGTTTTTATTTAATTGTCCATTTAAAGACAAAAGTTTTGTTTAAATTTAACTGTCCACGTCCACTTATAATTTCAAGAGAATATTAATTGTTGTTCTTTCAATAATACCCTTATTGCTAATAAAAGTGAAGAGAATTTTAAAAGTAATAAATAAGAAAATGATAAGGATAAAATAGGATAATAATAAATATCTTATAAAAATTAACATTATAATTACATCTTTTAATATGTGTGTTTCTTATTTTTTAGAGAGTTAAATAGAAATAAAGTGAGTACTTATTAAATGTGTGTCAACATATTTATTTTGTCCAAATAAAAAATTATTACTTTATATTGAGCTAAAAAAATTACACTATAATTTGATATAAACTTAATTTAAGAAATTCTAAAAATAAATCACATCACTTTAGAATAAAGTCAATTCTACAAAAATATTTTTTAACAATAGTTCATTGAAACCCACTTATTTTCCTAAAGTGTCACTCAAATTAGTAAATATTATGTCAAATTACATCATATATGTGTTAGAAAACTACATCTAATAGGTAGTGTTTGGAGTACATATGAAAATGGAATGAGACAAAGTATGAGAATAAGTATGAGAATTTTATTTTATATTTGTTAAATTTTAGAGATAGAACTCAACATTAAAAACATTTAAAAAGTGGAACAAATTTATTCCTTTAAAAAAGTATGGAACCTAATGAAATGGAATAAAGCAGTTTCAAATAAAACTTTAAAATTCCAAAATACCTTTAATAATAAATGTTGAATTACTTATTTAATATATATATCAAATTAATAATTTAATAATATCTATAATAATATCTAAAATGTTATGATGATGACATCTTCTAGGTTAGGTTGCCTATATATAAGTTGTTTATGTTGTAATCTCATTTATGAAACCAATGATCAATATATTTAATTCATCTTTATATCTTCTCTATCTCTCTCAAGATTATATTGTATCTATCTACTTAGAAGGTACAAGCATCAAAAATTAAAATAAAGTAAGGAAAGGATAAGGTTATAATAAATAATTAATATTAATGTGTTGTTTTTATTCATATGTATCAAATACATCATGGAATATCTTGTTCCATTCATTTTTACAATTACCAAACTTAGTATGCATAACAATAATATCTTTTTCTGTATAATTCCTCTCCCAAACCATACATTCCATTATGTATGGTTTGAAAATACTATTGGTAAAAATTTATTCATTCATGGCATATCCCTAGGATATAAGAGCCCCTTTTAAAATAGACCTCTACTAACAAACAATTATTATTTTATGTAACCCAAATCTAAAAGAGATAAACTAAATAAATAAAAATACAAGTCAATTATACAAAGATAAGACTTAACCTATTTATATATAAAATTTGACAAGTCTGAAGATAAGTTTTGTCGTAATTGAAATTTATTTATAAATTATAAACAAAATTTATAATTATAAATAATTGTTATTCCCTTTTAATCAAAATAAGATAAGTTTTAATAAGATAAATTTTATTTAAAACTTATGAAATATAATATAACTTCCAATAACCATTACATTAAAAATATAATTATATATATATTTTAATAAAAATTATCACTTTTAATAATTAAAGTCATTTTATTTAAAAATAAAAATCTTTTACTATGCATATTTTCACTTTTGATAAGCTTCCACTCATAACATTATACAAATAATAATTACGATGAATGGCTAATTCCTGTAGTGTAGGGTGTACAACTTTTGCATTTTCTGTTCCTTTTTGGCTTTTTGGAAAGGCATGATTCTTATTTCATTTGAGACACAACATAGGGATGACCTACGCGGGTCCTATAATATTGTATCTGCATCTTAGGCATTCAATCCAAACACCAATTAATAATATCTCACAAATCTGTCCCATAGCTTCCAGTTATTTTGTTCCAAATCCAATATTATTGTCATGGTTTCCTTGGACAGAAAACAATATCACAATACCACTAATGAACCACAATAATTTCAAATTCCACAAAAGAAAACCATGGAACAGAACAGAGCAGTAGCCCTTATTTCTGAAACTCAAGGGCAGTGTAGAAATGGTCGACATGAAAAGCTCTGAAATGAGGGAAACCTGCAGAAATGGCTAGCTGCCTGAACTGCTCTTCCGTCCTATGCTTCCCTTTGGCTCTGTAGATTGTCATCACAAATATGTCACCCTCAAGCAATGCCCTTGTTCTGTGACTCTCATCTGAATACTCTGGCAACACTGGCTCACAAGCTATTAGTTTGCCTCCCTCCGGAAGTGCCTTGTAACAGTTCTGCATTATGTGCTTGCATTCCTCATCCGTCCATGTTGTTAGCACCCACTGCCAAAACGATCATTACAAAATTCCATTTAACTATGAATAGTAAGTTATATTGCACAGATACGGACGGAGACACTTTAACACAACTAATGTTTAAAACATAAAACATTAGGACGCGACACACACATATACATTTTCAAGTATATTTTTATATTCTAGGTTTCATGTTTTGATAAAAATTAAAAATGATGTATTTTTAATTATATGGACTTGTGTTCATCTATTTAAAAGTATCGACTCGTAAGTTATATAAATGTGTATTATCAGTGCTTAAGTGTTCAGGTTAATAACAAATAAATTTTTAAGTAAACACTTATAGATGTGCCTGACATGTGTCAAGTAAGAGTCTATGTCAAACACGTGTCCAACACAAACACAAAACACATCAAAATGAAAGGTGATCATGCTTCATAGATTAATAAGTAAAGAAACAAAAACATAGTCTGAAATTTTACAAAAGTACAGAAAGAAACATCTCTTATAAACAGGAGGAAATAATTTGTACAAATAGTCCAAAACTAAGTTCTGAAAAATATAATAAAATCACTTCTGTCCAACTGAATTATTATCGACATTAGGATTAGTGAAACTTAATTGCAATACTCAGGTTAAAACAAACAAGCTCCATGTATCAAAACTACAAAAAGGTCACTACTATTTTATTGGCAATGAAGTTGATCTGGTGGGGCAAATAATCTTAGGATATATATGCATTGATGAAAAATCCTAATTGGTCATAATCAATCCGACACAGATTAGTATCACCGTGTCCCAAATCTAGGGTGACCCCTATGAGATATATTATACTGTATAAAGTTGTTTAGTTGTTTTCATTATAATAAATATTAATTCGGTGAAACATTTTTACTTTTTGTTAAAGTGAATTCGGCTACTTTTGCAATAAACCAAGCAACATTATCATGAACCTATATTACACTGAATCTGACCTTATTTTAAAATTTATTTTACAACAGTAAACACAGTTTGATCACTTTGATTTCGATGTGAGAAAGTGTACAATTATTTATTTATTATATGAGCTAATTAATAATTACAATATCAAATACTCCACCGTTACTAAAAAGTTGTCTCGTAACAGTACTGATACTGTGAGAAGAGACCAAGTTTAATTCCTTATAAGGCTTGAATAAAATTATCTTTTTAAAGAAAGATATTCGTAGTTAATAAAAAAATGGGCACGATTTTTTACTGTGAAATGGCATATTCTGTTTTGAACTCCGCACAGAAGCCGCAACCAGGCATCTCGTGAGCGTGAATACGTACTGAATCTGAATTTGAACGGCCATATGTGTTGAGCATTGATTGCCTCAAGTTTCTTACTGACTTCAATATCTTATATACCACCCATTTTGGCTTTTTTTTCAGCATGGTGCCCAACATGGTTTCAATGTCTTTTCCCTTCAAATGACAGCAGAGATCACATGGCTCAATGCATTCAAAATCTCACGTAACAGTGAATTTATATATTGTGATTTTATATATTAAGGTTATGTATAATTACATAAAATAATATTTAATATTGATTAATCACAAATTTTTTAATGAATTAAGTTTTTATTTTATTCTACAATATTGTTTTATAGTATTATTTACCGGGCCCTGTCCAAAGACATTACACCGGTTACCCAAAAGGTCATATTACACCGTATAGATGGTAATCAATATGTCCCTCAAAGCACACTAGTCTACACCATACATTCAAGTCAATTATGATCAGAGTCTTAGAGAAGAACCCTAGAAATGTTAAGGACACACTGGACCTAAAAGTTGTAAATATGTCAAATAGGAAATAAATAAGCGATGACAAACGTCACATTAGAATTGGTCTCAAACCAATGCCTATAAATATTTGCATTCAATACACAAAAGATAATATGTTTAATACTCGTAGTGCTTCAGTATTGAGTTAATTACTGTCTTAAGCTTCGGAGTATCCTTCAGGAAACATCCAAACTCGATCATCAACGTGGGTTCCAGAATCACATTGGAGCAGGACTTGAAGACTTTAAGTTCCCACTAAACTCAGACATAATACTAGATTTCCACTAAACTAATGTAATAAAGGGAGATACTCAATACCAATTCTTAACTGGAAGGATCTGTCCTTCTACACTGGACAGATCATTGGCACATCCAATGGAGCTTGATAAATATATTCCCACTACTCACATTCACAAATTGATTATGGACACTAACTCACGCCTCAACACTCTTAAAGGTAATGTCCACAATGTAATCAAGAAGGAAGCAATAATATTAGACTACAATATCGGCATAGTAGAAACCTTGGGCTTTGCACCTTTTACATTGGGACTGGTTGTGGTAGTAAGTCATCCTGATCAGCAGGATGAATTAATCAAGTAGCTATGGGCAGGGTTGTAGGAGTTTAGAGAAGCCAAGGCTAAAGAAACTAAAGAAAATACGGTTAGTCTAGCCAAAGTCTCTTTAGCAAGGGCATAGTTGCAACCTTCTCAACAGGAAATTTCAGAATCACTTGATTACTCGAAGATCCGTAGCTTCAAGGATCATCAGGAATCAACATACCAGGTGGAACCTCATACCTCCCAGATACGTAATTTACCAAACCGTCAAGGATTGTGAATATAAGTTTAACATTCCGTTCACCCGACAACTAATGAATATCACCATCCCCAGACATTTACAAACTCTCGAATCGTTATCCACAGGAAAATATGTCGGTGAGGCTAACCCTGATAAGCATCTAGACACATACACCAACGAATATTTTTTCTTAAGAGTGAAAGCAGACATAATGTGCTGCATGTTCCCTAGGATCCATGCAGCAGAAGCACCAAGATGGTCAGAATGAAGACAACATCTATCTTAAAATCTCCTTAAGATTTGACTTTAAGACCTCAAAAAATCAAGCAGAGTACGAAGCTTGCATAGCATGTTTGCTAGCCACTATGGATGTTGGAGTAAAAACAGCCACTTTGTGTAGTGATTCCCAATTAGTAATTTCCCAAGTCTATGGGGAATACCAGGCTAAGGAACCACTTTTACAACAATGCTTAGCCAAGGTGAAAGAACTTGAGTAGCATCTTGACAAGGTTAAGTTCAAACATGACTCCCGAAAAGAAAACACTCAGGCAAATGTTCTATCTCGGCCCACCTACACTAGAAAGGTGAAATCAACTGATTGTTATACAAAGCACGTTTGCCACACCCAGCATCTCAGCCCCTACCTCGATCAATGTAATTAGAGCAAGACCCTTCAATGATGATTCTTGGCTGACTCCTATAGTGTGATACATGACAAACAGACAACTTACCATGTACCATTAAAAGCTTAAGAAAAATCTCTTAAACTACACAATGGTGGACGAAATGATCTTTAAAATGTTTAAATGAAGTAAAAGTTGAGGATATCATTACTAAAGTTCATGAAGGCATATGCAAACATCACGCCGACAGCCGCGGCTTAATGAGGGAAATCCTAAGGGTTAGGTATTAGTGGCCCTCAATGAAAAAGGATACCATGAAATATGTCAAAAAATGTGACACATGTCAAAAGTTTACTAATTTACATCACATCCCAGTTGAAGCATTTTTTACTTTCATGGTCTCCTAGCCTTTTCATCAATGGGAATTAGATATTCTAGGCCTATCCCTACAACCTCAAGCGGGGTAAAATACCTCATAGTAGGTGTAACATCCCTATGTTTTATATTCATGAGTTTGGATATTTAATAAAGTAAGATTATTATAAGATGTAAAATTAAAATAAAAAGAAAATTTTGATTTGGGACCTGACGCGTAGCGTCA
Organism: Clitoria ternatea; assembly: GCA_037962975.1. Classification (NCBI taxonomy): domain Eukaryota; kingdom Viridiplantae; phylum Streptophyta; class Magnoliopsida; order Fabales; family Fabaceae; genus Clitoria; species Clitoria ternatea. The sequence continues at coordinate 104,586,634 of CM075675.1, read as the reverse complement.
GTGGGACGCGTAGCGTCAGGGTAAAACTTGACGAATAGCGTTAGTGGACGCGTAGCGTCCATATAAAAATTTAGACTTGACGCGTAGCGTCAGGGGGACGCGTAGCGTCAGGGGGACGCGTAGCGTCAGTGTCGCGGACAGAATAAAGACCCAAAATGACAGCCTGCAGAGCAGAAGTTAAAAACATAAGTTTTGGGGTTCTTCTTCTTCTCTCTTTTCCCTGCGACAATTAAAGGCCAACAAGAGGTTGGAATCTGAAATTAATTGCGGATTAGAGATAAGAAACTTAAGATTAACGCATGGGATCTTTCAATTTTGAATTCCATGGAGAATTACTATCTTTATCCATTTTTGGGGAAAACAAGGGAACTTTGAATTTTAAGATTCTAAACCGATTAAAAGTTTCCTTATGGTGTTCAAAAGAAGGATTGAGTGACGAATTTGAATTCCGCTTTATATAGGTTGCGAAAGAGCCGTTGAAAGATTAGCGGAAAAAGGGGTTTCTCGGAGAACTTGTGGTTTCAGTTGTGGTAAGCTTCTAAAGCTTTAGGAAGTAATTTCTGAGCATATTCTTGAGTTGGATTAAGGTTTGAACGGTTAAAACCTTAAACCTTTTTATAATTTTATCTTTTAGTGGTTGCGACGCATTGATCTTGGTAATTGAGTTTAGAGCGTCGACAGTGAGGTAAGGGGAGTATTATAGTATATATATTTGATTACAGATTTGTGATAATTATGTTGGAAAAAAATTAAATCTGTGAAAGTATGAGATTGATATATATATATATATAAGAATATGTGATTAGATTATGTATGTGGTTATACGTTGTATTTAACAATTATGGAAAATAGAATGGTAATGAATGAGAGGTGAATTATGAATAAGATGGAAAATAATGTATAAAGTATGCTTAGAATGTGCATGATGGAGAGTGATGAAATATTGAATTATCGTGATATAGAAGATATAAAGTTATGTTTGATTATGTGAATATTACAAATGTAAAGTATGATTATGATATTTAAAGATTATGGCTTTTATGCCGAGATGTGGCTTTTATGCCGAGAGATATGGCTTTTATGCCGAGATGTGGCTTTTATGCTGAGATGTGGCTTTTATACTGAGATATGGCTTTTATGTTGAGAAATGTGGTATTTATGTTGAGATGTGGCTCTTATGCTGAGATGCGATTCTTATGTTGTGAGTTGGCTTGTATGCCAAAATCATTTAATGATTGTATAATGTATATTCATGATTTAAAATGAATAATGTGTATATGATGAGATATATTGTTAGATGCTGTGTATGCATGATGTGTATTGTGGACAGCCATTCGGTATAGATTACCCCTCGCTTTTGGCTCCCGTGGTCCATGTAGAGGCCCAGTTGAGCTACCCAGTGATCCAGGAAGAGATCCAGTGGTTGAGGTGGGGAAACGGTTTATGATACCGGGCTCGGTGAACCAGGATGTGTTCACGGGATGTCGGTGGACTCCCAGCTGGTGGCTGATTCGTTAGTATCCGGATACTAGGTGTCTGATGTATATGAGAGTCAGTTGTGAATTATACTCCTTGACTGATATGCAGATTATTGCATTGATATGATAATGATATGATTGAAATAATGAATTGTGAAATGAATTGATTAAGTATGGGTGCTTAAAATTAATTTATCTCAATGTTGCGAGATATTTGTTATGATGTGAACATAATGAATTTATGATGGATTATGATATGTTGGGTTCATATGAGAAGAGTTTAGTGGATCAATAACCCAGGCAGGAGAATGAGATTCTCCAGGTGATATCAACTCTGATTATGTAGTTGTATCATTCTTGTGATATATACTCACCCTTATTTTATGTTCACAGTGAATAAACCCAAGGACGTTGCGGATGCTGCGGAAACCAGTACAAAAATGAGCAAGGAGTAATGCCAGAGGAGTTTGGAATGTATATCTTGTATATATTTATATGTGAATATATTATCTCGTAGATTTGTAGAAGTATGTGTTGTTGTTACTTGTTCGTGATGCTTAATGGCACTGAGCCGTCAGTAGATATATGTAGATATGTGTGTAAATCTGTGGGAGTGTGAACTTATGCATAGTATAATATGTGTGTGGTTTGGGTGATGTGATTATGTAATGGCATTGAGCCATTAGATATTATGCATCTGTGATGACCAGGTACTGTTGAATGACTATGGTTATGGCATAGAGCTATACTGTAGTAAATCATGCATTATAGGCAGGTTCTGTGGATGTCTTTGTGCTGTAATAGTTATTTGAAATGATTGAATGTTGTATCGATGAATTGAATAGATTTAGAGATTTGAGTTAGTAGCCATCCCTATGACTTTGAGAAACGGGATAGGTGAATTTGAGTTTCAGTGAGTTTCAATACCTTTGCTAAGTATCAATAAGTCCATAAGAATATTTAAAAGTGGTATGCATTGGATTTGGATCATTTAAGAATCATTTAGGGTATTTGGTGTAAGAGTGTTGCACATAAAGTGGTTAAGTTGTATTTCGTGCATAACTTGAGCATATGTTGGAATTTTGACGAACGAACATCGCCAATAATTTCAGAATGGGGAAAACATATGGACCATTAAGTTTTGTGGCAATTAGACCTGAAATGAGCTAATTGGATAAGTTAGTAATTGGTCAAAAGGCCTAAAATGTGTGACAGCATCAGGTGCTGTCACTGATAAGCCCACGCGTAGCGTCATCCTGGCGCTCAGCGTCAGGGCTACAAATGTACTCTCACGCCTAGCGTGGGACTGGCGCGTAGCGTCAGACCCCTGTTTCAGGTTTTGAGATTATTTCAACTTAAATGATTTTGAGGACTATAAATTATTTATTTTAAATTATAATTTGGGTAATTTTTATAAGATGCATTTTTTTATTATTTTTGTGATGTAATTTAATTTTAAAAACGTGAAAAATTTATTGTGAAAATCAATAAATTGAATAAATAAATATTATTTGAGGTGGGATGTTACAGTAGGCGTGGATTATTTTACCAAATAAATAAAAGTTTAGGGCGTCGTTTACATTACTTCTGCTCGAACACGCCAATTTGATTATGAAAACACTATTACCCGGGTTGGTGTTCTTGAACGAATAATAACTGACAACGGTATCCAATTCACTAACAAAATGTTTGTAGAACTCTTTCAAAGTCTAAGCATTCAACAGATTTTCTCTTCTGTCAAACATCCTCAAACCAACGATCAATGAAAGATATTTAATATCGGTTCTTAACTAGAAGGAGCTATCCCCCGATACTGGACAATTCAAAAATATTGCATTTAATTAGTACATTATATGCCAGTTCCTCTTTACTACAATTTTTAAATATTAAGGGATACTCACAAATACTTGCTACAAATACTAACATACGAATACAGATGGTAACCAACATAAGAAGAAGTTAACTTGCTTAATAACTTTTATAATAATTTGAAAAATATCAGTTTATGAATAATGGTCATCGACATTCTCTACATTATTTATAATTCTATTATACTATCCAAATCCATTAGTAAAAACATGGTATTGTCATTTAAGAATTTACAAATAACATTAGATTACTACCACTAATTGGTTTGTAGCAGAAAACAGTTTAACTAAATAAAAGATTCAAGATATGTTACGAAAAAGTATACCCATAAGATTAATTAAACATTATGCATATTTATCAATGAAGTCGACTTGGGAATCCACGCAGGATTAATGAAAATAAGTTCTAATGAAAAAAGGTATTTACAACCACGACTTCACATCATTTAGCAATATGTACTTCCCATTTAATTTTTATCATGTAACAAAAAATATGGTATGAAATAAATATGTTGTGAAAAAGGGAATATACATATTATTCATCAAATTCACTAACGGCACCCCTTTTAAGGCTCAAAAAACACTATAAAAATCAATCTTATCCTAGAGCACCTTGTTTCACGCACCATATTGAAAAGACCAATCATTTTAAACAGTGATATAACCGACAATGTATGTGGTGAATATCGATTGCCTCAAGTGTCTTGATGACTTTCAATATCTTCTTAAAAGAAAAATAATACCACCTTTACACTACGCGTTAACGGGGAACAGAGAACAGAAGATAAGACAAAAAAAAAAGTATGCCGTGATTGATTCATACAGTAGAAAGAAATAGAGAGTAAAAGATATGCGAACAAATGCGTGAGAAAGTAAGTTGTAAAATTATAAAGGTTGATCTTAAAAACAAGTCAATACTGAGAATTTCATTATCTAATTTTTAAGTTTTTCTAATCCACCACGATTGTGTTTAAAACGAAATTATGTCATATGATTTGTACTACCTCTCTCTCCGTGATAGTGATAAACAAAAAATGAATATATTTTCATCCTAAAATGTAAGATAATATTTTTACTCTCTATTCATAAATGCTTTTATTTAATACACCTTTTAATTTTTAATGGAGTAAATACCCTAAACAAATCACAGTGAAGGATATTATAAAAAATCAATAGATTAATTTATATTACTTATTTCTTGTTTATATTGAAAGACAAAAGTTTAAACTTATAATTTATGATTTTTTAAGTAACCTATAACTTATAATTTTTTAAATAGCTTTATTGAAATAGTTATTTAGTAAAAACAAACTTAAATTATGTTAAATAATTTTAAATAATATAATATTATAATTATGTATAGGATAAATAAAATAAAAAGTCATAAGTAACTTTTAAAAAGTTAAAACCTTATAATTTTTTCTACTATAGTTATTTGATAAATACAAACATAAGGCAGGGGGGTATATATTTTTTAAAAAAACTATAAATTACTCAAACAAAAATATTTTTAAAAAAACTATAAATTACTCAAAAAAAAGTTACAAGTTACTTGACCAAATATGCACCGCATGTAATCATGAGTATTCCGCAGCTGAAGACAATTTTACCTAGATATCATCATATTTAATACTAAAGAAGAGTGGTCAACCTATCTTGTTTTCTTTTTTTTGACAACCTATCTTCTTTGAACTTGACACGCGTAAGGGTCATATAAAATGGGTTAAACTATATTGTCCCAAACTTTAAATGAATGTTTGGCCCACTTAAGCTCACCTATACACATGGGTTAACAGTTGACCAACATAAATTATACTAACTAATCTAAAATTAAAATATCATAAAAATACTAAGAATTTTTTTAAGAAAAGATTATGTATATAAGTATATATATTTAAGCAATCTAAAATATTAAAATTTAAAAGCCCAAGTGTAACATCCCTATGTTTTATATTCATGAGTTTGGATATTTAATAAAGTAAGATTATTATAAGATGTAAAATTATATAAAAAAAATAAATAAATAAATAAATAAATAAAAATTTGATTTGGGACCTGACGCATAGCGTCAGTGGGACGCGTAGCGTCAGGGTAAAAACTTGACGAGTAGCGTTAGTGGACGCGTAGCGTCCATATAAAAATTTAGACTTGATGCGTAGCGTCAGGGTGACGCGTAGCGTCAGTGTCGCGGGCAGAATAAAGACCCAAGATGACAGCCTGCAGAGCAGAAGTTAAAAATATAAGTTTTGGGGTTCTTCTTCTTCTCTCTTTTCCCTGCGATAATTAAAGGCCAACAAGAGGTTGGAATCTGAAATTAATTGCGGATTAGAGGTAAGAAACTTAAGATTAACGCATGGGATCTTTCAATTTTGAATTCCATGGAGAATTTCTACCTTTATCCATTTTTGGGGAAAACAAGGGAACTTTGAATTTTAAGATTCTAAACCGATTAAAAGTTTCCTTATGGTGTTCAAAAGAAGGATTGAGTGACGAATTTGAATTCCGCTTTATATAGGTTGCGAAAGAGCAGTTGAAAGATTAGCGGAAAAAGGGGTTTCTCGGAGAACTTGTGGTTTCAGTTGTGGTAAGCTTCTAAAGCTTTAGAAAGTAATTTCTGAGCATATTCTTGAGTTGGATTAAGGTTTGAACGGTTAAAACCTTAAACCTTTTTGTAATTTTATCTTTTAGTGGTTGCGGCGCATTGATCTTGGTAATTGAGTTTAGAGCGTCGATAGTGAGGTAAGGGGAGTATTATAGTATATATTTGATTACAGATTTGTGATAATTATGTTGGAAAAATTAAATCTGTGAAAGTATGAGATTGATATATATATATATATAGGAGAATATGTGATTAGATTATGTATGTGATTATATGTTGTATTTAACAATTATGGAAAATAGAATGGTAATGAATGAGAGGTGAATTGTGAATAAGATGGAAAATAATGTATAAAGTATGCTTAGAATATGCATGATGGAGAATGATGAAATATTGAATTATCGTGATATATAAAATATAAAGTTATGTTTGATTATGTGAATATTACGAATGTAAAGTATGATTATGATATTTAAAGATTATGGCTTTTATGCCGAGATGTGACTTTTATGCCGAGAGATATGGCTTTTATGCCTAGAAATGCGGTATTTATGTTGAGATGTGGCTCTTATGCTGAGATGCGATTCTTATGTTGTGAGTTGGCTTGTATGCCAAAATCATTTAATGATTGTATAATGTATATTCATGATTTAAAATGAATAATGTGTATATGATGAGATATATTGTAAAATGCTGTGTATGCATGATATATATTGTGGACAGCCATTCGGTATAGATTACCCCTCGCTTTTGGCTCCCGTGGTCCATGTAGAGGCCCAGTTGAGCTACCCAGTGATCCAGGAAGAGATCCAGTGGTTGAGGTGGGGAAACGGTTTATGATACCGGGCTCGGTGAACCAGGATGTGTTCACGGGATGTCGGTGGACTCCCAGCTGGTGGCTGATTCGTTAGTATCCGGATACTAGGTGTCTGATGTATATGAGAGTCAGTTGTGAATTATACTCCTTGACTGATATGCAGATTATTGCATTGATATGATAATGATATGATTGAAATAATGAATTGTGAAATGAATTGATTAAGTATGGGTGCTTAAAATTAATTTATCTCAATGTTGCGAGATATTTGTTATGATGTGAACATAATGAATTTATGATGATTATGATGGATTATGATATGTTGGGTTCATATGAGAAGAGTTTAGTGGATCAATAACTCAGGCAGGAGAATGAGATTCTCCAGGTGATATCAACTCTGATTATGTAGTTGTATCATTCTTGTGATATATACTCACCCTTATTTTATGTTCACAGTGAATAAACCCAAGGATGTTGCGGATGCTGCGGAAACCAGTACAAAAATGAGCAAGGAGTAATGCCAGAGGAGTTTAGAATGCATATCTTGTATATATTTATATGTGAATATATTATCTCGTAGATTTGTAGAAGTATGTGTTGTTGTTGCTTGTTCGTGATGCCTAATGGCACTGAGCCGTCAGTAGATATATGTAGATATGTGTGTAAATCTGTGGGAGTGTGAACTTATGCATAGTATAATATGTGTGTGGTTTGGGTGATGTGATTATGTGATGGCATTGAGCCATTAGATATTATGCATCTGTGATGACCAGGTACTGTTGGATGACTATGGTTATGGCATAGAGCTATACTGTAGTAAATCATGCATTATAGGCAGGTTCTGTGGATGTCTTTGTGCTGTAATAGTTATTTGAAATGATTGAATGTTGTATCGATGAATTGAACAGATTTAGAGATTTGAATTAGTAGTCATCCCTATGACTTTGAGAAACAGAATAGGTGAATTTGAGTTTCAGTGAGTTTCAATACCTTTGCTAAGTATCAATAAGTCCATAAGAATATTTAAAAGTGGTATGCATTGGATTTGGATCATTTAAGAGTCATTTAGGGTGTTTGGTGTAAGAGTGTTGCACATAAAGTGGTTAAGTTGTATTTCGTGCATAACTTGAGAATATGTTGGAATTTTGGCGAACGAACATCGCCAATAGTTTCAGAATGGGGAAAACATATGGGCCATTAAGTTTTGTGGCAATTAGACCTGAATGAACTAATTGGATAAGTTAGTAATTGATCAAAAGGTCTAAAATGTGTGACAGCATCAGATGCTGTCACTGATAAGCCCACGCGTAGCGTCATCCTGGCGCTCAGCGTCAGGGCTACGAATGCACTCTCACGCCTAGCGTGGGACTGGCGCGTAGCGTCAGACCCCTGTTTCAGGTTTTGAGAGTATTTCAACTTAAAAGATTTTGAGGACTATAAATTATTTATTTTAAATTATAATTTGGGTAATTTTTATAAGATGCATTTTTTTTTATTATTTTTGTGATGTAATTTAATTTTAGAAACGTGAAAAATTTATTATGAAAATCAATAAATTGAATAAAATAAATATTATTTGAAGAGGGATGTCACAATTGGTATCAGAGCAAGACTATTCAGGATTGTAAACCTTGTGGGTAGAAATGATAGAAAGTAATGAGATTTGTTTGTGTATTCATTTGTATGTATGGAAATATATATGTGTAAAAGGTGAATTTTCAGGAATCCTGGCATTGTGCTCACTGGTTATCCGTTAGCCGCACTTCCTGGTATTGAGGTATTGATTATGGATTATATTTAATTTGTTTGATTATTAATGGTGTGATATGTTAATTGTAGAATGGCTGGTACTTCTAATTCAACCCCTGAGGGTGACTTCTTAGAAAAGTTTTCTCAGCTGATGGGAAGGGCTGAATCTGGCCCAACCCTTGATAAATTTCTAAAGCGAAATCCCTCAGTGTATAAGGGTGGACGTGATTATGATGGAGCTTATATGTGGCTCAGAGAAATGGAACAAATGTTTGATTATTTTGAATGTACTGAGGAACAAAAAGTGGTATTCTCTACTTATCAGTTGCGTGATGAAGCTAGGGTCTGGTGGACACGTGCCAAACCTCAGATGATCAATGCTAATGAGGCCTTAAACTGGGTCAATTTTAAAAAGAGGTTTTTGGCAAAATACTTTCCTGATAATTATAAAACTAGAAAAGAGATGGAATTCTTACATCTTGAACAGGGAAGGATGTCTGTAGCTGAATATACAGCTAAATTTGATGAGTTATGTGACTTTTATTACCCTTTTTCCTTAGAAGGTACTGAAAGTAACAAAAGTGCTAAAGATGAGTCTGGTTTGAGAATAGAGCTTCATACTGCTATTGTACCTTTGGGGATTAGGGACTATGCTGAACTTGTTAATAAAGCACAGTTGACTGAAAATGTTCAGATGCAGAGGGTTTCTTTCAGAAAAGATAAATCTCAGTTGAGAATTAAAGGAATTGAATTTAAAAAGCAGAGATTTAGTCGAAGTGGATCTTCTTCTTCATCTTCTTCTCCAGTTAGAGGTTGAGGCAGTACTCGTCTTGACAATCGAGTTTGTTTTAAATGTGGTGGAGAAGGACATTTGGCTAGAAACTGTAGATTTGAATTGCCTATATGCTATCATTGTGGTCAGAATGGGCATCTTAGGCCCGATTGTCCTATGAGGCAACACAAGAATGTACAAGGGGGTAGGGGTTTTACTCCCGTGAATCAGGGTGGTAGGTTTCAGAGGGGTGGACGTAGTGGGGCTCGAGGAGGCCAAATCCGACAATCTGATACCACACAGTCTGCTAGTGCTCAGAATGTTATTACTGGGAGAGTGTTTGCTTTTGATGCTTCTGATGCTATTCATAATGATCAACTAGTGCACAGTAAGTGTTCTCTTTTTGGTAATCTTGTAGATGTGATATATGATTCTGGAGCTACTCATTCGTTTATTGCTGAAAGTTGTGCTAGAGATCTTGAATTACCTATGGTATTGATGAATAATGCTATAATTGTGTCTACACCGACTGGTTCTGAGGTTAAGACTATGACTATGTGTGAAGGAGTAAATTTATCTATTGAAGGTCGAACTTTTAATGCAAATTTAATCTGTATGCCCTTGAAAAATCTGGATATTATTCTGGGAATGGATTGGTTGTCTGCCAATCAGATTCTGGTGGATTGCTATCGTAAAATGGTGGTTTTTCCTGTTGAATCCACTCCTAATGATTTGGTATGTTAATATTTCTTTTTGTTATTGTTATTTTACAGGGATAGGTAATTTGATTCTTGCTGATATACCTGTTGTAAGTGAATTTTCGGATGTGTTTCCGGAAGATATTCCTGGGTTACCTCCAAACCGGGAAATTGATTTTGTGATTGACTTAGTTTTGGGTGCCGAGCCAGTGTCACGTGCACCGTATCGTATGTCATCTATAGAGTTAACTGAGGTGAAAAAGCAAGTTGAGGAACTATTAAGTAAAGGTTTTATTAGACCTAGTGCTTCTCCTTGGGGTGCTCCTGTACTATTGGTACGAAAGAAAGATGGGGGTATGAGAATGTGTATTGACTACCGTCAGTTAAATAAATTGACAGTTAAAAATAAATATCCTTTACCAAGGATTGATGATTTACTTGACCAGTTACGGGGCGCATGTATCTTTTCTAAGATTGACTTACGATCCAGATATCATCAGATTAGAGTAAAACCTGAGGATATTCCGAAAACCGCTTTTCGAACAAGATACGGTCATTATGAGTATGTGGTGATGCCATTTGGAGTTACTAATGCTCCGGCGGTATTCATGAGTTATATGAATAGAATCTTTCATCCTTTCTTGGATCAATTTGTAGTAGTGTTTATTGATGATATACTAGTATATTCAAGATCCGAGGGTGAACATGTTCAGCATCTCCGTATTGTTTTACAGATTTTGCGAGAGAGACAGTTATATGCAAAATTGTCAAAATGTGAATTCTGGGTTAAAAGTATTCAATTCTTGGGGCATGTAATTTCTAGTGATGGAGTCTCTGTTGATCCTTCCAAGACAATTGCAGTTATGAATTGGGAGAGGCCCAAATCTATTACTGAGATTCGAAGTTTTCTTGGTCTAGCTGGGTATTACCGACGTTTCATAGAAGGTTTCTCTCGTATTGCACTTCCTATGACCAAATTAACTAGGAAGGGATGTCCTTTTGTTTGGACTGATGAATGTGAACAAAGTTTTAATGAATTGAAAAAGAAATTGACTTCTGCCCCTGTGCTTGCTTTACCCGATGTGGCCAGAGAATTTGTTGTATATTGTGATGCCTCTAAATCTGGCTTGGGGGGTGTGTTAATGCAAGAAGATAGAGTTATAGCCTATGCTTCTAGGCAGTTGAGACTTCATGAGCAGAATTATCCTACTCACGACCTAGAGTTAGCGGCGGTTGTATTTGTATTGAAAATTTGGAGACATTATCTTTATGGCTCCCGTTTTGTTGTGTTTAGTGATCATAAGAGTTTGAAGTACTTATTTGATCAAAAAGAATTGAACATGAGGCAGAGGCGATGGATGGAATATTTAAAAGATTATGATTTTGAATTAAAATACCATCCAGGCAAAGCGAATGTGGTTGCTGATGCTTTGAGCAGGAAATCTCTTCATATTGCATCTTTAATGATAGAAGAATATAAACTGCTAGAAAGTTTTCGTGATATGCACCTAGCTATAGTGGTTTATTCTCCTGGTTGTATGCTAATTGGGATGCTAAAAATTACTAATGAGTTTTTAAAATCTTTGTCTGAATGTCAAGAGGATGATACTGATGTAAAACAGTTGATTGATGCCCAAGATCGGGGCAAGAATCTACCTTTGAATAGAGATTCTAATGGGCTGTGGCGGTTTAAAAATCGTATTATAGTGCCCTCCAATGGTGAATTTCGAACACAGATTCTATCAGAGGCTCATAAGAGTTCATTAAGTATTCATCCAGGTGTGACGAAAATGTATCAAGACTTACGATAACAATTTTGGTGGCCGGGGATGAAGAAAATGATAATTGAATATGTGGCATCCTGTATAGTGTGCTTAAAGTCTAAAGTGGAGCATCAGAAACCTTCAGGGTTAGCACAACCACTTGATATTCCGATATGGAAGTGGGATAGTATTTCTATGGACTTTGTATCGGGTTTGCCTCGTTCTCGTGCTGGATGTGATGCCATATGGGTTGTTGTTGATCGATTAACGAAGAATGCTCATTTTCTTGCTATTAATATGAGATGGTCTTTGGAAAAGCTTGCTAATATTTATGTGAAAGAAATTATAAGGTTGCATGGTGTACCCTCCAGTATTGTGTCAGATCGTGATCCTCGTTTTACTTCTAAATTTTGGAGAAGTTTACAACGTGAGCTAGGCACTGAGTTGAAAATGAGCTCCGCATATCATCCTCAAACAGATGGACAATCTGAAAGTACAATACAAACTCTGGAAGATTTGCTTCGGGCATGTGTGATAGAACATGGAGGGAGTTGGGAGCAGTATTTACCTTTGATTGAATTTACTTATAACAATAGCTTCCATAGTAGTATTGGTATGGCTCCTTATGAGGCTTTATACGGTAGAAAATGCCAAACTCCTTTATGTTGGGCTGATGGTAGTGACGTCCTTGTATTGGGGCCTGAAATGGTTCAATCAATGACAGAACAGATTAAATTGATCAGAGATAAATTGAAAGTTGCTCAAGACCGTCAGAAAAGCTATTATGATGCTAAACATAGACCTCTGATATTTCAAGTTGATGATCAAGTATTTTTGAAAGTTTCACCTACGAAAGGTGTGGGTCGAGTTATTGGTAGTAAAAAGTTGAGTCCCAGGTATATTGGACCTTATCGTATTTTAGAGCGAATAGGCAATGTTGCCTATAGACTTGAGCTTCCTACAGTCTTGTCAAAGTTACATGATGTTTTTCATGTCTCTCAGCTTCGAAAGTATATCCCTCGAGATGATATGGTGGTTCCAGATGACATTATTAAAATCAGAGAAGATGTGACGGTACCGGCTATTCCTCTTCGTATTGATGGTTATCAAACCAAACAATTAAGGAATAAGAATATTCCTTTAGTGAAAGTTTTATGGCAGAATTTCAATGAAATTTCACACACGTGGGAATTAGAATCTGAAATGCGACAACAATACCCGAATCTATTTACAGAGGTATGTTGATTTCGAGGACGAAATCTATTCTTAGGGGGGGTGAGTGTAACATCCCTATGTTTTATATTCATGAGTTTGGATATTTAATAAAGTAAGATTATTATAAGATGTAAAATTATATAAAATAAATAAATAAATAAATAAATAAATAAAAATTTGATTTGGGACCTGACGCGTAGCGTCAGTGGGACGCGTAGCGTCAGTGGGACGCGTAGCGTCAGGGTAAAAACTTGACGAGTAGCGTTAGTGGACGCGTAGCGTCCATATAAAAATTTAGACTTGATGCGTAGCGTCAGGGTGACGCGTAGCGTCAGTGTCGCGGGCAGAATAAAGACCCAAGATGACAGCCTGCAGAGCAGAAGTTAAAAATATAAGTTTTGGGGTTCTTCTTCTTCTCTCTTTTCCCTGCGATAATTAAAGGCCAACAAGAGGTTGGAATCTGAAATTAATTGCGGATTAGAGGTAAGAAACTTAAGATTAACGCATGGGATCTTTCAATTTTGAATTCCATGGAGAATTTCTACCTTTATCTATTTTTGGGGAAAACAAGGGAACTTTGAATTTTAAGATTCTAAACCGATTAAAAGTTTCCTTATGGTGTTCAAAAGAAGGATTGAGTGACGAATTTGAATTCCGCTTTATATAGGTTGCGAAAGAGCCGTTGAAAGATTAGCGGAAAAAGGGGTTTCTCGGAGAACTTGTGGTTTCAGTTGTGGTAAGCTTCTAAAGCTTTAGAAAGTAATTTCTGAGCATATTCTTGAGTTGGATTAAGGTTTGAACGGTTAAAACCTTAAACCTTTTTGTAATTTTATCTTTTAGTGGTTGCGGCGCATTGATCTTGGTAATTGAGTTTAGAGCGTCGATAGTGAGGTAAGGGGAGTATTATAGTATATATTTGATTACAGATTTGTGATAATTATGTTGAAAAAATTAAATCTGTGAAAGTATGAGATTGATATATATATATATATATAGGAGAATATGTGATTAGATTATGTATGTGATTATATGTTGTATTTAACAATTATGGAAAATAGAATGGTAATGAATGAGAGGTGAATTGTGAATAAGATGGAAAATAATGTATAAAGTATGCTTAGAATATGCATGATTGAGAGTGATGAAATATTGAATTATCGTGATATATAAAATATAAAGTTATGTTTGATTATGTGAATATTACGAATGTAAAGTATGATTATGATATTTAAAGATTATGGCTTTTATGCCGAGATGTGGCTTTTATGCCGAGAGATATGGCGTTTATGCCGAGAAATGCGGTATTTATGTTGAGATGTGGCTCTTATGCTGAGATGCGATTCTTATGTTGTGAGTTGGCTTGTATGCCAAAATCATTTAATGATTGTATAATGTATATTCATGATTTAAAATGAATAATGTGTATATGATGAGATATATTGTAAAATGCTGTGTATGCATGATATATATTGTGGACAGCCATTCGGTATAGATTACCCCTCGCTTTTGGCTCCCGTGGTCCATGTAGAGGCCCAGTTGAGCTACCCAGTGATCCAGGAAGAGATCCAGTGGTTGAGGTGGGGAAACGGTTTATGATACCGGGCTCGGTGAACCAGGATGTGTTCACGGGATGTCGGTGGACTCCCAGCTGGTGGCTGATTCGTTAGTATCCGGATACTAGGTGTCTGATGTATATGAGAGTCAGTTGTGAATTATACTCCTTGACTGATATGCAGATTATTGCATTGATATGATAATGATATGATTGAAATAATGAATTGTGAAATGAATTGATTAAGTATGGGTGCTTAAAATTAATTTATCTCAATGTTGCGAGATATTTGTTATGATGTGAACATAATGAATTTATGATGATTATGATGGATTATGATATGTTGGGTTCATATGAGAAGAGTTTAGTGGATCAATAACTCAGGCAGGAGAATGAGATTCTCCAGGTGATATCAACTCTGATTATGTAGTTGTATCATTCTTGTGATATATACTCACCCTTATTTTATGTTCACAGTGAATAAACCCAAGGATGTTGCGGATGCTGCGGAAACCAGTACAAAAATGAGCAAGGAGTAATGCCAGAGGAGTTTAGAATGTATATCTTGTATATATTTATATGTGAATATATTATCTCGTAGATTTGTAGAAGTATGTGTTGTTGTTGCTTGTTCGTGATGCCTAATGGCACTGAGCCGTCAGTAGATATATGTAGATATGTGTGTAAATCTGTGGGAGTGTGAACTTATGCATAGTATAATATGTGTGTGGTTTGGGTGATGTGATTATGTGATGGCATTGAGCCATTAGATATTATGCATCTGTGATGACCAGGTACTGTTGGATGACTATGGTTATGGCATAGAGCTATACTGTAGTAAATCATGCATTATAGGCAGGTTCTGTGGATGTCTTTGTGCTGTAATAGTTATTTGAAATGATTGAATGTTGTATCGATGAATTGAACAGATTTAGAGATTTGAATTAGTAGTCATCCCTATGACTTTAAGAAACAGAATAGGTGAATTTGAGTTTCAGTGAGTTTCAATACCTTTGCTAAGTATCAATAAGTCCATAAGAATATTTAAAAGTGGTATGCATTGGATTTGGATCATTTAAGAGTCATTTAGGGTGTTTGGTGTAAGAGTGTTGCACATAAAGTGGTTAAGTTGTATTTCGTGCATAACTTGAGAATATGTTGGAATTTTGGCGAACGAACATCGCCAATAGTTTCAGAATGGGGAAAACATATGGGCCATTAAGTTTTGTGGCAATTAGACCTGAATGAACTAATTGGATAAGTTAGTAATTGATCAAAAGGTCTAAAATGTGTGACAGCATCAGATGCTGTCACTGATAAGCCCACGCGTAGCGTCATCCTGGCGCTCAGCGTCAGGGCTACGAATGCACTCTCACGCCTAGCGTGGGACTGGCGCGTAGCGTCAGACCCCTGTTTCAGGTTTTGAGAGTATTTCAACTTAAAAGATTTTGAGGACTATAAATTATTTATTTTAAATTATAATTTGGGTAATTTTTATAAGATGCATTTTTTTTTTTTTGTGATGTAATTTAATTTTAGAAACGTGAAAAATTTATTATGAAAATCAATAAATTGAATAAAATAAATATTATTTGAAGAGGGATGTCACACCAAGCATATGAAAATTCAAACATCAAAATGTGGTAGTACCCTAAATTTGATGTGATAAGTATATAAATATATCATGAATGTTAATTTATTTACATATATACAGGTAACACATCTCAAGAGAAAACAAAAGCAAGGAGACAGACAGTTATTATGGGGGAAAAAAGTAAGGAGAAAACTTTCTAGAAGTTATCGACAAAACGTTACCGTTGTGCATGATAGAACATTACACGCTGTATATTCACAATTTAATAATTTAAAAATTACGAAAAATATTTATTAGAGATGTGTTTTGTATTTTACTAAAAATATTTTAATATGAAATGGAGATTTTAATTACGAAAAATAGTATTTTTACTTTTATGGTGATTTTTTAATATGAAATGGAGATATTTATTAAGACAAGAATATACATACGCAGGCCCATTTTTGTTTTTCCCAATCCGTGAAGGCAGAAAGCCCACAATTTACAATCAGCCGAAAAAGACACAGAAGATAAGTACGCAAGAAAGGAGCATTTTAGGAAACATTTACTTGGCATATTTTGGGTTTGAGATTTGGGAATATAGAAATCAAAAAGGATCCTCCCATCCTTTTCATTCATAATATACTCTATTATAGTTCAACGGGATCCAATTACTATACATCATAAAGCTCTTTCTACTTTCCTTCCTCTTTATAGCACTTTTTAGAGTTAACTTTTTTTCTTTTTATAACATTTTTCAATTATTCTGTTGACACGTAATCTTGTAACAATGAAACATGAGAAATTTATGTTTCTATTTTAATTAATATTCAAGGTAATTTTAAAAGTATAATAAAAATGATTAAAAAATTAATGTATTTGACTATAGCATTTTTTTTAATGTGTGAAGTTGGCTAATCGAAGGTTATAAAAAAAACACCAGAATAAATGGGAGAAGAGATAAGTGATATAATAATAATGATGATGAAAAATGAGTATAAAATAGTTTCATAGGCAAAAGAAAATGGAGAAAATGCAGTAACCAACCACGCACCTTCATGAAGATTGCATCTCCTTGGGGAATATATTTGAACATGTCACCACCGACATGGGTCACACCTACAAGTCACGTCATATCTAATCATAATACCAAACTTTAAATTTTTATGGAGTAGATAAAACTGAAATGAAAACGAAACAAGGGGCTTACGTGGAATTTGCGGTGCTTTGGCCACAACTTCAGGGAGATCAAAGTTGATCCCTTCTTTGATGGAGGGGTGTTTTTGTAAGATCATATGGAGGCAATCACCGCCACTACCACCCACATCAACGAGCTTTTGCACACCTTGGAAACCATCATAGCCCTCCAACATGGCCCTTATGAAGGGCACTGAGACCCCAGACATGGCCTTAAGCATTAACTCGTTCATCTCTGGTTTCTTCAGGTAGTACGAATACGCTGCCTCTCCATTCGCCTTCTCGAAGGGCTCCTTCGTGGGGTCCACTACTGCCTCGTGTACCAATGGCCACGCTTTCACCAATGCTTCCTGCACCGCTTTTTTCCCATGTGAGATACTCCTATACGACACGACAATCCAAAAGACAGTTTTGCCCCTTAGGTCTGTGGATGTGCAAGGGGTGATGGTAGGCCCCCATTTTTTTTATACACAATTATTTGTTTGAATTAGAACTTAAATTTGATCAAAAATTACATAAAGAATATGATTAGAATATTGGATGGAATACATTTTATTAACAACATAATATACATATATCACAAAAATAAAATTAATTAAGGCGCAAAATACTATTACTACTTAAAAATTAATCATCAACATAAGATTAGAATTAAAAATTATTTGTTAATATTTATAAAAAAATTGTTAACACATTTACTATATATATATATACATATATATATATTTGTTTATTTTAAAAATAAAAGGTACTACCTCCATGGAATCACTCTAGTTTATTTAATATCATTGATTTTATTATAAAATTATAATGTTTTTATTTCATATTTATTTATTAAAACTTATTAATAAAATTTAGTCTCTCTAATGTGTAAATGGAGGTAATTCACGATTAGAATAATCGGAAATGTGTATTTAAATTTTAAAATCCAAATCTATCCCAATTAAATTTTTTTATGCATGGTATTAACTTTAAATTAAGTCAACGCCTTTGGTGAAATATATAAACCCCTACTAATATATGATGAGAATTAATGAAACAAGACTTGGATTATACAGACACTTACCCTATTTAGAAATAAACGTCGCTAAATCAGGATTATCTCCGTCAAATTATGGTGGAGCCAACGGGACATTTTATTTTAAAAATGGTTTGCGTAACATGTGCAATTAAATTACACAGAATAAAAAGTTAAAAATATATTTATTTTATTAAAATTTATATAAAAACTCTATAAAAATTTATATGAATAAATATTAATAATATTTTTAAATGATATTTTATTCTATACAACTTTTTATTTCTGATATCTACAAGGTGTAGCTTTTCAGAAGTCAGATAAACTCTTTAAAAATATTTTAAGAGACCTTACACTAGGAAGGAGAGTTAATAAACCCTCTTATATAAATTTATTGTAGCATCCAGAAAATGAGAGAAGATAAAAAACAATTAGAGATTAAAAACTGAGCTATAAGAAAATATAGGGGAAAATTAATATTAAAATATTAAGATATCACTGGCATTTTCCTTCATCAATTATACTAGAAGTCTTTAACCGCTGGTTCACCCTGTAGAATATTTGATAAATTTTATCAAATAAATGATATTTTTTATATTTAACTGCTCTGGGATAAATTTGTTCACACAGTAGTCAATAATAATAAATCATCTCACAATATTAATAATTGTTATCACTAAATTTAATAGAGCAATAAATAATTTGCTTAAATAATTCAAATATGGTCTTGTAATTTGTAAATTGAAAAAATTCCTACCTAGAAATAATTGCAATTAAACAAAAAAAATTACTAGTATTAAATTAATGGGCTGACCTGGTGGTGTTGGAGCACGTAGTGAGCAAAGGATAGGCCTTGGTCATCGGTGGTGAGAGTTTTGCCAACGTCGGTGAGAGAGTACTTCCTTTGGCCGCCGGTAATGTGTTCCTCGAAGACGCCGTAACTAGAGAGCATGCGGAGGAGGCGCTGGAGGTTCTCGGAGTCGCCACCGCCATCGGGGAGGACGCGGTGGAGAATCTCGGCGGCTGAGAGTGGGGAGTTGGAGCCGTCTTGCCAGATGGCGTCGGCGACGTTGAGGCGAACGACGGCGTTAAGCGACATAGGGACGCTTATCATGTTGGCGAGCTCCATAATGGCTAACCTTGCTTGCTTTCTCGACTCTGTTCCCTCTTTCTCCATCTTTCGCTCTTTGATGCGGTGGTTTTCCTAGTTTGAAGGTATAACAAATAAAATGTCCCAACTCCCAATGCGGTACAAATTTATAGGACCAGGTTAGCCCGGTCAGGCTATGGTTACCTTGCGATTGTCCAAGAGGTCAAAAGGTTAAATACTGAATTACAATTTACAACCCTTCTTTTTTTTTTCCTACAAACAAATATTCTTTTGAAAGTCTTGTACACAATTGAATAAAGAATAAAATAATACCTTCCGATCTAAATATAAAAATAATAATTACTATCCATATATTAAAATTAAAATTAATGATTGAAATTAATCATCGGGAATAGTTATTTATATTAATATTATAAAATATTCTTAATATTATTTAATACATTAAAAATATATATAAACAAGTATATTTGGTAAATGTTTACAATAAGTATGCGAGATGTAAAATTCTAGAGAATTACTCTATAAGAATTAGGAATAATACTCAAAAATATCACTTGAAAAATACAAATAGTTCTTTTCCTTTGCATTTATACACCAATAAAATAGAAAAGGAGGGGCTTTCGACCTGAGCCCAACTAGCTTGAATGTAACGGGTGTTACACACCTTATTCATCATGAATGTAACGGTATTCTCTATTATACTTACCAAGATAGAGGAATGAGAGTACTGTAGGCCCCCTCTTGATTCATTGGGAATAGGAGCCCCCAGTCACGAACTCTAGGCGTAAAGCCAAGCCGACTGACAAGGGGTTTAGACAAAGTGTTTCCTAAGATAATTGTAGTTGAATAATTTTTACGAACGAAGAGTTCCAAGTGATGAACATGAATAAGGTGTGTAACACCCTCAATTAGTATCAAATTAAAATCCTCAACAATGCGGGTGGTTCTCAAACTTACAGGTGTTGTTAAGCAACCAATAGGTTTTTATTTCTACGAGTGTAGGTGATGAAGCGAGGGTCGGAAGCTCGGTCGACGAAGCAAAACTTGAAAACAGCGGGTTGATGTGGCAACGGTGAGTTTCAGAACCTTCAAATGTATGTTTAAATATAATGGACTAGAGTTTCGAAGGTCGATATGTGAAATGGTTCATAATGTATTAATTTTAGATATTTGATGAAATCAGGGAAGCCGACGAGTGATTCAAAGCTTGAGAAATACGGAATCGAGGTAAGGGGTGTGTTGGGTTAAGGTTAATGTAGAAATTGCTTGCGTCGTTAGCGTATAGGAAAAAGGTATATCATAGCCGCTACAAGTTGCTTTAAATTAGTTGTGATAATCTATGGTGATTAATTAAAAAGTGATGATTAACTAACGAGAGCTTCTTTTCCACCAGGAATCCTGCCAGTCTTTGTGGGATGCCCACTTTCCAATCCCCCAATTTATCGATCAGGCCTTAATGTTTGAAAAGATAAGGGGTGTTACATGGATCCTAACCCATGGTTGTCTGTCAAGCCATGGAAATGTTCAGTCTCCAGGAAGCCTTCATGAGTTGCTATTTGGATGATTATGTGGTTGGGCGGGAGAAAGCCTTGGTCACTTTGACCAGAAAGAATGAGGCTTCCTCTGCCCGACTTCAAGAGGCTGAAGAAGCCATAAAGAAATTAGTCGACTTGATGGAGCAACTAAAGGCTCGTGAGGCGACACCGGAGAAAGTTGAGGCATCATTAAATGATGCTGAGGTTAAGTTAGCAAGCTCTGAAGATGCCCGTCGAGAACTACTTGTGAAGAACATGGAGACAAATGTATCTCTAAGAGGTGCAACTGGCTCTAGATTTTGCGCAGTAAAACTTTTAGGAGGCCGAGTCGAGGCATCACCAAAAGTGCTCGGAGTTTGGAAAACAAATTGGAGTACCGAGGGGGGAAGTTGCGGAGAAGTTCGTTTTTGGGTTTGAAGTTTGTCAGGCGTAGGTGTCGGTCCTGAATCCTTCTCTAATTATCTCTTGGGAGGGATTTGATCCTTTCAAGGTGGTGGTGGATGGAAAGGTTGTGGACCCGGGCCTCGTCGTTGACCCCCTAACTCCCCCTTCCAACAACGAAACTATAGCTGCTCCAACTGACTCTACCACTACTCGTGCCAGCTAGTCTCTTATATTTTTGCCTTGTATTTTTCTTTTTCTTGTAACTTTTATTTTGTAATGAAAACTTCTACCCTTTTGCTTTCTCTAGTTGTCTATCTTCTTTATTCAATAATAATTCCTTGTTAAGACTTTAATGTGAGACACAAAACCTAGGAGAATTACTTTAGGAGAGTTAAGATTAATACTAAAAAACATCCCTTGAATATTATGTTTGACTATTTATTTAAATTCTTTTCAAAGTATCCACTAAAGATGTTATGCAAGGCAATTAGCCTAGTTTGTTAGTTTGGTGAACAGTGTAAGAATTGTTATGAGATTTTGATCCATTTTTTTATTTATGGTGAAACTAACATCTAAAAAACATTCATTTTGGAATTACAAAGAATAGGTATATTCAATTTTTAAATATCGTTTTGTTTGAGAAAATTAAAAAGGGTAACTTTTAAGTAAATTAACTTGTTTATCTTAAACATAATATCCCCTCAAATTTTTTTTAAGTTTTTAAATATTTATTATTTTAAATTTTTAAGATAAAATTTTTAACATAATTTTTAATAAAAAATTTATTTTAAATTTCTTAAATAAAAATATGATTTGGGCACTAGTTAATTATTAGAAAATAATATATTTATCGTACTTGTATTTCTACAACTCAACTGTAACATTCATTTTAAAGAAAAATTATTATTTTTAATGGTTTAAATTCAGTTTTTTAGGTTAAGATTAATAAAATTCTAAGAAATTATATTGATTTGAAATAGATACTGGTCCTCACTCAACATAGTGAGGAGGTTCCTGTCGGTGTAGGCTTTGAAAGAGCTACCATATTAACCATTAAAAATATTAATTAAGAAGAATGAGAATGAGCCAAATAAATATAATTTATAGATATATTAAATAATTTTAACTTTATTTAACCAAATTTTCTTAAAAATTAATTAGTTGAGAGAATTTTATATTAGACAACATAGATAACACTATAAAGTTACGATGTTATCAGATGTACGTTTATACATATATTTAATATGTCTTTTAAATAGATTTTTCGATTAAACTTTCTAAAAGATAGTAGAGATCATAATCTTATATCAATAATAGGAGGATCGAAATAAATAAATAAATAAAGTCCAAAAAAGTCACCTTTTCCCGGTAACCAGTTCCCTCAAAACTGTTAGGCGGAACTTGAGAAGCACAGCACAGAGATCGATCGAAGCGAAAAGAAAAGAAGAATGAACGGAACAACACTTTACCCAGCAAAGCACTCTTTGAACACCACAACACGCTCATACCCAACCAGATTCCTCACACTTGCCCCAATCCAATTCCTATCATTCCGCCACCACACTCGCAATCACAACCTCCCACTCCTCTGTTTCTCCTCCAACCCATCATCCTCCCAGCCGCCCGTGGTGGTCGTGGGCTCCGCCAACGCCGACATCTACGTCGAGATCGACCGTCTCCCCCGCGAGGGTGAGACTCTCTCGGCGCGCTCCGGCCAGACCCTCGCCGGCGGCAAGGGCGCCAACCAGGCCACGTGTTCCGCGAAGCTTTCGTACCCAACTCACTTCGTGGGACAGGTCGGGGACGACGCATATGGCAACCTTGTAACTCACGCTCTGCGTGATGGTGGCGTTTGCATTGATAATCTCACCGTGGTTTCGACTTCCCCCACGGGTCACGCCGTTGTCATGCTCCAATCCAATGGCCAGAACTCCATCATCTTAATTGGCGGCGCCAACTTTAGTTGCTGGCCCCTTACCCTACCACGTCACCATTTGGACCTCGTTGCCCACGCTGGCATCGTTTTGTTGCAGAGGGAGATCCCCGATCACGTCAACCTTCAAGTTGCCAAGGTTTGGCCTGGGCTTGGGCCCTTACATTCTCTCGTTGCTTTTGCTCTTTTCTTCTAGAGTTTGGTAGAATTGAAGTGTGCTTTACTTAATTTGAACAACCAAACACTAGCAGATTGAATGAATTTGACATTTCAAGACTTTATGAAATGATGTTAAGAACTAAAATGAATGACATTTTGTAGGACAGAAACTGAATTGAAGTTTTTAAAATCTCAGGATTAAAATGTATGAGTTGTAGAATTTTGATGACCAAGTTAAAGGTTTGTTTTAATTTGAACCATGTATTTGTGTTAGAATGTGTGTGTGTGTGTTTTTCTGTGGTATTTTTTGGTTGAACATGGCTTTGCTTGGTTATTGGATGTTGTATTATGTATTATGCTGTTTATTCATACAGGCTGCAAGGAATGCTGGTGTCCCAGTGATATTGGATGCTGGGGGCGTGGATGCGCCATTTCCACCAGAATTACTGAGTTTTGTTGATATTCTGAGTCCTAATGAAAGTGAACTTGGTCGCATTACAGGAATGTTAACTGAAAGCTTTGAGGAGATTGCTCAGGCTGCTGTGAAATGCCATAAATTGGTGAGTTCAAGCAGTGCCTTGTTCGTAAACTTAGGGATCATGATGAAATGCTTTGAACATTTTGCTAGTTGAATGTGGTACATTGCCTATGGATGTCCTAGAGTAATGCATCAAATTAGTTCTTGAAATTGCTAGTAGCAGTTAATTTAGTTTCTATAATTGCAAATATGTCGTTTTTTTTCGGTTGAAGGTACCAAATGTAGGTCATTTTAGTCCTTGGTGTTGTAATTTCATGTACTAAAATGGTTGTCATTTGGTAATTCCAGGGACTAAATTGATTGTAACTTCCAGGGATTAAATGCCATTATTTGTAATTTTTATCATTTGGAGCATTGTGAAGATAGATAGGGAAAGACCTAAAAGGACATTTAAAGAGGTAATTAATAGGAGCCTATTGATGAATGGAAGCCGATCTCACTTAGTGGGTTAAGACATTGTTGTTGTTTGTACTTTTAGATGCTAAATTGACGAGTATTTGTAATTTCAATGACTATTTTGACATATTACTTATGATATCTTACAAAGGTCATACAACTTTTCAAATATAACTTGTGAAAATCTCACATAAGTTTGAATTTTCTGTGACCCATAATCTTTCCCTTGTGTCGCATCTTGCATGTACATATACATGTCTGCATAGTTGACATCAATACTGTCACTGCCGAAATAATTTATTATCATGAAACTATTTATTAGATACCATTCTACAGAATTGTCATATATGCTCATCACACTGGTTATGTGATTCTTGCTGTCTTTGCTTTGCTGATATTTAAAGTTGTACCAGGATTATCATGAAATGTATTGGTTGATTCCTAAAGGGTGATAGAATGATAGATGAATGATGTTTTCTAATAGTGATTATTACAAGAGTCTCATTGGTTCTAGTTCTGGTGTTATTTATCCTCCTTTAATTTCTTAAATTTCAGGGAGTGAAGCAAGTTCTCGTGAAACTTGGGGAAAAAGGATCTGCTCTCTTTGTAGAAGGAGAGAATCCAATTCAGCAGCCTGCCATATTGGCTAAAACAGTTGTTGATACAACTGGAGCCGGTGATACTTTTACTGCTGCTTTTGCTGTGGCCTTAGTTGAGGGCAAGTCCAAAAAGGAATGCCTCAGATTTGCCGGTATGTATTATGTATGGCAGAATGCATTTCTTTTTTCTTTCTGAAATTTTCTCATTGGAAAATCTGTTTCTACAACAGCTGCTGCCGCTTGTCTTTGTGTTCAAATGAAGGGAGCCGGCCCTAGCATGCCTGATAGGAAATCTGTTCTGGATCTTCTTATTTGTCAATGAGAATATTTGCAAAAGGTCAGTTTTTTTATAAAAGACTTTTTTTTTGTTTCATGCTTTGCTTTTACTCTTAAGTTTTTGTTTTGTGAAGAAAAACCATAATCTAGACTTCCGGAGAAAGTTCCTGGTTGTTTTGTGAAGCAAAACCGTAATCTTCATATGCTCATAAAATCCTGTTTTCCTTGTCATTCAAATCAATCTTCTGTTGTTAGTTATCAAACCAATAAATAAATAAAATGACCTGTGTCATTCCATTTTTCTGTGTGATTCTCAATCACATGATTATTTGGTATAATTGTATTTTTAGTCCTCATATTTTATGTTTTTGGTTAACCATGCACATGCACCATCATGTGGGTGAGGGTGAGGCCTCTAGATGACCCCTAGCAGGGTTCAGAGGATGGGGAAGGGAGTATGGGAGAAGTGAGTTGGGGAGAATTGCCAGAACCGAACCCGACCACTCTCCCTAATTGTATCAAGCTCTCACCAAGTGTGCTGCCAACATGGACTAATCCACATAGTTTTTATTCAGGTTTCTATTTCCGTGGTTTCTTCACTGTTATAATTAAGTCCCTAACTCTAAAATTCTGTCCAATAATAAAAAAAATGAGCAGTTAATGCTTAAATAGGGGAATTTTGTTTGTTCACTTTTCTAACATAAATTAACTATTTTAAATAAGAGTTACAAATCAGTAAAGCACAGTTAATTTCAATGACTGATAATAATCCAAATTTTGGTCAAGAATGCAGTTGCTGACGTTCTTGCGCTTAAAGGAGCAAATAAATGTCTGATTTTTCACATTTGGAGGAGTCCATCAAATGATGTTTAAATGCTTTGGCTTTATGTATCTAGTTTTGTTTTTTGTTTCTTGTATTCCCTGTAACAAAAAACAATTCCTAATTTTGATTGTCATAGATTAGAAAGTGGTCTATGAGGAACATAATAATTGTGGATGGTTGAGTGAAAGACCCTCTAAAATGACAGTAAGTAAAGAACATTTCTATGGATAGAATCTTCAGCACAATAATTTGTTGTCATTTGTAACAAGATTAGGTTAGACACTTGCCTATTGTGTAGCAATGGAGAAAAGTTGAAAGGATATAAGCTAGTTGATAAATGTAGGCCATTAAATTAAGTTATATTTGGTAAGACAGGCTGTTAAATATAAAATGATATTAAAGATATATATTTTTAAAATAAATTTGAGTATTTTTTAAAAAAATATATAAATAGGCATAAAAGTGTAAAAAATAAAATAAATTTAAAGTTTATAAGCTCAAACGTTACAAGTAAGGTTATTTTTTCTAACAAATTTTAAACGATAGTGAAATAAACTACAAGCTAACTTAAGGGTTTATTTAGTAAAACTAGCAGAAAGTTGATAAGCTAGTTGAAATTTAAAAAGTTAACTTAAAAGCTGATAAGGCATCTAATAGGTTGAAGTTAAAAATTGATAAGTTAGTTGATTAAATTAAAAACTAGTAGTTAAGTATATAGAATGACAAAAGATATATATTTTTTAAATATAAATATTAGTGATTTAAAAAATATTATATAAATGAAGATAAAAGTGTAAAAAATAAAGTAAGCTTAAAACTTATAAACTTTTTAAAAAAGATACTTCAAATAGATTTTCAAAAAAAAAACTACAAACTACTAAAATAAGTTCTTTTGTCAAACAAGATTATTTTTTCTAACAAACTCTTAAGTTAATAAAATAAGTTATAAGTTATAAGTTAGCTTAAATCGTTATTCTTAAATATAGCCTTGTTTTTACAATTGAAATTATACTATATTTTTTTTAGTTGAGAGTTAGTATAAATAGATTAAACCTAAAGGAGATCTTCCTAATTTTCATAAAAATTATTTACCATTAAAATATTTTTTTTAATTTTTAGTTATAAAATAATTGAATCATAGTTTATTTTTTTAGTCTTTCTATGATTTCGGAAGATAATATGTGAAGAGAAAATTATGTTCATAACACTCACGAATAATATCTATTTGTGTTTAAATTATCCATATTAAATAATAAAAATATGTGAAATAGAATAAGAAATTGATCCGGTAATACTTTCTTGAACAATAAAATTTTATTCTTTAAATATATGAAACTTCTACGTGATCCAAGACCAATCTTTGTATTTAATTTTTTTTTGACAATGAAACTCTTACCAATAAAATATAAATGTATAGAGAGAAAAAAAAAATTTCCTTATATTTTTATTCCATCTTACTTCTGCTAATCTGGTGCAACATCTTACCTTTTGTCACTCTTTACAACAAAAATATTGTGACTACTCACTCTAAAAGAACATGTACTTTTAAGAGAAGAATCCTTGTCCTTACATTTGTGTCTATTCAATTAAAAGAATGCAATAAAAAGACATGTACATGTCTATCCAAAAAGCATGCCCTCTTTAATAAATTTCTATCTAATAAATCATATTATTTACACTCTTTATTATAGCAAATAATATAATAATATTTTACTTAAAGCAAAATAATTTTATTTGACAAAATTAAATTGTTTAATTTAATTATCAAACAAAAAATATTTCTATAACAAAGACTAAAATACTCATTTGTGTGTGACCCTATATGTTTAATATTAAATTTGTAGCAAATTAATCAAGTTAATTTACCAATTAAGATTGATGTTTAACAACACTCCTTAATAGTCAGGTAGCCTAAAGTAATATCTTTTACATCTAAGAATTACTAGAATCTTTATATAATATTTCTCTCTATCTTTATAGCTCTAAATTAACTTTAGAGTATGGTATTATTATCAAACTCTAATAAGTTGCTTTTACGAGAAATGACTTAAGAAACTTTTTTGTTCACTTATTCAATTGCTTTGACTAAGGTCCTTATTCTATAATAGAGTTTAAACTTCTTACAAAGAGTTGACAGATTCTATCTTGATTTATCATTAATTCTATAAGAATTGAATTATGCACAATAACCATTTAACTAGCAATTCAAAATACTAGATGTCTAGAATCAAAATATAATAAATAACTTAATTACCATGATAATGTTATATAAAAAGAAATTATTATATTTGTTCATAAGAATTTCCTATTGACAATTCAAAAGTAATATTAACCATAAGGAATTCTCTTGGTGAGTATCTCTATATGTATCATTTATGTATGTAATTTAATAAATAAGATGCATTAGTCTTTATCCAATAAAGACTATTACACATATGTTGATTTTTTACAGATTAATGACATCCTATTTTTAATAATCTCACGATGAAGAACATTTAAATTAAAATTATAAAAGACTTATTTTCATTTTTATAATTTCTATTATAGTAATAAGTCTTTAATTTTAATTTTAATATGAACTTTACGTATTTTAAATAATATATATGATAATAAAATTATAAATAACATTTCTTTTAATACAAACTTGATAGATTGGGTCTTGGATATATTTTATTTCCAACCATATCTATTTTTTCTTATTTTTAATGCTCATACTGAACTTTTGAAAAAACTTAACTAACAAATGTATGCCATATATAAATATAATATAATCGAATTAAGGGAAGATTGAAAAAACTTATTTGTCGCTTAAATGTTGCATATGTTGTGTTCATATTTCTTTCCAAATGTTTCACATGGCTCAACAAGGGTTTCCCTTGAAGAGTATTAGAGAAATCTATTGAATTTCTCAGTACATTGCTTTTCTCTTCTCCTTTACACCTCTTTTATAAGTTTTTAGAGATAGAAAAAAGTTTTAATTTCTCTTGTCTATATATAACTAATTTCCAGATTTCTAGATAACAGAGTTAACCAGGTAACTAGTTACAAGAGAAGTGATTGTGCCCCGTTTCAGTTTTCATTATCTATTTAAATGCAAGGGCTCTGTGGTAGGTTGGCTAATGGGCCTCTTCTGAAGGTGCTGATACCCTTTTTTATGGGCCGATCCTTAAACTGGATGGATATGTTGTCCTTAAACTGAAGAGAGTGTGGCACCAGGTCCGTGATTGAGGGTCTTTTCTTTCGGCTATTGCTCCTTTTATTCATTAAAAAGAAAAAGCACCCACCCCGTCTCAATCTCATCTGGGTTGGATCCAACCTTTTTGGATGAATTGCAGCATTCGGGTTGTAATCTCTACAATACGTATATTCTTCATTAAGTTAGTGTTTATCATAAGAGTTGTTAGTGTTATGTAATACATTAAATACTATGTAAATTGTCATATGGCCTTGTTTTAGGTTAATGTAGACATTTTAAATTTTGAATGATGAAACATATCAATTTGATCCTTTACGTATAATATTTTATTAATTTGATCTCTAACATTTATATTATTACATCAAATTGGTCCTTGTCCCATATTTCATAAAATTCATCATCATATTGGTTCTTAATTGATTTTCATTTATATTAAAGAAGTCTTTAATATATTAATAATCCCTAATATTAATTAAATACTTGAACTAAACGTTAGTGTATATGTGGTTTAGTGATGTACTTTATGTTGATGTAATGATGTTATTTGTAAAGTAAAGTGATACAACATGATCATATAAAAATATATATTAAGGACACAAAGTCTCCATCCACCCTTAATAAAGTAAATCAATATAAATGTCACAATAAACATCCTAAGAAAGTAAAAGCTTACAAATGTCAAACAAGGAATTGGAAGATATCTTGTACTCATAAGTAATATATCATAAGTAATATATCTTGCAGGTATAATATAAAAGCAAAAAAAAAAAAGAAATAATAATATTATTGTACTCTACTGTTTATGAGTAGTAGTAAGATTGTAGATGTTACCACAATAACACTAGTAGGCCGATGTGATTTATTTATGTAGGTTAATAAGAGTTGATTTACAATCTAAACCAATATAATTTAATGCTTATAATAGTGAGTTTTGTCTATATTTAGTTTTTTTTTTCGGATTAGGTTTTAGATTGTGTATAACAATATCTTGTATTTTGTGAGATAAATGTATGCTCATATTCTTCTTTGTTTGACAGATTTGTAATTTAACTTTTATTTTGTTAAGGATGAATGAAGACTTTATATCCTTAATACACTTTTTGTATCACTATGATGTATCATTTTAATGTCAACCCATTATATTAATAATGTTTAAAATTGTTATACACCAATTTTATTAATAGCATTTTCTTTGCATTAAAATAATCCATGGGTAACATCATTACATTAACATAAAGTAACAAATTTATATATATATATATATATATATATATATATATATATATATATATATATATATATTGGAGTTTAGTTTGAAGTATTCAACATTAGGGATTTATATGATATGATTATCCATACATTAAAGATTTCTTTGATACAAATTATAGTCGATTAAGGCCTAATATAATAATTTTTTAATATAAGACAAATTACAAGTTGATGTATTTCATCATTAAAGTTTGAAGTATCTACATTAGTATAAAATATAGTCAAGTGACAACTTTCATAACACTTAACATATCACATGCCACTTTGACTAGCGTTATTGACAATGACTTTAAAGGCTGTTTCGTTATTTCAATAGATTATAAACTAACTTAAGGTTTTGCTCATATTATATTTTAATTCTTGAGAAGAAAAGGGTCTGTGGTATTGGTGTGGAATGGGAAAAGATCCGTTGTATGTGAACAGCTAGCATATAATAATAGAACAAAATTAAAGTGGTGATCACTCCTTTGAATCATCATAGTCCATGTCAGTAGAAAATAAAGACGAATGGGTGGTGGTTGCCGTTATTTTTAGATTGGGATCACAAGCAGAAGGAGAGAAGACATAATTAATTCTTCATCATTTTCTTATTAGAAACTTGGAAGGTTAATGAAAGGGACACTCATTTCCAACCACACCTTACTATTGAGAATGTGTCAGCATTGGCAAATTTGAAATTATCCCTAAACATAGTTTCACACATATAATATGGCCAAATCCCAACCTTAGTTTTCTAATCCAGAAATTTATCTTTAATTCCTCCGTTTGTAATATATGTGGATCAAATTTTGTGAACTTAAAATGTTTGACACTATTATCAAAAATTAAATTCTTTAAATATGCAAAATTCGATTGTTAATTATGTGATAGAAAAAAATAAAAATAACAAAGTATACTTTGTGAGTAATTCTTATGCCTCTATGAGATCAAACTAGCTATCCGCCGGAGTCTTAAAACCAAAAAAATATGCAATTGAGATGTGATATATAAAGTTTGTTTCTAACACACTGCTAGTGTAAAGATATTTAACTATCAAAAATTATAAATCATTTGACTTTTAGAATATTCAACCAATTATTCTATATTTATTGTATGAAATTAGAATTTTAGTTTAGAAAGAAATGGAGTTGATTTGGAATAATGATTTCTATGTTTAGATATTCAGAATTAAAATGTGAAATTATAATTTTAAGTTGAATTTTAATTTCTTATTGGAAACTTTAACTATATAACTAAGGATAATTGTAGGTAACATTATGAGTTAAAAAATATATATAGCCCATGTGTGACAATAACAAGAAGAATGATGTAGGGGACATAGCTAGATAAAGATAGTATGACAAACAATGAAGGTTGTAATAACCATGGTAATGAAAGATACAATAATCACAGATGAGCAATTAAGTGGTGGTATGCACAGAAATGTTTGGTAGTTGTATCCTGCATACCTAAAACGTTTCCAAAAACATCTAAGAAACTTACCTATCTAGGGGGATAGCATGACCCATTTTTAAAAACGACCCAAAAGAAAAGACTTGTGTTTCTGGTTCACCCATTTCTTTCAAATCCTTCTCTCTTTTTTCTCATCAAGAAAAGGCCCCATTTTCTTGTCACTCCCCCTCATCCCCATAACCCTTCATAGCATAGCAAAGACAACCATTTTCACTCTCTTTGCTAGTCTCCCTTCACAATGGCTCTCTCCGTCACTCTCATTTCTTCACACGATAGATTGTGCATTCTATACACTCATCAATGATGTCACTCTCCCTCAAACCTTCGTCCATCTCTACACGAATATCGGCAGTGTAAGACTATTGTAGTGTTAATGACTTAATGTTGTTCAGAATTACATTGTGTAGTGTTGCAATTCATATTGTGCATTTTTTAGTTAATTCAACCATGTTGCACATTCTTTAATTGCTTTGTGTATTATACTTGGGTCCAATAAGCTCATCTATCATTATTATTTTATTTTTGTACTTGAAAGTTCTATCAACTTTGGTTGTTTTTAATATTATATTATATGAATTCAATTTTTCATTATTTGAATACCCGTCTTTGCTTATCTTTGTATCATTACTATGTTAGGAATTTTAAGAGCATACATATAATTAATGTGAACTAGTTTTGTAAATTATGGTTGTTAATTTTACTCTTATGGATAAGGAGGTCAAAAATATTTGGGCCCGTGAATATCTGCAGATAAAAACCCGTTACGGGTAAAAAAATCCGCGGGTATGCTACCTGTGAAAGAAGGGGGACAAGTTTTATACTACCCGCTAAAGAATAGGCACTAGTACGAATATAATGGTATTTGTGCCGGCAGGTACCCGCATATATGAAATTACATTGGTATCCTTACCTATTATTAATATATAATTATATTTAAATTAACATGTTATATATTCATGAGAGATAAAGAAACTGGCGATTAACCCGTTAAGAATACTTGGTAATTTAGTTTAATGTTTTTTATATTTTCATTTTCTGTTTCAACTAAGTGCCCGTGGATATATGTGGATACCTGCAGATAGTGGTTACCTAAAAAAATCCGTTTTAATCGGGTGCCCTTACAGGTAACGGGTGAGCATAGGTTTTATTTTTGTCTCTGGGCACTCGTAGTGTAATATCTCATTTTCAACACAAATAGAAAATAGATATTAATATATCTTTAATGAGAATTACTTACTATTAGTTAGTTTATTATTATCATTTTTTATGAAATTTTAGTATTTATATTTAATTATTTGTTTTTTAAAATAAAATTATAATAATAATAAAATGGAAATATATATGAATAAGAATTTTAAAATGACTTAATTAGTATTCATTGATTAATGAAATTATATTAAGAATTTTGAATATGTTTATTATTCACAACTTTTATTTTATGTTTATGTTTTTACATATTAATTTATGATTTAACTCTTATTAGAATTTTAAAATAAAATTTTGAAGGAACTAGACTATGGTTCTTTAGAACTTTTTGATCTACATAATATTTCTGATTTTATGGAATTTTTTAAAAATTTTGAAATATTTTAATAAAATAATATATTTTAAATAATTTTAAACTCATATAAAGTTACTTAAAATTAAAAATATTTACAAGAAAGTGAAGTTAAATTATAAGAAAATTTTCTAAAATCCATTTCAAGTAGAATTATCTAAAAATTATCGGTTTGAGTAAAAACTTAATTTTTACCAATCGTAAAAAAATAGAAAACATACCAATAAATTTTTATTAACAGAAAATTTTAGATTTTTAAAATTTAAACTTTATATTACTTATTATAAAATTAGTGAGAACCGATATAATATCGCTAAATTTTGAAAAGGGTCGATTTTGAATATTTAAAATATACCGAGTGAATGATTACTATTTGGCTTAATAATTCAGTCGACATTTACTATACAAAACACTGTGCATGAACAAAAATTTCAAACTTGCATAGTAACCAGAAACGAAAATTTCAAAAATTGTACAGTACTTTTATAATAAAATATTCAAATACATAGTGAATTTTTATGCTATAAATACCGAAAGATTTCTGAAGGAAAAATCACAGTTTCAGATTAAATTTTCTTAATATAGTAGTGCTAGAAAGATAGTGGTGGGAGTAAGAGAGAGAAATAAAATTTTTAGAAGGAGGTTCTGCCAAAATCATAAGGTAAGAATAACTCTCTTTTATACTTTTTTAGTTTATTTTTATATCATTTTAGAATCTATTATTATACTGAATATAATATTATTTTAAGTTACTATTCTGCATAGTAAATTACTATGTCAATAGTAAATCACTATTACGAATAGTAAATCACTATTCAAATAGTAAATTACTATTTACTATTACTATTTACCTTTACTATTCATGTTTTACTATTCATGTTACTATTTACGTTTTACTATTTACCATTACTATTTATGTTTTACTATTTACTATTACTATTCATGATTTACTATTTATTATTCACTATTCACTATTTACTATTTATTATTCCCTATTCACGATTTAGTATTCACTATTCAAAATTTACTATTTTTGTTTTAAGTAGACATCTTAATTTTCATCTTATAACTATATTAAAGTGAAATTGGTATATTTTAGAACTCGGAGACGAGGCACGCACGAACTTTCCATAACGAACTAAGATACAAGAGGTAAGGGGGAGTGAAATAAGAATATAATATGAAAAGACATAAGAATAATGGGAGGAGTCCCTTACTCCTTTTAAATTTAATAATATTATTATTTTAAAATATTAACTTTTCAACTTAAAATTTATGATAAATTAAATATCTGGTGTAACTAATTCTGACATACCTATGCAAGGACCCAGACTTTCATAACCTATACGAACTGGACTGAACCTATGCAAGGACTTAGACTATTATGACCTGTATAGACTGAACTATACCTATGCAAGGATTAGACTATATGGACCTACATAGACCTATGCGAGGAATGGACTATAAAGACTTAAATTAATCTTATTAATCTAAATAACTATTAAAATTTGAATTATATTTATGACTAATATTTAGTTGATTTGATTTTATTATAATTAATAATATTTGATTTTAATTAATGATATTGTGATTTATAATACTAGACTGTGATTAATAATAATTATGATTGGATGATATTTGATTGTGATTGATGATATTACAATACTTGATTATGATTGATGAATGATTGATAACCTTATGATATGAAGTTTGAGCATATAGCAAGCATGACAGAAAGTTAAAACTCAGTAAGAATTTTCTTACCTTACTCTTTAAATTTTTATTCTAAGAGAAAGTATTTTATCATTATTTTAGTCTTTTATTTCTTCTTAGAAATAATTTTCATTAACTTTATTTTTAATCTATAGAATAAAATCTAGTATTAGAAAGAAGCTATTTTATGAAAATTAGAGATTGAGATAATTAATTCTTGAATTAAAGAAAATTTTTATAGTTTTAAGTATCCTTAGTTAATGATTTAAAAAAAATATTTTCTTTTAGAAATCAGAAATTTAAATTGGTTTTCCCTAATGAAATAACTAAAGGATATTTTGTTATAGTCGAGATTTCTAAACTCAATCTAGTTAAGATTTAAATTTGGAAAGATTATGTAAATATGTGAAGTTTTTTTAAGAGAAAGTTTTGAGATATTTAAGGCTTCGAAACTCAATTTTGGTGAGATTTGAATTTGAAGACTGTACTAAATTTGTTTATGTATAACAGGAGTTCAAAGAAGAATTTATGAGAATGTACAGTTTATTGAGATGATTTTGTGAACCTTTATGGTATTTAATAATTGAGTTTCTAAAAGTCTTAACCAATTAAATATGCGAGTAGTTCATGCATCATGAATCATTAAAGAGAAATGAGATGTGATATTGACTGAGGACAGATTATAGAAATCGAGGATACATTAGATGAGGCTTAATTGCGAACCTTGGGATGAGAGGGTGTGAAGAGGTGCTTTAGGTGACCTGGGTCGCTCCCTAGTGTCGGGTACTTTCACAATAAAAACTTTCTCAGTCTGACTAGTCTCTAAGTGTTTCCATGCCAGTTGAGTTGTTCATATGCCATGAAGGCATTTATGTTATTATTATCCAGAATTATGGAACAGTGTAAACTCTTGGTTGGCCTAGTGCAAACTAAAACTTTAAGGGCCCACATGCATAGAATGAATGAGATATTAGTATTAAAAATATTGCATGACATTTATGTGATTGTGACATTCTATGTGGATGGTTATGAATAAAAGTATAATTGTTATGTTATGAAAACTCTACATTCATAATTGATTATGTATAAGTTTGTTCACTTTTCTAATATAAATTAACTATTTTAAATAAGAGTTACAAATCAGTAAAGCACAATTAATTTCAATGACTGATAATAATCCAAATTTTGGTCAAGAATGCAATTGCTGACGTTCCTGCGCGTAAAGGAGCAAATAAATGTCTGATTTTTCACATTTGGAGGAGTCCATCACATGATGTTTAAATGCTTTGGCTTTATGTATCTAGTTTTGTTTTTGTTTCTTGTATTCCCTGTAACAAAAAACAATTCCTAATTTTGATTGTCATAGATTAGAAAGTGGTCTATGAGGAACATAATAATCGTGGATGGTTGAGTGAAAGACCCTCTAAAATGACAGTAAGTAAAGAACATTTCTATGGATAGAATCTTCAGCACAATAATTTGTTGTCATTGTAACAAGATTAGGCTAGACACTTGCCTATTGTGTAGCAATGGAGAAAAGTTAAAAGGTTATAAACTAATTGCTAAATGTAGGTCATTAAATTAAATTATATTTGGTAAGACAGGCTGTTAAATATAAAATGATATTAAATATATATATTTTTAAAATAAATTTGAGTATTTTCTTAAAAAATATATAAATAGGCATAAAAGTGTAAAAAATAAAATAAATTTAAAGTTTATAAGCTCAAACGTTACAAGCTACTAAGTTAAGTTCCTTTACCAAGTAAGGTTATTTTTTCTAACAAATTTTAAACGATAGTGAAATAAACTACAAGCTAACTTAGGGTCTATTTAGTAAAACTAGTAGAAAGTTGATAAGCTAGTTGAAAGTTAAAAAGTTAACTTAAAAGTTGATAAGACATCTAAGAGCTTGAAGTTGAAAACTGATAAGTTAATTGATTAAATTAAAAACTAGTAGTTAAGTATATAGAATGATAAAAGATATATATATATATATATTAGTGATTTAAAAAATATTATATAAATGAAGATAAAAGTGTAAAAAATAAAGTAAGCTTAAAACTTATAAACTTTTTTAAAAAAGATACTTCAAATAGCTTTTCAAAAAAAAAACTACAAACTACTAACATAAGTTCTTTTGTCAAACAAGATTATTTTTTATAACAAACTCTTAAGTTAATAAAATAAGTTATAAGTTAGCTTAAATCGTTATTCTTAAATATAGCCTTGTTTTTACAATTGAAATTAAACTATATTTTTTTTAGTTGAGAGTTAGTATAAATAGATTAAACCTAAAGGAAATCTTTCTAATTTTCATAAAAATTATTTACCACTAAAATATTTTTTTTATTTTTTAGTTATAAAATAATTGAATCATAGTTTATCTTTTTAATCTTTCTATGATTTCAGAAGATAATATGTGAAGAGAAAATTGTGTTCATAACACTCACAAATAATATCTATTTGTGTTTAAATTATCTATATTAAATAATAAAAATATGTGAAATAGAATAAGAAATTGATCCGGTAATAGTTTCTTGAACAATAAAATTTTATTCTTTAAATATATGACACTTCTACGTGATCCAAGACCAATCTTTGTATTTAATTTTTTAATTTATGTTTGATGGATATTGAGAATAATTAAATTAACCCTCCAAAGATACCATGATCCTTTGCTAGATTTCTCATAGATGATAAATTATAAATAAGTCCTTCAATAAATAATTGATTTGATGACCATATTTTTTTTAAAACCCTTTTATACGACTTGGAATTGGTATGTGATAATCGTTTTAATTAGTGTAAAAAAGTTTAATGATCAATTAATCTTTTAATTGGTATAAAAAGGTTTAACTAAAGTAAAATATTTGACTTGGAGGTTTTATTTAAAGTTTATTGTTTTTGAAGGATCTAATTAGAGACCACTTTATCTTTAGAGTACCAATATGTGTTTTAATTGATGTAAAATAATTTAATGATCCATCAATCTTTTGACCTTATGAAAAGTTTTAACCAAGCTAAAATGATTGATTTGGAGGTCTTATATAAAGTTTATCATATTTGAGAAACCTATCTTTAGAGTACCTTGATGGGTGGAGTAGGTGTTAAGGACTCCCATGAACATGTAAATTTATTGAAATCATATGGAGAAATTTTATTTCAAAGTAATTTATATCTGTGTGATGAAAATCATGGTTGTGAAAATTGAACAGAAGTGGCCAGTTTAACTAATTGGACCATAAATCATTAAGGACAAAGGGAAAATCAGTCAATTTCAGAACCGATCAATACCGGTCACAAGCGATTAAAAATCAATGCACAAAACTGGAGTTAAATTAGTTTGTGTTAAAAATTTAATTCTTTCTACTCTGATATATTTTAAAAATTATTACTTATTAAATGTTTAAATAAATAAAAGGCCCATATAAAAATATTTACATTCAATTTTTACTATTTTATACTTATTAGAAATGTTTCATCTTAAAAAACATATAATATGATCTTTTATACAACTTTTAATTTTCACTTAAATTTTATAATTTATTATTAATATATCATAAAATATACTATGTTATATTAAAAACATATATTTTATTATCACTCATTCGACCGCGGTTTAACTACAGTTAAACCAATGAACTGTGAACTAGTATTTACACCGTTTTAATCATTGGTCTGGTTTTCAAAACATTGAAGAAAAATGTTAAGTAATACTTAGAGATGTAAAGATATATACAACATGATTCAAATCCTTTAATTTATGCTTAAAAGACTGAACTTTCTACCAATTGATTAACATATAAAATAAGAATACTTAATTATAGTAAGAAATGAGTACAATGGTATAAATAATAGTAGTATTTTATTATTTAAATAGTTAAGATTAAAAAATAAATGAGCATGCTACAAAGCTAGGTTGCACGGAAACGTCTGGGAGGCCCCGTTTCACGTACTGAAAACGTTTCAGAAACGGAAACGCGGCGAAAACGCGGGAAACGACTCAGAAACGCGGTGGAAACGTTTCCCTTAAATTCTGTGTTTTGGGCCGAAAAGGAAATGGCCCGGAAACGCCTGGCCTGCGTTTCCCACGCGTTTCTGGCCCAATAACCCCTTGATTTTAGTTTTTGTTTTGCCCCTGTTTTCATTCTTCAAACCCTCTCCCTCTCGCGTCACACCCACCGCACAAAACCTCCGTTGTCGCGCCCCTCACCGCACTGCACGCCACTGTCGCGCTCGGTCCCCTCGTCGCCGGCCATCTTCATCTCCTCCGGCGTCTTTAGTCTTCTCCGAACTCTGCGTTTTCTGGTCTGTGCTTCTTCTTTTCCCTTGGTCGGACCTCACCGCCGGCTACCCTGTAACATCCCTATGTTTTATATTCATGAGTTTGGATATTTAATAAAGTAAGATTATTATAAGATGTAAAATTAAAATAAAAAGAAAATTTTGATTTGGGACCTGACGCGTAGCGTCAGTGGGACGCGTAGCGTCAGGGTAAAACTTGGCGAGTAGCGTTAGTGGACGCGTAGCGTCCATATAAAAATTTAGACTTGACGCGTAGCGTCAGGGGGACGCGTAGCGTCAGTGTCGCGGGCAGAATAAAGACCCAAGATGACAGCCTGCAGAGCAGAAGTTAAAAACATAAGTTTTGGGGTTCTTCTTCTTCTCTCTTTTCCCTGCGACAATTAAAGGCCAACAAGAGGTTGGAATCTGAAATTAATTGTGGATTAGAGGTAAGAAACTTAAGATTAACGCATGGGATCTTTCAATTTTGAATTCCATGGAGAATTTCTATCTTTATCCATTTTTGGGGAAAACAAGGGAACTTTGAATTTTAAGATTCTAAACCGATTAAAAGTTTCCTTATGGTGTTCAAAAGAAGGATTGAGTGACGAATTTGAATTCCGCTTTATATAGGTTGCGAAAGAGCCGTTGAAAGATTAGCGGAAAAAGGGGTTTCTCGGAGAACTTGTGGTTTCAGTTGTAGTAAGCTTCTAAAGCTTTAGAAAGTAATTTCTGAGCATATTCTTGAGTTGGATTAAGGTTTGAACGGTTAAAACCTTAAACCTTTTTGTAATTTTATCTTTTAGTGGTTGCGGCGCATTGATCTTGGTAATTGAGTTTAGAGCGTCGACAGTGAGGTAAGGGGAGTATTATAGTATATATTTGATTACAGATTTGTGATAATTATGTTGGAAAAATTAAATCTGTGAAAGTATGAGATTGATATATATATATATATATATATAAATATAGGAGAATATGTGATTAGATTATGTATGTGGTTATACGTTGTATTTAACAATTATGGAAAATAGAATGGTAATGAATGAGAGGTGAATTGTGAATAAGATGGAAAATAATGTATAAAGTATGCTTAGAATGTGCATGATGGAGAGTGATGAAATATTGAATTATCGTGATATAGAAGATATAAAGTTATGTTTGATTATGTGAATATTACGAATGTAAAGTATGATTATGATATTTAAAGATTATGGCTTTTATGCCGAGATGTGGCTTTTATGCCGAGAGATATGGCTTTTATGCCGAGATATGGCTTTTATACCGAGAAATGTGGTATTTATGTTGAGATGTGGCTCTTATGCTGAGATGCGATTCTTATGTTGTGAGTTGGCTTGTATGCCAAAATCATTTAATGATTGTATAATGTATATTCATGATTTAAAATGAATAATGTGTATATGATGAGATATATTGTTAGATGCTGTGTATGCATGATATGTATTGTGGACAGCCATTCGGTATAGATTACCCCTCGCTTTTGGCTCCCGTGGTCCATGTAGAGGCCCAGTTGAGCTACCCAGTGATCCAGGAAGAGATCCAGTGGTTGAGGTGGGGAGACGGTTTATGATACCGGGCTCGGTGAACCAGGATGTGTTCACGGGATGTCGGTGGACTCCCAGCTGGTGGCTGATTCGTTAGTATCCGGATACTAGGTGTCTGATGTATATGAGAGTCAGTTATGAATTATATTCCTTGACTGATATGCAGATTATTGCATTGATATGATAATGATATGATTGAAATAATGAATTGTGAAATGAATTGATTAAGTATGGGTACTTAAAATTAATTTATCTCAATGTTGCGAGATATTTGTTATGAGGTGAACATAATGAATTTATGATGATTATGATGGATTATGATATGTTGGGTTCATATGAGAAGAGTTTAGTGGATCAATAACCCAGGCAGGAGAATGAGATTCTCCAGGTGATATCAACTCTGATTATGTAGTTGTATCATTCTTGTGATATATACTCACCCTTATTTTATGTTCACAGTGAATAAACCCAAGGATGTTGCGGATGCTGCGGAAACCAGTACAAAAATGAGCAAGGAGTAATGCCAGAGGAGTTTGGAATGTATATCTTGTATATATTTATATGTGAATATATTATCTCATAGATTTGTAGAAGTATGTGTTGTTGTTACTTGTTTGTGATGCTTAACGGCACTGAGCCGTCAGTAGATATATGTAGATATGTGTGTAAATCTGTGGGAGTGTGAACTTATGCATAGTATAATATGTGTGTGGTTTGGGTGATGTGATTATGTAATGGCATTGAGCCATTAGATATTATGCATCTGTGATGACCAGGTACTGTTGAATGACTATGGTTATGGCATAGACCTATACTGTAGTAAATCATGCATTATAGGCAGGTTCTGTGAATGTCTTTGTGCTGTAATAGTTATTTGAAATGATTGAATGTTGTATCGATGAATTGAATAGATTTAGAGATTTGAGTTAGTAGCCATCCCTATGACTTTGAGAAACGGGATAGGTGAATTTGAGTTTCAGTGAGTTTCAATACCTTTGCTAAAGTATCAATAAGTCCATAAGAATATTTAAAAGTAGTATGCATTGGATTTGGATCATTTAAGAATCATTTAGGGTATTTGGTGTAAGAGTGTTACACATAAAGTGGTTAAGTTGTATTTCGTGCATAACTTGAGCATATGTTGGAATTTTGGCGAACGAACATCGCCAATAGTTTCAGAATGGGGAAAACATATGGACCATTAAGTTTTGTGGCAATTAGACATGAAATGAGCTAATTGGATAAGTTAGTAATTGGTCAAAAGGCCTAAAATGTGTGGCAGCATCAGGTGCTGTCACTGATAAGCCCACGCGTAGCGTCATCCTGGCGCTCAGCGTCAGGACTACAAATGCACTCTCACGCCTAGCGTGGGACTGGCGCGTAGCGTCGGACCCTTGTTTCAGGTTTTGAGATTATTTCAACTTAAATGATTTGAGGACTATAAATTATTTATTTTAAATTATAATTTGGGTAATTTTTATAAGATGCATTTTTTTTTATTATTTTTGTGATGTAATTTAATTTTAAAAACGTGAAAAAAATTTATTATGAAAATCAATAAATTGAATAAATAAATATTATTTGAGGTGGGATGTCACATACCCCACCCACGGTCGTCTTCTCCGGCGTCCGTTTCCGGTATATTTCTTTCTTTTCTTCTTCCTCTGTTGTGCTCTGCTGTTCTTCCCTCCTTCTCTGTCTCTTGTCTTCTCTCATCTCATCACCTCACTCATCATTTCTTTCTCTGTTGGCAAATTAGCAGCGGCAGGTCCTTCTTCTTACCCCTCTCCTACTCCTATTTCAGCTTCCCTCTAACCAAAATTGGCAGCGGCAGGCAGCAGGTTCTTCCTTTCTTCTTACCCCTCATCATTTATTTTTTTCTCTGTTGAGAAAAATTTAATAAATTGTATTTGTTTTTGTAAATTGATTTTGTTTTTGTTTTTATAAGTTGTTAAAAATTAAATGAATGGGTAAGCTGAATTTTATAAATTGTTTTTGTTTTTGCCGGCTGTTTGTTGTTGTGTTGCTGGTCTAAATTTTAGTCATGGATTTATCTGGTTCTGGTTCTGGTAGTGGGACTGGGAGTGTGGGTTCGTCAAATGAGGTTAAAAATGCACCCTTATGGAAGTATGTCACAAAACTGGGTAAATGTGCTGATACTGGGGGTTCTTGGAGGTTCCAATGTAACTTCTGTAATGAGATAAAACAAGGGTCTTATTCTAGAGTAAGAGCTCATCTACTTCAAATATCTAAACAAGGCATTGCTGTTTATAAGAAGGTCCAACCTAATGATGTGCATCGAATGAAAAAGGTTGAAGAAGAAGCTGAGAATAATAGAAATTCAACCTTTAAGAATGTTCCTCTACCTTATGGTAGTGAATCACAAATGCAGCCCCTAAGTAGTACTAGGTTATCCAACAAGAGAAAATCTAGTAGTCCTTTGGAGAAAGCATTTGATATGGAGACAAGAAATCAGCTAGATCAAGAAATTGCTAGGTTGTTTTTTACTGGAGGTTTGCCATTTAACCTTGCAAGGAACCCACATTATATAAAGGCCTTTACATTTGCTGCGAGTCATAATTTGAGTGGTTATGTGCCTCCGGGGTATAATAGACTAAGGACCACTTTACTCCAACAAGAGAAAGCCAATGTTGAAAGATTATTACAACCACTCAAAGCTACTTGGCCAGAAAAAGGAGTCATAATTGTGACTGATGGTTGGAATGATCCCCAAAGGAGACCGATAATTAATTTCATGGCAACTTGTGGGACTGGTCCTATGTTTATTAAAGCTGTGAACTGCATGGGTGAAGTTAAAACAAAAGTGTTCATTGCTAATTTGATGAAGGAAGTGATCGATGAAATTGGAGATCAAAATATGGTTCAAATCATAATGGATAATGCAGCGAATTGTAAGGGTGCAGGACAAATAATTGAGGGAATTTATCCCCACATATATTGGACACCGTGTGTTGTTCATACTCTAAATCTTGCCTTGAAGAACATTTGTGATGCAAGAAATACGGAGAATAACGCACAAGTGTATGATGAGTGTCATTGGATCACTGAAGTTCATGGTGATGCCATTTTCGTAAAGAACTTCATCATGAACCATACAATGAGGTTGTCAATGTATAATAAATTCACTTCTTTGAAGTTACTTTCTGTGGCAGACACTCGGTTTGCTTCTATCATTGTGATGCTTAAGAGGTTTAAGCTTATTAGACGTGGTCTTGAGGCTTTGGTGTTGAGTGAGGAATGGGCATCATATCGTGAAGATTGTTATTCAAGTGGCCTCAATACTTAAGAGGGGGGGTGAATTGAGTTTTTAAAACTTTTAGTTGGAATGCCTTTGAACTTGATTCTTATGTTCAAATTTACAAGATTATGCAAGTGAAATCAAGTTTAATGAAATGTGCAAGGCAAAACAAAGGTAAATATAGCTAAGACAATTTGAAAAACACTTGGTGTGCAGTATTCAAAGTTTACCAAATTAAACAAGTTTAAGTATGCAGGCCACAATCAATCAACACAAGCCAATTAAACACAGTATATAAAAGTAAAAGAGTAGGGAAGAGGAGCTTGCAAACCAATTTAACGAGTTCCACCAATCCGATGTACGTCTCGCCTCTAAGCAACCCACTTAGAGGATTTCCACTATTGTAGACTAGAGATACAGCTTTGAGCAATTGCGGCTTCCTAGTGTCCCACACTCAAGAACCCAATCCTCACAAGTATAAGGGCAACCCACCCAATCTCTCAATCTCACAATATCCCAAAGGTTGAACCCCAACCTTTGTAACCACTCAACCTAGAGTGAACTGTGAACTTTGGTGTTTTGTGTAGTGTTTACAAACAAGTGACTCTCTC
Organism: Clitoria ternatea; assembly: GCA_037962975.1. NCBI lineage: Eukaryota > Viridiplantae > Streptophyta > Magnoliopsida > Fabales > Fabaceae > Clitoria > Clitoria ternatea. The sequence continues at coordinate 104,541,668 of CM075675.1, read as the reverse complement.
AATAGAGTGGATGTACAAGTGAAAGTTCTCTCAAATCTATAACTCTCAAGAAGAGAGAATACACAAATGAAATTCAGAATATACAAGAGTAAGGGCTTACTAAGCACAAGAGTAAGTAAAGATTGATAGCTTGTTGTTGTGTGTAGTTGTGCTTGAGTTCCTCTTGCATTTATAGAGTCATTTGAGAGCTTGGTGAGTGCCTTGGTCTTCCTAGTCGTTGCACATAGTGGGGGTCTGAAGGAGTGGTGGAGAAATGTGCTGGTTTCCCACTAATATGTGTTTTCCCACTATCGTAATCGGTTATGCCTTAAGCTGTAATCGATTACACATTGAATTTTTCATCTCTGTTCGATATGTAATCGATTAGTTTCCTTTGCCTAATCGATTAGCTTCAAGTCAGAAGCTTGGTAATCGATTGAGCTTTGCCTTGTAGTCGATTAGCAGTGATACCTGATGCATTTAATTTGGCTTCGCAGCTTCGTAATTGATTATATAAACATAGTAATCGATTAGCTTAATTCCAGTAACCTTCTAATCGATTGTCTGAATTCTCTTAATCGATTAGCTGTTATACCTGATACTTTTAATGCCATTTTTGGTTTTGGTAATCGATTAACCCATTCATGTAATCGATTATCTTAATTCCAGTAGCTCTGTAATCGATTATTTAAAATGGTGTAATCGATTAGCTTAATGTCCTGATGCAATTATTCCAAAACAGAAGCTGCCTAATCGATTAGATGAGGCTGCCTAATCGATTAGCTGCGTGTCTGATTCCATATCTTTGTTTTTGCAAGGAGTTCTTTAAGGGTGCTTTGTCATTATCAAAATCCTTGAACCTGTAATCACATTTAAAACACAAAGATGACCAAGGCAAGGCAAGGTTTGTTAGGGAGAAGGTGTTAAGTGATGATTGGTGGGATCAAATAAGTTCATCCTTGATTTTATAGAACCAATTTATGGCATGATTCGAGTGTGTGACACCGACAAGCCATGTCTTCATTTAGTATATGAGATGTGGGACTCGATGATTGAGAAAGTCAAGATTGCAATTTATAAGCATGAAGACAAATCTCTTGATGCTTACAGTGCTTTCTACCAAATTGTGTATAAGATTCTTGTCGCTTGTTGGACAAAGAATTCTACACCGCTTCATTGCCTATCTCATTCATTGAACCCGAGGTACTTCCTCCTTTAAGTTCATTCTTAATTAATTCATGTCATATCATTTTTTTTCTTCAATTCATAAAGTTCGGTGTTTGTCAATGTCTTAAAGGTTTTACAGCGATGTTTGGCTTCATGAGGATGCTACTAGGGTCCCTCCTCATCAAGATAGGGAGATTTCCCAAGAAAGGATGAAGTGTTTTCCAAGGCTTTACCCGAATGAAGATGATTATGATAAGATTTTGGATGAGTATGCTTCCTTTTCACTAAAGACTGGGCCTTTTTCAGACATCAATGCTCTATCTAAGATGGGTAACACTGATCCTAAGAAATGGTGGGCTAACTTTGGTGCTCAAACAAAATTGCTACAATCACTAGCTTTTAGAGTCCTTGGGCAACCCACCTCTTCATCTTGTTGCGAGCGTAATTGGAGTACGTATTCATTCGTTCATTCACTTAGGAGGAACAAGTTAGCTCCTAAGTGTGCTGAAGATTTGGTGTTTGTTCGCAACAATCTTCGTCTCTTATCTAGGAATTCTGATCAATACAAAGATGAGAAGACAAAGATGTGGGATGTTGGGGGAGATGAATTTGGCAACTTGGATGACTTAGGATATTTAGAGTTTGCTAACTTGTCCTTGGATGAGCCAGAATTGGAGAGTGTCATTTTCTCCGAATAGAAGTGTTTATTGGTTGATGTTATTTCATTTATTTTAGTTATTTTTTGGATTTAGACAAGTACAAATGGGTTACTTCACTTATTTTGTCCTTATTTTGATTTTTTTATTGTTATTTTGTCATTTTTATGTATTTAGACATGAATTAGTATTTTTGATAGTCATATTATGTGTAAAATTTTGAAAAAATATTTGGCGTTTCCGTTTCCTGTTTTTTTGAGTTTCACGTTTCCCCGTTCACGTTTCCGTTTCCGTTTCCATCCCGGTGCAACCTAGCTACAAAGTAACTTCCGATTTTAATTATTCATATTATGTAAGTGTTTCCACGTCGGTCATTCATGGTTAATTCACGTCCGAGTTTGTTTTCATTTGAGTAATGTAATTTACACACATTTTACATTATGTTTTGTATATATCTAGTTTTTAGTTAAGATTTTCTTCGAGGTTAGTTATAATTTAATATTTGATTTGTTAGTTAAATAAAATTTTAAAATGTCTTAAATAGTATATAAAATTAATATTGAGTATTAAATAAGTTAAAGATATATTAAACAATATTAACCATTGAATAATTTAATTGATAAATCAAATAAGGAGTTAATTGTGATCACACATTCTATTATAGTATGTTTTTTACTTTTCAAAACTATTTCAATTGATGCGTTCACACTCACGTTTTTCATTTCTCACCCACACTTTTAAGACGAGTTTATTTTTTAAATTAATTAACTCCATTCATTTATCTTATTGGCTGTTTATGTTTTGAATTTATAATATGCTGATTGTGATTTCTAATAAAAGATAAAATGCATCATATTCTCTCTGAAGCAAATACTTAATCATATGTTAGGAGAAGAAAGATTCTTAATCATATTAATTACAACGAAGGGTGGCGCTAATAATGAAAGCCAGGTGCCATATATTATAGTAATGTAATGGAACAATATTTCATTGCACTACGAAAATGCTACTGATATTGCAAGATATTGGTTAAAAAATCAAAGTAAAAAAATATGTAAAAAAATTATTAAAATTTATTCATCCTAATTTTTAAATAATTCTTACATAGTTTCTAATAAAAATAATTTTTTTCTTTCGAATACAATACTCTTATAGCACTGAACATTTGTTAACAAGATTCATTATAAATATAAGTCCTAGTAATAATTCATTGATTCAGTGACTTTGTAATCATGTTTAGGTTAATTCTATTTGTGTTGTTAGTTACATTTAAGAATTTTGATATTTTTAAAAATGGTCAAAATCAAATTCTAAGAATTGTTCTCATAATTTTATTTTGTGTTGTCAATTGAGTCACGACTCGTGACTCGTTAATTGATATCCTTGTCTATTTTTAATATGAAAATAAATCTTATTTTTTAAAACTCACTTTTAAAAAATATTATACTTATTTTTTAATGCTTTGTTTTTAATCACATTTTCTAAACATACATTCTGGTCCGGTTACCTGCGGTCCATAGTAATGGATAACTGGGGTATAGAGGAGTGAATCCGTTCCGGGGTCCAGAATCTATGCTTGATGAATTGGACGGTCTCTGGGCCGGACTGTTGTCACGGGGTAATGTCTTGAGCTCCTCACACTGGTCCGACGTGTTGAGGGGCGAAAGGAGTTGGTACCTGCAAAGACACTCTGATGCTTAAGTCAATTCGGATTCTAACATCAGAGCTATATCGGGTCTATGAGATTGATACCAAATAACTTACCACTCATGAGGACATTGACAGTATTTATAGTGATAGAGTGTCACTGTAGTGTCTCGTTATGTGTGTCAGATCAGGTATGTACATGTGGGTTCATTCTGCAGGTAGACCGGTGTAGGCTATCTTATCCTCTCATGACTCCGGTCATTAGGCCATTTGTAACACCCTTATTTATAGGGAAAAATTTTCTCGAATTAATTAGAAAATAACCTGGATCCATAATAAAAATACTCCCTTATATGAAGATAAGAGAGCTGGCCCCATGGCCAAGAAGAAACAGACAGGGAAGGCAAGGGAATTAAAACCATTCACACGGAAGCACCGACAGCGCCTGAGCGAACCACAATACAGCGTGCACTCGCTCAAGCGAGATCCGACTCCGCTTGAGCGAGGCCGACCAACTCGCTCGGGCGAGCACACATGCGCTTAAGCGGAAGCACATAAAAGCCTTCCCAACAACACACACTCGCTGGAGCGAAGCCTTCATTCGCTGAAGCGAGAAGCCCCATTCGGCATTCCCATCACTCGGTATTCGAGACAACTATTCATTCGGTAATGACTTAGTCCACTCGGTATAAGGGATTTCCAATCACTCGGGAACTACCCCAACAATTGCCTCACTCGGCAACCCATAACTTAGTCTCTCAATTTCCATCCACAGAGTCAACATAATGATCCACTCGGGATATGAGGGTATTCAGAGTTCCATTCACTCGGCAATCACTATGCCATTTGTAACACCCTCAGTTACACCTTAATAAATTCTAGAAAAATTCGTATTTTTTTTTACTAAAGATATGATTGTTAAAAAGAAACTATCGGAATAAATTATATACATTATTTCTGAAATACCTCACAAATATTATTAAAACTTTATAAAGTATTTGTACATTCATCCGAAGAAAATAAACATTAAACATTATAAGAAAGAGAGGAAACTCCATGGCCCAGAAGCAGTTACTTATTAACATTATTTATTCATTGGACCACGGTATTCATACCGAGCTCCCTTTCTAGAACGTGCTATATCTATTGCTGAAATTCTTCGATCCTTCCCTCTGAACCATCAATTTAGAATATATGAAACAAAAACACGGAGAAAGGAGTGAGAAACAGAATATAATATTTCCGAATAAGACATAAGCAACAAAGGGTTTTCACAACCAATACATAATAATATTAATCACAATCACATACACAATCAATTATGAATGCATGAATGTTATGCAATATCTTCATTATAACTTATCTATATATGTGGGCCCTTAAATTTTAATTTGTACTGGGCCAACCAGGAGTTTACACTGTTCCATAAGTCCGGATAATAATAATATGAACAGCTCAACTGGTATGGAAACACTTAGAGACTAGTCAGATTGAGAAAGTTTTTATTGTGAAAGTACCCGACACTAGGGAGCTACCCCAGGTCCCCTGAAGCACCCTTTCACACCCTCTCATCCCAAGGCTCGCAATTAAGCCTCCTCTAATGTATCCTCGGTTTCTATAATTCGTCCCCAGACAATATTATTTCATTTCACTTTAATGATTCATGATGCATGAACTACTCGCGTATTGAGTTGGTTAAGGCTTTTAGAAACTCAATTATTAAATCCCTTAAAGGTTTACAATATCATTTCAATAAACTGTACATTTTCTCAGTTCTCTGAATTTCTGTCCCACAGAAATAAATTTGGTACAGTTTTCAAATCTCACGGAAATTGAGTTTCTAAGCCTTAAATATCCAAAAACTTTATCATATAAAACTTTACCTAATCTTTCTCAAATTAAATCTTAACAAAATCAAATTTAGGAATCTCAATTATTTCCAAATGTATTTAGTTATTAAGTTGGAAAAATAAAATAATTTTCTTTTAAAAAAAATTTTGTTTTATTAAAAGAGAATAATTATTAACCAAAAATACTTAAAATTACAAAATTTTTCTTTAACTCAAGATTTAATTAAATAAATTCTCATAAAATATTTTCTTTCTAAAATAAATACTAATTTTTTTATTCTAAATATTGAAAATAAAGTTAATAAAAATAATTTCTAAGAAGAGATAAAAGATAATAAAATTTAAAGAGTAAGGTAAGAAATTCTTACTGAATTTTAGCTTTCCGTCATGCTCGCTATATGCTCAAACTCCACATTATAATATCATCAATCAAAATCAAACAATATCAATCATAACTAAATATCATCAATCAATCAATCATAATCAAATCATAATCAAATCAATTAAATATCATTAATATATATCATAATACAAAATTTAATGATTATTAATATAGTCAATTTTAGTCCTTTTGGTCAATTCCTCGCATAGGTATATGTAAGTCCATATAATCCAGTCCTTGCATAGGTATAGTTCAGTCCATATGGGTCATAATGGTCCAAGTCCTTGCATAGGTATAGTCCAGTCCATATAGGTCATAATGGTCCAATTCTTTGCATAGGTATGTTAGAGTTAGTTAAACTAGATATTTAATTTAAAATTTATTAAAAATTTTAAGTTAAAAAGTTAATATTTTAAAATAATAATATTATTAAATTTAAAAGGAGTAGGGGACTCCTCCCATTATTCTTATGTCTTTTCATATTATACTTCTTATCTCACTCCCCCTTACCTTGAGTCGTTACCAAAAAGAGATTTGCTTTGCGCCTCCGATTTCTAGAAATATTAATATCAATTTTATTTCAGTATAAGCATAAGACGAAGATTAAGATTATTACTTAAAACAGAAATGGTAAATTTTGAATAGTGAATAGTGAATAGTAAAACGTGAATAGTAACAGTAAATAGTAAAACGTGAATAGTAACAGTAAATAGTAAATCGTGAATAGTAACGGTAAATAGTAACAGTAAATAGTAATTTACTATTTGAATAGTAATTTACTATTGAAATAGTAATTTACTATTGAAATAGTGTTTACTATGCAGAATAGTAACTTAAAATAATATTATTTTCAGTATAATAACAGATTTCTAAAAACGATATAAAATAATCTAAAAAAATATAAAAGAGAAGTATTCTTACCTTAGGATTTTGGCAGAACCTTCTCTCCAAAAACTTTTCTTCTCTCTCTCACTTTCACCACTATCTCACTAGCACTACTGTATTAAGAAAACTTAATCTGAAATTGTGAATTCTAAAGAAGAAATCCTTCGGTATTTATAGGAAAAAATTTACTATGCATTCCATTATTTTAATATAAAAGTACTATGCATTTTTGAATTTTTTATTCCAGGTTACTATGCATTCTTTGAAAATTTCGTACATGCACAGTGTTTTGCATAGTAACTGTCGGCAGAATTATTAAGCCAAATAGTAACCTTTCACTCGGTATATTTTAAATATTCAAAATGAGTCCTTTTTGAAAATTAGCGATATTATATCAGTCCTCACTAATTTTATAATAAGTAATATAAAGCTGAAATTTTAAAAATCTAAAATTTTCCGTTAATAAAAATTTATTGATACGTTTCCAATTTTTTAACGATTGGAAAAAATCAAGATTTTTCTCAAACCGATAATTTTTAGATAAGTCTACTTGAAACGGATTTTAGAAAATTTTCTTATAATTTAAATTCACTTTCTTATAAATATTTTTAATTTAAGTCACTTATATGAATTTAAAATTATTTAAAAAAATATTATTTTAAAAAAATTCCAAAGTTCCAAAAAATTCCAAAAAAATCATAAATAATACGTAGATTAAAAAGTTCTAAAGAACCATAATTTAATTCCTTCAAAATTTTAATATAAAAATAAAAATAAAAATAAAAATAGGGGTGTTACAACTCTACTCCCCTTAGAAAATTTCGTCCTCGAAATTTACATTAATCAGTAAAACAAATGAGGATGAGACTCTTTCATCTCAGTTTCTAGTTCCCATGTAGCATCTTCTCCTCTCGTTTCACTCCAAATAACCTTTACAAGCGGAATTGTCTTGTCTCTTAATTGTTTTATTCTTCTGTCACCTATTCTAACAGGTGGTGCATCATATGTAAGATTATCTTTAACTTGTATGACATCAGGTTCAATAACATGTGTAGGATCAGATATATACTTTCGCAAGTTTGACACATGAAAAACATTATGGATATTAGAAAGAAAAGGTGGTAATGCTATTTGGTAGGCAAGGGGACTAACTTTATGAATTATTTGGTATGGACCGATAAATCTAGGAGTTAGTTTTCGAGATTTCATTGCCCGACCGACCCCAGTCATAGGTGTGACTTTCAAGAATACATGATCGCCTTCTTGAAATTCGAGCGGCTTTCTTCTTTTGTCATAGTAACTTTTCTGCCTGTTCTGTGTTGCCTTCATCTTTTCCTGAACTATTTTGATTTTATCCGTGGTTTGTTGTACCAACTCTGGTCCTAGCATCAAGTTTTCACCAGTCTCAAACCAACATAGCGGGGTCCTACATTTTCTCCCATATAATGCTTCAAAAGGTGCCATGCCAATGCTAGCATGAAAACTGTTGTTGTAGGTAAACTCCACATATGGTAAGAATTGATTCCAACTTCCTTTATGCTCTAACACACAAGCTCGTAACAAGTCCTCTAGAGATTGGATTGTTCTTTCTGATTGTCCATCCGTCTGAGGATGATATGCTGAACTTAGACGCAGTCTTGTTCCCAAAGCCTTGTGCAAGCTCTTCCAGAATTGTGATGTAAAACGAGGGTCCCGATCAGAAATGATACTTGAAGGAATTCCATGCAATCTCACAATCTCCTCGATGTATAATTTTGCCAGCTTCTCCATAGAGTAACGAATGTTGATGGGAATAAAGTGGGCAGACTTTGTTAGTCTATCAACTATTACCCATATCGAATCATGTCCTAATGGAGTTTTGGGTAAAGAAGTCACAAAATCCATGGTAATGCTATCCCATTTCCATTCTGGTATTTCCATTGATTGTAGCATTCCAGGGGGTTTTTGGTGTTCTACTTTAACCTTCTGGCAAATTAGACATGCAGCCACGTACTCTGCCACTGCTTTCTTCATTCCAGGCCACCAAAATAACTTCTTCAAATCTTGATACATTTTAGTAGCTCCGGGATGAATGCTCATATAACTTTTATGGCCTTCTTCTAGAATTGCTTTCCTCAACTCCTCTTTGTCAGGGATACACACTCGATCCTTATATCTCAATAATTGGTCGTTTCCCACATTGAACTCGACTTCTTTTCCTTGTTTCAAGAGTTCTTTCTTCTCTTGCAGGAATTCATCCTCTCGTTGAGCCTCTAAAACTTGCCTCAGGAATTCATTTGTCACTTGCAACGCTCCTAATCTGTAGCTGTTAGCATTAACCTTTACTGCTAGGTTAAGATCTCTGAAGTTCTCTATCAATTCCAGCTCTTTTATCATCATTGTGGACGCATGTAGAGACTTTCGACTTAAAGCATCAGCTACTACGTTCGCTTTTCCAGGATGGTATTGCAACTCAAAATCGTAGTCCTTTAAGAACTCCATCCATCTCCGTTGCCTCATGTTTAACTCCTTTTGGTCGAATAAATACTTGAGACTTTTATGATCGCTAAACACATCGAATGTTGCACCGTATAGATAATGCCTCCAGATCTTTAAGGCAAAAACTACAGCGGCTAACTCTAAGTCATGGGTAGGGTAGTTAATCTCATGTTGCCTTAATTGACGTGACGCATAGGCTACAACCTTCTTGTCTTGCATGAGTACACTTCCTAGTCCTTGTTTAGACGCATCACAGTAAACTTCAAAACTTCGATGTGGATCGGGGAGTACTAACACTGGCGCAGAAGTAAGTCGATCTTTCAGCTCTTGGAAACTATTCTCGCATTGTGTCGTCCACACAAAAGGTTGTCCTTTCCGTGTTAACTTGGTCAATGGGTATCCTAGCTTTGAAAATCCTTCAATGAATCTCCTATAGTATCCAGCCAAGCCCAAGAAACTTCTAATCTCAGTGATCGTGGTTGGTCTCTCCCATTTTAAAACTGCTTCCACCTTGGAAGGGTCTACAGCTATTCCTCCTTGACTAATTACATGTCCTAAAAAGTTTACTTCTTCCAACCAGAATTCACACTTCGACAACTTTGCATACAGTTGTTTCTTTTTCAGGATTTCCAACACAACCTTCAAGTGTTCAACATGTTCTTCTCTGCTTTTAGAGTACACTAATATATCATCAATGAACACCACTACAAATTTATCTAGATATGGATGAAAAATCCTATTCATGTAATCCATGAATACGGCTGGTGCATTAGTTACACCAAAAGGCATTACTAGATATTCGTAATGGCCATAGCGTGTTCTAAAAGCAGTTTTCGATATATCTTCTTTCTTCACCCTTATTTGATGGTATCCAGACCTCAAATCAATTTTAGAGAACACCGTGGCACCACGCAGCTGATCCATCAAGTCGTCAGTCCTTGGCAGAGGGTATCTGTTCTTGATCGTCACCTTGTTCAGTTGCCGATAATCTACACACAATCTCATGCTACCATCCTTTTTCTTAACCAACAACACTGGTGCACCCCAGGGGGATACACTGGGTCGTATAAACTGCTTCTCTATCATCTCTTCAAGTTGTTTCTTCAACTCTGCTAATTCTAGAGGTGACATTCGGTATGGTGCAATTGAAATAGGTCCAACTCCAGGTACTAGATCAATGGAAAATTCCACATCTCTTTCTGGGGGTAAACCAGGGATATCTTCAGGAAAAACGTCAGGAAATTCACACACAACCGGCAGATTTTTGATTTTTGATTCTTGCTCTCCTTTCGTTGAAAGCAATAGCATGAATCCTTGAGCCCCTCCTTTTAAAGAGGCACTCACTTGGTTGGCGGTTAGAAATCTCGAATCCTCAGGATTCAAATTCACTGGTTCTTTAAACATTATGGTTTTATTATGACAATCTATTAGAACATGATTGTCAGACAACCAATCTAGCCCAATAATAACTTCTAAGCCAGAAAGGGGTAAACAGAAAAGATTAGCCTTAAAGTCCCTACCATCTATGACAATAGGGCATTTCCAACAAGCTTTAGAAGTGACAATGGGATTGTTTCCAGGAGTATGTACAGATAAGTCAAATGGAAGTTCTATCACAGGTAATTTTAGTTTTTCTACACAGTCATTGGCAATAAAGGAATGTGATGCACCTGAGTCATACATAACAGTTAAAGAAATCTTATTAATGATACACTTACCTTCTACCATGGAATCAGCATGAGATGCTTCTTCTCCAGTGATTGCAAAAACCTTTCCTTTTGCTTTCGGCCTTCCGACTGCACTGTGCGCGCCTCCTTGAGTATTTATGTTTGTACTTGCACCTTCAGGGTTTTCTCTCTTCATCTCTGGGCAATCCTTGATGTGATGACCTGGTTTGTTACACTTAAAGCAAACATAAGTGTTTTTAGGACAATCCCTTTTCAAATGGGGTCCTCCACAGATAAAACATTTAAAATTTGGTGCAGATGTTGGGTAATAGCTTCCAGTTGAAGCTTGGGGTCTGTTAGGAACAGATGCTGCTCCAAACCGACGAAATGGTGCTTGGTAAGGCTTATTCCTTCTGAAATCTCTTCTTTGGTGATGGTGAGGTCCTCCACTTCTTATTTCTCCCGCCTTGTGAATAGGCTCACGACTTTTGGTCATTCTATCCTTATGGTCTTCTTCAAAGATCCTGCAGCGATTTACCAATACAGAAAATTCACGGATTTCCTGCATTCGTATAGCTTCCTTAATTTCTGGCCGCAGTCCATTTACAAACTTTGCACACCGATATCTTTCATTAGTAGCATCATTATAATGAGAATGAAAACGAGATAGCTCTTCAAACCTGGATGCGTACTCTCCAACGGTCATATTTCCTTGGGTCAGCGACAGGAATTCGAATTGTCTTTTCTCTTTAACATCAGCTGGAAAGTATTTTTCCAGAAACATATCCTTGAAATAGTCCCAAGTGATCTCCACGTCGTTGACTTCGAATTGTTTACGCATGCTATCCCACCAATGTTCGGCATCCTCAGATAAGGCATAAGTAGCGAAGACTACCTTATCAGCTTCATTACATTGCAATGCTCGAAAGATCTTCTCTATCTCTCGAATCCAGATTTGTGCTCCATCAGGGTTATATCCTCCCTTGAAACGAGGTGGATTGCGCTTTTCGAATAGGTCCAGTCTTCTCAAAGCATCATTACCTTGACCTTCACGTGCTCCCATTGCATTGATTAAGCGTTCTACAACTCCAGCAAGATCGTTTCCAGCCATTAGTTTCCTGTTTCACAGTAACTGAGATTTGTCACATCAATCACAGTTACTACCAAGTCAGATATTCTACCTATACAAAGTTTACAGACAAAGCAAGATAGACCTTTTCCCCAGGCCTATTGGATTAACTGCTCTGATACCACTTTGTAACACCCTCAGTTACACCTTAATAAATTCTAGAAAAATTCGTATTTTTTTTTACTAAAGATATGATTGTTAAAAAGAAACTATCGGAATAAATTATATACATTATTTCTGAAATACCTCACAAATATTATTAAAACTTTATAAAGTATTTGTACATTCATCCGAAGAAAATAAACATTAAACATTATAAGAAAGAGAGGAAACTCCATGGCCCAGAAGCAGTTACTTATTAACATTATTTATTCATTGGACCACGGTATTCATACCGAGCTCCCTTTCTAGAACGTGCTATATCTATTGCTGAAATTCTTCGATCCTTCCCTCTGAACCATCAATTTAGAATATATGAAACAAAAACACGGAGAAAGGAGTGAGAAACAAAATATAATATTTCCGAATAAGACATAAGCAACAAAGGGTTTTCACAACCAATACATAATAATATTAATCACAATCACATACACAATCAATTATGAATGCATGAATGTTATGCAATATCTTCATTATAACTTATCTATATATGTGGGCCCTTAAATTTTAATTTGTACTGGGCCAACCAGGAGTTTACACTGTTCCATAAGTCCGGATAATAATAATATGAACAGCTCAACTGGTATGGAAACACTTAGAGACTAGTCAGATTGAGAAAGTTTTTATTGTGAAAGTACCCGACACTAGGGAGCTACCCCAGGTCCCCTGAAGCACCCTTTCACACCCTCTCATCCCAAGGCTCGCAATTAAGCCTCCTCTAATGTATCCTCGGTTTCTATAATCCGTCCCCAGACAATATTATTTCATTTCACTTTAATGATTCATGATGCATGAACTACTCGCGTATTGAGTTGGTTAAGGCTTTTAGAAACTCAATTATTAAATCCCTTAAAGGTTTACAATATCATTTCAATAAACTGTACATTTTCTCAGTTCTCTGAATTTCTGTCCCACAGAAATAAATTTGGTACAGTTTTCAAATCTCACGGAAATTGAGTTTCTAAGCCTTAAATATCCAAAAACTTTATCATATAAAACTTTACCTAATCTTTCTCAAATTAAATCTTAACAAAATCAAATTTAGGAATCTCAATTATTTCCAAATGTATTTAGTTATTAAGTTGGAAAAATAAAATAATTTTCTTTTAAAAAAAATTTTGTTTTATTAAAAGAGAATAATTATTAACCAAAAATACTTAAAATTACAAAATTTTTCTTTAACTCAAGATTTAATTAAATAAATTCTCATAAAATATTTTCTTTCTAAAATAAATACTAATTTTTTTATTCTAAATATTGAAAATAAAGTTAATAAAAATAATTTTTAAGAAGAGATAAAAGATAATAAAATTTAAAGAGTAAGGTAAGAAATTCTTACTGAATTTTAGCTTTCCGTCATGCTCGCTATATGCTCAAACTCCACATTATAATATCATCAATCAAAATCAAACAATATCAATCATAACTAAATATCATCAATCAATCAATCATAATCAAATCATAATCAAATCAATTAAATATCATTAATATATATCATAATACAAAATTTAATGATTATTAATATAGTCAATTTTAGTCCTTTTGGTCAATTCCTCGCATAGGTATATGTAAGTCCATATAATCCAGTCCTTGCATAGGTATAGTTCAGTCCATATGGGTCATAATGGTCCAAGTCCTTGCATAGGTATAGTCCAGTCCATATAGGTCATAATGGTCCAATTCTTTGCATAGGTATGTTAGAGTTAGTTAAACTAGATATTTAATTTAAAATTTATTAAAAATTTTAAGTTAAAAAGTTAATATTTTAAAATAATAATATTATTAAATTTAAAAGGAGTAGGGGACTCCTCCCATTATTCTTATGTCTTTTCATATTATACTTCTTATCTCACTCCCCCTTACCTTGAGTCGTTACCAAAAAGAGATTTGCTTTGCGCCTCCGATTTCTAGAAATATTAATATCAATTTTATTTCAGTATAAGCATAAGACGAAGATTAAGATTATTACTTAAAACAGAAATGGTAAATTTTGAATAGTGAATAGTGAATAGTAAAACGTGAATAGTAACAGTAAATAGTAAAACGTGAATAGTAACAGTAAATAGTAAATCGTAAATAGTAACGGTAAATAGTAACAGTAAATAGTAATTTACTATTTGAATAGTAATTTACTATTGAAATAGTAATTTACTATTGAAATAGTGTTTACTATGCAGAATAGTAACTTAAAATAATATTATTTTCAGTATAATAACAGATTTCTAAAAACGATATAAAATAATCTAAAAAAATATAAAAGAGAAGTATTCTTACCTTAGGATTTTGGCAGAACCTTCTCTCCAAAAACTTTTCTTCTCTCTCTCACTTTCACCACTATCTCACTAGCACTACTGTATTAAGAAAACTTAATCTGAAATTGTGAATTCTAAAGAAGAAATCATTCGGTATTTATAGGAAAAAATTTACTATGCATTCCATTATTTTAATATAAAAGTACTATGCATTTTTGAATTTTTTATTCCAGGTTACTATGCATTCTTTGAAAATTTCGTACATGCACAGTGTTTTGCATAGTAACTGTCGGCAGAATTATTAAGCCAAATAGTAACCTTTCACTCGGTATATTTTAAATATTCAAAATGAGTCCTTTTTGAAAATTAGCGATATTATATCAGTCCTCACTAATTTTATAATAAGTAATATAAAGCTGAAATTTTAAAAATCTAAAATTTTCCGTTAATAAAAATTTATTGATACGTTTCCAATTTTTTAACGATTGGAAAAAATCAAGATTTTTCTCAAACCGATAATTTTTAGATAAGTCTACTTGAAACGGATTTTAGAAAATTTTCTTATAATTTAAATTCACTTTCTTATAAATATTTTTAATTTAAGTCACTTATATGAATTTAAAATTATTTAAAAAAATATTATTTTAAAAAAATTCCAAAATTCCAAAAAATTCCAAAAAATCATAAATAATACGTAGATTAAAAAGTTCTAAAGAACCATAATTTAATTCCTTCAAAATTTTAATATAAAAATAAAAATAAAAATAAAAATAGGGGTGTTACACCATTCACTCGGATTATCCTATATTCACTCGGATTTATCCTTTACAGTAAGCATTTCATGCTTTCCTCCATAAAGCCTACTCGGCATTCATCATAACAGTCCCCATTCATGCATTCAGCATACGCATATACATCGATAACATTCACATGCATTCAAATGTACAACACATCCAGGGACAAATAGAGGATCACACATGCACTCAACATCAACATACATGCATCTCAAGCATCATAATATAATCATCATCACAATATCATCATGCATTTCTTGGACGGATAATTATGCACCATTTAAATAACAAACAACAATCCGGGTTCAACTTAACAACATACAACATCCAACAAAACATAACACAATGCAATAAAGTCACCCGGAAGTCCGTCCATAAACTATACACTTAAGATGCAATAGCTCCCCTTACCTGGATGAAGCTTCCAGGAGTCACATGGCCACTCGGCCCAACCACAGCAGCACTCTGCTCGGCATTCCAATCGTGGGAAAAGCCACACAACTTCCCAGTCAATCAGCAACACGCTTCTGAATAACCAAGTATCAAACATCACCCTTTCGCTCAAGCCACACATGCACTCGCTTGAGCGAAAAAGGGTCCAGTGACCATTTCTTCACTGGCTTGCTCAAGCGTGACCATTCTCGCTTGAGCGGGATACACCCAGTAGCTTATCAACACTCCAAGCTCCACTCTGCACTGCCACCCAGTCAGTGGAGAGACCTTCAGGCACAGCACCATCCTCACCATCATGGAGGACAACCAAGCTTCCATGCACACATCTAGGCCTTCTTCTTCGCAACAGCACTGCCTCACTCAGTGGACCACTTCCACAACCGAGGCACTCCACGCTGCTGGCACAGGCTCTTAACCGAGCCACAAACAGCCTCATCAACAAGAGGAAGAAGAGGAGGAACCAACCTCCAAAACATAGCACCATGCTGCCCCACATGGTTACACACAGCCACGCTGTTCACCATCACCATGCAGCTCCACTCGGGCTCAACACAGCGTTGAGTGGAGGAAGATGAAGATAAAGGAGACGAAGGAGACGAAGGAGACGAAGGAGAAGAAGAGTCTCCAGAGAGTTTTTAGAGAGAAGGGAGAGCATTTCTCTCTATCCTCCGAAAAGCCACCAAAGGGAAATGAAGGAAAAATGAGAAGAAAACGTGGAACTGAAGCCTTATCATCTCAGCCCCCAACAGCGTCCCACTCTCATCATCTCAACATCCCATCCTCATTTAATGCAAGTCCATCAGTATTTAATGCCATTCCCCTAGCAATGATTACCCACATCCAACGTGGACAAGGGAGAACCGAAACTCCTAAGGCACCACCTACCACCAGCGTGCATAAAGAGAGAGAAAGGGAGAGAGAACCGGGCCCACCAGCTACCAAGGCACATGGTTCATTCTTGTATTATTAATATTATTATTATTATCATTCAATAATTTGCCTAATTGGCAATTAATCCTTAATTAACCATTAATTCCATCAATCCATAACCTTAATCTGACATTTATAATTAATTAAAAATCTGGGATGTTACACCATTCAATGGAGTTGTGACTCTAGTCAGATAAGGAGTGGTAGCCTAATCGGTATGCTAAGTCATGACATTATGTCATCCTTTAATTGATCCATATCAACTCTGAGGGAAGACTAGGTGTAACACCCCCTTATATACACGAGATATATATGTATTCTTCTTACTTTTAAAAAAAACTTTTAAAAAGATATACATATTTATCACTCTTTATCTCGTGTATACAAGGACGTATATACATCTGATTTCCTTTGAATATTGAAAGTAAAAAAAAAAATTGTCTTTCAATATTTGTCCATAATGACAAAATAATTTATAGAAATCATAAGTGATAAATCATTACAATATTATATCCGAATGAAAGGGTTTATCAAAGTTTAACCTTTACCTTGTTACAATTATCTACTTGATATTGTAATAAGGCAAAATAAAACTAAACTATACCTCTACTACAAATGTGAACAATCATTTCCTAGTCCTTGAACCATCGAGTTTTGAATCCTACTCTTGTCATATCTCTTCATCTAATCGATTGAGAATGAGACCACTTTATCCTCTTGTAATTATATATCCTTCCATCTTGGACTGCTAGCTATATATCATATAACATATATTTTGGACACAAAAATTCAAACAAGAAGGAGTGAGAAACAAAATATAATATATTACAGATAAGACATAAGCATAAGGGTTTTCACAAACTAATATAGTAATATCAGTCATAATCTCATATACAATCAATTATGAATATAGGGTTTCCACATACATAACACTTATATTTTCATTCATAACCATCCATATAGAATGTCACAATCACATGAATGTTATGTAATGCTTATGCTACTGTCTCATTCAGTTTATGCATGTGGGCCCTTAAAGTTTTAGTTTGCACTGGGCCAACCAGGAGTTTACACTGTTTCATAAATTCTGGATAATAATAACATAAATGCCTTCATGGCATATGAACAGCTCAACTGGCGTGGAAACACTTAGAGACTAGTCAGACTGAGAAAGTTTTTATTGTGAAAGTACCCGACACTAGGGAGCGACCCCAGGTCACCTGAAGCACCCTTTCACACTCTCTCATCCCAAGGCTCGCAATTAAGCCTCCTCTAATGTATCCTCGGTTTCTATAATCCGTCCCCAGGCAATATCACATCTCAATTCTCTTTAATGATTCATGATGCATGAACTACTCGCATATTTAGTTGGTTAAGGCTTTTAGAAACTCAATTATTAAATACCATAAAGGTTCACAAAATCATCACAATAAACTGTACATTTCCATAAGTTCTTCTTTGAACTTCTGTTATACTGAAATAATTTAGTACAGTCTTCAAATTCAGATCTTACCAAAATTGAGTTTCCAAGCCTTAAATATCTCAAAGCTTTCTCTTAAAAACCTTCATATATTTACATAATCTTTCTCAATTTAAATCTTAACTAGATTGAGTTTTTGAAATCTCCACAAAATATTCTTTAGTTATTTCGTTGGGGAAAACCAAAATAATTTACTTTAAACTTCTAATTTCTAAAGAAAATAATTTAAAATCATTAACTAAGAATACTTAAAACTATAAAAATTTTCTTTAATTCAAGAATTAATTATCTCAACCTCTGATTTTCATAAAATAGCTTCTTTCTAATACTAGATTTTATTATTGAGATTAAAAATAAAGTTAATAAAAATTATTTATAAGAAGAAATAAAAAACTAAAATAATTACAAAATACTTTCTCTTGGAATAAAAATTTAAAGAGTAAGGTAAGAAAATTCTTACTGAGTTTTAACTTTCCGTCATGCTTGCTATATGCTCAAACTTCATATCACAAGATCATCAATCATTCATCAACCACAATCAAGTATAGTAATCTCATCAATCACAATCAAATATCATCAATCATAATTGAATATTATTAATCACAGTCTAATATTATAAATCACAATATCATTAATCGAAATCAAATATAATTAATTATAATCAAGTCAAATCAACTAAATATCGCTTATAAATATAATTCAAATTTTTAATGGTTATTTAAATTAGTAGATTTGATTTTGAGTCCTTATAGTCCATTCCTCGCACAGGTCTATATAAGTCCATATATCCAGTCTTCGCATAGGTATAGTTCAGTCTAGACAGGTCATAATATTCCAAGTCCTTGCATAGGTTTAGTTCGATCCATATAGGATATAAAAATCTAAGTCCTTGCATAGGTTTAGTTCAGTCCGTATAAGTTATAATAATTCAGATCTATGTATAGATATTTCAGAATAAGTTACACAGTATATTAAATTTATTATAAATTTTAAGTTGAGAAGTTATTACTTTATAATAATATTATTAAATTTAAAAGGAGTAAGGGACTCCTCCCTTTATTCTTATGTCTTTCATATTATATTTTTATCTCACTCCCCCTTACCTCTTGTATACCGATTCGTTATTGAAAATCCATGCGCGCCTCGTCTCCGAGTTCTAAAACATACCAATTTCATTTTAATATAATTACAAGATGAAAATTAAGATTACAACTTAAAATAAAAAAATGGTAAATTTTGAATAGTGAATAGTGAATAGTGAATAGTAAATCGTAAATAGTAACAGTAAATAGTAAAACGTGAATAGTAACAGTAAATAGTAAAACGTGAATAGTAATAGTAAATAGTAAATCGTGAATAGTAATGGTAAATAGTAACAGTAAATAGTAATTTACTATTTGAATAGTAATTTACTATTGAAATAGTAATTTACTATTGAAATAGTATTTACTATGCAGAATAGTAACTTAAAATAATATTATTTCTAGTATAATAACAGATTTCTAAAAACGATATAAAAATAACCCAAAAAATATAAAAGAGAAGTATTCTTACCTTAGGATTTTGGCAGAACCTTCTCTCCAAAAACTTTTCTTCTCTCTCTCACTTCCACCACTATCTCACTAGCACTACTATATTAAGAAAACTTAATCTGAAATTGTGAATTCTAAAGAAGAAATCCTTCGGTATTTATAGGAAAAAAATTTACTATGCATTCCATTATTTTAATATAAAAGTACTATGCATTTTTGAATTTTTTATTCCAGGTTACTGTGCATCTTTTGAAAATTTCATACATGCACAGTGATTTGTATAGTAATTGTCGGCAAAATTATTAAGTCAAATAGTAACCCTTCACTCGGTATATTTTAAATATTCAAAATGAGTCCTTTTTGAAATTTAGCGATATTATATCAGTCCTCACTAATTTTATAATAAGTAATATAAAGCTGAAATTTTAAAAATCTAAAATTTTCTGTTAATAAAAATTTATTGATACGTTTCTAATTTTTTAACGATTAGAAAAAATCAAGATTTTTCTCAAACCGATAATTTTTAGATAAGTCTACTTGAAATGGATTTTAGAAAATTTTCTTATAATTTAACTTTACATTCTTGTAAATATTTTTAATTTTAAGCAACTTTATATGAATTTAAAATTATTTAAAATATATTATTTTATTAAAATAATTCAAAATTTTCAAAAAATTCCAGAAAATCATAAATATTATGTAGATCAAAAAGTTTAAAAGAACCATAGTCTAATTCCTTCAAAATTTTATTTTAAAATTCTAATAAGAGTTAAATCTTAAATATGTAAAAAAAATAAAAATATAACAACATAAAATAAAAATGGTGAATAACAAAGATATTAAAAATTCTTAATATAATTTTCTTAATTAGTGAATACTAATTAAGTCACTTTAAAATTCTCATTCAAAAATATTTTCATTTTATTATTATTATTATTAAAAAAAACAAATAATAAAAATATAAATACCAAAATTTTAAAAAAATGATAATAATAAACTAACTTATAGTAAATATTTCTCAAGAAATATATATTAATATCTATTTCCTATTTGTGATGAAAATAGGATGTTACAACTCTACTCCCCTAAAAGAAATTTCGTCCTCGAAATTTAATATTGTTAATAAATCTTACCATAGCTAAACTAACTGAACTGTTCTAAAATATATTTCTAGTTTCCTTGGCAATTGTGTACATTTTCCTTAACATTGCCATTTATCTCTCTTTTTTTTAATCTTATCTGTATTTTTTTTTCCTTAATTCAAAAATATTACTCGTCTTAATTTTGTCAACCATGCTCATCATAAATTGATGGTTAACTCTAAACACCTCAATAATTACGTTTCTCAATCTATTAAAATCTTACTTAACATAATCCATAACATCTATTAATTAAAATTCCTACTCGTAATATAGTAAAATGGACTGCTAAGAATTAATTACTGGACAACTAGCCGTTAGCAACTAGCCGTTGGACTAGCCGTTGGACTAGCCGTTTATGACCGTTGCAACTCTCCCTCCCTTGCTTGCTTATAAATTCTCATTCCATTCTCACTTCCTATCACAACTTCAAGGTTTCTTAGTTTCTCTCTTCTTTCTAATTTCTTCAATCTTTTTTTTTCAAGTACTATCATACTATTCGATGGCTAACCTTCCTAGAAGTAAGGAAGAACGAAGTCGGGATGGACTACAAGTTGTGGTAACAAGTGCTTCACTTCTTATAATCGTTATGATTATTTCTCTAGTTTGGATAATTTTTGTATTGCCAAGACTCTTAGACCTCTATCTATGATATACTAGATGTTCTATTTTATTTTCCTTAATGTAATCGTGTATAATAAATTATCCTAGTGAGAAAGGATAAATATGTCTTAGTCCATGTTGTACTAGTTAAATCCTTGTGGTCTTTGCTTCATGATAATCCAGGGTATGTAATCATTTCTTATTGTCTTCTATAATGAATCAAATATTCCTTAACTAAGTGATTACACATTCCATTATAATTGACTACAACCATTACATATATTAGATAAATTCTCCAATCTTAAATGATCACAAATCACTACGTTGACTTAGAAATATTCACTTGAATATTTTTTTTATAGGTAACTAAGACTTATGTAATCAATAAGTAAAGGTTCATATCTACTTCCTCATGGTTTACTAACACATTTCTTTATTTTAAATCTACAATGGTCATTACATAACAATGATTTATATCATGTATATATATTCGTCGAACAAAATCGATGACTAAAAGAAAATAACTTGATAAACATGTATCATATTGTTAGGAATCACAAAAATATTTTATGTCACAATTTCTAAATATTAAACCAATATCGATGTCTTCCAAAGATCTATAATGCTTATTTTAGGTCATTCATTGATATATTTATCACAATAAATCAATTTAAAAAAAATTCAAAAATATATGGTTAATTACATTCGATGTCACAATCATAAAAGTTTCATTAATTCATATATTTACACACATAACCATCATATATATTATTCAATCGTACACATCATAAATGAAAACTTCATCAAATCAAACAATAATTAACATATTTTATATGTCATACAAAAGAAGAATCAATACAAATAGCCAGAGATACAATTCCTAATATGATTATTTGTTATATCAAACAAGTTATAAATTATCATATTTTTTCATAAAGTATACATCCACACATTTTTCTTTTCAAAATATATCACCAAAGGAAAAACTATGATTCTATCTTAAAGAATTTGTTATACTAGTTTGGGATTACAACAGTTATTTACCCATTGGAATTCTAATTCACACAAGTATCTCTTACAACTTCAAGGACATGGTAAGGAATATCCTAATAGAATTTATTGAGTTTATCTCCATTTCTCCATATACTACATTAACCCAAGGTTAAATTCGTTGATCTTAACATCCTTCTTTTGACATGTCTTTCACTACTTAGTGCAAATCATTCGGGGTGATCAGTCCCGATAGTTTATAACTAAGTAGTCAAAGTCACGACAGCTCCAGTCTAGAATTCATACCAAAATATTTCTAAGAATTTTCTATTGTCTTGTCTCCCTTGTTGTCTCATACCATATTGTAAAACAGGAAAATGTTAGAATATTTCACTATCACATATTAATCAGAGAATCAAACACCATACAATACATTTGGAATAAAAGGAAATAACTGCATTAGTTAATTTACCTTATCATTCCACCATACATTAAGGCCTGTACTTAAACAATGTCAAGAAAGACTTCAGAATGGCCAGTTTCTGATAATCCCTGCAACAACATTTTTCAAGTAACAGGCTATAAAGTTTTAACTTATACTTCTTATGAACTTAAAATTAGTTCCTTCTTTCTATACTCCTAATTTTTCTTCACTTACTTCTTACCATTTACTCTAATAAAATTTCCTCTTTTCTCAACCATAAAATCTCTTGTCAAACTCAACCATCAGAGTACACTAACACGCTAGTAAGACCATACCACAAGCCGGTTTGGATTGAACTGCTCTGATACCACTTTGTAACACCCCCTTATATACACGAGATATATATGTATTCTTCTTACTTTTAAAAAAAACTTTTAGAAAGATATACATATTTATCACTCTTTATCTCGTGTATACAAGGACGTATATACATCTGATTTCCTTTGAATATTGAAAGTAAAAAAAAAATTGTCTTTCAATATTTGTCCATAATGACAAAATAATTTATAGAAATCATAAGTGATAAATCATTACAATATTATATCCGAATGAAAGGGTTTATCAAAGTTTAACCTTTACCTTGTTACAATTATCTACTTGATATTGTAATAAGGCAAAATAAAACTAAACTATACCTCTACTACAAATGTGAACAATCATTTCCTAGTCCTTGAACCATCGAGTTTTGAATCCTACTCTTGTCATATCTCTTCATCTAATCGATTGAGAATGAGACCACTTTATCCTCTTGTAATTATATATCCTTCCATCTTGGACTGCTAGCTATATATCATATAACATATATTTTGGACACAAAAATTCAAACAAGAAGGAGTGAGAAACAAAATATAATATATTACAGATAAGACATAAGCATAAGGGTTTTCACAAACTAATATAGTAATATCAGTCATAATCTCATATACAATCAATTATGAATATAGGGTTTCCACATACATAACACTTATATTTTCATTCATAACCATCCATATAGAATGTCACAATCACATGAATGTTATGTAATGCTTATGCTACTGTCTCATTCAGTTTATGCATGTGGGCCCTTAAAGTTTTAGTTTGCACTGGGCCAACCAGGAGTTTACACTGTTTCATAAATTCTGGATAATAATAACATAAATGCCTTCATGGCATATGAACAGCTCAACTGGCGTGGAAACACTTAGAGACTAGTCAGACTGAGAAAGTTTTTATTGTGAAAGTACCCGACACTAGGGAGCGACCCCAGGTCACCTGAAGCACCCTTTCACACTCTCTCATCCCAAGGCTCGCAATTAAGCCTCCTCTAATGTATCCTCGGTTTCTATAATCCGTCCCCAGGCAATATCACATCTCAATTCTCTTTAATGATTCATGATGCATGAACTACTCGCATATTTAGTTGGTTAAGGCTTTTAGAAACTCAATTATTAAATACCATAAAGGTTCACAAAATCATCACAATAAACTGTACATTTCCATAAGTTCTTCTTTGAACTTCTGTTATACTGAAATAATTTAGTACAGTCTTCAAATTCAGATCTTACCAAAATTGAGTTTCCAAGCCTTAAATATCTCAAAGCTTTCTCTTAAAAACCTTCATATATTTACATAATCTTTCTCAATTTAAATCTTAACTAGATTGAGTTTTTGAAATCTCCACAAAATATTCTTTAGTTATTTCGTTGGGGAAAACCAAAATAATTTACTTTAAACTTCTAATTTCTAAAGAAAATAATTTAAAATCATTAACTAAGAATACTTAAAACTATAAAAATTTTCTTTAATTCAAGAATTAATTATCTCAACCTCTGATTTTCATAAAATAGCTTCTTTCTAATACTAGATTTTATTATTGAGATTAAAAATAAAGTTAATAAAAATTATTTATAAGAAGAAATAAAAAACTAAAATAATTACAAAATACTTTCTCTTGGAATAAAAATTTAAAGAGTAAGGTAAGAAAATTCTTACTGAGTTTTAACTTTCCGTCATGCTTGCTATATGCTCAAACTTCATATCACAAGATCATCAATCATTCATCAACCACAATCAAGTATAGTAATCTCATCAATCACAATCAAATATCATCAATCATAATTGAATATTATTAATCACAGTCTAATATTATAAATCACAATATCATTAATCGAAATCAAATATAATTAATTATAATCAAGTCAAATCAACTAAATATCGCTTATAAATATAATTCAAATTTTTAATGGTTATTTAAATTAGTAGATTTGATTTTGAGTCCTTATAGTCCATTCCTCGCACAGGTCTATATAAG
This sequence comes from Clitoria ternatea, assembly GCA_037962975.1. Lineage (NCBI taxonomy): Eukaryota > Viridiplantae > Streptophyta > Magnoliopsida > Fabales > Fabaceae > Clitoria > Clitoria ternatea. The sequence goes on along the minus strand of CM075675.1, from coordinate 104,516,722 downwards.
TCCATATATCCAGTCTTCGCATAGGTATAGTTCAGTCTAGACAGGTCATAATATTCCAAGTCCTTGCATAGGTTTAGTTCGATCCATATAGGATATAAAAATCTAAGTCCTTGCATAGGTTTAGTTCAGTCCGTATAAGTTATAATAATTCAGATCTATGTATAGATATTTCAGAATAAGTTACACAGTATATTAAATTTATTATAAATTTTAAGTTGAGAAGTTATTACTTTATAATAATATTATTAAATTTAAAAGGAGTAAGGGACTCCTCCCTTTATTCTTATGTCTTTCATATTATATTTTTATCTCACTCCCCCTTACCTCTTGTATACCGATTCGTTATTGAAAATCCATGCGCGCCTCGTCTCCGAGTTCTAAAACATACCAATTTCATTTTAATATAATTACAAGATGAAAATTAAGATTACAACTTAAAATAAAAAAATGGTAAATTTTGAATAGTGAATAGTGAATAGTGAATAGTAAATCGTAAATAGTAACAGTAAATAGTAAAACGTGAATAGTAACAGTAAATAGTAAAACGTGAATAGTAATAGTAAATAGTAAATCGTGAATAGTAATGGTAAATAGTAACAGTAAATAGTAATTTACTATTTGAATAGTAATTTACTATTGAAATAGTAATTTACTATTGAAATAGTATTTACTATGCAGAATAGTAACTTAAAATAATATTATTTCTAGTATAATAACAGATTTCTAAAAACGATATAAAAATAACCCAAAAAATATAAAAGAGAAGTATTCTTACCTTAGGATTTTGGCAGAACCTTCTCTCCAAAAACTTTTCTTCTCTCTCTCACTTCCACCACTATCTCACTAGCACTACTATATTAAGAAAACTTAATCTGAAATTGTGAATTCTAAAGAAGAAATCCTTCGGTATTTATAGGAAAAAAATTTACTATGCATTCCATTATTTTAATATAAAAGTACTATGCATTTTTGAATTTTTTATTCCAGGTTACTGTGCATCTTTTGAAAATTTCATACATGCACAGTGATTTGCATAGTAATTGTCGGCAAAATTATTAAGTCAAATAGTAACCCTTCACTCGGTATATTTTAAATATTCAAAATGAGTCCTTTTTGAAATTTAGCGATATTATATCAGTCCTCACTAATTTTATAATAAGTAATATAAAGCTGAAATTTTAAAAATCTAAAATTTTCTGTTAATAAAAATTTATTGATACGTTTCTAATTTTTTAACGATTAGAAAAAATCAAGATTTTTCTCAAACCGATAATTTTTAGATAAGTCTACTTGAAATGGATTTTAGAAAATTTTCTTATAATTTAACTTTACATTCTTGTAAATATTTTTAATTTTAAGCAACTTTATATGAATTTAAAATTATTTAAAATATATTATTTTATTAAAATAATTCAAAATTTTCAAAAAATTCCAGAAAATCATAAATATTATGTAGATCAAAAAGTTTAAAAGAACCATAGTCTAATTCCTTCAAAATTTTATTTTAAAATTCTAATAAGAGTTAAATCTTAAATATGTAAAAAAAATAAAAATATAACAACATAAAATAAAAATGGTGAATAACAAAGATATTAAAAATTCTTAATATAATTTTCTTAATTAGTGAATACTAATTAAGTCACTTTAAAATTCTCATTCAAAAATATTTTCATTTTATTATTATTATTATTAAAAAAAACAAATAATAAAAATATAAATACCAAAATTTTAAAAAAATGATAATAATAAACTAACTTATAGTAAGTATTTCTCAAGAAATATATATTAATATCTATTTCCTATTTGTGATGAAAATAGGATGTTACACTAGGGGCCGGTACCGACTCACGAGATTATGAGCCAGTAACATAACATGTCTTTAAAATTGTCATGGATCCTTCCAACAACAAAGATGTAAGTGTATGACAGAGATTTCAAGTCAAGATTGATGTACCTTGTCAAAGTTATGTATGGTCTACTACAATGCTTACCTCTTCTTTGCTCCTAATACCCCTTAACCTAACATGTCACTCAAAGTTAACACCGTTATCTTTCTAACAACAAGGACTTAAATGCATGCTGATGTTTCAGACAAAGACAAAGTGATTAACTTGTCAATTTAAAAACTTATGAACTTAAATACATGATTTTATAAAATGATAATTTAATCTAGGGTTAAATATGTTTTTGATTGTTATGTTTTAACCAATTTTTGATTTTTGTCTTTCAATTTTTTATTGATTTCAATTCTTATACTACTGAAATGTTAAAATTGATCCTTAAAGACATCTAGGATAAGAAGGTAATGCACATTTTAAGAAGTTAAATAATAGAATAAATTGAAAAGACTGAACAAGAAAATGTAACACAATATTTTGTTTGTTGAGTCAACAATTATATTAATAATGTTATATTTAAAGATTAATATTAACATATTAAATAACTCAAAGGCTAAAATCAATTAAAAAACCAAAAAACGAAAACCAACTATTAATAGAAATATAAAGAATAAAAACATATTTATCGATTGATGGCAACTCAAATGAAAACGTATTCCGAAGTTGGAAGAGAATATAGTGTTTGAAATGATGGAGCCGCAACTTGTATGAAATTCTCGCAATAACATTTTATTTATTTATGTATTATCGTATGTCTAAGGGTAAGGGGACAAAGCGATACACGTACGTGTTTATAAACAAGTGGTCTATATATGTATGTTACGTTAGATCAAACTAGTAATGTCAAGATACATGTTATAGTTTCATGACGGTAATTAAGTATCCTGCACGTGTAAATAAATGGATTTTGTACTGTTAAGATTTATTAGAAATATTAATATTGAATAAAAAATAATTATTTAAAAAATCAAGTATTTAATTTTTTTCTAAAAATTAATAAATTAATTTATTACTATAATTTTGTTAAACATTTGTTTTATAAACTATATTTAAAATGTCAAAATTGATTCCCGATATAAAACAAATGTTTGTTTTTTTATTTATATGTTTCACTTTTATTTCAATACATGACTACGAATATTTAAAATATATATAAAAAATATCTTTAGTTTGAATTATCACTATTATCATTAAAAGTATTTAATGCAACTTGATTCGGTCCCGATACCGCTCATTAGACAAAAAGGTTATTTGACCTAAAAGCCGTTGTGCAATACCTGTATTGCTGAAAGCATTGAAGCTTAACACTGGTTCCCAACACCGTATACAAGACTCATGACATGATCCCGGTATGAGCTATTCCCTCAACACCGGATGGTCAGAGTCGACTTATACGATCGTGTGTTGAGGAACCAACCTGCAAAACGACTGATGGAAAGATATATAGTTGGTAGGTAGGGTCACTGTTGCGTGTCAACCTTTATGCAAATGATTAAAATCACGCTACGGTAAGTCCACCTACTCAAAATGACTCTTTCGCTACCTCCAGGTATAAATACCCATACACAAATAATGAGAGGTACACTTTACACACTACAACTTACACTTGAGCTCTAATATTCTCCTTGAAAATTCGTTGACTTGAGCGTAGAAGTATCCTTGCAAGTGACACCCTTTTCGCCTAACAACATGTAAGGTTGGTGATTTGGTACGAGGAATCACTTTAAGACCTTTATCTCCCCATTAGAATAGAGGTTACAATACCAAATCCCCACCGAACCGGTGTAAAATCCGAGAATACAATACATCTTGAGGACTAGTCTTGAGGTCGGCCCTTGCACCTCTACCACGACGAGTTCATAGCTAATTTGGGTTATTTTTGACAATGTTATAAGTAATAATTTAAGTTAGCTTGTAATTTATTTTAGTGTCTTGTAGCATTTTTTGAAAAGCTACTTAAGTAACATTTAAACTTGTAAGCTCCGAGTTTAGTTTATTTTTTACACTTTTATTCTTACTGATATATATTTTTTTAAAAGCACACATCTATTTAAATATATATATATATATATATATATATATATATATCTTGTCATTTTAAATTTAATTAAATAAATAGTTTTACCAAACATTTTAATTTAATCGGTCACCTTATCGAGTTTTAACTTCTAGTTACTAATTTTAAACTTACTAACTTATCAACTTTCAACTAGTTTATTAGTTAATTTTCTTGAATGTATCCTTAATATAATTAATATAATTTTTACACTTATTTGAATTTTTAAGGATTTTTGTTTGAAGATAAATGTTGCCTTTCATATGTTTGAGAAGTGGCACTGGTCTGATACCGACCTAGTCAATATTAATCCAGGAAAGTGTTCACGAGCACCTCACGACACCATATAAGACCAATGCACTTGCGTCCCATGAGTGAACTCCTGACCGAAGTCCCACTAGTGCATTTTGGGGTTTTAAGGACGGTTATAATGAACTTTTAAGCACGGTTTCAGAACCGTGTTTGTTCCCGGCGTGCTTGTAGCTTAGGGCCTTTTAGCATGGTTATTTTCAACCGTGCTTGTAGCTTAGACCCATGACTCCCATCCACATCCCTCTGTTCCAACCAATCCACAACCATTCAAATTAATCGGCGTCATAGTGTCCTTAATCACAGACCAAGAGAACGCAATCAAGAGCCAATCCTTAACCACCCCAGCAACATTCATAGTCAAAGTCGAGGTTTTTCCTAGAAACAAGAACACAACAAGGTTCAACGCAAAAGCACACAACAATAATGGGTACTTCATGACAATCCAAGGAATCGACAAGAACACCAAACAACATGGAGCAATATAGCAAAGTGAGGTAATAGGGTTCAACGAAATCCCTTTAGAATTAAACAAAGTCTGAAAATAAAAGCAACAACCAAAAGCTGCAAGGTGACACCCTAAGCATCGAATTTGGCTTCACAGTAAGCATCTAGCTGAAGGAAACAGAGAGCACCGATGGGGGCAATAGATCTGGGGTAGAGAGCACCGATGGGGACAACGGATCTGAGGTAGAGCTCGCTGGACATTGAAACTGGTTCCACCGAGGCATTGTTGGTATCCAGAATCCGAGGGAGAAGAAGTGTGAACGCAGGCGAGGGAGAAGAAGTGAACGAACGCAGGCGAGGGAGAAGTGAACGAACGCAGGCGAAGGAGAAGAAGTGTGAACGCAGGCGAGGGAGAAGAAGTGAACGAACGCTAATTAATAAGGGAAAAGGTGGGTTTTAAACACGGTTCACCCCAACCGTGTTTATAGATACCTTATAAACATGGTTCCCTTCAAAACCGTTTTCGTATATCAGACCTTTAAACACAGTCTGCTCCCACCCGTCTTAGTATATCCTATTAAAAATTTAAAAAAAAATAAAATAAGCTTTAAGCACGGTTGTTCAGAACCGTCTTCGTATGTGCTAAATTAAAAAATTAAAAAAATAATAATTATGAAACCCTTTAAGGACGGTTCCATCTGAACCGTGTTTATATATTACTTTTAAGCACGGTTAAATGTTTAACCGTGTTAGTAGATACGTTTTAAAATTTTTTAAGAGTTCTTGGTATTTACAAAACTGCCACCGTGTGGTTTTAAACACGGTTTTGGGATAACCGTCTTCATATCCCGTCCTTATATCCCTTTTTTGCACTAGTGTCCCTAAGAATCAGAGTGAGTAGGGAGATGGGGGACACATTGAGGGGCATATCGGTCTCGTATCTACAGATGGTATCGGGAATGTATGTGATCGTGTGAGCTTTATTCGTCTTTTATAGATTTTGTACACACACGATATAGGACGTCCCCACCATCTGTTGGTGTATGCACTATGAGCTTTTATGCTTTTTCATTTGTATCATTTTTCTACTTATCAATAGAATAAATATTTCAGTTTAAAATTGTTTTAAAACATATTTATCCTTGGAGTAATAGGTCATATAAAAATTATTCCTAAAATGTCCCTAGTTAAGTATTTACATGGGGACATGTAAATACACTGAGACTAGTGTGTGAGTGTACTGATGACCTGATCTCACAGATCATAGATATAGATGATATCGAGTCTTCACACGGGTACACATTAAGAGTAATGATGTACTGGACAGACCCACCATGAGAACGTTGCATGGATCGTTACATGATTGTCATAAACGATTCTCAATGTGATAATGGTATATGTAGTCCTTCGACCTGAAGTCACTACGATTCCTACATGAGGAGTTTATTGTTTTAATACAATTAAACGTCTTCTGTAACAAGAGGACTATAAAGGTTGTGATTAGGCAATGAACAAATTATGCAGAGGGATGTGAGTGATGTAGATGAGATTTGTCTCTCCTATGTGACAGGAGTGATATCCATAGGCCACTTGATGGAGTAAGACTAAGAAAACGCATGGCCATGCTAGAAAGAATAAATATTAGATATTTATTCGGATCCAGTCTACTCCGGTATCAAGTAAAATAAATTGGGCCGTACAAGGATGACGCGACCATGCCTTGGGCCCAATTAGGATATCGTGACAAAAGGAATAAACGTATTAAATAATTATCACTTATAGGTTATGTTGATAATATTCGGACATAATGATGCATTGCTAGATGCCGCTCTTATTTTATATTAATAATAAAATAGTTTATTATTAATATGACCGGGTATTTTACCTATAGGGTCACACACATAGAGTAAGCCCATCAGAAAATGTTGTCTTATTTTAGTTGGACTAAAATAAAGCTATTGGGCCTAACTCATTTGGAATGAGTAAGGAGCCCACTTTTAGAGAGAACAAATTAGGTCAAACCTAAGCCTATAAATAGAGCATAAGATGCTCATAGGCCGTTCACTCAAGTGAGACACAAATTCGCAAAAGTTGCAAGAGCTACACGCCGTCAAACTAGCAGTTGGCAAGTGTTGCGATTCTGGTGGGAGTGCTCGTGTGGACTCCTAAAGGACGAGGCTACGACTGCTTCGGAGTTCTTCAAGAGGTAACCTAAAATAAATTTCGAAATTGTTTTGTGCTTTGAAACACGGAACCTTGCAAATCCTATGGAATCCCTTTTATTTTTCCGTTGCTCATGCTTAGGGATTTCCTAACACCATCAACTCTATAAATACCACACGTTAATTCCTCATGAAAGTATGTTCACCAACCACACTTAAGGTTGATATTAATTTGTCCGGTATTGACTTGAGAGCATCAGGGTTTCTTTATAGGTGACACTTTATTTCGTCATTCAATGGGAGATATCAGTGTATTGATTATACGAAATCATAACAAAGCTTTTATATATCCACTAGACAGAGAGATAATATTGGATCACCATTAGACCGATGTGACAGATTATAGAGAGTTTATCCTGGAATCGATATCAGATGTTTTATCTCCCACACCAGAGAGACCAAGAATTATTGTTTAAAATATTATTGTTTGAAGATAATTGTAGATTTAAGATTCGTTTGCAAAAACTAGTGGATAAGCTAGCTTAAAGCTAGTAATTAAAAGTTGATGAGTTGGGCCAGTGTCCGACCTATGGTATGGGCCGGTATGGCTTTGCACCCTTAGGTGGCTCCTGGAATTCGAAGTTCCTTACTAGAGTCCCTCATGACCAGAGCTAAGGAACCCATGTTAGGCTATCACATTGGGGCACAACGGTTTATACCTATAAGGATGTTAGAAATGTCTATAGAGGTGTCAACTTTTCCCGTGATTTGTGAATCCGTACTGACACAATTCCACGTAAGATTTAACCACAACTAAACTCTATAAATATATCTCATTTATGATTCACAAACGCACATGATATTCTCTAACTTATGCTCGAGTTCTGATATCAAATTATTCGAATTGACTTGAATGTCAAAGTGTTTTTACAAGTGACACTTTATTTCACTCATCAACGCGAAGACTCATTATGATAGCTAAAGAGAAGATGCCAAAATTTCTGATTCTCTACTAGATCAGAAGACATAACAGTGGATCTTATTGGACCAATGTAATATATAATGAGAAAGATACCCGTTCCTTTAACCGAAGTCCTATCCTCATATGAGATAGTTATATATATATATATATATATATATATATATATATATATATATATATATGAGTGATTTCTTACAAAATAGATACCAATTAATATAAAAATTAAGATAAACTTAGAGCTTATAAGTTTAAATTACTTAAAACAAATAATAAATTAATTTAAATTATTACTCATGAAATTTGTCTTAGCATTATAATTATCCTAATCTCACAAATAAGATCATATAGTATAACATACATACATAAAAAGATTAAACATAATAATATACATAATTAATCAGCAGAAATTATATGCGCCTGATACGATGAATATAATGGCAATTTTCTTACAATAATTTAGGAATGTAATATAGAGTTTTATTTACTCATATTACGGTTACAATCAGCATTAGTAAAAAAATTTGAATCAATATTTATATAAAAAATGGGAATCGATTTCATATATATATTTTTTTAAATCAAACCTATTCTTTTAGACAAAAAAAAAAACCGAATACATAAATAAACAAATATATAAAATTAGAAAATTCGACCCACCACCTGCTCTCTCTCTCTCTCTCTCTCTCTCTCTCTCTCTGTGTTTGTCCTTTGAGCTCAGATCCTATGAAGTGAAGGGTTTCTGCTCCTGCTCCACCCCAACTTCTTCTTATTCCCCCTCTGGGTTTTCTTCTCCATCACGGAGCATTCAATTTCCGGTTAACCGGTTCATTTTTGTTTCTTCCGCTGAATTTTCAAGTTGGAGCTCGATCTTCGATCTGCAATTTTTTGTTGTCGTGGTTGGTGAGTAAGTGACCGACGCGGTAGGTAGCCTGTGACGTTGCGTGCTGTTTGATCTGTTCTTAGAAAGAAGGAAGGAACAAAACAAAGATGCAGCAAGATCAGCTCAAGAAGGTTGTTTCTTTCACCGATTTCGCGATTGTCCCTTTTGTGTGTAGGGTTTGTTACGGTGCTATGAACTGATTTGGCAATCGATGATGCTAAAAAGATGGAAATTGGAAACTGGGGTGCCGAAAAATGGAACAAAAATAATAATAATAAAAAGATAGAAAAGAAAGTTAAGAACACTTTTGAAAAATTGGGTTGTAATATTAGGGCCAAAACCTCAGTATGCTCAGGTGTTAGTTGTAAAAATTGTTCCTTTTTATGTTTTTATTCTGGTTTCTGGATGTGGGTTTTCTGCGTTTTGCTTTTCTGTTGCTGGTGGAAGGTTTTGGTTTGGAGGATTCGGTTTTGAATGTGCGTCACTGATGATTTGTGAAATAATAGCATTCAATTTGTCTTGCGTTTTGCTTGGTAAATCTAAGAGATATAGTAAACATATTGTGAGAATATGTAGTTTGATTAGGTTCTTAGATAATGTTTTCGAGTTGGTTCTGGTTATTTCAATTTTAGTAAAGAGTTATATAGAATATATCAATATAAGATTGTGTAATTTGATAATGTGCAGGATATTAAGGAGTTAGAGTTTTTCACCGATTATGGGGATGCGAACAGATACAAGATTCTTGAAGTTGTTGGGAAGGGTAGCTATGGGGTTGTTTGTTCAGCAATTGACACACACACTGGGGGAAAGGTTGCAATAAAGAAGATTCATGGTGTTTTTGAACATATCTCTGATGCTATCAGAATCCTCAGGGAGGTCAAGCTGCTAAGACTTTTAAGACACCCCGATATTGTTGATATTAAGCGGATCATGTTGCCGCCTTCAAAGAGGGAGTTTAAAGATATTTATGTAGTCTTTGAGCTCATGGAGTCTGATCTCCATCAAGTCATCAAAGCTAATGATGACTTGACCCGTGAACACCATCAGTTTTTTCTTTATCAGATGCTACGTGCGCTGAAGTATATGCATACAGGTCTTTGCTTTTTCATATTTTGGGCTTTTTTGCATTCTTGCTAGTTGCTACAATGTTATATTTTCCGAAGTTATGGTGCCAAATTGCTTTTAAATGATCTTATTTATGGTTGCAGCTAGTGTATACCACCGAGACCTCAAGCCCAAGAATATACTGGCAAACGCAAACTGCAAACTCAAAATTTGTGATTTTGGATTGGCAAGAGTTGCATTCAGTGATACCCCAACAACAACTTTTTGGACGGTAAAGTGGTTTATCTAATTTGAATTGCAAGTAGAGCATATGTAGATTATGATGTTTCTGTCCATAACTTAGTAGTATTGAGATTTTTCATGCCTTTTGTGCACAATGCAGGATTATGTTGCTACAAGATGGTACAGAGCCCCAGAACTCTGTGGGTCCTTCTTTTCTAAGGTATAGTTTGGCTAAAATTTATGCATTTAAGCCATTTATATGCTATGGGGGTGTCTTTGCTATTTTTAGCCATAAGCTACATTATTGAATTATTATATTGAGTTGTATTTAATGGATGTTTTCTGGACATTATCATTGCTTAATTGATTGTGTGATTAGTTTGTTAATTTGTTTTAGGTTTTGAGTTTTTATTTCAGTATTCTTATTTTGGGTGATTCCCATGTAAATTTTAATCTGAAGGAGAAATTCTGACTTCATTTTGTGGTTTGAGAGATCTATGGAGTCGAGTTGATGTCCATGTTGGAAGTCTGGCAGGGAATATAAAAGTTGAGTAATTGTTGATGATGGGAATTTCAGTAAAATTTTCCAAGAAAACTTCTTAGGATCTAACACCTACATAGGCACATGGGAGGAAATTTGACTTGGGCAGCTGTATATAGAATGGTGTCTGAAAGTTAATATGTTTTCATGTAGGCAATATGGTATATTCACTGTTTATCATATTCTTTTACTATGTTTTACATGGTCATCTTTGCTCAAGCCAGAAAGGAGAAATTAAAATATATTTTACTTGCCTGAGTTGTAAAGGTGTTGCAGTTATTTCTGTATGAAATGCTTTGTGTGTTTTATAGTAAATAGTAATGCCTAGATTATAATAATTCTTGTTCAGGGAGGACTAATGATCTCTCCTGGAAGTTGAATTTGTCTGTCCTTCAGGTAATTGTGTCAGTTTGTCTGTTTCTCTGAAGTGGTTTGGTTGAAGTGTATACCTGGCCTTCTTTAGTATTCTGAGTTTGTTGGAATTTTCATTTGCAGTATACACCAGCAATTGATATATGGAGCATTGGATGCATTTTTGCAGAGGTGTTGACAGGAAAGCCACTATTTCCTGGTAAAAGTGTTGTGCATCAATTAGATTTGATTACTGATCTTCTTGGGACACCATCACCTGAAACTATTGTAGGAGTATGGACCACTCCCTCCTTTTTGTTTATCTTTCTCTTAATCTTGTGTTTTTGTGCCTGTTAATACTATCTCTTCCATGAAAAAACCCTTTTAGAAGTGCTTAGGAATTAATGTATTCAAATTTTTGCAGGTTCGAAATGAGAAGGCAAGGAAGTACTTGATGGAAATGCGAAAGAAACCTCCTGTTCCTTTTCAACAGAAATTTCCAAAAGCTGATCCATTGGCACTTCACCTACTGCAAAGGCTTTTAGCATTTGATCCAAAGGATCGGCCTACTGCTCAAGAGGTAGTTGTTTATTTATCTGTTGTATATTATGCCCCATCTAAGGAGTACCTAGTGAAGTGTATTTCAGGATCTTTCTATGGAATTTTTTTTATTCAATATAAAGCTGAAAGAAGTCATTCTGCATGTTTGGTTGGCAGGCACTAGCTGATCCTTTCTTTAAGGGTTTGGCTAAAGTTGAGAGGGAACCTTCTTGTCAGCCAATTTCAAGATTGGAATTCGAGTTTGAGAGGAGACGGTTGACAAAGGAGGACATTAGAGAGCTAATATATCGAGAAATACTAGAATATCACCCACAGATGCTTAAGGATTACATGAATGGACTTGAAGGCACTAACTTCCTTTACCCTAGGTAGCTTAATACTCATTGGTATTTTACTGATGTAGACTTGAATAATGTATAGTATGCAATGCCTATTATTTACCAAGATATGTTCCTTGCAGTGCGATAGATCAATTCCGAAAGCAATTTGCTTATCTTGAGGAAAATCATGGTAAAAGTGGCCCAGTGATTCCTCCAGAAAGAAAGCATGTTTCCCTTCCACGGTAAGACTAACTTCCACTACTAAACATGGAATGCTGTTGTAGTTTCTATATTTAATTTCTGGCTATCCATGTTGGTTCCCCTGCCCAGTGTGGTTGCCTTTCTGTTTGTTTTTTATCTACAATTTTTATGGAAATGTTGTATAATCTTTCCAATTTAATTTTTAAAGGTCCACTGTTCTCTCTAGCACCATTCCTCCTAGTACACAGCCATCTTTCACTCCATACGAGAACAGGCAAATAGCGGACTCAGCATCAAAGATTTCGAGAGCAGTAGAATCAAATTCTGGAAGTCAATTAAGGAGTTCACGGCCTCCACCGAAGGTGCCAGCAGGTATATACTACATAATTAATCTGGTGCTTTCCATAACTCATTAGAATTTAGAATAAAGAACAGAGAAGGACAACAGAATACAAACAAACAAAAAAATGAATAACACTAGCCCAATGGTACTGTAATGTGAACCTGAATATGAACTAGATACAAATGTTGATTTATGTTTATATCCTGAGTTCTATAACATTATTAACCATTTTTTCTTTCCTTGCTACAGCTAAACCAGGTCGAATTGTAGGGCCAGTTTCACACTATGACAATGGGAGAAACATAAAAGATACTTATTACCCAAGGATATTCTATCGGAACTCTCTTCCTCAAGCAATCTCTCCACACTGTATCCATAGGGTGCAATCCACTAACCCGAAAAGTACATCGGAAACATACAAGGATATTTCGCAAGGCAAACATCAACTCCCATCTCAGCACTGTAGCATGCCAGCCAGACCTCCGATTGATCTTAATACCAACCCATACTACCAGCAAGGAAAGAGTGATCACATGAATGATCCTGTTGCGTCTATCGATGCAAAACTACTGCAGGCACAATCTCAATTTGGCGCAGTTGGTGCTGCTGCTGCTGTAGCAGTTGCCGCTCACAGGCAGCATTCAGGGGGCTTTCAGTATGGATTGTCATAGGTTGGGGGGTTTGCTTTATGCCTGGTGGTGGATGGAAGTTGATCAAATTTTAGACGGGTTTAGGTCTGGTAAGGTTTTCCACTATTGCTTTCAGATTACCTTGTAATTATATGTACATCATTTAATTGATTAATAAAAAAAATTGATTGTTTTTCTCCTTGATGCAAATATTATCCCAAATCCACACACACAAAAAGTTAATTTGAATTTGGAAATGAATTCTATCTGTAATGTTCGGTCAACAAATTTTGCCAAATATTAAAAAGTTATAGCCTTGTACGCAAGTAGCAGCATTCTGCTGAGTAACATGAGAGGTTATATTATAAGTAGGTCTTTTGTTCTCCTCAAATTTCAGTAAGTTGTTTTGGGATAATAATATTATTGATGGGCACGGTTTCTTCACAGGTTTTGTACTTTCTTAGTTGAGATTAACCTATCAATTAAATGGTTGGTGTTAGAATGTGGTTGAATGGGACATGTTTAATATCATGGATCAAATTTTGTTTTTGTTATTAGGTTCCCAGACAAACAGACACTTAATGTCCGGATCCAGCGTTAGAAGTTATCTTCAAATGCTAAGTACTGTTATCGCTGCCATGAATGAGCTCATGTTTAAGCTATTTCTTCATGGACTGTTTTAAAACAAAACAGGAACATCATGAAAACTTGTCTGATAAAAATAGAGAGAATAAAGTGAATCAAGTTAACCTCTTGGGTCATACTTGGGCTTCTTTATTTTGTCAAATGAGCTATATCACATATGATTTATAGTTTATAAGATGAGTTTGAAATAATTTATAAATAATTAATGATTCTTATTAAAAAAATTATGTTAATAAGTAACATTTTGAATTGTGACATGAATCTCATCTCTATGAATATCATGAATATTGTTATAAAAAATAATAAAATCTTTTTTTTCTTTATTATTATTATTATTATTATTAAAAAAGTGAATATGAAACTTAAAAAAAAGTAAAAAAGTATTTCATTCCTATTAGTTGTTTATTTAAATAGACTGATAGTTATTTATTTAATAAATGGATTTAGATATATTTTGAATCTGAATTGTGGGGAGTATTTTTCTACCAATTTTAGACCCTCATTAGTATTCTTTTTTATTATGTGATATAACTTATTAAAATAAATTATTTTCAATTAATTCCAATAAGATTTGCAATCAAATTTATAATATAAGTTCTTATTTAAAAATAATTTATTGCATAAGCTCTTAAGTTACATATCCAAATGCACTCATAACTTATGGTTTTTTAGGTAGCTTGTACCCTTATAAATTTTTAGATAGCTTATTGAAATATAGTTGTTTGGTAAAATTAACTTAAATTGTGTAAATAATTTTAAAGGACATACAAGATGTTAATTATGTTAGACATGAAAGTTGTATCAGGCCTAAACAATATCAAATTATTGTGTCTCTTTTTCTTGAAGCAGGTGTATATGATATACTACATTCGTCCCTGATTATAAGAATCTTTTGAGAGATTTCTTTAGTCCTTAATATAAGAACCTCATCAAAAAGTCAATAACATTAATTAATTTTTTGTCAAAATACCCCTATTAATCATTAAAGTAGGAAGAAAGTAAGATTTATAAGTACCAATAAAGTTAAGAGGGTACTTTTGAAAAACTAATATAATTGATAGACAAATTAAATAAATTTATTTACATTAACAAACTTTTCTTAAAAACTGAAATTAGTTAAGAGGTTCTTATATTAAGGGATAGAGGTAATAATTATGATGACCAAGAATGAGTAGGAAGAATACTTTAAAAATGAGTGACAAGTCTCGACCTAGCTGTGTAACTCTCTCTTCAAAAATCACTCTTTCTATTCCCAATTCTTGTAAAAAACTAGAAAACCTTATTGAGTATGCCTTTGTGCTTGAAGGTGCTCAAGTAGAAAGTACTATTCCTTATCTTCTAAATTTGTACAATATCTTTAGAAGACATAAATCTAGCTTCACATGGTCAGCTAAAAAACTAATCTCAACAACTAGACCAGGAGTAAAAGAAGTTATCCAAACTTCCAAACTTGATTCTTGTCCTCTTTATGCCATTTTTGCTAAACAGTGTGCAGATCTAGAAATTAATCCATATCTAATTAAGTTATGGCAAAAGGAAAGGTATGTAGCACTCCACCTTGGTGTTGTTTGTTTGATCTTGACACTGCATGGAAGGAAAGGAATGCTAGTAACAACTAGTGTCTCTCTTATAGACTCTACCTTCTATCATTATGAAGATTCTGTGATTAGTACAATGTTTGGTTTTAACCATATTTTCAAATTTTAATGTTTACCTTAAAGATCTAACTCTTCTACACAGGTTCTAAGTTCAAGTTCAACTTATTGGATCCCCTCACGACTCTTAAGCTTTTAAGGCAACCCTAAATCACCAAGTGATTTTCAGAGTACAAGATCATCTTTTTGATCTACATGTAGAGTCAAAGATTTTAGAAAATGCATTGATGGTGATTGCAAATTCTAAAGAAAAAGTGCCTTCTATAATCCAGGTCCCTAGACAAATTCCAAAAGAAGAGCGGTAGAGACTAATCTCTATGTTGAACATAAATCTAACATAAAATGCTGAACAATAATTTAGCAGCATCAAGAAGTCATTCTCTTAATCCATGTATTTTTTTATGCTGTCTTCATAGTGAAAATTTTGGTTGACTTGCTAAACAATTTCCTTGAAACACAAATGTGATATCATTACTTCATACATGGATAAACTGTATGATGGACATAAATTAAATGGAGAAACTACTATTTCAATCAGATATTCTCTTTGTAATCCTTAGCTGCTGTGCTAAGAAATTATTCAAGAAGCAATTTCTAAAGAAGATCCTTACAATATATGTTGAAGTAAAATTGACTACAAAACCTTGAGTAGTTAGACCAAACTTTAAAATAAGATTACATAAGTTTTTAGTCCCATGTTTTGACTAATACCTGGATTTAATATCTGTGTTTTAAATTCATTAGTTTATGGAATAGGCTATGTTTGGTCCACAAAAGTAACTCCATTAGTAAATGGAAGGCAAGGCAGCCATCCTAATCATGTTTTTTAATTACACGAATGTCAATTTGATTGTAATTCTGTAAGTACATGGAAATGGCAAAAGTATGGAAATGGAATTAAAATTTTACCTAACTAAAAATTAGAAATAAATTTAATTGAAATATAGAATATGAATTATAAAACAAAAGGGCAAAAAAAAAAAAACTCATTTAGTTAAACGCTAGAAGTTATATGCTAAAACATCTAAAGTTGTAAAAAATTTAAAGTAAAAAAAGGGTAGAAAACAGATTAAAATCATAGCAATTCACCTTCACATATAATAGAAGGCGCAGCGCAGAGAGTAGAAAAAGAATTGAATTTAGGTTCATCGGCACATTTTAAAGGTGTTGAACGAGTTTCATACATGGATGCAGGCAAGTACTTCCATAAAGTCTCTGCTAAGGACCCTATCACTAAGGGTAGCCATTGTTATTTTTGTTATTTATTTGGATAGAATTTTTACTAATATGAAATTTTACTTAAACAGCATCAAATATATATCATATAAATTAAATATATGTTTGTAGAATAGTATATTATTTTGAAGTTTCACAAGATTTGGTGGAGGTTGAAGTTCAACTGAGGCTATAGTTATATCTTTTTGTTTTTGAATTTTAGGATGGCGAAACGTCTTTCAGATTCATTTGAGCTTTCAAAGTCTGTTTAACTTGATGCTTTTTCCTCAGATTCTTCAAGAGCAAAAATAATTTTATTATTTGGGGAGTTTTGTTATTCATAAAGTGATTCAACATCATCTTTTTCTTCTATTGTGAGGGTTTGCAATAGTTTGACTGCTTTTTCTTGTTTTTTTTGACAATTTTTTGAAAAATATCCTTTATTTTCTCTTACAAATAAAACACCTTTGGTTTCCACCCTTTTCCCTTGTAAGACTTTTTTTTTTGAAAAACCAGAATTTTTTATTTTTTCCCTCATAAAGGGATTTGTCTTTCTTGCTTTTTTTTTTGTGTGAATGAAGTTTTTCAATAGCAATTTTCCTTATCACACTTTATCTTCAAATACTTCTTTTTGCATATTGCTTTATATTTTTTTCGATCTTTCAATATCTTATCGATGAGAATTTGCTGACTTCATATTTTATCCAGAACAATAGTTCCAACTTGATGATTTTTGCCAAGCGTCATGTCTACTACATTTTTGTTTGTTGCTTGAAGGATTCTCCAAATTTCTTCTTGAATTTCTTGAGGAGGAAAGCTGATATAAGTATTTTTCAAACTTGGATCATTGAATCCATTCAACTGATAAAATATCTGGGACATTCTCTGATAGTGTCTCTCAATATCAGCCTTTTTTAATGAACATTTCATTTCAAAATATTCCTTCCTTGCTTCTTTCTCCAGTACTGATATATCTCTAAGGAAATGGAATCAAAGGAAATGGATTACGTCTTCTACTGATTACCCATGAAGTTTATCTTGATTCACGAGGCCAATGGATTAGTACCATTATTTAAGGACTCCAGTCATTATGGCACAAAACTTTTCAACTACCTTATATGACTCTTCATGTTGGACAATTTTTGCATCCATCCAAGCCTTGAACTCTAGGAACTTTTTGTTTCATTATGAAGGAAGAATCTCATCTATTGTAAAGAAAGAAGATCCATTATAAACAGGGGTGTTTACTTCTCTGGGATCTAGATATGGTTCTGTGGAGTTCCTTCTTCTTGTCTGGCCATTAGAATTCTTGTGATATCCGCATCTTCGTCATATATAGTTTCTACATCAGAGGAAGAGTTTTGTTGGCTTTCTTCAGAAAATGAATCTTTAAACTCTTCTTTGCTTTGAGAGTACATCAATGGTTGTTTATAGGATACCATTAATGAAAGTTTGGGAGTGTGAATTGGGGAATTTTTTGAGGAGTTGCTTTGCTCTTTTTCTGTAGAGGTTGGTTTTTCTTTTCTTTTTCTATTGGATCAAACTTTCTTTGAGCAACATTTGGAGGGAAAAGGGACCAGCTTTTTGGATTGGAGGTGAAGTGTATGATAGAAAGGTGTTTATAGGGGATACAAAATAAGAATCAAAGTCAAAAGAGATGTTTTTGAGTTTTTTGAAGCAACATATTCTTTCAACTCTTCGTTTTGAGCTTTGACCTTTCTTAGCTCTCTTTCTTTCTCTGTGAAAGTAAAGCTAATCCTCTTTTCTTTTTTCATTTCTTATACTTCTATCTCAAGTTGTGCCATTTTCCTTTTTATCTCATAATAATGATCTTGCATTTTCTTAGACATGCTTTTTATTTCCTTATCCAAGGAATCAACAAGTTTGTCTATTTATTTTATCTAAATACTACAAGAAGTCATTTGGGCAACAACATTTTAAGTTTGTCAGTTCATTACCTCTTCAGCCTGGGTAACTTGCTTCATTTATCCGTCTGTTGTGACTTTAGTTAAAACTACAAAAGGTCTAGTCTGAATCTTTTTAACAAGATCGACCTTCCTTTCTAAAGAAGGAAAGTTTGATTATATAAGACTAAAGCTGAGGAAAACATCATACATAATTTTATCTTGGGTATAGGTTTTGTTGGAAACGGATTGACTGTTTTGTGAGTCTTTGATGTAGATGGCCAAATGATTAAAGTTGGATCATTCGGAGGAGGAGGATAAGAAGCATATTTTTCTTTTTCAAGCATATTGTTCATATTTTTTTTTCCTTATGCCTACCTAGGGACCATTGTCAAGATCAAATCTTCTTTCAAGTTTGTTTGAAGATTTGTAGGAGGATTTTGCTTTCCTTCGTTTGCTTTCGGGTTTCTTTTCATCTTCTTCACTATCATCCATTCAACAATCACAATCTGGGTCACACATACGTGGATTTACATCCCATGTAAAATGACCATTTATTTTCTCATTATATATAGGCGTTCCATCAGGTCTAAAAGAATGTACAAGAATTTTCTTTTCTTTCTCACCAAGGGTGATCATCATGGTTGAGAAAATAGGTTCCTTCGAGGAGGAACGTTCCTTTCCTTTTTCTTGGAAAATAGTCTTCACACTTCGATTAGGAACTCTTTTAATTGTTTGCTTTGGTAGCTATTACTGGTTTCTGGTTGCCTTTTTTAGGTTTCATAATCATTGATCCATTCCATAGGGATTAGTCTCTACAGTTCTTCTTTTAGAATTTGGCTAGGGACCTGGATTATAGAAGACACTTTTTCTTTAGAATTTGCATTAACTGTTGTTGATAAAGCTGTCCTCCATCCTCTTCTTTTAAGAATTTTTTCGAGAAGATTTTTATCTGCATTATTGGCATTGTGTTGTGTTACTTCTCTTCTTTCAAGAAGTTTTTCCAGAAGTTTTGTTCATCTGCATTATTGGCATCATGTTGTGTTATTTATGTTTTGCGCATCTCCATTATTGGCATTATCTTAGCTGAAAGTGGGAAGCTATGTCAAAAGATGTTATTTTCAGCACTGCAAAACTACAACGTTTAGGCACTACAAATTGAAGCTTGATATTAAGACAAAGACTAATGTGTCCGCATGGGGAACAGGTTAAAAATATTAAGATTCGGTACTATCAGTTTTCTTTCAAACTGCATGATGACAAATCTGTCTCTCCATAAAAGAACCAAAAGGGGGAGGAAATAAGTACAAAAGGAAGTGAGAAAAGTACATTTTATGATGTAGGATTTGAGGAAGACCAGGTGGGAAGAGAAGGATCATCAGTCCTCCTCAACTTGGACCACCGGTGACTTCCAACATCTCTCATTTTCATTTATCTCCTCGCTCTAACTTATTTTGGAGTCCTCCTACATTATTTGATATAGACTGCTTAGAACTTAGTGCATGCTAAGTTCAAAGAAAATTTCCTTGTGTTTTATGCATTCAAAATTAAGGGTGTTCATCAACCGATCCGGACCGCAAAAAACCGTTCAACCGATTTAAAAAAATCAAAACCAATCAAACCGAAAACCAAAAATCCAAAACAGCAAAAAAATCGCATTTCATACGCGGTTCGGTTTTCGGTTCCACCTATGAGAACCGAACTAATCCACAAGTTTTATGTTTTAATGTTATCATTTCATTTAGTCACAACCTTTTTCATTGATTGCTTTATTAGTTTGTTTAATTTGGTCTTTATATTTTATTTTGTAATTTGGTTTAAACTGTATGATAACAAGAAGACTAAAATCTTGGCTGAAGACTTTTAATATTTGTTGTTTTACATTGAATCTTATTTAAGTCTTATTTAAGTAGTATTATATTTGTTTTATGTTTGAATTTAAATTATTGAAAATTTGTCTTGTTTTCCTTATTAATGATTCTCCCATTGTTGAGAACTTAAAATATTCTTTGCATTGCTATAATTATAATGTTCATTTGATTTTATAAAAAAATATAAAATGAGAAAAAAAACCGCATAAACCGATCGAATCTGAACCGCATTTGATCGGATAGGATCGGATGAAGCCATTCATTTCAACTGAACTTAACCGCAATTTAATAAAGTGATCGGATTGGATGATATTTTGTGATAAAACCGAACCGATCCGGAGTGCGAACATCCCTACTCAAAATTACCATGTATCTTAATTTACAACAGTGAAGACCTATAATTTCATACCGACTCTCGATTCGATCTAGTTAGGACAAAATACAACTATTAGAAAATGAAGAACTATGGGTCCGTTTACTTCCTAAAAAACATTTTTTGTTTTTACTTTTAATTACAAAACTATCATCTTAGTTTTGATTACAAACTACATATTATTTTCTATTTCTAAAAGTTTTAACAGAAAATACTGAAAACAACATAAGAGTTATTTTTCACTATTTCCTATACAATTTTTAGAAACAGAAAGGTAATGGTTTTATTATTGAAAGTGAAAATGAAAATTAAAAATAGAAAACAAATTAAACAACCCAAATCTCTTTGACTTCAGATATATACAAACTTATATGTTGGGTGAGGTCTAGAAAACACATGCCTAAGGTGTACATAGTTATTTTAAAAATCATTATCATATTTTAAAAATCATTATCATATCTATATTCTGTCAAATAATTATTTTTTCCTTAATATCCAATTAATGTGCATCGGCAAGTAATTGATAAATGTATATAGCACTTATTGACTGGGCTCTAGATTTTTCTTCCGATAATAGCAGATACAATGTTAGAATCAGAAAACTTAGTTAATGCACACTTCTTTCTCCCAATCCTGAGAAGAGCTTGTCGTGATCAATCATGATCCATTCATTTAAGTGGGTCTATTGATGTCAAATTTCTTGGATCGTGCTTACTCCTTTGTGGTAACTAATCAGAAAGAAAAATTATGGGATTGCATTTCAATAACTTGCTGAACTCACTAAAAATAAGACAAAATCAAGTAATATGTTGGAAACTATTAGTAGGTAGAAAAATTGCATTTCAATATTTGTCCGCATTGCAGCAACATAGATTTTCAATCCTGGGAACCTTTTAACGATAGCTCATCATTCTAAGAATCTTGATTTACACAGTTAATCATGGTTTATGGCCTGGACATCCAACAGGACCATCCTGGTACCAAAACAAAGGTACCTTATACCCAAATAATTTATTTATGAATAAACTATATCCTACCCCGGTTGAATAATATAGTTTTAACTTTTTGACTATATATCATATAAGCACCTTCTATATGATTTTCATTACTATATTTATGTATATAATTTTATATTGTTATTAGCACCTCAATGTACGTTCATCATTGATGGAGTTTCAATTTTCGTGGTTATTCAAAATATAGTCCACTAGACCCAGCAGAAAACTGATTAAAATAGCATGTTTGGATATAAGTTATGGGCACACTATCAGTAACACTGGTGCAAATGGTCAACGTGATTTGGCTATTGATTCCAAACACACGAGAACTTGTGAATCAGCATGTGCAAAGTGCTGTGTTTCAAGCTATAAGCAAGGAAATGCTTACCAGTGCCACCGCATGTTGAGTTTCTAATTGAAAAATGTCAAAACATGGATTTTTTTATTTCTAGTTTTTAGCTTTATTTTGGAAATGTTTTCACGGAAAATGTTTTCAAAAATACCAACTAAACATGTTTTCAATACCATTTCCTATCTCATTTGAAAATGAAAATAAGAAATCCCCAAACCAAACAGCCTCTTAACTAACGAACTAAACCAATAGAATTCTTTCAACGTTAAAAGTTCTTGTTAAACCTTCATGTACGCGTCAAGCCTTTCTTTTTTCTCATAAAATACAATGAAGACTGATGTATCACTGCCCTTTCCATGACTGCATTTTGCACTTGCTTTTGTTTATTTTTTATATTTCAACAGTTTTACAATTTTAACAAGGTGTAGCCATCGAAATCTAAAACTACTTAGGAAATGACCCATCAAGGTGAATCGCATTCAAATATGCGATATGACATACTAAATTGCACAAGTATCACTGAAATGAAGATAGGTAAATAAAACAAAAATAAACCTCCAGAACTAGTTATGCTCAAAGGACAAGACTTGATATACATAACTTTATATAGAAAAAGTGCAACAGATGACATAGGAACTGAAGGTAAGCCTTTGGACACACTTAAAAGGTAAAAGAAACATGAATAGTCTAGAGTAATATTCTGCCAGAGGATCTGCACAGCTAGATCCTTATACTCTTTTGAGGTGATCAGAGGAAAAGCACCAATTGACATAGGTTTTTGTTGCCTTCAAAATATGGTACAGTTAAGCTAAGCATGTTTGAACAACTTCATGCTGAGCCAGTGAAAGTACACAGCAACCACAATTATAGGGAGGGTCAATGGCACTAAGAAGCAGTAGTACCTATCAATTTGCCAAATGATAAGTTTTCCTTGTTCTCAGGGAGAGGTAGCAGTAATTGCAATGATAACAACAATTGCTTATAAAGAAATTATTGAAACAACAAAGTATTTGTTCCTACTAAGAATTTAATTCCCACATCACCATGCCAAGTGCATCAAATCTATTTTTCTTACTTTCCCCCCTGAATTTCAAAAGAGGGTAAGTTGCAGGTGGTGGTAGAATATAAGTGGAAAACCTAAAGGCATTAGTCCATATTATGCATAGAGCGATTACATCAATTTAAACCTAAGTTTGGAGGACCCCATACCCTTATGAAAGAAATAATCAGCTATTAAAAACTAGAACCAAGAAGGGAGTGATCTGCTTTGATTAGCTACTTTTTTGTTCCATGCTTGAGAGTCATAAACGTGAATCTAATTCAACACGGGAATGGTATTCATGTTTCAGATTCACATTTAATCTGATTTGATTTGTTTCCAAACATGAATTAACACCACTTCCCTCCTAGTCTGATTTGCTTTGTTTCCAGATACACAAATGACAAGAAGCCCTTTTTAATTAGTGTAATTGAGTCATTAACAGAGGGAAATCCGAATTCTAAACCAAGTCAATCAGATCCAAACACATCCACTATCATCAGCAAATCAAATAATGATTTAAAAAGAAAAAAATCGGTGAAAAACGAATACTGAGATGAAAGTGGAAAATTACATAGTTATGAATAAAAACAGGGAATGAATGAATGAATAATTATTACCAGTCATTTTGCATGGAAGATATGAGGGGAAGATGTGAAGGTGGGAGAAGCTTGGAAATAACAGCAACAAAGAAATACCCAACAAAGAAAACAAACCCGATTAAGACAAACAACCATCCCCAAACTTTTCTCTCATCAAATGAACCCAACCAATCACACCCCCTCATAGAATCAGCGAGGTATATGCCACCCTTCACCAGAATCGAACACCTAAGAAGAAATATTTACAAAATTAAAGCTTATAGCTTTGCATAATAATAATTACCCCACCGAACATATATTTTGGAGCATAGAAAAAGAAAAGAAAAGAAAAAAGAAAACCGGTAAAATCATTCCAAAACTTTCTTACCATTATTATTACGTTTAAAAAATTTCCGAAAGTGAAAAAGATTTTCTTGAAAATACTGTTAGAGAAATGCATTAATTTTGAAAATGGTTAACATATTTTTTTTATTTAATGGAGTATAGTGCAATAGATATGATATTCACTCTTGTGAGTAGAGACAGAACAGAGAGTTAGATGTGAGCAATTAAGTTCACCACCAATTACAGGTGAATATTAGAAGGTGTATATTGAAATTTAAAAGAGTTCTTTAACAAGTCAAAGACACAAACCTCAATTGGTAGCTGACCACCAAGCTGCTCAATATAACAAATGACTTGGATTGTATGAGTAGAAAACATCTCGTATCATTATGGGAAATGCATGTATGACTGACACATGATAGATTTTGCACACCTATTATATAAAATGTTCACAAAAATTGTCTGTACCAACAGTCAAACCTAGAGTCTATTAAGTATAATTTATCATGACAACCACTGAAACAAGTGTTTCCTTGTTGCAAATGAAGAATGCTATTAGTTTTTTATACATTTAATAAAAAAAGCTTATATAGATTTTAAAATATTTTAATATATAAATTATATGTATATATATTACACATTAATATATATTAAATATTTTAAGATATAAATTATATATTGCGAGGCAGTTTGGCAATTCAATTAAGAATGGGAGGTACTGTGTTCCATTTAATATATTAACATTCCTCCATTAAAAATATATTTAAACGTTATATGTTAATATATTTATATATTAAATATATTTAATATATTAATATATACTAAATGTTTTAATACATTTAAATTTATGTATTAAATTTTAATATTTAATATATATTAATATATTATATATTTAATAATATATATTTTAAAATATATACTATATTAATATATATTAAATATTTTAAAATTTAATACATGAATTGAAATACATAAATTTAAACGTATTAAGACATTTAATATATATTAATATATTAAGTACATTTAATATATAAATTTAATACATTTAATATATAAATATATTAACATATAATATATTAACGTTTAAATGAACGTTAATATATTAAAATATATAATTTATATCTTAAAATATTTAATATATATTAATGTATAATATATATAATTTATATATTAAAATATTTTAAAATCTATATAAGTTTTTTTATTGAATGTATAAAACACTAGTAAAGGAATAGAGAGTTATATTTAAAAGGATTCCTCAATTGCAACAAGGAAGCACTTGTCTTAGGGTTTAATTATTTCTAAATTTTTTATTAATAATAAATAAATTAAGTATATTTTAAATATTTTATAATAATAAAATTAAATATACCTTTAAATATTTTATTAATACTAAATAAATTAAGTATATTTTTAAATATTTTATTAATAATAATTAAACTAAATATATTTTAAAATATTTTATAAAAATAATTAAATTAACTATTTTTTAAATATTTTATTAACAATAATTAAATTAAATATATTTTTAAATATTTCATTAACAATAATAAAATTAAATATACCTTTAAATATTTTATTAACAATAATAAATTAAGTATATCTTTAAATATTTTATTAATAACAATTAAACTAAATATATTTTTAAATATTTTATAAAAGATAATTAAATTAACTATATTTTTAAATATTTTATTAACAATAATAAAATTAAACATACCTTTAAATATTTTATTAACAATAAATAAGTTAAGTATATTTTTAAATATTTTATTAATAATAATTAAACTAAATAAATTTTTAAATATTTTATTATAATAATTAAATTAAATATACTTTTAGAAGATATTAAAAAATTACCTTTATATTGTAATATTGCCATTTACATAATAAAAGTCACATATAACCTAACGGTGATGAATGTGATGTTTAAGTTTAAGATCATGGGTTTTAACTCCTACCAAAGGTAAATTCCTTAAATTTCAAACATAATCCAACTTATGATTCTTAAAAAACTAAAAATAGGTAATTAATAAAAATAAGCAAACACAATTAAAGGAAAGGATTATAAATAGGTAAGAAGCCAAAATTTACACTCTTGTTTTTAAATTAATTCATATTCATTTTGGAGGATTGGAGGAGCTTTCTCTCCTAGGGTTTTTCTCTCCTCTTCGTTTTCATCTCTTTTCTATTGGCTTTTTGCCCCCATAGAAGGTAAGAATCTTTGGATTGCTGGTGCTAAATTTATTATTTTAGATATTTAATCATATTCATTTTGACACTCAATTTCATATTTAACTGTTGACTTAACTTCGTTCTCTCTCTAGATCTCTCTTGTATCTTGATAGATTGTGATTTTATTGTGACCATATTTTTCTTAGTTGCAATCAAATCATGCAATTTCAATTTGTTGATCTATATATGAGAGGAACTCGTGGTTTAGCTTGGTTGGTTCCTTGGGTTTGTGTGTAGATCAACAGGATCTGTAGCAGTCAAGTGTAGGTTTGATTGAATTGTGGTTTTAATGATTGATCTAGTGTTGAATGATACTTAATTGATTTTTGATTAATTGAATTCTCAACAAACATGAATCCTCAACCCATGATGGATCCACTTCATAATCAAACCACTATATATTATCTTTTGGTTGATTTTACTTCTTTGATTTGATCTATTTTACCATTTAGTTCTCATGCATGTGTTCCCCAATCTAACTTCTTGATTGCTTAAATTTGGTTCAAAGGTGCTAGAAATATGATCAAGGTCAAATACTTGGTATTAAAAGAAATTTTCAATAATTTCTTTTGGGTTGAGTTACACTTGGTTCAAAGCGTGAGATCGTTAGGGATCATGCAAATCAAAGAGAGGTAAGATATTCACAAAACATGATAGTGTTCATTTGTGACTCATAACATTTAAAAGGCTCTATTCAAGTCATATGTTACCTATTACCCAATATCTCTCTCACAAATTATAATTGTTTGACCATAATTCAATCATAGAATTATGCCATCCTAACTACACAGCATACGTTTGGTTTTTTTTTTAAAGTGGTTTTAGAATTAAAAGTTGCATTTTGTTTGTTTAATATTAAACAGACAATTTTATTTTGAAAGTCGCAAAGTTTTAGTTTTTTTAAACTATTCAAAACAGCTCCTAATAAAATAATAAAAAAAAGATTTATCTTTTCAAACTTTAAAATGATTTTTTTAAAACTTCAATAGTGATTTTTTTCAAAACTAAAACTATTTTTTTTATAATAAAGATTTTTTGCATACACAAGGTCTTGATCCTAAAACCTAGTATGCCAAACCACTTACCAATTGTACCAACCCTATTGATGGAAAACAATAAATTTTAAAAATTCTAATTAGAGTTTTGGAAAATAATAAATTTTAAATTAAAATTTAGAAAATAATAAATGTATACATTTCATATTAAAATTTAGAAATTATAAAATTTAGAAATAAACAAATTAGATATGTATTAAATTAATTAGGTAATATTTCATTTATCTATTTCTAAATTTTGTAATTTATAAATTTTAATTTTAAATATCTAAATTAATTATCTTTAAATTTTAATTTGAAATTTATAAATTTATTATTTTCTAAAACTCTAATTAAAAACCTCTAAATTTATTAATTTCCTAAACTCTAATTAGAAATTTTTATATTTTTACTTTCCCAATTCTAATGTGAAATTTATAAAATTTTTAAGTTCAAAATTTTAAATTCAAAGTTTTAGTTTTAAATTTTTAAAGTCATAATGTTCTAAAACTCTAAATTTCTATATATCTTAATGATCTCAGGTGTGTAATATACTATAATAAACAAACTTTATAGTAAATTATTTATCATTAAGTTAAAATGTTTGTATTTTCTAGAACATTATAGTTAAATAATCATCTTATAGTTCTTATAATTATCTTAAAAAACCTTAAAACATAAAACTAAATAAACCAAATATATTGCTAACCTTTAACTCAAAATTCCAATTAGTTGAAAACTTTCCTTTTTGTGTAACAAACACATAGAAATCAACGAGGTATCAAATGGTTTACTCCACACTCCAAATCAACTAAATGAAATCGAGAGAGATTAAGAGAGAATTTAGGAGAAGTTTTGAATTTGGGTGAGAAATTAATGGCGTCCCCAACAGGCATGCATGTATAGTTGGTTTTCATGTGTGACACACTCTCCTAAAAAAGAGGTTTCTTGTAGTGATTTACGTTGCATTTCTTGATTACACGACAAGGTAAAATTTACATTAGTAATATTATGACAAAACAAATACTAAAATTATTAGACATAGTTCCATAATTTTATCTAGGCATGATAATTACACCTAGAGATACCAACTCACCCGAGTTTGATGAGTAAAACCTATTTTAATCGGAAATAAACAAAAAAAATACCTTAATTTTGATGGGGACGAGTGTGGGGAAGCAACTATATCCATCCCTACCTCGTCCCGATATATAAATTTAATAATTTTACTTATAGTTATAGTTAAATGATAACAATAAGTTTATATATTTTTTAAAAAATAATATATAATCATAAATTTTATTATTTATAAAAAAATTTAATGTCTATTTTATATATTATTTCAATTAAATTTTTTATATAAATATAATTTATTTGAAATCATATATTTAAGTTATCAAAGTGAAAGGAAAATAAAGAAAAATAGAGCATGATAAGATACCTATGAGTTTTCCCTAAGCCAAAAGGCAAATACGGAGATAGGTTCTAAAATTTTAAACTCATTTTATTTTAACTTGACTCGGATCTCACTTTGACTTTTATGGAGATGGGGCATAACTTGTACCCGCCCTGCCCCGTCCCGTTGTCATGCCTAATTTTATCCCTAACAAAAATTAAAAACAAAAAATATAAAATCTAAATAATAGATGCACACGGTGCATACAAACTCTAATGATTAAATTACACTTATTGTGAATTATATTGAACTGAATCTCTAGAAAATTTTAATTAAACATTAATAATTGTATAATATTCTTTTACCCTCTTCTTATTCTTGATGTTGTAATTCATGATTTTGTTGATGATGTATTCATAAATTTTCTTGCATTCTGTTAAGGTTTCTCGTCCCTAGAGATGCATGTCTTGACACTATACTGTTCTACATGTTTCATGATAAAAACGAAAATTATATATATCCAGTCACCAATATTGACTTATGATTCTTCTTTTGGGAATGCCTTTTATAATGAAACATATGCAAATTAAATGATTTGGTGTTGGCACATGCGGTCCAAGAGAGAGATCTTAATATAAATCAAGAAATCCCACAATTCATCATTGCAAAATTCATGAATACAACGTAAGGAAGAAGAGCTCTAAAGTAGTGTACAATGATTATTAGTTCTATAAAATAGTTTAGATATTGAGTTAATCAATTAGAGATAGATGATTTAATCCAAATGACATTGAATTCTAAATATTAAGGGGGAGAGATGGAATCTTTAACTTATGTCTAATGGCGCATATATATATATATATGCACAGAAGCAAACAAATTTACTTTTAATATGATGCATTGTTAATATAATAATTTTTACACAATCAACCAATTAGAAATTACTATAGATATGATTTGTAATGTAATTATTACCTAAACTTAATTAGGTGACAATTCATGATTACATAATATAAACAATCTTTACATTGACAATTATTCAATTATATGTATATATTACATATATGTATATTGATTTAATTGGTATATTGACAATGTAAAAATTTGACATTCACATGTAATTATGGATTATCATGTAAGTATGAACTTACGTAATAATTATGTGAAAATTGTATATATAGTAGTTTCGAATTGGTTGATAGTACAAAAATGTTTTACACTAACAATGCATCATGATAAAATAGATAGTGAAGTTATTAGACTTAATTTCATAATTTTATCTCTAAAAAATTTGAGAACAAAAAATTTATAAAATCTAAATGAAAGATATGCACACTATATAAATTAATTCTAAATGATTAAAATAGAGAAATTTTTTGAATTGATTCTTTTAAAAAAATATGATGGTCATAACTAAATCTTCCATAAATGTTAAATAAGTCCTTCAAATCAACTATTTTAGTAAAAGATTAATTGAGTCATTATATTGATTCTTAAATAATTAAACTTTTTTACATTAGTTAAAATAATCATTATGCATAAAAGTTTAACCACTATTAAAAAGGTTTAATGATCAATAATATGATTATCTAATCAATTATTGAAGGACTTATTTAAAGTTTATAATATCTAATAGGTTTAATAAACCCATATTGGATAATTGATTGGTAAGGAAATTAAAAAATCTTAAAAATTGATTGATTGGATTATAAGAAAATTTAAAGAAGATCATGGATAAGAAATAATTAATTAGTTAAATTGTAAAAGTCATAACTCATCTGTACATATGATATTTATCATGACTTGATTCAAAGGAATGTGACAACTAAGTGTAATTGATATCTTGTGACAAATACTCTAAATTGAAATATCAAATGACAGCGCAATAGTCCATACTTTAAAAATTATATATTATAAGTATCTACCTATTTTTTTTATAATGAATATATTTACTATTTGAAAATGGTCTTCGAAAAACAGAATTCTATGATGCTATATGCTGTCAAATTAGTCCCGAAGAGGAATATGTGCTTTACTTCTAATTAATTTATCCTTAATTGTTCTTGTTACTTATGATTGAGTGGTTTGCATCAAACAAGAAGTTAGAGTTAAATATCTCATCAAGTGATTGTTCTTTCCATAGAACACAATACAGTAGCACACTTATACAATACATTTAATAATACTCTAATCAAATCTTAATACAAGAAATAGAGTAATGATGTGAACATTTTACTTATAATTTGTGCAAATATTGTCTTCTTGATTCTCTATTCTCATTACATCTAGATGAGTTTTTCCATCTAGTCTACGGGAAAATCGACTCCTAGTGTACTCTGCTACTGAAAGTGTTTTGAACTGAGCTGGTGTTTGTTCAGTGATCAGGTTAACCGCAGGACCTACAACACCATCTTGTCTCATGGTGTAAAATGCTGCAATTGAAAGTCTTTCCTTTTCAGAGTTTACTATTGCTCGATGCTCAACACTTCGATATACTCCATTGGTTATAATCTAACGTGTAAATAAACAAACAAAAGCAGAAAAGTCACCAGGATGTTAGAACACACACAGAATTGAAAAAATTATTAGCTATTTTCTTGCAAGATATTATAGAAAAATTACTAAATCATCTCAAGTTTTATAAGGTATATACTAATCATGTATATTATTAGCTATCTTTTATAAGACTTATTTTAATATTTTAAAACATCTTCCTACCCTTAAAACTAGACATCTATGTATGACTCAATATTCAATATAGATTAGATTATGACACCATTTTAAATTTAAGCATTAGAACTAACTCAATTCTTAAAGCTAACTCAAAAGTTAAAAATTATCTAAATTCTTATAAACTGAAATCTAATCATATTTTTAACTGTGTAGAATTTATTTTAATATGTTAATAGCGTAGTTAATAAGATGTTGTTATTATACATAATAATTTCTCATCATAAAAGGATATCTGTTCAACTTAAAAAACTAAAACTTAGGTATAACACAAATTGTATATCGGGAAATTGACCCTATTTATTCAACATGCATGCTGTAAATTATACAAGGGGTGTTGTAAGAGTCCTTATAAACTAATATGTATTACAAAGCATGCAAATTCATTAACTTGTCAAGAATTCAAAGTAGCACTACTAGTCAAAGCAAAACAAAATAATGGCATCGGTGAAAATAAGAATATTAATAGTACCTCCAACATGTCCCCAATGTTGACAATGAAGGCATTGGGCAAGGGTTTAATAGGAACCCACTTGTCATTTTTCTTGACTTGGAGCCCTTCTACTTCATTGACTTGAAGGAGGATGGTGAGACCAGCTCCATCTGAATGAGGTGTGAGGCCAATAACCTTCTCAGGTTGAGGACATGGAGGGTAATAGTTCATCCTTAATATTTGCATCCCATCTTCAAATAACTTTTCTATTTCCTTGCTTTCTAGAACCTTGGCTATTAGTCCAATGATTATCATAGTAATATTGCACAGTTCCTGTGAATAACATTCTAGAGAGTCTCTGCAGGAAAAAAGGAGAAGTTTTAAAGTGTATAATAGCTAACTTCAGATGAAAAGTGTGTGAGAGAGAGGGAAAACAAGACCTAAAAGGAAGAGGGAGATTTGGGAACAAGTGTGGCTTCCTCTTATGAATTGGATAGGTGCATACAGTGAAAAGGTCTGACCAATCAAGTTTTTGGTCCTCAGAAACAACAAAAAGTTGTCCAAACCCCTCCATATCTCCTGGTCTTTGCCAAAACTTTTTCTTCTCTGATATTGGGAGGTTGAAGAAATCTTGAATCTCCAACTTGATCTTGTCCAAAAACTCTGGGTCAAGTCCATGGTTTACCAACTGCATGAGCCATTATTATCATATATCTGTATATGATTGGAAATAAAGGGAACATTGCAAAAAGGGATAATAACCTGAAAGAAACCCCATTCTTTACAAGCAAGGTGAAACTTTTCCAATTCAGCATTCCCTACTTCCTTGGAAAGCAAGTTTTGCAAATCAAGAACAGGAATACCATGAAACTCATCAACTTGAGAGATGAGCAACTCTTGCTGATTAGGACGGAGGTATCTGGGTGGAACTTCCACCAAATTCTCCTTAGCCAATTCTTTAACTGATGGCACCAGAATAGAACTCCCAAAGTCCATTCTCTGTTTTCCTCTGCTAACCACCAAATCTTGGAACTGAGATGAAGTTTACCAAAAGAAGAGATTTTGAGAGATGTTTGTGATTGTGTAGTTCTTCCCCTTTCTCCCTCCGATCTGCAGAGAAGAGTGGCAAAATTTTTAGTCAAACATAGGCAGCTGCAAAAAATGATACTGCCAATATTTATTTATTGTTTTGCTTGTCTTTTATTTGCATAACCTTCCACGATTCGCGATACCAACAAGCACAAGCACGTCAGAAAATGACAAATCACTGTTATTAAATTGTTTAATTTAATAATTTATTATGATTATTTTGAAAGGTTAACTTTTTTTTGAAAGATCTTGGACCATGTCGAAATGCCCTTTCGGTTCATATTAAAACTGAATTATTGTAACATAGATCAATCAGGCACCAATTACATATCACACCATTCTGCACTCTCTCATCTGTCTTATCTTTAATTTTTTTATTTTTTTCCATCTCTCTCATCAAATATTAAAATAACACAATTTAAATCTTATCATGCATAACTATGATTATAATATATCACTCCTGAAATATGCAACTTTTATATTGATTATACGAAGATGTGTCACTTTAAAAAACTTATAATTATGATTATTTATGTATAGTTATAAAATTAACAATATATTATATACAAAAGGCTTTTTAAGTGAGAGTGAAAAAAATCTGAATTATTAGATCTTATCATTAAAAGTTAGAATTAAATATATCAATTGTCTGAGTTTTTATAAAAGACATCTGACTTTTTAAAGTAATTATATGACTGTCAGGTGATTTTTAAAAAAACTTATAATCATAACTGATCTGTCCTGAACCGGGGTCTAGAGATCCGGACTCAAGTCAATCACAAACAGTATGTAAATACCGTACAGAAGACCGGATGTATGAGTATCCGGTGTAAGTATCCGTTGTCCTTGAGTGAGGAGAGCGGATTGGGCGTCCTGGAGATCCTTCACATCGACCTAACGCGTTGAAGTGGGCGAATGGTGGTGTCACCTGCAAAGATTCTCCGACGCTCAAGTCAGTGATGATATTCCAAGTAAGGAATGTATTTCAGAGAATAAATCAGTCATGGATTTAGTTGAAGATCCCTCACTTCATTCATGAAAATGAGTTCATATACCTGATTGGCTCGTTTTACGAGGACTCGTTAGTGGGGAACCACTAACTCCCATTAGCATTATTTTATTGCGCACTTACCAGCATGATTGAGTCAAGTGGCTATTATATATTGAGCATGAAGAATATAGACTAGGATTAGGGAACAAGTTGACCATCCCCGTGAGCAGAATTTGGCTCGTAGTGCAGGGAATTATTGATCGATCCCTGTAGCAATGATCCTTGTCTTTCGCACAGTGACGTGTGTGTTGTCCGGTGTCATGGTGTTATCCTGAACGACCGGTATAGGGAGAACGCCTGATACAGAATTACAGTCCGGATGTATACCGATGACACCGGTTACACGTTGATGTCTTGACAAAGACGTTGATATATGTCTTGCAGATCGGATACCGGTATTGAGACCGGATCAATAACCATGTTATGTGCTTACAACCTCAGATGTGATGTTTTTACTCTCATTTGTTCTCATATGATACCAAATTTGAAAATGAAATGAATTGTATGTTGGTTTGTTTTTTTAAAAAATTAAGGTGTTTAATCTTTTTTTTTCACCATGGAAACTCATATTTGAACTTGGTAGCTCAAGCTAAATTACTTAGTGTCCATTTGGTTTCCAGTTAGGAAAACGAAATTGGAAAAATAGAGAAATTTAAGGGTTGATATTGATCTTTCACGTTATTCGAGACAGTCAAAACTCTACCAACCAGGTCTATATCCAAACAGAAGTTTAAATTTTCCACTGGACCAATTCAGGAAAATATTTACTAAACAACTTTACTGGCTTTTAAAAGTTATAAAATCATAGATAAACTATATTTACTTTAGAAACACTCAATAACATTAATAACAAGAGGTTGTTACCAATTTTATTTACTATTAGAAATTTTGAAAATAATAATAAATAAGCTAAATATTATTTTAGTCTCCTATATTTTGTGTTTATTTTAAGTTAGACCTATAAATTGTTTTGTTAGTTTGGTTTTTTTATGTTTAAAAAACAATTTCACTCAAACCTTATTTATTATAATTTGTCCAATTCTATTAACAGAGCAATTTAAGTTAGATGTTGACCTATTTAGTTAGTTTTAAGTAATTCTCCTTATTTTTAATAAGTTTCAAATAAGTTTTAAAATATATAAATTTATTTCAATTGAGTCCCCTTTTTTAACAGATTAGAATACAATGTATTACTATTCTCATATTTTATGTTAGGTTGTTAAAACTGTTTTTCACTAAACAAAACAACTTAAATTGCTACGACAAACCGTGAAAATACAAACAGAATTTAACAATGTGTCAATGTCCCCTCACTTTATAAAAATGAATGATCAAATTTGACATAAATTATGGTTTATAATATGTTACTCTAGTTTGAATCTATTTTTAAAATTTATAGTCAATAAAAATGTACATGATCTTTAAAATGAAGATTGAGACTTTTTGAAACGTGAGAAAATTTCAAGATTAAGAAGTGATATATTGTCATGAAATTAATATTTTTCTGGTAAACGTAATTTTATTGTTTGAGAACTATAGAGTTTCAATGCAGTTGACAATATTCCTTTCACTAATTTACTAATACTGAACATTTACAGGCATTTGTATTCATAAATTACCTCTCGAATCAATTTTAATGGACTTGAAAGCAGCTAGCTTCTTATTTGAATTTTGTTTGTATTTTCATAGTTTATGGTAGTAATTCAAGTGGTTTTGTTTGCTGGAAGCCAACTAGAACAACCTAACATAGGAGAGAGGAATAATAATACATTGGGTTTTAATATGTTTAAAAAATAATAAAGAAAATCCAATTTTAGTTTTCATAATGGCTTAAACAGTACAAACTCAAATGTAGGACTATGGTAAGAAACACTGATGAAACCCAAACACTTATGCAGGACACTCAGTAATAATCCCGTTTTGCAATATATACTCTGCACAAACTGCGCATCATTTATGTAAATTTCATTTTCCTAGATCCAACAACTTCAATTCTGATGCTCTATTTTGAAGGCATCTAGGTGACTCTTTCCATCAAGTTTACGAGCATATCGGCTCCTATAGTACTCTGCTAATCCAATTCTTTTGAACCCTGCTGGTTTTTGTTCAGAGATCAAGCTTGCTGCAGGACCTATCACCCCATCTTGTCTCACACTGTGAAATGCTGCAATTGAAATCCTTTCCTTTTCAGAGTTCACTCTAGCTCGATGCTCAATACTTCGGTACACTCCATTAGTTATAATCTTCCATGTCAATCCCCATATACAAAGAAAACATATTAGTTCGAGTTTTTCAATTAAATCCAGATAGAAAATACTTTTTACCTTATAGTTTGTGTTTTATCTTACTTCCATTCTTTTACCATAATTGTGACCAATTCAAACTCACCAACCCCACAACATAGTTTTAATGAAGTCCCCTTATAATCTAAATTGAAACTATTTATTTTGCATGCTGTTAACTGTGCAAGTTGCATTACAGAAATCTTCTTAAATAAGGTTGTAATGTAGAAGAACTTATAGCACCTTTATCAATAAAAAGATGCAAGATATCAGCAGAAGTTAGACACTAATGAAATTTGAAATATTTATAGGTGCTTCCAGTTCCACCATGTCCCAGATGGGAAATGCTGTTCAAGAAAAGCTGGTTGATATATTATAATTGTGTGATGTGAATGGTGACATTACCTCCAAGACGTCCCCAACGTTGACAATGAATGCATTAGGCAAAGGTTTAACTGGAACCCATAAGCCATCTTTCCTTATCTGAAGCCCGTCTACTTCATTGACTTGTAGGAGGATGGTGAGACCGGCTCCATCTGAATGGGGTGTGAGGCCAATAACCTTCTCTGGTTCAGGACATGGAGGGTAATAGTTAATCCTCAAAATCTGTGTTCCATCTTCAAATAACTCTTTGATTTCCTTGCTTTCTAGAACTTTTGCAACATGTCCAAAGATAGTCATTGCAATATTGTTCAATTGTTCTGAGTAACATTCTAGAGTGTCTCTACATCAATAAAAAAAGATTCAAAGTCATTGACTTGGTATACTCCAAGAGTATATAATGATTCAGTTGATTTTACCAATGTTTTTAAATCGGTAACTGAATTAAAGATGAAATCATAGTTATAGTTAAACTGATAATAATAAAAAGTAAAATCAAACCATGTATCTTATTTCATTCAACTGAGTTGATCTAACCGATTTTGATAAGAATGACTTTAACTGTAAAAAGAGATTAAGAGAGAGAGAAGGGTGAACCTAAAAGGAAGAGGGAGATTTGGGAATAAATGAGGCTTCCTCAAATGAATTGGACGGGTAACGATACTAAAAATGTCTGCCCAATCTAGTTTTTGTTCCTCAGAAACAACAAACACTTGTCCAAACCCCTCTACATCTTGTGGACTCTGCCAAAACTTTTTCTTCTCTGACATTGCAAGGTTGAAGAAATCTCGAATCTCTAACTTGATCTTGTCTAAAAAGTTTGAGTCAAGTTCATGGTTTATCAGCTGCAAAAACAAATGACAAGTTTCTCATATATGTAATTATTAAGAAAAGGTAGGAGGAAAAATCCAAAGAGCAAAAACCTGGAAGAAACCCCATTCTTTACAAGCAAGGTGAAGCTTGGCCAATTCAGAATTCCCTGCTTCCTCAGAAAGCAAGTTTTGCATGTCAACAACAGGGATTCCATGAAACAAGCCATCAACATGGGAAATGAGAAAGTGTTGTTGATGAGGATGGAGGTATCTTGGTGGAACATGTGCTAAATTCTCCTTGGCCAACTCTTGAACTGACGGCACCGGTAGTGAACTACCAAAGTTCATTGTTTGTTCTGCTTTGCTAGCCACCAACTCCCACACCACACCCACTAACGCTTTCCTCGAATCTTATTGCCAACAAATGCAGATTTTTTGTCAACTCGAGGGAGCTGCATAAAACTGATACTGTCGTTGACACTATATCCATAAGCCATCGACATCGAGAAAGCCAATATAGAGCCAATAATAACGTGACAAACCCTTGTCACTATAGTTTTTTGTTGTTGCTGAATTTAATTGAATTTGATTTCCCAAAGAATAAATTTTTGTTTGAGCCAGAGATTGATTACGTTTTTGATTTTGAATCTTCGAGAGATTGGGCCTTGCCCATGTCATGATCGGGCTTATGTTAGGATAGCGAAGCTTCGACCAGAGACATTAAGTGTGAATGGAATTATTGTGCTAACAGCAGTTTAGCAGTTTATTAACTGTATATTTGCTTAACTGTTCAGCTGAGAGAACCTCATTAGTTAAAAAGGATGTTTTCTATCCGTTTGCTGAATCCAATTCAATTTTGTCTGGAAGAGCATGAAAGAAAAAAAAATACTCTGTGTTAACAAAACTTATCTAGTTAATTGTTTAACGAACAATTAATTAGATATTTTCATTTTCACAACTGTGATCAAAAGTGAGATTTTTTAAGTGAAAACTCGTCATAGAATTTGTTTTGAGATTTTTAGCTCTAACAATTCTAACTCTAGCTCTCTCTCTCTCGGTACATGTGGGCGCATAAGTGCAATGCTCGCTACACTATGTTCCACTTGTTCGTCCTACAAACAATAAGAGTAGTGATATCTCATAAGAGACATCAATACTCGATATTAAGTTAATTGCTCAATGGACTCCCCTAACCTCCTAAAGGAAGTGGAGGTCTATTAAACGATTAGCCCATATCTCATATCTTACTACTATATCTTTGAATCGCGTAAACGAAAAAACATCCTTGGGTCCGAGAAGCTTGCAGCTTCTCGACTTCACTATAACCCGATAGTAAAAAAAATTTCGATGGTCGAATCACTTAAAATGTTTTATAATCAAATTTATTTGACAGCTTCTTTGTGTCATATAATATAATGGCATATATTAGAATAGCACATAAAATTAGGAGAAATTACGTACACCACACTATAACATATATTTTTTCATTAATATTTAGAGTTGTTAAAACTCTCTTTTACATGATATTTTATATATATATATATATATATATATATATATATATATATATATATATATATATATAAAATTTACAAAGCATGTACTGGCGATCTATAATTTAGTTATGGAAGCTAACGTATGAGATAACAGTGAACACAATTTTATTAATCATGGATAACAGTAAACACATTACCCAAACTTTTTTAGGCCTTCATCATCATTAGATAACACTAAGTTGCTATTAAACATAAAGGAAGGAGGAGAATTCATAACACTAAGTGCTAAGATGTTCTATATTCTCATGACATCTCGGTTTGATTTTCCTTCGAGTTTACGAGCAAAAAAGTCCTCCAAGTATTCCCTTACTCCGATGCTTTTGAATTTTGCAGGAGTTTGTTCTGTGATCAAACTTGGCAAAGGACCCACCACACCATCTTTTCTTGGGCTATAGAATGTTGCAAATGAAACTCTTTCCCTTTGCGAGTTCACCATTGCTCTATGCTCAATGCTACGATATATCCCATTCGTTAAAATCTGCCATGTTCACATACAAACAAAACCATAGGTAAATTTCATAAAATTAAGGATACACAAGCAAGATAAAAAATTCTAAGAACTTATATACTAATATATTTTCAACAACTTCCCAGACCTTTTTCTGTCAAGTTTACAAAATTTACAACTTCAAAATAAGTACAATAAATGCATTACGACATATATATATATATATATATATATATATATATATATATATATGGAAAACTACATTAATATATATATATATATATATATATATATAAAGTTTCAATTCATAAATAAAATTAAAAGTTAAAAATAATTCTTAATAAGATTTAAAATCATGACCTAATATATAAAAAATAACTACTTAATCACTTTAATCACTGGATAACAACTTCATTTATACATATAAACAACAGCTATTATGTAAATAGAAATAGTAATTTATATATTTTTTTATATATTTTCTCTCCATTTTACTTATTATTAACCAATAAATTTTTAACACATAAAGTCAACATATGACAATAAGGCCTAACACGTAGAGTGTGTTAGTCAAAAGTTGATGGATGAAGTTAACTAAAACTACCTTTAAATATAAAAAAAAACTTAACTAGCTAAAAAAATTAGGATGTGACTTAAAGCATAAAAGATTGAAATATGTATTTTGCCTAAACAATATCATAAGTTAAATATAAAATAAAAATTTTAAAATCCCCATTTTAAATTATATTATCTAAAATTCCTTTTATTTATATTAAAAATTGTCAAAAATTTTATATTAAACTTACAATTCTTCTTTATCACTAAAAGGCGACAATATCAATTTTACAATTTTCTAAAATTCTATATCCAACTACTAACGTAGATTTTTCCCTTCTGTGGCTTCATGAACTTTCAGGTGAATTGGATTAATACACACCTCAAAATTACAATCTTAAAGTATAATAGTTTTGTTAGACTTAATCTCAAATAAAGTATATCAGATTAAAAAATAAGTAAAGCATTGACTTTTCATTCATAAACTCTGCTTAAAAGGAAGAAAAAAAGAACAGGACAAAACACAAGATTACAAAAGCTCGTAAAGTTGAAAAGTCAGATTTAAATATATGAAATCCCAGAAAAAATGACACATTCATATAATCTAATTCAACCTTTAAGAAAACAGAGATATCACGCAATTCCAAATTATAATATTTTTTAGAGTTGGATTAGTAATTAAATCATCAAAGAATTATAATCAAATTGAGAATCAAATTATAGTTATAATAAAAAATTAACCTAGATTGATAATTACCTCCAAAGTGTCTCCGATGTTAATAATAAAGGCATTAGGCAAGGGCTTAACTGGAACCCACAGGTCATCTTTCCTTATCTGCAATCCTTCTACTTCATTAACTTGCAAGAGAATAGTGAGAGCCGTCGAATCTGAATGATTTGTGAGGCCAATAACCTTCTCTGGTTGTGGGCATGGAGGGTAATAATTCATTCTCATATATTGTATCCCATCTTCAAATAACTCTCTTATCTCCATTTCTTCAATCTTCAAAGCTCTTCCCATGTGGCCTATCATAATCATGGCTAGATCTTTCATTTTTTCTGAGTAAAGCTCTAGAGTGTCCCTACATGACAAAGCATATACTTGATAATACACACACAGAAAAAGAAAGTAAACAAAATGATACAGTATTAACAAGCATATTAAGATGTTAAGAATTAAGATAAATTTTATATCAATTACATATAACCGATATACATATTATGGTCAACCCTTAGTTTATTAGCTAGTATTTTTTTTGAGTTAAGTTCATTTTTTTCTAGTTACAAATATCCAATCAAGCTCTTTGAGATATGAATATATAAATATAAACATAGAGAGATATATATGTGGCCATGTAGAGGCAGAACCTGAAAGAAGGAGGGAGCTGAGGAAACAAGTGGGGCATTCTAGAGTGCTTTGGAAGGGTGGTCATGAAGAACATATCAGCCCAATCAAGTTTTTGGTCTTCACTAACAACAAATAACTGTCCAAATCCTTCCATGTTTTGTGGACTCTGCCAAAACTTTTTCTTCTCAGACATTGGAAGGTTTAGGAAATCCTGAATCTCCAACTTTACCTTCTCCAGTAAGGAAGAGCTTATTCCATGGTTTATCAGCTACAGAATGATGTTAAAATTCAAATCAATTTACTAAACAAATTGGGAATATATATACTAACAAGAATTAACTTATTTTATTTATTTATACAAATTAAATTACATTAACAAATTGTTAGAATATTAATGGTATCTTCGTGCTGGATATGTAGATATATAACAAAAGTCAGTGTAAGTTTATAAGGAGAAAGTCCCTTTTCCTATGAAACTCTAAGACATTAATGATAAGCCTTTTAGTTTTTTTATGGACTTTTTTACAGTTCCCTCGATTGTGACTTTTTTTTTTTCTAATTTAGGGCTTGTAATTAAAGAAATCTAGATGTCTTTTTAAAAATAATCTTAGATGTCTTGTTATATTTTCTTTTTGTTGAATTATTACTCAGTCTCTTTCTTTTATGAGTCTCAAAGACAGACCCTCTTCACAGTTAAACATTTTAGATTTGATATGATCTTAGAAATTGTTTAGCAGTCTCATTATTGATGTGAAATCACTTTACCCACAAATCAAGCCGTTAAAAATAGTATATTCAATATTTATAAAACCTGTAGTTTCTTTATATTCTTGATGTGAGACTTTTTTACATAAATGACGAAACTGCATGGACATAAAAAATAAAATAAAATGTATACACATAATAAGAGGGTGTTCAAAACTTGAAATTTTACAAAGAAATTGGAGGATAAAATAAGTAAGAGACCTGGAAGAATCCCCATTCTTTGCAAGCATGGTGAAGCTTGGCCAATTCTGAACTGCCAGATTCTAGAGATAGCAAGCTGTGCATGTCAATAACTGGAATCTCAAGACCCCTGGCTTCAGATGTGACCATGTTTTCATGTTGAGGCTGAATGTATCTTGGTGGAACAATACATGTACCTTCTTTAGCCAACTCCTGAACTGATGGTACCAAAAGAGAACTCCCTGATGGGTTCAACAACTCTTCCATTGCCTTTGGCTGAAACATAACTCCAGTTTTAATCCTCTAATGTGAAAAATGGCCATGAATATATCCTACCTCCTCTCCCTAAATATAATATATTTTTTAAAATTCTTACTTAATATAAGACTATCTTATCCATAACAATTATAAAGAATGATGTAATATTAATAGCATTAAAGATTCCATCCTAAAACCAATTAACAATAGTTAAAATAACTAATAAGTATTTAAATTATACGAAATATTATAAGGTGAGACTTCTAACATTAACTTCGTGGATAAATATAAGTAACATTTAATATATCTAAAAAATATATATTTTTTACTTTAATATCTTTTATTAAAAATTAAAATGTATATGAAATAAAGACATGATAAGTATCGTTTCATTCTATACCACAAAGTTTTGTTATTACTTATATTCACATACGGAAATATAGTCCATTTAATGGAGTGAATCACATGAATTTGTTCACAAAGCAAAATAAAAATCTCTTCGGATCACGTTCATGAAAAAAAGCTAGTTAATTTCTTTGTAATATACAACAGTTTTCTATCCTTCTCTCCTAACATTTATTACATCATTTCTCATACTTCTCTCAATTTCTTTCCTTATACGACATTTTGTACATGTTTTACAAATACTTCCTCTAGTATTTTCTACAAAACTATATGATATGATTTCATACAAATTAAAAAATTTAATTAGTTTAGAATAATATATTAAATTTATTAGTTATTTTTATTAAACTTTTAAATTTACCTTTCATATGAAATATTAATTAGGAGGAATAAATACTTATTAAATTTTGTTGATATCAAAAAATATACTTAATAAAAATATTTATTAAAAAATAATAAATATACATTATAAATTGAGAATAACCTTATAAAAAGAATCAAGAAATACTCAAAAATATAGTCTAATGGAGTATTATTTCTCTTCTCAATATATTTTATAGTACTTTCATAATTAAAGATATATTAATTTTTTTTACAAAATTACTATTTATT
This sequence comes from Clitoria ternatea, assembly GCA_037962975.1. Lineage (NCBI taxonomy): Eukaryota > Viridiplantae > Streptophyta > Magnoliopsida > Fabales > Fabaceae > Clitoria > Clitoria ternatea. The sequence goes on along the minus strand of CM075675.1, from coordinate 104,473,204 downwards.
GATTGAGATTTATTAATCACATCAATCTTTTTTCATTTTTTTTTCATTTTTTTAATGTGCAACTTACAAACTCTCATAAAAATCAGTCTCTACACTCCCACACAAATATCATTTAATTACTTTGATAAAATATTTATCAAAATTCATTCAATTTCTTAATTTTCATAATTTTAAACTTATCGTATTAAAAATGGTAAAAGGATATTGAGAAAGATTTTGCAGAGATATTGTTCCCAATTATTCATATGTAGACATTAGTTGGATGACATGTGACACAGGAACACACACACGTGTCTTACCAAACCGAAACCGGGTTCGGTTTCAATCCGATATAGCATAAGTCATATATTTTTAAAAAGTTAAATTAAAGATAAAGATAAAAATAAAAATATGGAACTTGTTCAAGCTGCCACCGCATCATAATCTGCAATAATTGCTTTATATCTTTTAATATTTTTATATTTATTATTTTAATAATCGGTATGAGAATTATTTAATAATGATAAAATTAAATTCTTGATTTGTTTAATACTTTATTTTGTTGAACAAAATATACCTGGGAAAATTTGAAAATATTTTGTATATATTAAAATTAGATTTTTATATATAAAATTTGATTTATTTCTTCTGTAACAACTTTCTTTTCATCTTTAAAAAATATTTATTTTTCATTTCTTTCTTTTTTAATTCTATTCATCTAAGTAATATACTTTCCCATCATATTTTTTTCTGATTTTTTTCTATCACATTTTCTCTCTCCATCTAAACAAATAATTTGAGAGCTTGTCGGGAAGTAAGCAGTTCGTACATTGTTATGGCGTGGACAAGTTTAAATTTGAAAAAAAAATACAAATTTAAAGCAAATAATGTGCAAAAGCAATAAAGAAAAAAAATTGTGTTGTCTCTTTTCTCGTCGGGCAATTTAAGTATGATGTTTGATTTGTTTGGTACCGTGATAGACTTCCGGTATTGATACTTGATATGTAATGTTTTTTAGTGATTTTTAAAATTTATTTCGGGTTTGGTAATATTAAAGTAGTTTTTTTATTTTTTAAATTTCTCCAGCAATAAATAATAGAAACCTAAGGATACGTCACTCAAAACGTTCAAAAACTTCTTTGTAAGGCCTAGTAATCGATTACAGTGACCCTATAATCGATTCTTAGACACCCTATTTTATATAATTATGCAGAATTTGGTCTATAGGTCAACTTTCATGCTCGTTTGAACTCTAATTATTGCAAAACTCCACGAGTTCTATATTTCCTCCATTTTGAACCTATTGTCATAGTCTAAACTCAAAAATTCCTTCATACGAGCAAGATATGAGCAAAATTACAATTTAATCATATTTGGTCTAGCACAATATGCAAAGCCTAACAAATGGACTCCAAATCAAACAACGACCATGCGCACAAATTTTAAATGATCTCGAGAACCTATTAGCACCCTCCGCGGACTCAAATTCCCATTGGATCACAAAAACGCCTACTCAGTTGGCTAAAACTCTCTTATTTCTCTAATTCAATCTAATTTAGCAAAGCTAATCATAACATCATCATGCCATTTTGTCGCAATCTGGATCGCGACGGCGCGGCCGACCCTCAAGATGATTTTTGTTCCGAAAAGAAAAAACAGGGAGTCGCCACCAACGTTTTTATTCATAGGAAAAACATTGGAAAAAAAACTATGTTCAGTAAAGCACTGGTTTAAAAATGAGATTCAAGTTCGGGAGTCGGTTACGAGTAAGGAAGGTATTAGCACCCTACATCGCCTGTCAGAAACAGTACCAAGATTGAAAATGCGCAACATAAATAGCCTTACAAAAGATGTTCTATTTCTTCCCTTTTATTGTTGTACTTTGTGTAAAAACAGAAGGAAATGGAAGGAACAAACTGGACAAACATAGAGTGTAGGTCAACAGGACGTCGCGTCCAAATTAACCTCGGTTTTGATATAAAAACAGAGAAAGGGAGGGATGCTAACAAGACGTCGCGTCTAAATTAGTCATCCTTTAACCACATACGGGGTTAGAAACGGGAAGGGGATAAACAGGACGTCTCGTCCCAAGTATCCCGTTCCTTATGGGAAGATCAACAAGACGTCACGTCTAAATTGATTTTCATGGAATTTAATCAAGACACGGGGTCAGAGATTGGGAAGGGGATAAGCGGGACGTCTCGTCCCAAGTATCTCGTTCCTTATGGGAAAATCAACAAGACTTTACGTCTAAATTGATTTTCATGGAATTTAATCAAGACACGGGGTCAGAGATTGGGAAGGGGATAAGCGGGACGTCTCGTCCCAAGTATCTCGTTCCTTATGGGAAAATCAACAAGACGTCGCGTCTAAATTGATTTTCATGGAATTTAATCAAGACACGGGGTCAGAGATTGGGAAGGGGATAAGCGGGACGTCTCGTCCCAAGTATCTCGTTCCTTATGGGAAAATTAACAAGACGTCACGTCTAAATTGATTTTCATGGGATTGATAAAGAGCGGTTACAAAGGAAACGTAAAGAAAATAAAATAGGAACGGAATGGGAAAGGTGGGGATAAAAAAAGATTGGGCCCGACAGTATTTAAAGTCCTGCTCCTACGTATTCTTGAGTTACCAAGAAATCAGGGTTACGTAGTTCTTTGGTGACTTTTTTTTTTAGGAAGAGGCTAAAAGATTAATGGTGGATGATGTTTTTTTTTTGGCTAGTCTGAACGTGAAACACTTGTTTTTTTTTGTTATTTATTTATTACGAACCTAGGAAGGGGTAAAAAAGAAAAGAAAAGAAAATAACAGAAGTTTATTTAAGTGGAAAAATGGAAAACCGAGTAAAAAATGGAAAAACCGAGTGAAAAATAGAATACCGAGTGAAAAGTGGAATACCGAGTGAAAATGAAAATACCGAGTGAAAATGAAAATACCGAGTGAAAGTTAGGAGACCGAGTGATGGAGCAGGAGAGCTGGACTCCGGTGTGACGAGAGAACAGGATGCTGAACAGTGAGGTGTGAAGGGATGATGTACTGGACGGTGTGAAGGATTTATGAGGAACTTGGGCAGTGTTGGAGGGAGAGAGAAGGTGCTGGATAGTATGGAGAGGGGCTGTACCGAGTGAAGAGAGGGACGGTGTTGGTGAGGAGAGGGAAGAGTGCTGGTGAGGAGAGGGAAGAGTGCTGGTGAGTGAAGAGAGGGACGGTGTTGGTGAGGAGAGGGAAGGGTGTTGGTGAGTGAAGAGAGCGACATAGTTTCTTCTCTCAATGAATGCTTCAGGCCCTTCAAAATTCCCAACCCTTGTGCATTTATAGGGGTTTCTGAGTGCTAGGCCAGCTCAGGTTTCCACTCTGAGTGGAGGCAGCCAGGTAGTGGGGGACAGCGGCTGGTGGAGATTTTTAATTTCTCCACTTCCGCCCCTTGTCTGCCACCCTCAGGATTCCTGGATCCACTTGGGTGGTGGAATCCAAGTCAGCACGGGCGAACAGGGGGAGTAGGGGTCGATTTTCTGCTTCTGACTCGGATTTAGCGCCTCAGTCGGTATACACCCATAGTGGGAAACAATCCAAGTGGAAAAGGTGCCTTTTAAGCACAAGACCGAGTGGAAAATGTGCAATAAACCGAGTGAAAGCTTTGCTCGGTTTTGCTTATTGGTCGGTGTAAAGTTGCTGTGAGGAGCTGGGACGAGCAAAACAACTCAGGTTGACACATTCAACCGGAACCGAGTGAAGATGACTTGGAAATGATTGGAATACGACTCGGAATTCGGTGAGAAGGATAGCTCGGAAATTGGTGAATAGTGACTCGGAAGTGGTTAAAAGGATGACTCGGAATTGGTGCAAATGATTCAATCAGTCCTGACTGAAGGATGACTCAACATTGGTGCAAATGATTCAATCGGCCTTGATTGAAGGATGACTCGGCCTTGGCGCAAATGATTCAATCGGCCTTCCTGATTGATTCAGTCAGGAATGTCTGGAAGTCCTTTTTAATTGACTCAATCGGCACTTCAGAATCTGGCTGAAGAGGGGATGAGTGAAGAGGGACTTAGTACCGTTTGAGGTGTGGCTTGGAATCTGGCTGAAGAGGACTCGGAAGCTGGCTGAAATGTGACTCGGAAGCTGGCTGAAGAGGACTCGGAAACTGGCTGAACGGTGACTCGGAAGAAATTCAAATGATTCAATCGGCACTGATTGAAACGATCCAATCGGCACTGATTGAAATGTTCCAATCGGCATTTCCTGAAATTTTCACTCGGCTATTTCTCTAGGATTAAATTACTCAGAAAAACTTGTTTGGATTTCCTTGGGAGTCATTCGGTAGACTCTTTCTTCAGTCGAAAATCCTACTGGCTTTTCACTCAGAATTTCCTTCAGTCGTCAACCATTCCTCCCATTTGAAAATCTGACCATTACTTCCTTTCCAATTAGAAATAGCTTTCATTCGGTGCACTCACTCATCCTTACTTTTCCAATCAGGAATGGCTTTCACTCGGCGATCAGCTTGTTCGGTGCACTCACTCGGAGTTGGTCTTATTTTCCAATCGGGATGGTTTCACTTGTCATCTATCCTTTAGATGCATTCACTCGGAACCGACCCTATGGATGCATTCACTCGGTTTTTGTTTGTTCGGATGTATCTTTGTTTGAAGAACTCGATCGGAGCTGCTTCAATCCGAGGGGCTTTACTCGGGAGTGCCTCTGTTTGAAGGATTCATTCGGTCTTTCCTTGCTTGAACACCTCAAAACAACTCGGTTATATCTCTGGGCTTTAACCACTCAGAGGAATCTTGCTCGGCAACGCTTCTGCTTGAAGCTTCATTCGACTCCTATGCTTGATTCAGTCCTTTTGACTCAGTATTCAACTCGGAGCCGGCCTTCCTTCCAATCAGAATTATTTCATTCATCAATGAATCATTCAGATATACTCACTCGGGAGTGATCCTTATTTTCCGATCGGAATAGTTTCACTTGACAATCAACAGCTCGGGTGCGTCCTCTCGGGAGTAATTCAATCGGACATATTAACTCGGGACTCGGCCTTTATATTTCAATCAGAAGTTACGACAGCTCCAACAATCCTTCAGGGGCATTCGCTCGGAATCGGCCTTATTTCCACTCGGATGGTCAACCAATCCCTCGGAATCCTTCACTTGGACAAGTCTTGGTCGGATTCAGGGCTCAGGAGTAATTCATTTGCGCATCAGAACTTGGATATATTCACTCGGAGGTGCTCTCTTTTCTATCAGAACTTGCCATCTTTTCTCTCAGAATTTGGCTCTTGAGAATATAACTACTCGGATATATTCACTCGGAGTTGGTTTTGATCAGGAATTTGTACTCGGATTTACCTCAAGGCAATATTCCACTCGGTAATGCTTCACTTCGAGTCATTCCACTCGGATTTGATCAATTCAGAGTCATTCTACTCAGATTTACCTTCGACAGGGTAATATTTCACTCGGAAATGCTCTATTCTGAGTCATTTTACTCGGATTTGATCATTTTTGAGTCATTCCACTCGGATTTTTGTCCAACAGGGCTATATTTCACTCGGAAATGCTCCATTCTGAGTCATTTTACTCGGATTTAATCATTTTTGAGTCATTCCACTCGGATTTTTGTCCAACAGGGCTATATTTCACTCGAAAATGCTTCAATCAGAGTCATCCTGCTCGGATTTACCTTCAACAGGGTAATATTTCATTCGGAAATGCTCCATTCTAAGTCATTTTACTCGGATTTGATCATTTTTGAGTCATTCCACTCAGATTTTTGTCCAACAGGGCTATATTTCACTCGGAAATGCTTCAGTCAGAGTCATCCTGCTCAGATTTACCTTCAACAGAGTAATATTTCACTCGGAAATGCTCCATTCTGAGTCATTTTACTCGGATTTGATCATTTTTGAGTCATTTCACTCGGATTTGACCATTCTGATTCAGAATTCAGTATAAAAGAAGATTCGTTCCACTTGGACCGGACCAAAAGAGGTGTTCACACATTTCAATCACCACATATCCACACCTATATTCATATTACACAATCACAATCACTTGCCAATCATCATTCTATACTAGCAAGCAATGGGTCAATGCCATTCTTATATAATTTCCAACATATAACGGGCATACATCAAAATAATGTACTAGTTCTGCATAGCCAATTAATCAAAGACAAGTATTAAACACTGCTCATTATGACATGATCTAAATCCAGGGTTTAAACACAACACCATAATCACCAAAGTTTAATCATCATACATAACTAAATTCATTGGAATCATCATCATAATTACATCAATTCTACTCCCTTCCTTGGCATCCGTTCTTGACTTGACACTTTCCTACAAAGCATCCGTAAACTTCCTATCATTGGTTACCAAAAAGAAATAAACCACAGCAATGGTGAGTACTGAAAATCATAATTAATATAGAACTCACTATAGGAGTAAAAAAGGTATAGCATAAACCCATGCATCCATATTTACTCTCCCTTGATTATCATTATTCTTTCCACCACAATAACTCAATCATATACATAATTCAACATCAATAATATTTAATCATATCAAAATCATCAAAAGCCCCTCGCGCCATTCATAATCTCACACACACCCATATAGTTTCATTTACTTTCAAATACTTCATCTAAATTGAAAATCATCAAAAACACATCATCATATTAGCACCATTACAAGCCCATTGGGTTATCAAAGATCTTATAAACACCAATATAAGTTCATTCAATTTCAACACATCATTTAATTCAATTATTGTTATTCCATCATCATCATGAGTTTAACTCATGCAAAGTACAACTGACTCTCAAACAAAATATAATGATTCGCTAGTATCCAAATACTAAAAGGATCGTTCTTCAACTGGGGGTCATACTTGACACCCTATGAACCCGACTTGGTCCATCGAGCCCTACTTAGCTCTTCACCTCAACCACTAGGTCTCACTTGACCATTGGGTAATTCAACTGGATCCTACATACTTGACCACAGGAGCCAAAAGTGAGGCGCAAAAATATACTGTCAGTCGTCTCCAACCATACAATTCATATAAGTTTATTTTAAATTATTTTTCTCTTTATTAATTATAACAAAGGCCTCATTTTTAATTACACATGGCACCACGCAGATCCGACCCAATCATAAAATCTCATATTATCAATAATCAATAAAACACCAGCTTTCATACAAAGGGGTGGCCACACAGACTGAACCCACATCACATATAATCAATCACATTCACATAACCACTAAGGCATAATAAACACAATCATCATAATCATCATACAACTTCCATTCCACATACGCCATATACTAACTATCATAATTCATATATTTTTAAAACACAATTCTTTTTATCTCATCAGTCGAAAACTCATTCCATATTCATAATTAATATCACACCCACTCTCTCTTTTTCATATAAATCCTCATATTATCATATATTCCATGAACATAAATAAATTTCTAGTTTTCATCAATTACTTTAATTTCTTTTTGAATCCTAATGGGGTAGATACCCAATTCTAATTAATTATGACTCCGGACTCCCTCTTACCTCGATCCACGCTCTTGATTATTGTTCTTGGTGCCGATCTCACCCAACAACTTGACAACTCACCGCTCTAGTTTCGATTTTGAATCCCACTTCGTTTAACGACTTCCCAAAGCTCGATCTGCCACCTATGGTTATCGAACGAAGAACCGTTAGCTGTTTACAACACCCATTATTCAAAAACCCATTTCCAACCTCCAAATTGCCAAGAAAGTAAGGAATGGAAACCCCCACACGTAAACCCCAATTCGACCGAAAGAAGAAAAAGAAGAGGAATGCGAAATTGAATCTACACATAAGCTCACCTCGTTACCACGATCTCAAAAATGCAATCAATTTTGAGTTTTGACGCCAAATTGAGCTCCAATTAGAACCTTGAAGTTACAACGATGGAGGAAGAAGAAATGGAAAACTCTACCTCTCTCTTGTGTGCATGAATAAGGAGGAAGAAAAATGGGAATTTTTAATGCCAAAAGGGCATTTTGGTCCTTTCATATTTTCTTTTTTCTTTTATTGCCTTTTAAGAAAAACTTTTACTTTTACTATTTAGTAAATTATAAGTTTACCATCACCTCTTTATTCTAAATTTTAATTTACATTTTACCACTCAGATTAATTTATTTACATGTCATCACCTTAAGCAATTGTTAATTAATTTATAATAATTTGGAAAAATCCAATTAAATTTATTCATTAATTTTTATATATCACCACTAATTAATTTAAATACTCGGGATGTTACATGGTATCTTAGTTCGTATGTCTTAGTCTAGTATGGTGTCTTGAATTTGGATATCAAGGTCTTAATGTGATTCAATCCAACAACCACTGATATCTCGCATTGTACGATAAAATAGAGTGTCACCTACAAAAACATTTTAACATTCAAGTCAATACCCTATAGTTAATATCAGAGTTCAAGTGACAGGGTTAATGAACGTTACCTCAAGTGTGATAAATGAATGACATTTATAAGAGCTGAGTGAGGATCTTTCCTGACGCACCATGTGCCAGTACTTTTCCCACAAAGTGCGGAAAAAGTTGACACAAGTGCACAAATTATTGATTGCAAGAGGTTATTCGATAATGCCCTTAATATGTTTCCCACCTTCTGCTTAATACCATATCATATTGATCTGGCTTTGAGGCTTTTTAGAACTAGTGTGTGTGGGTGATTTTGATGCAAAATTATTCGGTTGATTCTTCATTGGGCCATATCGCATGCATCCCTACACATGTCGATATGACCAAAGGGTATTTGGTCGGTATTAGACCCCGATAAATATTATAAAATTATATTCTAAGAAAAGTGAGTGTTACTTTTCAAACAAGAAAAATACTGATCCGGTCTCAATACCGGTATCCGATCTGCAAGATATATTTCAACGTCTTTGTCAAGACATCAACGTGTAACCGGTGTCATCGGTATACATCCGGACTGTGATTCCGTATCAGGCGTTCTCCCTATACCGGTTGTTCAGGATAACACCATGACATCGGATAATACACACGTCACTGTGCAAAAGACAAGGATTGTTGCTACAGGGATCGATCAATAATTCCCTGCACTACGAGCCAAATTCTGCTCACGGGAATGGTCAACTTGTTCCCTAATCCTAGTCTACATTCTCTATGCTCAATATAAAATAGCCACTTGACCCAATCATGCAGGTAAGTGCGCAATATAATAATGCTAATGGGAGTTGGTGGTTCCCCACCAACGAATCCTCGTTAATCGAGCCAATCAGGTATATGAACTCACTTCATGATTGAAGTGAGGGATCTTCAGCTCATTTTTTTATGACTGATTACTCTCTGAATACATTCCTTACTTGGAATATAATCACTGACTTGAGCGTCGGAGAATCTTTGCAGGTGACACCACCATTCGCCCACTTCAACGCATTAGGTCGGTGTGAAGGATCTCCAGAACGCCCAATCCACTCTCCTCACTCAAGGACAACGGATACCTACACCGGATACACATACATCCGGTCTTCTATACAGTATTTACATACTATTTGTGACTGGTCTGAGTCCGGAGCTCTAGACCCCGGTTCAGGACAGATCATTGGCACGCCCAGTGGGACCCGATAAAGTTATTCCCATATCCTTTGACAGAGCAGGTAATCCACAATGGAAGGCGAAGCACAAGACTTCATGGAGAATCAAGCTGAAGGCAGAACCAATCCTAACGCCTTCAGAAAACTCAACTTTGATTCTCATGGGGGCAGCTCAAAGAAGATAGTAACAGTGTCTGATCCTGATCCTCGCGATGAGTTGATCAGACAACTTCAGAGAGAACTCGCTGAATTGCGAAGAGAAAAAAGGCAAAGCGAGGATAAAGAATCATCTCGCACGCGAAACACTCCCCGCGCAACTGATGGTGAAAAGTCCACCACTCTTCAGTACTCAAATATCCCTACGTTTGAGGGGGGAGAACAGACTCGCGATTCTGAGGATGCAGCTTCCCGAAGGAAGAGAGATTCAACAACAGCACCCCCATTGTCTTACAATCTGAAGGTTCCTTTTTCAAGGAGACTTATGGGCATCAGCATCCCCAAGCACCTTCAAACTACTCAACCACTTTCCATCGAAAAGTATAATGGTGAAACTGATCCAACTAAGCACCTTGATGCTTATGTGTTTGAAGCCATGTACTTGGGGGCTGATGAAGACGTGATGTGCCGAATGTTCCCTCGAACATTGTCTGAGGAGGCCCTTGGGTGGTTTAAAGGCCTGCCTTCTGGATCCATAGATTCTTGGACGGAAATGGCAGCTGCCTTTGAAACCCACTTTGTCATCTCCAGAGACGTACCCAAGACGTCTCATACCTTGGCTCAGATTAAGCAAGGTGAAACAGAGGGCTTAAAAGATTTTTTGAAGAGGTTTTATAAGGAAGCAGCCCTGGTTCCTAACCTCACAGAATCTATCAAGCTGCATATCGTTATTGAGGCATTGCAGCTAGGATCAGCTTTCGCTCTTTCATTAGCAAAGAGCCCTCCAGCAACTTTTGAGGAGTTCAGGAAAAAAGCCTCAAAGTACGTGAGCATAGAGATGCACTTGGAGGCAATAGCTGCAAAGAAAAAGCCACCAACACCATCTCCCCAAACCCAGAAGGGTAAGGAGAAGACGAGGTCAGAACGCATGGAGAGGCCATTCACCAATCCTAAGGTTAATAACCACCCTCCTCGACCTCGAGAAAAGCATGTCAATTCCTTCAGCCATTATGCACAGTTATCTGCTAGACCATCTCAGATTTTGAGAGAGGTCGGATGGCCAGTTTTCAGCACATATGGCATCAGGAGACCAGCCCCTATGAAAAGACCAGGAAATTCCCGTAAGTACTGCGATTTTCATGAACAAAATGGTCATTCCACTGATGAATGCCAAGCTCTAAAGAACGCGATTGAGACGCTAATTAGAGAAGGCAAGTTAAAACAATACCTGTTCAAAGAGAAATCTTTTGACAGGGTTGATCGGAGTGAGAAAAGAGAAAGGGATCCAGATGACGGGGATGACAATAATCGTAATCCGGTCAGGAAGTTCTCCGCCTCGGAGAAACAAAAGGGAGTGATGACGGACGAAATACCGCACAAGGACGGTGTGCCCCAGCAACAACGTCAGGGCCGACGTGAAGTTATTGACATGATTGCTGGAGGATTTGCTGGAGGAGGAGCTTCAATTACAGCTCGTAAGAATCATCACAGAATGATTCTATCTGTGCAAGGGAAAGTCAAAGACAATCGCCCTTACAGAGGAGGGATTGGGGCTCCCATAATCTCTTTCTCCGATGAGGATTTTGGCCCAACCATTCCTGGTGGTGACGATGCTGTAGTCATCACTGCAGTGATAGCCAACAAGGACGTCCGAAGAATCCTTGTTGACCAGGGAAGTTCCTGCGATGTTATTTTCTATAATTGCTTTGAAAGAATGGGTTTTAAAGACTCAGACTTACAGCCTTATACGCAGGAACTAACAACTTTTAACGGTGCAAAGCAACCGACCAAAGGGTATCTTGACACCCTTATCTCGTTTGAAGGCGAGCCAGGAGCCAGAACGGTTAAATCTCGAGTGCTGGTGATTGATGTCAAATCACCATTTAACGGCATCATAGGCCGCCCCACTCTAAATGCAATGGAGGCAGTTGTGTCAACCCCACATCTCCTTATCAAGTTCATTGATAAGGATAATGCTGTTTCATCAATCCGAGGTGATCAAGAGATGGCTAGATACTGCTATAACCTCAGCCTCAACGTGACGAAGCTGGACGCCTCCAATAAAAAGAGGAAACTCAATGATGCTGGAGCAGCTGCTGGATCTGTAAGCCTTGTCGACCTGGACCCTAGGGCGGATTTGAACATTGATCCGCTCAACCCGTTAAAGCCCACACCAGATGGAAGTTCCAGGGACATCGTCTTGGGAGATTCTCCAGAAAAGATCACCCATATCAACGACAAGCTAGATACAGAAATGGAGCAACGACTACTGATGCTCCTGCAAGAGTTTAAAGATCTCTTTGCATGGACTGCAACCGATATGCCAGGCATAGACCCTGAATTCTGCTGTCATAAATTATCCGTCTATCCAGAGACGAAACCGGTGGCCCAAAAGAAAAGACGATTGGGCTCAGAGAAACAAAAGGCAGCTTGCCAGCAAACTGAGGAGTTGCTGAAGGCCGGATTTATCAAGGAAATCCGGTATTCCTCTTGGCTTTCGAATGTGGTGATGGTCCATAAATCCAATGGTAAATGGAGAATGTGCGTTGACTACGTGGACCTCAACCGTTGCTGTCCAAAAGATCCTTATCCTCTTCCTAATATAGATCGGATGGTGGATGATTCCTCTGGTTATCAATACCTGAGCTTCATGGACGCTTATTCAGGTTACAACCAAATTCCGATGTGCGAAGAGGATCAAGAGAAAACAGCTTTCATAAATGATCGTGGTGTCTTTTGTTATAAAGTCATGCCCTTTGGCCTGAAAAACGCTGGGGCAACATATCAGCGCATGATCAACAAGGTTTTCGAAGGCATGCACACCAAACTTGTTGAAGTATACATTGACGATATAATAGCAAAGACACCGGTTGGTGGCGATCATGTCGAAGATTTACGCCAAGTGTTCACCCGTTTGAGAAAATTTAACATGAGGCTGAACCCAATGAAATGCACATTTGCTGTCCCTGCTGGGAAATTCTTGGGATTCATGTTAACTCAATGAGGTATCAAAGCCAATCCAGGGAAATGCCAAACGATTCTAGATATGCAGAGTCCAAAGAATCTCAGAGAAGTCCAATCCCTGAATGGCAAGGTAGCAGCTTTGGCACGATTCATGCCAAAGATGGCTCACAGGTCGCTCCCCCTGTATAGGATACTGAAAAAGTCCAAGAAATTTGAGTGGGGACAGGAACAAGAAAAAGCTTTCCAAGAGCTTAAGGAGGTGTTGTCCAAACCTCCCATTCTCATGAAGCCTGACCCCGAAGATACACTCATTCTATACTTGGCTATTTCAGATGAAGCTTTGGGCATTGCCTTGATAAAAGAAACTCCTGATGGACAGAGACCGGTCTATTTCACTAGCAAAACCTTGCAAGGTGCTGAGCTCCGGTATCAAAAAATCGAAAAGGCCGCCCTCGCTGTTGTTTGGGCCTCTCGACGGCTGCGTCCGTACTTTCACGCCCATCCAATCATAGTGAGAACGGATTTGCCACTCCGTTCTGTCTTAATCAAGCCCGATCTCGCTGGGAGGATGATCAAATGGTCTATTGAACTATCTGAGTTTGATATATCCTATGAACCTCGAAGTGCTATTAAAGCTCAAGTCTTGGCTGATTTTATTGTGGAAATGACAGGGACTGATCCAGATTCCCCTCGTGTCCATTGGACCATTTACGTTGATGGTTCATCGAACCAAAGAGGCTCTGGAGCGGGTGTAGTTCTAGAAAGTGACGACGGAGTACACCTGGAAATCTCCCTTCGTTTCAATTTTAAAACATCCAACAACCAAGTTGAGTACGAGGCTTGTTTGGCCGGACTGAGAACTGCAATTGACATCGGAGCTTCTGAGGCGACGCTCTACAGCGATTCACAGCTGGTGATTTCGCAAATCTTAGGAGATTATCAAGCTCGCGAACCTCAACTCCAATTATACTTGAACTGTGTCAAGGAATTGGTAGAGAAATTCTCGAAGGTGGAATTCAAGCACGTTCCGCGCGAAGAGAATACAAGAGCGGATATACTCTCCAGATTAGCAAGCACCAAACGACCAGGTAGCACCACTACGCTGGTCCAAAGCACACTGACGTCGCCCAGCATCCCTCTTTTTCCTTCTCTAAACGCTATAATGACTAACTCCCTTTACGGGGATACATGGATGGCTCCTTACATCCGTTATTTGGCTGATGGATAACTACCCACAGATGAGAAGGAAAAGACAAGGTTAAGGAGAGAATTACCGTATTTCACTATGATTGATGGTAATCTTTACAGAAGGGCACTCTCTGTGCCCTATTTGATTTGTCTCAAAGAGGATGAGGTGCAAGATGTAATGGAGGAAGTGCATGGAGGACAATGTGGACACCACGCCGGAGGAAGAAGCTTAATGCAAAAAATCCTCAGAGCTGGATACTGGTGGCCCACGATGAAGCAAGACTCCATTGACTTCGTCAAAAAATGCGACGCTTGCCAAAAATTCTCTAACCTTCACCACACACCGGCGGAAGAACTCTTCACATCCACTGTTCCATGGCCCTTCTATCAATGGGGATTGGATATTCTGGGTCCCTTTCCAACTGCTCCTGGGGGCATCAAATATCTCATTGTAGGGGTCGATTATTTCACTAAGTGGATAGAAGCAGAGCCGGTGGTGCATATTACTTCAGCCCGAACTCGTCGTTTCATGTATGAAAACATCATAACACGGTTCGGGGTCCCAGCACGGATTGTCACAGATAATGGCACCCAGTTCACGGATAGAAAATTCACAGATTTGCTCGAGGGGTTAGGAATAACCCAGATATTCTCATCCGTTGAACATCCCCAAACTAACGGCCAAGCTGAAGTAGCCAACAGGGAGGTGCTAAAGGGACTCAAGAAACGCCTTGGTGAAGCCAAGGGCGGATGGACAGACCAGCTGTGCCACGTCCTGTGGGCATATCGGACAACGCCTCATTCATCTACCAACGAATCCCCATATCGTCTAACATACGGGGTAGAGGCAATGATACCTGTGGAACTGCAAATTGCTTCCACAAGGGTCAAGTACTTCTCTGAAGAAACGAATAACGCCAACTTGGCATCCGAAATGGATGTCATACAGGAACTCAGAGAAGATGCATTCATCAGAGATCAAGCTATCAAAGCCAAAGTTGCTCTCTGGTACAACAAACGAGTCCAATCAAGGACTTTCAACGTTGGAGATTTGGTTTTGAGGAAAGCAAGTATAGGGAACAAATTCGCTCATCAAGGCAAACTAGCCCCAAACTGGGAAGGCCCATACAGGGTATCCGAAGTTACTGGCAAAGGCTCTTACCGCCTTGAAAACCTTGATGGCACTCCAATCCGAAATAAATGGAACACCTAAAACTTGCGCATCTACTATAGCTAGCTGTTGGAACTATCTACACTCTCCTATCCTTATCTTGGATTAAATACTGGAGAATTTATTTTCACAGCTACGCTCTCATTGTAATTCTTATTTTTGATTTAATAAGAATATCTCTCAACAATTTAACTCTTTCGAGTTTTTCTTATGCTGTGATTTTCAGTTTATCCGGTGTACAGAAACATATTCAGGACGGATGATCTCAGCTACTTGTTCTGTAGTTGACGATGTAACTCCTCGAATATGTGCAACACACAAGAGCATACTCAGGACGGATGATCTCAATTACCCATTCTGTAATTGACGATGTAACTCCTCGAGTGTGTCAAATTGATTGAAGGCCCGGATTGTAGGATTAAACCGAACTCTGGGTACGGCTAGTAAGTTTGGCTGAACACCGGTGAAGGCTCGGATTATAGGATTAAACTGAACTCTGAGTACGACTAGTAGGTTTGGCCGAACGTCGGTGAAGACCTGAGTTGTAAGATTAAACTGAACCTCAGGACATGGGTTGTAGGGCTGGTCCTTTTTCAAGGCCACAAACCGAACCCCATTCGAAGATTACATGGGTTGTAGGGCTGGTCCTTTTTCAAGGCCACAAACCGAACCCCATGCGAAGGCTTGGGCGCAGTAGGCTGGTTCTTCTTCAAGACCACGCTGAACCCCAAGTAACGGGCGCAGTAGGTTCAGGATTAGCCCTGATCTGAACCCCGTGTTGAAGGCTCAGATTGTAGGATTAAACCGAACTCTGAGTACAACTAGTAGGATTAACCGAACGTCGGTGAAGAATCGTCATTGGGTAAAACCAAAAGACCGATTGAAGAACGGTTAGTAGGATTAAACCGAACGCCAAATACGACGTGGATTGTAGGATCAAACCGAACTCCAAACACAACAAGTAAGTTATACTGAACTCCAAATTAATACTTTCTGGTGAAGTTCTTTATTTGGAAGTTTTATAGCTTTGAATTCTGAATCATCAATTCCGACACAAAAATAATTCACTCAGGTATGCCACAATCTGAGGCATATTCACCCGAAACCTCTCAGTCGGAAATATTTGAAGAGGAATTTCTATTTTAAATCCTCATTCTCAAGAACTCTCACGTGAAAGTCTCACTCAGAGTTTGTTCAAAGTACTGATCACCCAATGATACTGGGGGACAACATCAACGGTTTAACGAATATCTTGAGGAATGAACTCTCGATGAAACGATCTCACAATCATTCCCCTTAAGTCGATCTCGTGATGATGATATGTTCCCTCACAAGCAGTGATCTTATTATGAAATTCATCTCGCATGTATAAGACCGGTATGGAGATTGTGTTTTACAATCCGATCTTCATTACTTAAATCCGGAATGACACAATACACATGCAATCCCTATATTAAAGTTGTTTTTCACTAAACAGGAATGGAGGTAAAAAACTCTTTTATTGATTTAATGAGAATTACAATTCGTGTAATAATCCGGAGCTGATCCCGGAACACAGCGAATTCGAATCAATAAAATGAAAAAGGAAACAGGGAGGGCGCTACTTTCTCTAGCTTGAATCTCCTTCTTTCCCTTCGCCTTTGCCTCCGGTCTTGCCTTCTTCAGTGCGAGAGCTTGTTCCTGTACTTATGGGATTCAGGAGTGAAGGTCCCATTGATTGACCTTTAGGTAAGGGAGCAAACTTATAAGGAGTGTTAGGCGGACTTTCATGACGGTTATCAACGATGGCCACTAGTTTCCCTTGGTGAAACTCATAAAACGGATCAATACCGTTCAGATTAATTGACACCTTGGGATTCCGGTATAGCACTTGACGAACTGCCAACCCGAAAGCCTCCTTGACTGCTTGATCACACATGTTTACAGCATCGTCTAAGTCTGCTTTCAGGGTCTTGACTTCGTCGGTCGAATCCGCCAACTTTAAGAGCAACTCCTTTTCCTTACGTGACCAATCATCTGCTCCTTGAGAATGGATGACTTTAGCCTCCTTCAACCCCTCCTCCAGCTTTGAAGAGTATTCCTTCTCCGTATAGAGTTTGGCATGGAGGTCAGCGTTGATTTTCTTCTGATCAAGAACCTGACCCTCCAGCTCCTTGGCAAGGTTCTTCAGCTTGGCAATTTCTTCATCCTTCTTCTGAGTTTCTTCTCTGGAAGTTTCTAATTTTCCTTCTAATTGGAGGATGATTGCCTTGTCTTTGCCAACCAATGAGCTGAGCCTCTCGTTCTCTTCTGTAAGCTCACGAACCGACTTGAGAAGCCCAGACAATTCAGCCAAGTGCTTCTGTCCGTCATCGCAAGCTTTGATCATTTCTTTACTCTTCAACGAGGGCTTCACCTTGTATGAAGGTTCAGGAACGCCCTCAGGAACGGAGTCCTCATACACCGGATTATGAACAAGGCCGGAACTACCTTCAAGAGGACAAGGAGCTTTGGGTGTGAAATAAGTCGTTATTGGCTTCACCCCATAAGTGATTACACTGCCTGGGGCATCAGGAGTGGGCTCTTCCACTCTCCTTTCCTTAGAGGGCTCTGGCTCAATAACCCCTCTTGAAGTCTTTGGTTTCTTGGGCGAAGGTTGACGGTCTGAGATCTTGGAGGGGTCACGCTTTGTCCTCTTCTTTTTCTTGACGACCTTCTCAGATCCGCCCTCGAGTAAAGGAATATCGTCACCAGCAGACGAGGTTAATGTTATTGTCTCAGCAGTAGCCTTCTTTGAATTCCGCTTTGCCTGAATGTCATTTTCAGCCGCAACGAAAGTCTCTCTGGCCTTGAGTCCTTTTAGCCTATTCATCTCTGGTGACTCGCTCTGAATTTCACCTGCACAATCAAAAGACACAATCAGAGATCAAAAGTTTCAAGGCATGACATAATAACGCATGAAGAATGGCAGGAAAATTACGTAAATACTCCTCACAAGTAGACTTTGGTCCTAACAAACGCCTGCAGAAGAAAAATTAGTGTGAGGCTGTGTAGGATTGCAGAGCCGAAAGAACAGAGATCGAGGATGGGCTCAGTTCATCCTCCTCGGTGTAGTACGCTTGGGAGGTCAACAAAAAATGTTCATGCGTCCAAGCCGCTGGGAATTTTGGAATCCCATCTTCAGTTAACCAAAAAATTGGTTCATTCGGATGGACGCTGATCTTCGTATAATAGGACTTGAAAGAACGGCCATCGACTTTGGCCGAATCAGTGTACGCCTCAAAATTGATTATTTTGGAGAGAGTCCGGAGAGATATCAAGCTCACTCCCCCCTTCTCCTTATTTGCACGACGGACTACTTGAGAAAAGTAGAGGAGCATAGCCACCGTCGGTTGAAAATTGAAGTGCTCCCCAAGCACTTCGAGAGAACGGATTAACCCCCATCCATTAGGGTGAAGTTGCGAGGGAGCGCAGTCCAGGAATCTTAGGACTCTCATCTGAAACTTCGTAAAAGGGAAACGCACGCCCAAGTTCAGAAATAAAAAATCATACATGTACAAGGACCTCTCGTCCGGTGTATGACATATCCGTTCTGATGGAAGGGGAGCGAACACCTTAAAACACCATTTGTATTTGTCCTTCTTCCAAACCGTAAACCGCGGCTCCAGCTCCACTTCATCCTCCCGAGCGTGGACGGACGGTGTTTCACGAAACTCCTTAGCCACCCAGCTGAATGGGAGTTTCTGTTGGAATTTCACCCAGTCTATCCGGTGTGCAACCACATTGCATAGGCCGGATTGGGTCTTCAAGATATACTTCTCAGAAGGAGATTCCCCTTCAGACGATTTTCTTCCAGTAACTTTCTTTGTCACCATTGTGAAAGTTTTGATGCTGCGATAAAATTTCACATCATCAGAGAGATACAAATCCCCACTCTCGACACTCTCACTGGAGGAGGAAGACTCTGAAGAGGGTATAATCACCCTTCGCCTTTGATGTTGCGACTCCTCCCTCTCTGTATACTGTGGCCTCGACTGGAAGATCACTGGGATCCTCCCACCACGAACGCTAGGGTTTTGAGTCAAAGCCCTTCCTCCTCTTCCTCTAGGGCTAACGCCACTGAAGCTAACACCCTTCCTAGACATTCTCAAATATTGAAAAGAGATACAGAAAACGAAGGGAAAGTGGTTACCTAAGGATAGTGAATTGAAATTCACAGAGGCGGACACGAAGAACTTCTCGGAACTTTTGCAGAGGTTCGTCAAGGGAGCAACAAGAAATGGTAACTACAATTGCCAGATATGCCTTTTTCAGGGCACGAGAATTTTTCAAATACCCACTAAACACAACCTGTCGTTTACCCCCAAACGACTCCCCGTTTAATGGACCAAATTTGTCATTTTGTACCTCAAGGCGCGAAAATGCCATCGTTTTGTCACAAAGCCTTCGAAATGGGCCTATTAAAACCAAATACTAGGCCCAACAAGACTATGCATGACAGTTACTAAGACATGCGCATTTAACGCAATAATGGCTCGCCCACGTGAATTAAGGCATTAAATATCCAATCATTAGAAACGTGGCCACCATTACTCGAATACCAAGGGTTGCGAAATTCGATAAACTCCTGATATTCTCATTGTCGAATCCGCCCTTAGGAGATTCATCACTACGGAACCTTGTTCCTAGAGCAGACATATACACTTCGATGTAGTCCCGAAATCCAAACGTACTACGATTAATATAGCTCATATGAGCAAGTCTACTCATTCCTCACATTAGCTAGGGGGCTAGTAGAGGTATTACTCGGATTTCGGATTCGAAAATTTGTTCAATCCGTACTCCATGATTAAAAAACTTCACCAGGACGGATAATCTCAATCACTTATTCTGTGATTCGATGATATAACTCCTGGTATGAAGAATTCCAATAATCATTCCAGGACGGATGATCTCAATCACCTATTCTGTGATTTGATGATGTAACTCCTGGTGTGAATCATTCCAGGACGGATGATCTCAATCACCTATAAAGTGATTCGACGATGTAACTCCTGGTATGAACAATTCTCATCATCATTCTTACGATGAAAGCTTTTGAAAACTGAAAAGTATTCACTCAATCCGTACTCCTACGATTGAAAAATGTCTCCAGGATGGATTATCTAAATCACTTAATCTGTGATCTGACGATGTAACTCTTGGTGTTGTGTACTTTTCCAGAACGGATAATCTCAATCACCCATTACGTGATATGACGATGTAACTCCTTGACATGGTATACCTGCCCAGGACGGATGATCTCAATCACCTATTCTGTGATATGACGATGTAACTCCTGGCGCCATATACACCTCAAGGACGGATGATCTCAATCACCTATTATGTGATCCGACGATATAACTTCTGGTGCTGTACACATCCCCAAGACGGATGATCTTAATCACTTATGAAGTGATTTGATGACAAAACACCTGGCATGATCAATTCATATAATCATTCCTATGACGGAAAATTCTGAAAGTCAGTCCGCACTTTCACTTTCAAGTGGTATTCTCCCAGGACGGATACTTTTTATCACCTATTCTGTGATACAATGACGTAACTCCTGGCGTAGAAAAACTCCCATCATCATTCTTATGATGGAGGACTCAAAACACCACTTTCTTACACCTTTGCAGTTCCCCAAACTTGGAACAATACTCTTACAATGAACGACATAGTTTTCTCCAGTGAGAATAACATGAATAAAATACAGTCATCCGTCCTGTTACACTACTCTACTGAACAGCGGATCGACCCAACTTTCCCCAAAAGAATTAAGGATCATGCCCCAAAGACAGGCACCTTCTTCTTAATACGCGCTTGGGGACATGTATATATTTATCCGTTCTAAATTTTATTTGTTGTTTAATCTCCCGAGGCAGTTGTTTCAATCTGGCCTTAAGATTAATTATACAGAACGGATTAGCAACGATTTATATATGCATGAAACGATGAAGACAAATGCCTTAAATGGAATTCATTCATTAAAAACAAGGCTGTACACAATAGTTCAAAATCCGGAGTTGATCCCGGTACACAACTATACATGTAAATGAAAAGAAAACTACGGAGGAGGAATCTGTTCTTTAGTTTTCTGTGCCTCCTCAACACCAGGCTCTTGTGCCCCTTCCTTGGGAACCTCCATAGGAATCTCCCCTCCAGGAGCTTCAGCCCTTTCTTCAGAAGAAGGAACCTTGGACATAGGAAATACGTAATCCGGTCCCATGGTTTGACCCTCAGGAAGAGGAGGCAAACCATACAGGGACATTGGGGGATCTTCGTGACGACCATCTACCACTGCGACTAACTTTCCCCCATGGAACTCATAGAACGGATCCATTCCATAAAGGTTAAGTTTCGCAGTGGGGTTGCGGTAGAAGACTTGGCGTATGGCTAGGCCGAAGGACTCTTCGACAGCCCGGGTGCATATGTCAACTGCTTCTTCTCTCTCAGCTTTCGCCGTAGCCAATTCTTCCCGCAACTTGGACAATTCCCCACTGGATCTTTCAGATTCCGCTTTCCTAGCCTTCAGTCCTTCAATATCAAGGAGGAGCTTCTTCTCCTTTTGAGACCACTCCTCAGCAGCAACTTTATTTTTATCCTGGCTGCTACGGAGCTCTTCCTCCAAGTTTTTGAGGTCGCCTTTAAGCTTAAGATTTTCTTTAGTCATTATATCTCCGAACTCCTTAGATTTGTTGAGGCGATCTTCCATTAACTTTATGGAGGCTTTGTCTTTTTCCGAGGAAAGGTTGAGTTCTTCTAATTTGTCACTCAACTCTTTAACCTTATCGACGTTGTCAGCCAACTCGCTGACTGAAGAAAGCATTCCAGCGAGTTCGGCTAATTGCCACCTTCCGGCCTCACACGCTCCTTTAATTTCTTTAGCACTGAGCGTAGGCCGGAGTTTGTACATCGGTGGTGGAAGAGTGGCTGGAGTAGAACCCTCATAGGAGAGGAAGGGGGTGAGAAACGAATTGGTTGGGTAAGAGGTCGGCTTCGCCCCAGAAACCCCGGCAGCAATCCCTTTACCTCCAGAGGTAGCAGCTGCTGCTTCCGAGGTTTCAACAGGCTTATCCTCCGGAGTTCTGCACTTTTTGGACGGGCCTCTCACTGAGTCATTCTTAATTTTTCTTCTCCTCTCAGAAACTTGAGGATGACCCGTGGCTATATCCGCGGCAGAGGAACCGCCCTCAACCAACGGAACGTCCCCTTCAGCATTCGAGGTCAATATTACTAATTCAGGACGATCTTTAGTTGAGGGCCTGGGCTTAACCTCGTTCTCACGAGCAACGGACTTACCCGCCGCCTTGAATTTCTTTAACTTGTCCATCTCTGGAGTTTCTTGTTCTATTTCACCTACATGAACAAACACAAGGTGTTAGCAACTATAAATATTTTATATATATTTGGTAAAGGAGAAAGGGTGAAATAAAACGAGAAATACGCAAATATTCCTCCCGGACTCCGCTTGAGCTACTTAGCAAACGCCTACACGAAAAGACGTGACGACGTGTAGTGTGTGATTCAAGTGCGAACAACACTCTCGACGTATCACGAGACAGATCGGATTGATCAGTGTAGTACGCGTGGGAGCTCAAGAGAAAGTGTTTGTGTGTCCAACTCAAGGGAAATTTGTCGACGCCCTCTTCATCCTTCCAAAATATTGGTTTCCCCTTCTTGATGGATATGCGAGTGAAATAAGTCTTGAAGGACTTCCCATCGACCTTGGCAGAATCCGTATAAGACTCAAAGTTCACAAAGGAACAGAGAGTCCGAAGAGTCACCAGACCGACTCCACCCTGCTTATTTGCCCTTCGAACTACTTGGGTGTAATAGAACAGTATCGCTACAGTTGGTGTGAAATTAAAATGTTCACCCAAGACCTCCAAAGCTCGGATGAGGCCCCAACCGTTGGGATGAAGTTGGGAGGGTGCACAGTTCAGAAACTTCAAGACGCCCATCTGGAGTTCGGTTAGAGGGAAACGAACTCCCAGATAATGAAAAATAAAGTCGTACATATATACAGAGCGGTCGTTAGGGACGACATGGCATATCCGCTCTGTCGGAAGTGGTGCGTAAACCCTATACCACTTTTTCGTCTCTTCATTCGTACTCAGAGTGAACCTCGGCTGAATCCGGGATCCCTCCTCATCCGCATGACGAGAGGCCAAGTCCTTAAACTCGCTGGATACCCAACAGAAAGGCCATTTAGCCTGAACCTCCTCCCAATTCAGCCTCGAAGCAACAACGCTATAGAGACCTTCAGTTGTCCTCGAAATAGCACTATTTCCAGAGGTTCCCTCTCCAGTGGCCATTTGGATTTTCTAAATCGAACTCCTTAATCTACGATAAGAAATAAAAAGTCGTCAGAAAGTTGTAATCATTACTCACTGTATTTTAAAAGCAACTACAATCAGAGGACGACTCTGAGAAGGGAAAGGTCACTTTCCACAGTGAGTAAGATCCCCTTTCTGAGCGACGCGATTCAGTCTTAGGAAGAATCACAAGGATTCTTCCCCATGACTATTAGGGTTGCGGGAAACTGATTCCCCCTAGATGAAGCCTACTTCCTTTAACTAAGAAGTAGCAAAACAAAACAAGACGAGAGCAACAAGGAAGAAATAGTTACCTCAGATGACAACGATGAATATGAGGAACGAAGAAACCCTCGCAATGTAGGCAGCAAACTTCCTTGTAAAATTTCTGCAGAGTTTCGTTGAGAAAACAAAAGCGAGTGGAACCCAGAATCCACTAAGTATTCCTTTTATAGGAAACGAAGAGGTTCGGTTACCCCCTCTTGAAGTTGTGTCGTTCTCGATAAAACGCATTCGTTCACAAGCGAAACGACACAACCGTTCCAAATTCTTGGGCGCCAAAACGATAGCGACTCAGCGAAGGGCTATCCACTAGGCCCAAAAGTTTCGAAAACTTCAGGCCCATTAAGCCCAAAACGACGGTTAATGAGATTTTCATCTCAGACGCAATAATTGCTTGCCCACGTGATTAAAAGCATTAATGTCCAATCATGCAACGCAATTCGCGCTTTACAGCCGTTACACGAACTTCAAGAGCTTTCAATTCCAATAAACTCTTGAAATTCTCGTACAACGAATCTTTGTCTGAATCCGTCGTGGCCGCATCGACAGGTCGGATCTATTAATTTTAGAACGGTTCTTTACGAATGACAACAGATGCTAAGGAACTGTTACACACGTAAGCTTACCGATATTAAGACCTCTCGCAGGTTGAGTAGCTTATGTGAACAACCATTCAGTCCCTCACACAAGCTAGGGGACATATGATCCGGTCTCAATACCGGTATCCGATCTGCAAGACATATTTCAACGTCTTTGTCAAGACATCAACGTGTAACCGGTGTCATCGGTATACATCCGGACTGTGATTCCGTATCAGGCGTTCTCCCTATACCGGTTGTTCAGGATAACACCATGACATCGGATAATACACACGTCACTGTGCAAAAGACAAGGATTGTTGCTACAGGGATCGATCAATAATTCCCTGCACTACGAGCCAAATTCTGCTCACGGGAATGGTCAACTTGTTCCCTAATCCTAGTCTACATTCTCTATGCTCAATATAAAATAGCCACTTGACCCAATCATGCAGGTAAGTGCGCAATATAATAATGCTAATGGGAGTTGGTGGTTCCCCACCAACGAATCCTCGTTAATCGAGCCAATCAGGTATATGAACTCACTTCATGATTGAAGTGAGGGATCTTCAGCTCATTTTTTTATGACTGATTACTCTCTGAATACATTCCTTACTTGGAATATAATCACTGACTTGAGCGTCGGAGAATCTTTGCAGGTGACACCACCATTCGCCCACTTCAATGCATTAGGTCGGTGTGAAGGATCTCCAGAACGCCCAATCCGCTCTCCTCACTCAAGGACAACGGATACCTACACCGGATACACATACATCCGGTCTTCTATACAGTATTTACATACTATTTGTGACTGGTCTGAGTCCGGAGCTCTAGACCCCGGTTCAGGACAGATCAAATATATAACTAGTATATTTATCACAAAGTCCTATTAATAAGTTTTAAAAATTATAATAAGTGGAAATTAATAATAATTTTAAATAAAAATTGTTGATTGTTTCTTAATTAGTATTAGTTAGTATTTCCTTGATTATTGACGCCTCTAACCTAACCCACGTTGATTGGACTTGTGAGAAAGTTGACCCCTATTTGGGAGGGCCTCCTTTGTCATCTTTATTCCCACCTTACAATATTTACCACTATCTCACTAGTTGGGTATACCAACGTTCTTTTGTTTGATTGGATAAATACACATATCAAACACCGGGATACCGATGTTCTTTTATTTTTCAACCAATTTGTTGACATCTAATACATCATTCCTTAATATATGGTGAATTTTCTACCATTCTATATATTGTCCATTAAGACTAACGAGTAGTATATGAATAGTAGATAGGCCCTGGATTTAGTTTATAAGATTTGTTTTTTTTTTAAAATTAAACCTCCAAATCAGAGAATAGTTAAAAAATGAATAAGGAGCTTCCCCACGAAGATTAATTTGCAGCCGCGCTTACGATAAATCCATGGATTTTCTTTCTTTATATATAAAGGATGTATCATATGAGAAAGACTCTTTTATGTGAGAGTGAGATGAGGGAATTTGAATTGTACAACCATATAATGCATGATTGAGATAAATCATATGAGTTTTTTAAAAAGTTATATCAACTTTTAAATGATTAGATAACTTTAAAAGTTTTTAATCTCAACTATCTATTTGTATGATTATAAGTATAGATTTACTCATATCACTTTTACATAGAAATACATTTCTCATAACATACACTTTATATATATATATATATATATATATATATATATATATATATATATTATATCATTCATTTTTTCTACACATATAAGAGACAGAGGAGAGGAAGAGATTCAGTGTCTTAACAATATAATTGAAAGATTGAAAAAGACACAGCAATGTTTAATATTATTTGAGTATACTTTATTTATTCAAATGCAATACATTGTATTTTGACATCAACGAGCAACAATGGACATGACGATGTCTATATTCTCATGACATCTAGATAAGACTTTCCATCAAGTTTACGATTGAATAGGCCCTCGAAGTAGTCTTTTACTCCAATTGTTTTGAATCGTGCTGGTGTTTGTTCAGAAATCAAGCTTGATGCAGGTCCTACCATTCCATCTGGACTTGGGCTATAAAATGTTGCGATTGAAACTCTTTCTTTCTCACAGTTCACTGTCGCTCGATGTTCAATACTTCGATACATTCCGTTCGTTATAACCTAACATGCAAAACGTGCGTAGATATATATAATAAAACAAATTAAAAATCAAGTAGGGTAGGTACCATACCAATCATGATTGATGAGTTTGGTCAAATAAATTTAATTATTTCCATGTGAAATATTGATTAATATTACCTCCAACAAATCACCGACATTGAGAATGAAGGCATTAGGCAAAGGCTTAATAGGAACCCAGAAGCCATCTTTCCTAATCTGAAGTCCTTCCACTTCATTGACCTGTAGGAGAATAGTGAGACCAATTGAGTCCGAGTGGGGAGTGAGACCAACAACCTTGTCTGGTTCTGGACATGGTGGGTAATAATTCATCCTCATCAATTGTAACCCATCATCAAATAACTCTCTTATTTCCTTTTCTTCCATCTTCAAAGCCTTTCCCATATGGAGAATAATAAGCATGGCTAGATTTTTCATTTCCTGCGAGTAAAGTTCTAGAGTGTCTCTACATGGCAGAACATGTTGATGTATTATTGTCATAATAATCACTATTATTGTAACTTTTTGTTCTTTGAATATATATATAAGCAAACATAAGAGGCAGAGAGAGAACCTGAAAGGAAGAGGGAGCTGTGGAAACAAGTGAGGCATTCTAGAGTGTTTTGGAAGGGTGGTCATGTAGAAAAGGTCAGCCCAATCAAGTTTTTGATCTTCGCTAACAACAAATGCTTGCCCAAATCCTTCCATGTGTTGAGGACTTTGCCAAAACTTTTTCTTCTCTGACATAGGCAGGTTGAAGAAATCTTGAATCTCCATCTTTACTTTCTCCACCAAAGAAGAGCTAACGCCATGGTTTACCAACTTAACAAAATTATAAACAAGATTAGCAATGAAATCAATTGATAATTCAAAACAGATAAAGAAAATGGGAAATAACTAACAAAATCATCAATAATTATAAAACTATGTTGTATTCGTATCGAACCTAGCTAGTTTTACTAGTTTTACTATATGTGCAACATGCTATTAATTAATTTCTGTTTTTATATACCACAAATATTTAGAATCCAGAAACTAACAGAAAGATGTGTTATATTGAAGGGCAAACAAATGAAAGACTAAAGAGACCTGAAAGAAGCCCCATTCTTTGCAAGCAAGGTGAAGCTTAGCCAATTCTGAGCTACCAGATTCTATAGAAAGCAAGCTCTGCATGTCAATGACTGGAATCTGAAGGAAACCATTGGCTTCAGAAATGATCAGCGTGTCTTCATGTTGATGAGGTTGAATGTATCTTTGTGGAACCGTAGTGATATTCTGTTTAGCCAACTCTTGAACTGATGGTACAAGAAGAGAAGTTCCTGATGGGTTATTGTTCTTTATCTCTTCCATTGCTAAAGCCTTTTCTGATGACACGTACGTTGTTAATGTTCACCATATATAGTGATAACTATCGTCTCTCAAGAAATCATTGAACACCCAAATTAATGTATTATCTTTTCTATTCATTATTTTAAAATTTTGTCACCTTACATAATACTCAATATATTAAAATATTTTATATGTTAAAATTTAAATGTGACAAGACTTGATCCCACAACACATGGGAGAGAAGAGCTTTGTTAGTAAGCTACTTAATATATTTAAAAAACATAATACAACTGTATAGTTATATTATATTTGTAGAATGTATATATCTATTAATAAAATTTATCTACAAAATAAACATTTGTATCTTTTTTTCATTTAGTATAAAAATAAAAATAAAAATTAATGAACGAGAAATGATGGGAATATTTGTTTTACAAATAAATTTTATTAATAGATATACATTCTACAAATATTATATAATAATATATGGTTATATTACATTCTTAAATGTAATCTAGTGGTGAGGCTCCCCTTCCATCTCCTACTCAAATCGAACGTTTCATATGCTATCTTAGAATCCAAACAAAAATGATGACTTGGAAAAATATGTGACATAGATTGAGTTGACACGTGGTTAGAGACTAATACATGTGGCATAAATTCAGTTGAGAAGTGGCTAAGGGGTAGAGTTTTCAATTTACTGCGCTTATCAATCAGTCAAATCAGTCATCGTAAATAGCGAACATGGTAAAATATTTATATGCCAAAATTTAAATGTAACAAAGTTTGATCCTCAACGTATAAGAGATGGAAGAGGAGCCTTAGCAAATTGAGGGCTTGGATGCCCCCAGCAAATTGATTTTTTATTGGATGCCCTCACAAATTGAGGGTGAAGGTTCAGAGACAGACTTACAAGGGAAGATTGAATAAGTTTGTAACTCTTTTTACAAATTAAAAACCTTATTTAAGACAAATATGATAGCAGACTTAACAGACATATATTCAAACTTTAAACAAAAGAAGAGAAAGAGAGAATTGCACAACGAAGTTTATACTAGTTCACTTCTAAGCTTAAAGCTATGTCTAGTCCCTTCAGTTTGAAGGATTTTTACTATGTAAAACTCCTTTTACACAAACTTCACATCTATGTCACAAGTATTCTTGACTTCCGCCACTTCTAGCTTAACCTTGGTATTCTTTCACAAACCACTCGTGGCTCAGACTCAAGTATTCTTTCAAAAGCCTCTTTAGGCCAAAACAATTCCCCGCAAGAAATTGGAACTGGTTAACATAACCGAACTTAGACAGAGATAAAGAAGAGATTGGTTTTGGTAACTTATATACAATGTACAAAGATTTTAAAATCAAGCAAAGGTACACACTAAGTTAAACTAAAAACAAAGACTGCAAGGAGAAGATATGATAAATTTGAGATGGAGTCTCTATTTTTTGGTTTCTCTATTGTGTTGTGTTCTGCATCCAAGAGCTAAGGTCTCTTCCTTTTAAAGGCTTCTACAAATAGCCATTACTGTTTTGTTGGAGAGGAGTAGCTGTTTGAGCATGGAAGCACAAGAGGAGAGAAGAGGACAACATCTGGTTTGATGACAAATTGGTATTGGATGAAAACAGGGTGCCTTGAATATTTTAGAGAGAAAATGATTTTGTGTTCTCTTCCTTCTAACATGGAATATCATAAAATA
The DNA here is from genome assembly GCA_037962975.1 of Clitoria ternatea. Lineage (NCBI taxonomy): Eukaryota > Viridiplantae > Streptophyta > Magnoliopsida > Fabales > Fabaceae > Clitoria > Clitoria ternatea. Next base: position 104,443,716 of record CM075675.1, on the reverse strand, counting down.
TGTTTGACCTTCAGAAGGCTTTTGACCTAAGCACTGATTGTTGTTAACTTTTCGAAGTGCTCAGAATAACTTAACTTGTTTTCTTCCCATTTGAACGTTTGTTTCCTTAAGAGGTTTGTCTCTTTGTGCATTTCTAAATAGGAGCAGACTTGGCTTGAAGGAATTTAGGACTAGGGCAGCTTCAATTTATCCTTGAATATTTTAATCCAGAATCAGAGAGCCGTTCTTTAACAGAAAGGGTCTGAGTTTGATAAGTCTTGAAGCTTGGATAGATGATCTTGTGAGAGAGATATTGAGTCTGGAGAGTGATTCGTTTGAAGAACATGGCTCAGTAGGCCTAAGTCTGGGACATACATACTTGAGGAATTTTCTTTTGAACGTTGTCCTTAAAATAGACTTAAGACTGGGGCAAACTTGAAATATTCTGAACGAGTCCCATCACAGACTTTGGTTACTTTAATTTGATGGACTCCCGCTTTAAATTGTAACTCTTACACCACAGACTTTGTATTTTGAAATACTTAAGTAAAAGGTTAAATAACACTTAAAATTACTTTATTTAATTGAAAGCCTTGATGTGTGATATAAACAAATCTTGGGGTCTCTAAAATAAATTTTAGGTTCTCCAAAGTCCTTTAAAATAAGCTTGGTTCTAACAAAGGGTGTATATCTTATGAGTTTTTCTTGGAATAGATGCCATCAGCCACGTGTGTGATTTAAGCAACTGGAACAGATGCCCTTAGCTACGTGTCAACTAAATTTATGCTACATGTATTAGTCTCTAGCCACGTGTCAACTCAATCTATGCCACATATTTTTCCAAGCCATCATTTTTGTTTGGATTCTAAGATAGCATTTGAAGCGTTCGATTTGAGCAGAAGATGAAAAAGGAGCCTCACCACTAGTTTATATTTAAGAGATGTAATATATAACCATATATTGTTATATTATATTTGTAGAACGTATATCCATTAATAAAATTTATTTGCAACATAAATATTCTCATCCTTTTTTGTTTATTAACTTTAATTTTAATTTTTATATTAAATAAAAAAAGACAAAAATGTTTATTTTGCAACTGGATTTTATTAATAGATATACATTCTACATATATAATATAACTATATATAGTTGCATCATATTCTTTAAATGTGTTAAGTAGTTTAGTGGTAAGACTCTTTTTTTCTCTCTTATGTGTTGTGGGATTAAGTTTTGTCACATTCAAATATTGATATGTAAAATGTTTTAATGTATTGACTGATTGCTAAACATGATCATGTCCATCCATTCTAGTTGCTTAAATCACACAATTTTGACACGTGACATGACACATGGTCAAGGGTATTGGAGCCCTAAATTTGCTAAGGGCATTCAAGAGAAAACTTTTTTTTAATCTGTTTTCGATATACGTATGCAACTCAAATAATACATGTAAAAACTAAGTCATTATTGACTAAACATTCTAAAAGCATATTCCTGACTGTTTCATTCTTGATTAAATAGATTAATTACTTCAATAGAATGGTCCATTACTTATAAACACATCAAAATATTAACACATATCTCATTAATAACCATAATAATATATAAGTTTGCAAATAAAAAATAATTAAGTATGAGTTTATTAATATATATTTATGTGTAAATTATCCGATAAAGGGACAGTACAACGAGTATGAATATTAGTGTTAACTTTTTCTTATAACTTACATATTAGTGTAGATACTTAATACCTAATACTGCAACTCAGGCGTGAGTTAGATGATATAACGTACCTTAGTGGGTCATAAATGAGAAATATTTATAGAATTATGTGACATATAAGTCCTATGTGGGGGTGTGTCGGATCTGTAAATCACGAAAATAATTGATATCTATTAGACACTCCATGACTCCTATCTTAAGGGACTCTAGTCAGAGGGTTAGGATCATGCCATGGATCAACCGATATCACAAGATGCCTTTCGTGGAGCGTCTTTGTTTTATGATGCTTTCTCAGTGTCGAACCATCTAAGTGGTGTGAGATCGAGATCAAAATGAATGAGTAACAAACTTAGTTTACAACTAAAATTATAATATATGTGTTCCCGGGGTTGAGAGGGGGCCCCACAGTACCTCTCTTTCTCTCATTTTAGGTAGAAATCAAGAGGATTTCAATTCACCTAGATTCTAGCAAAATATAGTTATGTCCACGTTATTTTGGGCCTGGATCGAGGACCTTTTTTTATCATTGTATAAATATGACCACAAAGGCTCCTATAATTCAAGTGACATATTTTCAAACAATACAACCTTAATTTTCTAAAGGTTTTATGGGTTACGTACTTATTATCAACAATTATATATATATATAACTATGTTATTAATTGGATAAAATTGAATCCATTTTTAAGATTTGATCTAATCCAATAAAAAAATATGGTTTTACGATGTGCTATTAATTCTGCTTTTTGGTTTTTCAGTTTTGATTTTGCGAACATCCTTTATGTACACGCAATTCAAAGTTTCTAATTTCAATGGTAGCCGAAAACGATTGCTTCAGTTAATTAAAAACTAATATTATATAGACCCTTCCCAATACACCGACCAACTCTTCTATTATGTATTTGATAATCTTTTTATATATTCAGTATATTTATAAAATTATTAATTATAAAATATATAATCTGAAAATATAATAATTAAATATTTCAAATAATATTTATTATTTAAATAATATATTTATAACATAATTATATGTTTAAAAATATTGAATTTTATAAATACTACCAAACATTTTAAATAATATATTTTAAATTAACGTAATATTAATAAATATTTTATTTAAAATATATAATAATATATTTTATTAAAAATATATCAATTATTTTACTATAAAATATTTAATAAAAATTATTACCATTAATCTTTAAGATAATTAAACATTATTAATGAAAAATAAATAAAATTATTAATGTGAATTGACCAAACTTGTCCATACTATTTTGATCTTGCAATAAACAATTTAACACTATCGACTAATTAGATATAAAACGAAAGGATGAGATTGAGAATACATTAAGAGATGAGATTGAGAAGAGAAAATATTACATTGGTCTCATCTTATGAATAGACATCACGACCTGTTAGCTTTCTTCCTCATATTGTCATGTATCTTTGTTTTGATGTTCTTTACTCAAATTATCATGTTAACCAAAAAAAATTAGGAATATTAAACTTGAGCACCCTTATAATCTTTTCTTAGGTCCTATATATAGAGAAGAGGTAAATCCATAACATGCATATACGGTAAGTAATTATAAAATACACGACATTGATACTCTTATTGTAACTCGGGACACTTAAAACATTAATACATTTTATTTACTATATTCTCATGGTGTCTAGGTAAGACTTTCCATCAAGTTTACGAGCAAATAAGTTGGCTAAGAACTCCTTAAATTCAATGCTTTTGAACCTTGCTGGTGTGGTTTCACTCACCAAGCTTGCTGCAGGACCTGTCATTCCATCGTGCCTTAAGGTGTGGAACGTTGCAATTGAAATCCTTTCCTTTTCAGAGTTCACTGTTGCTCGATGTTCGATACTTCGATACATTCCATTAGTTACCATCTGTCGCCCAAAATCATGTAAAAGTATAATACTCACGGGTTAGGTTACATCAAAATATAATATGCTAAATTATTGGTTTAGGTTGTGAGTGCTCATAGTCCAATTAATGATGACATGAAGTAAACCAAAATTTTGTACATACTATCCAAATGTGGACCCTGCACGCACCTGAATTACCAAACTACTAAATCAGTATAAGACAATATATATTATATAATATACATGTGCATTGATTGATTCAAGTTGATTAGTCTTTTTATATTTAATATTTTAACCAAATTACAATTTTTAACATATTAAAGCATTGGATTAGAATCTTGTTAAACCAACTTTTCACGCCATAGAAGAAAATTGAGAGCTCAAAACTTAGAGGAAGACAAAACACTTCATTAGCATGTTATTATTTATAGGTCTTATGCTCAACTAACTAGTAACGAAAAGGAAAAAGAAAAATTAAGAGAAGCTAATCTTATCACCCCCCTCAAGTTGGCATCTAGGTGAAAGATGTTCACCATGCCCAGCTTGGAAAGCAGAGAATGGAACACCCAAGGGTTAGAGGTGTTGGCAAAGATATCTACTACTTGCTTAACAGTGGAGACATGAAGAAGCTTAAACAACCCATACTAAGATGTTCTTGCATAACATGACAGTCAATATCAAGATGTCTGGTGCGCTCATGGAAGCCTGGGTTGGAAGCAATATGGATGGCACTCTGCTTATCACAGAACAAGACAGGAGGACAAGGTAATTGTAACACCCCTATTTTTATTTTTACATTAAAATTTTGAAGGAATTAAATTATGGTTCTTTAGAACTTTTTAACCTACGTATTATTTATGATTTTTTGGAATTTTTTGGAATTTTGGAATTTTTTAATAAAATAATATTTTTTAAAATAATTTTAAATTCATATAAGTGACTTAAATTAAAAATATTTATAAGAAAGTGAATTTAAATTATAAGAAAATTTTCTAAAATCCGTTTCAAGTAGACTTATCTAAAAATTATCGGTTTGAGAAAAATCTTGATTTTTTCCAATCGTTAAAAAATTAAAAACGTATCAATAAATTTTTATTAACAGAAAATTTTAGATTTTTAAAATTTCAGCTTTATATTACTTATTATAAAATTAGTGAGGACTGATATAATATCGCTAAATTTCAAAGAGGACTCCTTTTAAATATTTAAAATATACCGAGTGAAGGGTTACTATTTGACTTAATAATTTTGCCGACAATTACTATGCAAATCACTGTATGAAATTTTCAAAAGATGCACAGTAACCTGGATTAAAAAATTCAAAAATACATAGTACTTTTATATTAAAATAATGGAATACATAGTAAATTTTTTTCCTATAAATACCGAAGGATTTCTTCTTTAGAATTCATAATTTCAGATTAAGTTTTCTTAATATAGTAGTGCTAGTGAGATAGTGGTGGAAGTGAGAGAGAGAAGAAAAGTTTTTGGAGAGAAGGTTCTGCCAAAATCCTAAGGTAATAATACTTCTCTTTTATATTTTTTGGGTTATTTTTATATCGTTTTTAGAAATCTGTTATTATACTGGAAATAATATTATTTTAAGTTACTATTCTGCATAGTAAACACTATTTCAATAGTAAATTACTATTTCAATAGTAAATTACTATTCAAATAGTAAATTACTATTTACTGTTACTATTTACTGTTACTATTCACGATTTACTATTTAGTGTTACTATTTATGCTTTACTATTTACTGTTACTATTCACATTTTACTATTTACTATTACTATTCACGATTTACTATTCACTATTCACTATTCAAAATTTATCATTTCTGTTTTAAGTAGTAATCTTAATCTTCGTCTTATGCTTATACTGAAATAAGATTGGTATTAATATTTCTAGAAATCGGAGGCGCAAAGCAAATCTATTTTGGGTAACAATTCAAGGTAAGGGGGAGTAAGATAAGAGTATAATATGAAAAGATATAAGAATAATGGGAGGAGTCCCCTACTCCTTTTAAATCTGATAATATTATTATTTTAAAATATTAACTTTTTAACTTAAAATTTTTAATAAATTTTAAATTAAATATCCGGTTTAACTAACTCTAACATACCTATGCAAGGACTTGGACCATTATGACCTATATGGACTGGACTATACCTATGCAAGGACTTGGACCATTATGACCCATATGGACTGAACTATACCTATGCAAGGACTGAATTATATAGACTTACATATACCTATGCGAGGAATTGACCAAATTGACTATATTAATAATCATTAAATTTTGTATTATGATATGTATTAATGATATTTAATTTATTTGATTATGATTTGATTATGATTGATTGATTGATGATATTTAGTTATGATTGATATTGCTTGATTTTGATTGATGATATTGTAATGTAGAGTTTGAGCATATAGCGAGCATGACAGAAAGCTAAAATTCAGTAAGAATTTCTTACCTTACTCTTTAAATTTTATTATCTTTTATTCCTTCTTAGAAATTATTTTTATTAACTTTATTTTCAATATTTAGAATAAAAAAATTAGTATTTATTTTAGAAAGAAAACATTTTATGAGAATTTATTTAATTAAATCTTGAGTTAAAGAAAAATTTTGTAATGTTAAGTATTTTTGGTTAATAATTATTCTCTTTTAATAAAACAAAATTTTTTAAAAGAAAATTATTTTATTTTTCCAACTTAATAATTAAAGATATTTGGAAATAATTGAGATTCCTAAATTTGATTTTGTTAAGATTTAATTCGAGAAAGATTATGTAAAGTTTTATATGATAAAGTTTTTAGATATTTGAGGCTTAGAAACTCAATTTCAGTACTGTACCAAATTTATTTTTGTGGGACAGAAATTCAGAGAATTGAGAAAATGTACAGTTTATTGAAATGATATTGTAAACCTTTAAGGGATTTAATAATTGAGTTTCTAAAAGCTTTAACCAACTCAATACGCGAGTAGTTCATGCATCATGAATCATTAAAGTGAAATGAAATAATATTGTCTGGGGACGGATTATAGAAACCGAGGATACATTAGAGGAGGCTTAATTACGAGCCTTGGGATGAGAGGGTGTGAAAGGGTGCTTCAGGGGACCTGGGGTAGCTCCCTAGTGTCGGGTACTTTCACAATAAAAACTTTCTCAATCTGACTAGTCTCTAAGTGTTTCCATGCCAGTTGAGTTGTTCATATTATTATTATCCGAACTTATAGAACAATGTAAACTCCTGGTTGGCCCAGTGCAAATTAAAATTTAAGGGCCTACATATATAGGTAAGTTATGATGAAGATATTGCATAACATTCATGCATTCATAATTGATTGTGTATGTGATTGTGATTGATATTATTATGTATTGGTTTGTGAAAACCCTTTGTTGCTTATGTCTTATTCGGGAATATTATATTCTGTTTCTCACTCCTTTCTCCGTGTTTTTGTTTCACATGTTTTAAATTGATGGTTCAGAGGGAAGGATCGAAGAATATCGGCAGTAAATATAGCATGTTCTAGAAAGGGAGCTCGGTATGAATACCGTGGTCCAATGAATAAATAATGTTAATAAGTAACTGCTTCTGGGCCATGGAGTTTCCTCTCTTTCTTATAATGTTTAATGTTTATTTTCTTCGGATGAATGTACATATACTTTATAAAGTTTTAATAATATTTGTGAGGTATTTCAGAAATAATGTATATAATTTATTCCGATAGTTTCTTTTTAACAATCATATCTTTTAAAAAAAAATACGAGTTTTTCTAGAATTTATTAAGGTGTAACAGAGGGTGTTACAGTAATGGCATGCACAAATCACGAAGTAAGAATGTGAGCCATTGAAGCTCACAGGTTACGGATGCAAGGGCTCAGTATTCAGCCTCAGAAGAAAAGTAAGCAATAATGCTTTGCTTCTTGGAACGCTAGGAGACAAGAGAGTCTTCAATAAAGAAGCAATGTGCAGAAACAGAGCGGTGTGTAAGGGAACAGGAACCCCAATCAACATCACTGAAACCTTGGTGCACGTATGAGGAGGAAGGGGAAAATAAGCTGAAACTTGGTGAGCGCTTGAGATATTGAATAACACAGTGCATTATGGAAATGTTGATCCTGGGAAGCACTGAGAAATTGGCTCAATTGATGAACTACAATATGATGTCGGGTCTAGTGGTAGTGAGGTAGAGAAAATACCTAATAAGTCTGCGATAGCTAGAGACGTTTAGGTATGCTGGGCCAGAAACATATGACAAGGAGATAACAAGGTCCATGGGTGTAGAGGCAAGCTAGCAACCAAGAAGTCCAGTATCGTTAAGCAACTCAAGACAGTACTTGCACTGGCAAACAGAGATACCAAAAGTTGCTCTAGCAAATTCGAGGCCAAGGAAGAATATGAAAGGGCTCGGATCCTTAATTCCAAAGGAAGAATAAAGTTGGAACTTGACCCTTAAGAACTCATCCAAATTGTTTCCAACAAGAAGCACATCATCAACATATATGGTTAAAGCAGTGAAAGATGAACTGTGAAACCAAAGAAACAAAGAACTGTCTAAATGTGCAGGGGAATAACCATAAGAGGCCAGAGTATGTTGAAGCTTCTCAAACCACTTGCGGCTTGATTGTTTGAGCACATATAGAGATTTAATAAGCTTGCAAACCTGGTTGGGCTTTGAGTAAGACAAACTATCTGGAATAGTCATGTAGAAATCCTCATGTAAATCGTCATGAAAGAAGGAGTTGTCCACATCAACCTGGTGTAAATGCCACCCATGAATGGCAGCCAAGGCAAGTAAGGTACGAATGGTGGTCATCTTGACCACTGGAAAGAATGCGTTGAACTAATCGATACCTTCAACCTGAGAATATCCCTTGGCCACTAGATGAGCCTTGTACCGAGCAACACTACCATCAACATGGTGTTTAAGTTTATAAACCCATTTGGAGCCAATGCGTTTAGAACCAGAGGGCAAGTCAGTTAATATCCAAGTGCCATTGGAATTGAGAGCAAGTAATTCAGCCTCCATAGCAGACACCCAATTGGGAACAAGTGAGGCCTGGGAAAACAATTCTGGCTCAGAGAAAGAAGATATGACTAGTGTGAAAGACCTATGGTGAGGACTGAGGTGTGAGTAGGACAATGAAGATGAGATATGATGAAGAGTTGAGAGGGACATGAAAATGGAAGGCAGTATCTAATCATTCAAACGAGAAGGTGGTTCTAGTGGTTCTGGTGGATCATCTTAGAGGTGGTGTAGGTACAGTATATGGGTCATGCTGGATTGATAAGGGCAGTCAGAGGTTATGGATAAATTTGGTGTGGGAGGAATAGAGGTGAGAGGTGTCATGGGAAAACTAGAGTATTTGGGGAATTTAAGTTAGAATCAAGGCATGTATAAGAGAGTTATGGGAGATGAAGTACTGGTAAATGGCATAATCCTTTCATGGAAAACAACATCTCGGGAGACAAAGATTAAGTGTGTGATTAGATCATAAATGATATAACCTCTCATACTAGGTTTGAAGCCAAGAAATACTCTTTTTCTGGCTCTGGGATCAAACTTGCCCCTATGTGCAGGTAAGGTAGATGCATAGCAAAGGCATCCAAAGATTCTGAGTTGCATGAGGTCTGGTTCCTACCCATGTATGACATAAAATTGAGAATTGTTATCTAGGATAAGCGTATGAATTCTGTTAAACAGATAAGTAGCATGGCTAATGGCATAACGCACAAATGCTTTGGTGCTTGAGAATGAAGAGGAAGAGCCTTTACAATGTTTAAAATATGTTGGTGCCTCCTTTTAACCCTTCCATTCTGTTGAGGACTTTGCACACAACTAGTTTGATGAAGAATACCATGGGAAACATAAAAGGAACTCATCATGAACTCAGCATTGTCAATCCTAAGGATCTTGACTTCGACCTAAACTGAGTTCCCACCATGTGAATAAAACTCTGAAGAGCCATGCTGGCTTCAGATTTATGCTTCAAAAGAATGGTCCATAAGTACTTGTTGTGATCATCCAAAATAGTCAAGAAATATCTATGGTGGTGAATAGAATGAGTGGAGTAAGGCCCCTGATAGGGAGGAGGAATTAAACGGTATTCAGTTATAGGAGAGAGAAGACAGATTGGGAGAAAATTCTGTTTAATGATTTTTCTGTGTGTACTTACAAGATTGCAATAGCTTTAAGTAGATTAAAAATACTGAGAAGGGAGAAAAAAACTAATTGGGCTAAATAACATCTGGACCCATTTCTAACTAAAATTAAATCATAAAGCCTTTTAACCAAGAGGGTTTATTTTTCGTCCTTTTGGGCCTAACATTTCCCGGCCCATCCAAACACACCTTGCCCTCAAGGTGTTTATCTGAAGAGGCTTCTGGAACTGGAGGGTCTTCAAACTCAAGTGGGGTCCATGCGATTTCTGTCCCTGCACGTGAAGGATGTTGGGGAAAGGAGTGGGTGGCCTCGGGAATAATATCGAGGAGGGCAGTATTTTCTGGGGCAGAGTCAGAGGATGAAGTGTCTCTTTCTCTTTGGGGGATGGGAGGATTTCTTTGTGGGAAGGTTTTTTTTTGTTTATGAGGTATGCCAAGGGGTCGAGCAGGGGTGGGGTTTTTATTGTAAGAATCCTGTGGTGGGGGAGCGTCGTCTTCAGGCAGAGACAGCGACGGTAAGGGTGAAACGAACTGTGATGGGTCACCGTGGCAGGGGCGGAGCATGGAGACGTGGAAGACACTATGGATGCGGGCGGACTCCGGAAGGGCTAGATCATATGCCACCGCACCGATTCGGCGGCAAACCTGGAATGGACCGTAAAATCGTTTGGCCAGCTTCTGGGAGGGGCGATGGGCCACCGTTTTCCGGCGATAAGGGCGGAGCCGAAGAAAAATCCAGTCTTCTTCATTAAAGGTGAGGTCTTGTCGATTTTTGTTAGCTTGAGTACACATTCGTTGTCTAGCCTGAGTAATGTTTTTCTTTATTGTTGCCAAAACTTGTTGCCTTTTCTACAGGGACGAGTCAAGATCCGTAAGGTGGGTACTTCCTAGAATAAAGTCAGGGATAGCAGGGGGTGGTCTTCCATAGAGAGCCTGGAAAGAAGTCATGCCCAAGGAAGAGTGTATGGTGGAATTGTACCAATACTCTGCTAGGTGCAAAAATCGAAACCATGACCTCGGGTAGTCACTGGAAAAGCATCTAAGGTAAGACTCTAAGCCTCTATTGAGTACTTCTGTTTGCCCATCTGTCTCTGGGTGGTAGGCTGAACTGAAACTGAGTTTGGTTCCTTGCAATTTGAACAGGGAGGTCCAGAAGGCACTGATAAGAATACGGTCTCGGTCAGAGACAATGGACCGAGGCATACCGTGTAGCCAGTGGATCTCTGTCATGAAGCGTTCAACCAGTGTAGGCGTGGTGAATGAAGAGGGCAAAGCAATGAAGTGTGCAAATTTAGAGAGACGGTTAACCACAACCCAGATGACCGTGTGCCCGTGAGAGGCAGGTAAGTGGGTTATAAAGTCCATACTGATATCCTCCCAAACCTGAGTAGGAATAGGCAATGGTTGTAGCAACCCATATTTTTTTGAAGGAATATACTTGTTTTGTTGGCAAGGAAAACAAGTTTTGACCAATTTTTTTTACATCTGATTGTAGGGACAACCAGTAGAAGGAGGCAGCGATCCGTGCCATGGTTGGTTTAACCCCAGAGTGACCAGAAAGAGGAGAGGAATGGAATTCAGAAAGCAACTGAGTTCTCCAGTTAGAGTGGTCAGGTATAAATATTTGTTCTCCGTGGTATATGAGTCCATTTTTACACTGATACTTGCTGGAAGAACTGAGTAATTGGCTTGATAAGGTGATGCCTGCAGGTGACAGAAAAAATTGTTGGAGTTCAGTGAGTATTTGAGGAACAGGTGTGGAGAGTGACTGGTAGAGAGGAAGATCCTGATGGGGTATGGTAGATTCTGGCTCGAAAAAGCTTCGAGATAAGGCGTCAGCTGCTCAATTTTCACGACCTGGGCGATAGACAATAGTGTAAGTAAAGCCCTGCAATTTTAAAGCCCATTTGTGTTGTTCTGGAGTATTAATTGTTTGCACTAGGAGTTCCTTCAGGCTTCTTTGATCTGTAATAATCCTGAATTTGTTTCCAATAAGATATTGAGGCCACTTTTTAACAGCTTCGGTGATGGCCAACATTTCCCTGGAGTAAGCTGAAAGTTGTTGCTGCCGAGGAGAAAGCTTCTTGCTGTAGAAGGCTAAAGGAAGTCCTTGGTGTGAAAGAATCGCCCCTAAGGCCACGGCAGAAGCGTCAGTTTCCACATCAAAATCAATTGAGAAATTAGGCAGGGATAGAGTAGGGAGTTTGCACATTTCCGATTTCAGCTTTGTAAAGGCTAAAGAAGCCTCTGGTGACCATGTAAAATTGTTTGATTTGAGAAGATCGGTGAGGGGAGTGATGAGTGTGGCGTAGTGGCGAACAAATCGCCTGTAAAATCCGGTGAGGCCCAAGAATCCTCTGAGAACCGTGAGAGTGCGTGGCTCTGGCCAGTCTGTGATAGCTGAAATTTTGGTAGGATCGGGTTCAACACCTTCAGCGCTAATGATATGACCCAAATATTCCACCTTAGGTGTAGCAAAGACACACTTAGATAATTTTGCAAAATAGGATTGATCAACTAATAACTACAAAATTAATCTCAAATGAACAATGTGGTCAGTAAGGTTAGAACTAAAAATCAGGATATCATAAAAAAAAAACGAGAACAAACTGGCGTAAATAAGGTCTTAGTAAATGGGTCATGGCTGCCTGGAAGGAGGGTGGTGCATTGGTTAACCCAAATGGCATAACCAAAAATTCGTAGTGTCCATCAAAGGTCCGAAATGCCGTTTTATGGGTATCCTCTAGGGCCACTCGTATTTGATTAAAACCCGATCTGAGGTCAATTTTAGAGAAAACAGAGGCGCCTCCGAGCTCATCAAAGAACTCATCAATGGTGGGTATAGGGAATTTGTCCTTGATTGTCACAGCATTTAAGGCCCGATAGTCCACACATAGTCCCCATGAGCCATCTTTTTTCCGCACCAGTAGTACTGGAGAAGAAAAGGGGCTAGTGCTAGGCTTAATAAACCCATCCTGTAGAAGGTCAGAAATGAGGGAAGTGATGGCATCTTTTTGTGTATGAGGGTATCTGTAGGGTTTTACAGAAATGGGGTGTGTGTTTGGGAGTAAGGGAATATGATGAACATGGTCACGAAAAGGAGGTAGGCTTTGAGGTTTAGAGAAAACAGCAGAGAATTGGTGTAATAAGTCCAATATGGGTTGTGGAAGGTGGGAAGGAAATTAGGGAGGTTGGTCAATAACGGGAGGGTTATACTCGGTAGTGTATAAGGTGAAAATGTGCGCTATGGAGTGTGTATGGTTAAGGCGTGATAACTGGTGGAAGGTAGCAGTGGGGGGTTGGGCTGAATCACCTGTAAGAGTGATAGGGGTTGTGTCTACAAAGAACGACATACAGGGAATGGAGAAATAAGAGGTAATGGGTCCCAGGGAACTAAGCCATTCAACACCTAGGACACAATCGGCCCCTTTGATAGGCAGGAGGTAAAAAGGGATTTCAAAGGTATGACCTTGAATGCTGAGGGGTGTGTTGGGGCAGATGCCATTGCAGTGGATGTGGGCTCCATTGCCCACCATAACTGGGAACTGAGGGATGTGGGTGATAGGGAGAGAAAGGAAATTGGCCAAACGAGGTTGGAGTACATTGTGTGAACTCCCAGTATCAACCAAGATTGTGATGATATGACCCTTTATGGTGCCTTAGAATCGGAGAGTTTTTGGGGATCCTGACCCAGTAAGGGCCAAATGAGAGAGTTGGAAGTAAACACTAGACAAGTCAGGGGAGTCGGTTTCACTAGTATAGGAAGGGCCAATGATCTCAGGGTTATCCTGGAAATCATCATCAAGTAGTAACAGAAATTGCTTGGGTTGGCAGCGATGGCCATATGTGTATTTAGAGTCACAATTGTAGCAAAGGCCTTGGGCACGCCGCTCCTGCATCTGAGCTTGGGTGAGTCGTTTAATGGGTAACTGGGATTTTGGGGTAGGTAATAGGCCTGGGAAATTGGTTGGTTGGGTTGTTTTGGTTAAAACAGGGGAAGAGGTGTAAAGAGGGGCCTTCGATGGTCTGGGAAGGGTTAAGGTGGAAGGGCTGTCCAGAAATTTGCTCTCGATGAGCTTGGCCAGGCTAATGGCATGGGATATGGAGTAGGGTTTTAGGATACTAAGCTCCCTTTGGATCTCAGGCTTTAATCCAAAAATGAAGCAATTTAGGACAATTTGATTGCAAAGTTTCTCGAAGGTTTGCTGATAGGAAGAAACTGTGGTAGATTGTTTAAGTTTGAACAAGGCAGCTTGGTGATTCTCATAAGATGAGGGGCCAAAACGGGTTTCTAAAGCCCTAACAAAATTTTCCCAGGTAGATAGTTGGTGATTGTTATGCATCCACTTAAACCAACTTAAGGCATCTCCTTTCATATAAAACCCGATGAGCTCCATTCGTTGAGGAGGAGGGACTTGATGGAGAGAGAAAAACTGGTCTGCTTGAAATAACCAGTCCAATGAATCAACACCATCGAAAGGGAGTAGTTGAAGTTTAGGAGGGCGTACGATGGTGGCTGGGTGTGGGATTTGGGTACCTTGGTCGTAGGATGGGGGGTGATAATGGATGAAGGGGGGTTTGGTTGTGGTACGGGTAGATGTAGTATAAGTGCCATCAGTGGAAAAGGGAAAAGTTGGGATGACCATTCCCTCGACATTGACGTGAAGGGTGGAAGGGGTTGAATGGGGAGGGTTGGAGGTGGGAATAAGGGCTAAACGGTTTAGGACGGTGGCTAGCACCCCAGAAACAGCTTCAAAGCGAGAATCTATGGTGGACACAAACCTCTCATATTGTGAATCATGGGAGGTTTGTAGAGATTGCAGCTTTTCAGTGAGGGACAGGATAGCTTCTTCAATGGCATTTTTGGGAGGCATGGTGAAGAAATGAAAGCACCAATGATAGGGAGGAGGAATTAAACGGTATTCAGTTATAGGAGAGAGAAGACAGATTGAGAGAAAATTCTCTTTAATGATTTTTCTGTGTGTACTTACAAGATTGCAATAGCTTTAAGTAGATTGAAAATACTGAGAAGGGAGAAAAAAACTAATTGGGCTAAATAACATCTGGACCCATTTCTAACTAAAATTAAATCATAAAGCCTTTTAACCAAGAGGGTTTATTTTTCGTCCTTTTGGGCCTAACAGCCCCCAAATATCAGCATGCACAATATCAAAACAGTGAGCAACTTTACTAGTTCTAAGTGGAAAAAGAAGTCTTTTCTGCCTTGAAGCATAACAAGCATCACATACAAGATCTTTATTTAATGATATGAAATTATGTGTATCATCCAATAATTATGCTCTTCTATGAGACAAATGACTCATCCTATAGTGCCACAATGTATTTTCAGGTAAAGTTATAGGTGAGTGTACAGAATCAACAAAATTTACAAAATTACTAATGGTGTGGCCTGGAGTATCAGCCTGCAATTGGTATAACCCAGCCTTAGCTTAAATTGAACCAATCATCTCCTTAGTAGAGATCCCTTGTAACACATACAAATTCTTATGAAAGGTGATGTTAATCTCATGTTGTGCAATTAGCTTGCAAATTGAAATCAAATTGAAAGAAAACTAAGGCAAGAATAGGATATCCTCCAGTGTCAGGTTTGGCCAGACCTTAACACCGCCACTATAACTTCTGGAAACTTGAGTGCCATTAGGTGTGGAATAAGCTTCAAATGATCAAAAGCTTCCTTGTGAGTACAAATATAATCTATAGCTCTAGTGTCCAGTATCCAAACCGTACGTGTGTGGTGAGAATTACAAGAGAGAGAAAAGGAACTACCTGAATTGTGAGTTCATGGCTAGTTCCTACAAATATGACTTGATTCACAGCTGGACCTACATTGGCAGTGGCCTGCTGGATCAGGTTCAGAATGCTCTTGAATTGATCTATAGTAAATGGCCCAAGAGAATTGGCAGAATCAGTCTTGTATCCAATCTTCTCCTCTTTCACAGAGATTTTTTCATCATTTTCCACTTCATGATCATCAACAAATACATGATTAGAGGTGTTTTGGAACCTCAATTTGAAACTAGAAGGAAAACTATGCTTTCTATAGCATGTTTCAATTGTGTGTCTCTGCTTGCCACAAAAGCTGCATTACTTTCCTTTCCAATTTGAAGAATTGTTGAATAAGCCTCTTCCTTTACCAAAATTACTGTTCCTTCTTCCATTAATAGAATTTATCAAGATCTTTGGTTCTTCATCAGCTACTGGACCAGACTGTCTCTCATGTTGCAAGACCATGGCGAACACCTTGTTTATGTTTGGTAATGGATCCATTAACAAGAGTTGTGATCGTACAACCGTAAAGTTATCATTTAATCCCATTAGAAACCTAATAATTTGATCTTGCTTTTGATTAGGATTTTCATTAGAGTTGCATCTATATTTTACAGTATAGGTGCATGAAGACCGTGACCTATAATTGTCTAGCTTTTCCCATAGGATTTTAAGCTCCGTAAAGTAACTAGTAACATAAATTGAACCTTGTTTGAAAGCATAAATTTCTTGTTGAAGCTCAAAAATTCTGACCAGATCTCCTTGGGAGAACCTCCCACGCAACTCGTCCCACACCTCATATGCATAATCCATGAGCATCATGCTTTGGCCAATCGGCGAAGAAACAAAGTTCACAATCCATGTATGAACGATGTTATTGCATCGTTCCCAGGCTTCAAAGAGAGGATTGAATGTATCAAGAACAGTGATACTTCCATTCATAAACTTCTACTTGTTCTTCAAAATTAGGGCTCGCTTCATGGTCCGAGCCTAACCATGGTAATTTCTTCCGTCAAGGATTGGTATCACCAGCAGAATCGAGGTCGATTCATTCGGATACACATAGAAAGGACTTGCTTGATTCAAGCTGGATCCATCGAAGGCAGAGGAAGAGGATTCAGTGTTTCCTTTTGCCATGGCATTTCTGTCGATGGCAGAGCCCTCAAGCAGGGCTCTGATACCACCACAGGATCACTGAATGCATAGAAGAAAATTGAGACCTCAAAACTTAGAAGAAGAGAAAACTGAATATGCACTTCACTGACCGAACAATGTACAAAGGAAAGGAAAGGAAAAATTAAGAGAAGCTAACCTGAGCTAATCTTACCGACTTTTATAAAAGTCATTATTGTTAAAACTAGTGAAATTAACTCAATTGGATCTGTTAGTTGAACAGGTAAGATTCTGACTTAATTTTTTTATTAGTACTAGTTATCATTAGATTTTTTATTTCTTTCAATTGTCGGTATGATCACCCATTTAACAAGAGTTTAACTTTAAAATCATGGTATAAATTATATATATAAAAAAATTTTTATGTGAAAGTGAGAGAAGCGAATCTTGGTCATACACGATAGTTAAGATTAATCATCTCAGTTTTTAAATATATTACCTCCAAGACGTCCCCTACGTTCACAATGAAAGCATTAGGCAAGGGTTTAACAGGAACCCAGTTCCCATCTTTTCTAACCTGCAACCCTTCTACTTCATTGGCTTGGAGGAGGATAGTGAGACCTCCTCCATCTGAATGAGGTGTGAGGCCAATGACCTTCTCTGGTTCAGGACATGGTGGATAATAATTCATCCTTATAGATTGTCTCCCATCTTCAAATAACTCCCTCATTTCTCTTTCTTTCATCTTCAGAGCTTTTCCTATTTCTTCCATTATAACCATGGCTATATTTTTCAATTCCCGTGAGTAAAGTTCTAAAGTTTCCCTGCATGACATAACATTCACCGGCTATAGGCACGCATATCCTCTCTATGAAATGAGTATCAGAGTATGTAATAAGAGAAATGCTACTGAGACACTATTATTACTTTAAATTTATTGAGAATGAAGAAATTACTTTTGTCCTGTTTTTATTTAATGAGTTTCACTTATAATTTTGTAGTTTCTATTAAATTTTAACAAATATTATTAGAAAATTACAGAAATATCTCAATTCAAAAATTAGTTCATAATTTAAGTATTGTCTCTAATTTTATAACAAAAGTAAACTAGTCATATTTTTAATTTAGATTTCTCTCAACATCTTAATACTCTTTGTGACATTCAGTATTGAATATCTAATACAGGATTAAACATATTTAATATTCAAATTAATCAAATTCTAATACCATATTAAAAATGATGGATTTAACTCAATCTAAGAATACTAACTATATTAATAAACCTCTTAAATAATATAGAATAGTTATAAGTGGACTATGTTAGAGAATGTGTCCGTGGCAATTGATTGTTATACAATAAAATTCAGAAAAGATATTGAAAATTCAGAAGAGAACCTGAAAGGGAGAGGGAGGTGAGGGAATAAGTGGGGCAATCTAGAGTGCATTGGAAGGGTGGTAATGTAGAACATATCAGCCCAATCAAGTTTTTGGTCTTCACTAACAACAAATGCTTGTCCAAATCCCTCCATATGTTGTGGACTTTGCCAATATTTTCTTTTCTCAGACATTGGAAGGTTAAAGAAATCATGAGTCTCCACCTTTACTTTCTCCAACAGACAAGAGCTAATTCCATGGTTTACCAACTGAAATTTCAATTTGAGAATATATTAACACTGTTTAGCTGGTTTCTTTTGTTTAATCAAAATTTCTACATATTTAATTTCCCCCTTATTAAATCTAATTATAATTTAATTGTTCTAAATTAAGTATAGTCTCCGAGAGACCACCTGACTCATTACATTAACATAAAGTCTAAGCCTCATTTTTTTTATTGCTAACTAATAGTTAATATAATTTTTAAATTTTTAATATTTAGTTATATACATAGAATCAATTAATCACCATGTAAATATTTAATACCTAACATTATATAATCATAAAGAATGATAGCGTAAATATTAATGTTATCTCAATTTTCTATCAGTAGAATTAAGATATTAATTATTATATATAAATTATAATTAATGTTGTATCATGGTAATTTATTTATTATTTATTACATTTTCTGATATTATCCAAAATCATATTTTTAAATTTTTCTTCTTCATTTTCATACTGTTTCTCTTTTTTTTTTCTTTATAAGGATAAAGAATGAAACCAATAAAACAATTGAGGGGTCAAAACAAAATATTAATTAAAATACAAGCACCAAAAATATATTTAATCTTAAAATTATTTATCTTCTAGACAAGAGCCTGTGACCATTCTTTGAAGGTTTTAAGAAATTCAAGGGTAAAAAAGGGAGGAAAATTAATAAATACCTGGAAGAATCCCCATTCTTTGCAAGCAAGGTGAAGCTTATCCAATTCTGAAGTGCCAAGATCTGTAGAAAGCAAGTTGTGCATGTCAATAACTGGAATTTGAAGGATACTTTTAGTTTGAGAGATGGCTACAATATGTTGATGTTGAAGCTGAATGTATCTTTGTGGAACAGTAGACAAATTCTCTTTAGCCAACTCTTGCACAGATGGTACAAGAAGAGAAGTCCCTGATAAATTCTGTATCTCTTCCATGCCTTTAGTCATGTAACAGAGTACTCAACAATTCTTCTTCTTCTTCTTCCCCCACTCCCACCTGGCTTGAATGATTAAATAAAGAAGAAAACTCATCATCTTCTCTTTCTTTTCAACAAAAGTCATCTACAATTTAGCAGGTTATTTCACGTCTGGCGGCTTGAATTACTATTATATTGGTATTCAACATAACCTTAATTAATATTATCATATACATTAATTAACTTGGGAAGACATGTGTGTGAGATTGGAAGGATATTATTTTATCATTTTTTACCCATTGATATAATCTAATAACCAAAAACTAAATAAATCAAAATTTGAATTAACGGTCTTTCTTGCTACCATTGCTTATGAAACAGGGCAGCAAGGACCTATCGAGGTTTATTCCTCAAAATAATAATCTATCTTCTATGTAAAACAAGGCCCTGACAATCCACATGTTAACCTGTTGTTTTTTTCTTTATTTGTTTCTAAAAAATAAAATTTATTAATAATCATCTATCAAAGTACAAGACTTTTCTTCTCAGTTACTACACACTTCTTTTTGCTGACAATGTCACCTCAGAACCTATTATTTTTTCTTTTTCTTTATAAAAAATAAAATTAATAAAAAAGTATAAGAGTTGGCCTCCGTTGCTATACACTTCTTCTTCCTAACAATGTCACCTCACCTGTTATTTTTTCTGTATTTCTCAGGCACAAGCTCTGTTTCTCATACTTTTCTTTTGCTTCTTCTTCTTGCATAGTTGTTTTACCTTCTTCTTCTCTATTAGTAAAAGGTACATGCAGAAGCCCCATTTCTTATGTTCCTCTTTTTGTTCTACTTCTTGCATAGTTGCTTCACCATTATCTTTCCCCTTAAGTTTTGCTTTTAATTCCATTTTCAAAGGTAAGTTGGTGTTAAACTCTTGCATGTCTGCTTCACCTTTTTTCTTCAAAAATGTCAATCATTTTTTTTATGAAAAAATCATGTTTTTTATGATTAGATATGGATATTGCTATAGAATGTTCAACTTTTTCTTTTCTCTAAAAATCTAATTGTTCAAAAGTGTTAATCTTTTTTTATATTTTAAAGTGTATACCAAAAATCTTCATCCAGATTAATGAAATATTGTTTTATGTACATTTAGTAGACTCATGCCTCGTAAGGAAAACAACATTAGTGAGATACACAACAAAGTCTTTTCGTTCAGAATTGATTCACTCGGAGGTGATTCACTTAAAAATGTCTGCTAGAAAAACACTCATTCAAAGTCGGAGCCTTTTTTCGCTCGGAAGTACTTCCCTCGAAAATGACCCACTCGGAAATGTCTCACTCGGAGACATCCCACTCGGATGTATGGAACCCACTCAGAAATATCTCTGCCTGAAAAGTGCTCATTCGAAGTCAGAGCCCCTTTTCGTTCAGAATTGATTCACTCAGGAATTATTCACGGAAATTTCTCTGCCCAAGAAGTACCCATTCGAAGTCAGAGCCTGTTTTCGTTCAAAATTGATTCACTCGGAGGTGATTCGCTCGAAAATGTCTACTAGAAAAACACATTCAAAGTAGGAGCCTTTTTTCGCTCGGAAGTACTTCCCTCTGAAGTGACCCACTCGGAAATGTCTCACTAGGAGACATCTCACTCGGATGTATGGAACCCACTCAGAAATATCTCTGCCTAAAAAGTGCTTATTCGAAGTCGGAGCCCCTTTTCGTTCAGAATTGATTCACTCAGGAATTCTTCACTCAGAAATTTCTCTGCCCGAGAAGTACCCATTCGAAGTCAGAGCCTGTTTTTGTTCAGAATTGATTCATGCGGAGGTGATCCACTCGAAAATGTCTGCTAGAAAAACACATTCAAAGTTGGAGCCTTTTTTTGCTCGGAAGTACTTCCCTCCACAGTGACCCACTCGGAAATGTCTCACTAGGAGACATCCCACTCGGATGTATGGAACCCACTCAGAAATATCTCTGCCTGAAAAGTACTCATTCGAAGTCGGAGCCCCTTTTCGTTCAGAATTGATTCACTCAGGAATTATTCACTCGGAAATTTCTCTGCCCAAGAAATACCCATTTGAAGTCAGAGCCTGTTTTCGTTCAGAATTGATTCACTCGGAGGTGATTCGCTCGAAAATGTCTACTAGAAAAACATATTCAAAGTCGGAGCCTTTTTTCGCTCGGAAGTACTTCCCTCCAAAGTGACCCACTCGGAAATGTCTCACTCGGAGACATCCTACTCGGATGTATGGAACCCACTCAGAAATATCTCTGCTTGAAAAGTGCTCATTCGAAGTCGGAGCCCCTTTTCGTTCAGAATTGATTCACTCAGGAATTATTCACTCAGAAATTTCTCTGCCCGAGAAGTACCCATTTGAAGTCAGAGCCTATTTTCATTCAGAATTGATTCACTCGGAGGTGATTCGCTCGAAAATGTTTGCTAGAAAAACACATTCAAAGTCGGAGCCTTTTGTCGCTCGGAAGTACTTCCCTCCAAAGTGACCCACTCGGAAATGTCTCACTCGGAGACATCCCACTCGGAAATGTCTCACTCGGAGACATCCCACTCGAATGTATGGAACCCACTCAGAAATATCTCTGCCTGAAAAGTGCTCATTCGAAGTCGGAGCCCCTTTTCGTTCAGAATTGATTCACTCAGGAATTATTCACTCGGAAATTTCTCTGCCTGAGAAGTACCCATTTGAAGTCAGAGCCTGTTTTCGTTCAGAATTGATTCACTCGGAGGTGATTCGCTCGAAAATGTCTGCTAGAAAAACACATTCAAAGTCGGAGCCTTTTTTCGCTCGGAAGTACTTCCCTCCGAAGTGACCCACTCAGAAATGTCTCACTAGGAGATATCCCACTCGGATGTATGGAACCCACTCAGAAATATCTCTGCCTAAAAAGTGCTCATTCGAAGTTGGAGCCCCTTTTCGTTCAGAATTGATTCACTCAGGAATTATTCACTCGGAAATTTCTCTGTCCGAGAAGTACCCATTCAAAGTCAGAGCCTGTTTTCATTCAGAATTGATTCACTCGTAGGTGATTCGCTCGAAAATGTCTGCTAGAAAAACACATTCAAAGTCGGAGCCTTTTTTCGCTCGGAAGTACTTCCCTCCGAAGTGACCCACTCAGAAATGTCTCACTAGGAGACATCCCACTTGAATGTATGGAACCCACTCAGAAATATCTCTGCCTAAAAAGTGCTCATTCGAAGTCGAAGCCCCTTTTCGTTCAGAATTGATTCACTCAGGAATTCTTCACTTAGAAATTTCTCTGCCCGAGAAGTACCCATTCGAAATCAGAGCCTCTTTTCATTCAGAATTGATTCACTCGGAGGTGATTCGCTCGAAAATGTCCCTGTTTGAAAAACACATTCAAAGTCAGAGCTTTTCTTCGCTCGGAAGTGCTTCCCTCGGAAGTGACCCACTCGAAGATATCTGCCCGAAAAGTGTTCATTCGAAGTCAGACTTTTCCTTCATAATTGATTCACTCTGGAATTATTCACTCAGAAATATCTGCCCGAAAACTACTCATTCGAAGTCAGAGCCTTTCTTTGCTCAGAAGTACTTCCCTCGGAAGTGACCCACTCGGAAATGCATCACTCGGAAATTGAAAAACCGAAAGGATCATTCAGATTCGAAGTTCAGTCCTCTCTCGGAAATCTTTCCACCTGGGAATATCACTCGGAGTCGAAGACAATCTTGAAGACGAACCCGAGCACAAGCTCTCGGCAACTTTGAATATGGGCCCGAGCACAGGCGCTAGGTAATCTTTAAGACACACCCGAGAACAAGCTCTCGGTAATTCTTAAGACACACCCGAGCACGAATAGAACGAAGGGGTTCCAAGCGACGGAACTCCCCATTATTTACTTAATTATATTTATTATATTCCAGTTTATTTATTGTATTCCTGACAAGGGAAATTGTGTTGTGGGTAATCTTTTATCTTAAGATTATTTTGCTATACTCAGTTCATTAAATAGTGTCATGTCATATTTATTACAAGAGAAGATAGACAACGCATTGTCAATTCAATCTCTTTGCCTTTCATTGGAATTCGGTGAGTGCAATCTAGAAATATATAAGGCATAGTAGAGTGGTATGATTACTCTCTGGTATCTATATGCTTATCTTTTTTTTTCTGTTACACACCAAAGCATTCTTTTCATGTTTAACTTTTTTGATTGTCAACACACATTAATATTTTTTCTCCCACTTCAAAAAGCTATTGTTTATTATTGGACCTTATATTTAAAATTTCCCGTACGAGTTGGAGGGAAAATATTATTATATATTTTACTTAATCTGTTAAATCAATAGTTCATCACCACCATTTTTTCTGGAAAGCATAAAAATTAGGTGTTGTACCATTCACAAGATAAAACATGAAGTGGGAATACTGAACCACCATTGATGATGAAACTAATTCCTTATTGAGTATCTTTGCAGAATAACAACCTGTAAAAGATAAAAAGGTGAAAGGTCCACCGCATTGGATAGATTGGGAGAATCATGATAACCACCACAACACACTAATTCTTCGTTCTTCATTCTAAGGTACCCTTTTATCCTTTAAGCAAAATGCATTATAATACAATATGTTGAAGTCTGCTCATTAACATTATTAATATACAATTTCTATTTATATAGTAAAAGAATAAATGGATCAAAGTGCTCAAGCAAGGAAAAAAAGAAAATTGATACTCCTAGAGAAGACAAATAAGACAACAAACAATGGAAATATCTGTCAAGGTATATACACAATTGATAATGACATATTTATACGAATCTTACTATTTCATTTGACATTATGAAGTAAAGGAAAACTCCATTGTAATTGAAGTTTTACAATTAAAGTTATTTGTCTATAATTACAGGTAAGCAAAAGCATATCCACAGTCCTTACATTAACTTACAACATGGAATACCTTTTCATCGTACTACACAATACACTCCATTGGCTGATATGACTTCATCATTTGGAAATACTTATTGGCATCGTAATTCTATGGCACCAGCTACTTCCTGTGATTTAGCATTTAATAAAAACTTATTTTCCAATAATCTTTCATCATCAAAGCAAACTTTCATCAGCATGCAAGCAAACTCTTTTAGATTGGACCTAATGAACAAATTTGGCAAAGAAAACATAAGTGGCAGGGAAATAAATGATCTACCATCTTCAATGCCATGTACTACTTCATTTAAGCCTGACAAAAAATATACGCTTAGAAAGCAATTCAACAAATACTGACTGCACATCACTTAAACAATTCTCTCAATGGTTGCTGGATATAGGAGATGGTAATTTTGGTCAGCCTAACGATGGTTTTGCTGAAATAACTATCCCAAGTGAGTTTCTTATTAAGGATTATAATAATCCTCTGGAGGCCATTGTCAATGCTACATATCCTAATTTGTTACAGCTATACAACAATGCAGAATTCTTACAATCTAGAGATATACTTGCCTCTACAGTGGAAGTTGTTGATAAAATAAATGAGTATGTCATGTCATTCATACCTAGAGATAAAAAGGAGTATTACAGTGCTGATACTATTGACAAATCAGATAAATTACAAAATCCAGCATTTGAAAGTGTAACTTCAGAATTTCTAAATTCATTGAAAACATCAGGGCTGCCTAATCATAAAATAAAATTGAAGGTTGGCACTCCAATTATGTTGTTAAGGAATTTGGATCAATCAGAGGAGCTATGCAATGGTACAAGGCTTATTGGCACAAGAC
Source organism: Clitoria ternatea (assembly GCA_037962975.1). Lineage (NCBI taxonomy): Eukaryota > Viridiplantae > Streptophyta > Magnoliopsida > Fabales > Fabaceae > Clitoria > Clitoria ternatea. The sequence goes on along the minus strand of CM075675.1, from coordinate 104,418,739 downwards.
TTGGAAATCATGTTATTGAAGCAAAGATTATTTCTGGTAAAAACATAGGTCACCTAACTTATATTCCAAGAATGAATTTGTCTCCCTCTCAATCATCATGGCCTTTCAAGCTTATTAGAAGGCAATTTCCATTCATGGTTTCATTTGCTATGACCATTAACAAATCACAAGGTCAATCTTTGGCACATGTTGAGTTATATTTACCAAAGCCTCTTTTTAGTCATGGACAACTCTTTGTAGCACTATCTAGAGTGCAAAGTAAGGAGGGATTGCATATTTTAATACATGATCAAGAAGGCAAAGCATCAAATACTACTACCAATGTAGTATATAGAGAAGTTTTTGAAAACCTATAGATAAGGTTCGTTACTTATTATTATACTTTTCATTCCAATGATTGCACCAAACTTACAATTTGATAATTTACACTTTATTAAATAATCATTTCATTCTCTAACACCAAAAATGGTAGAGAGAAATACAATTACACGAAACCCTTCATTGACAACAAGTCTTGAATTTCAGGGACTATGGTATTGACATTTTTAAAGCATCATCAGACATGTGTTTTTGGATAAACATTACATTTATAAAATCTATGGTTATATCTTTTGATATACATATATAACATACGATATATATGATATCCATCCTATATATATGACATTCTATATTTGATTTTTTGTATATTACATGGTATATTATATTACAAATATTACAACAATTAATATAACATATTAGTTAATAATTTTAATCAATGGTCATAACCCGTGCGTCCGCACGAGTACATAGCTAATAATAATAATAAAATGCTTGCAAGACAATGCAGTAAATAAGTGACATGTGTTTTCATTTTTATGTCTATCTAGGTTTTTGAAACTGAAAGCAAAACAAAAAACAAAAAAACTATTAGAAAAGGAATCCAAGTACAAAGTGCACAAAAATGTTGGAATTTTCTTCAATGTTCCACTGGAGTTTTGAAATTTTAAAGTTTCATGTGGTTTTAGACATAGATATATTTTTATTTTACGTGAACGGTGAGGATACTTTCTTGGAACCTGTTATATAGGTGAGTGTGAAATAGACTTTTTATATCCCCGTTTTGGTTTTTAGATTATAAAAAGTGTAGTTTTTCTTTTATGCTACATAAATACTTAAATAATGTAGTTAAGTCAATTATCTGCTCCGTTGTTTTACGTTGGGTCTAACAATCTGATTGTGGATTATTTTTCAGAATTTGTATTAGTTTATTAAAAAAGGATATGTAGCAACCTAGAATGTTAATTAGGCCTTTTTTTTTAAAAAAAAAGACCTAAAAATGCTGATGCAAAATATATTACTTAACTATAGGTTGGTTTAATATATTTTTAATTTCTTTTTAAAAAATAAGGTAAAGAATATGTTTGGTCTAACTTATTTTAAATATCTCTTTTCTTTTTAAGAAAAAGTTAAACCAAATAAATTTTTATGAAAATACTTATTAAAAAAAGTTTATTTTTAATAAAAAAATGCAATAAGAAGCTTTCAATTAAAAGAAAGTTAGGGTAGCTTACAACTTATATTTTTTTAGGTAATTTCTTTTAAAACCCATTTTTGTTGTTTTATTAAATTTTTTACAACTAATTTTTACATCCTCTCTCTCAAACTACTCAAATAAATAAACAAGTGTAAAAATAAAATCAAAAGTTTAAGAAAATGAGAAACTAATGAAGAATAAAATGATGAATTTATCTTGGATAGATTAATTTTTTAAATTATCTCTTAATCTATGAAAGATTTCACGATGAAGAACGCATAATTTTTCTTAATGTCTTTGATCTAATAAGCATGAGACAAACAATCCAATACAAATTTTGAATTTTTAACAAAGTTAAACTCTCAAGAATCATCATCTTCCCCATAATAACAAACACGACATATACGATACAATGAATTAAGTATTACCAGTTATAAAAATAATGATAACTACTAAAATTATCACACTTAATTCATAATACCATACCTGTTTTTCATTGTGATTATCAAGTTTATCATTATGTAGAAAATGATTTTATAAGAGTTTGATCTTATGAAAAAATTTAAATTTGTGTTTAGTTGTTTGGTTAGTACTCATTCAATCAAACATATAAAGAGTGATAATTTATTCTTCATCATGATTATGAGATTAAATTATTAGTAAAATTGATCCTTAAGTTAAATTTTTGATAAAATTAATTTTTTTTTAAAAAAATTTACCAAACATCTTTTAACCTAAAAGTATATTTTCTTCCATGAATCAAATTATCAAATTGTCACGAATCATAATAAAACATCCTAACATTAAAACAAAGTGCTTAAAACCCAAATAAATTTTTCACGGTTTTGAAGAAACTAAATTTACCATAAAAAAATCCAATAAACCATACATAATAAGGCAATAAAATAATATAACCATAAATATAATTGAAGTAATTAAAATAAATAATACACTACTTCATATTAAATAAAATACAAAAAAAAATTGTTGGTTAAATATTTCATATTAAATAAGGCTAAGAATTTAAGGCAACAATTACACCATCCAATTAAAAGGGAATAATTAAATAAGTAAAGAATAAACTAATGATAATCGATAAATGAATAATATACATATGAATAAATAAACCAATTAATATATTTAAAATCAAGGTACCCGCAAGTAAGAGTTTAATATATATATATATATATAAACAAACAATAAATACCTATATATATATATAATAAAGGTCACATAAATCAAGTATTAATATATATATGTGATAAAATAAACTAAACATATACATATAGATAAATAATAAAAAAATGCTAATGGACTTTTAACAGCGGACATGAACATGTGTAAAAGGGTGGAGAACAACCGATGTAAAAAGAAAATAGGGGAATCAGGAAGGACTTTTAACACCGGCGCATAACAGGTGTAAAAGGGGAAAATGACAAGTGTTAAAAGGTATGCTGACAGCTTTTTAATTATGCAGAATTTTATTAAAAAGTGAACTTCTCACCTACCAAAAACCATGCAAATGACCTCGGAATGCCATCAAATTTTGACACCACCTAATATACACCATTTATGACGTGTAGCCACTAGCTGCACTCAAAAATATCAAAAAACAAGAGATTTATACGCAGAAACGCGTTTAGCCTGTTTTAGAACATTTTTGTGCAACTCAATGGTCAATTCTCAACGGATTTGACCCGTTCCAGTTTCTACAAGTCACAAATCACATATAGGTGCTATTGGAACTGTCCTATACCATTCAAACCTTATAAATTTCTATTTGACCCACTCAGTTACTCAATTATGCACAAAAAATCATGTAAACTATCATTTCCTTCATACAACATTATTCATTCAAGGTTCTAATGTATAACTTTATCCAATAACCACACATTGACAGTTCTTGGATATTTCATACACATGCAATGCACCAAGTCAATATCCACATTTCCTGTAAATCATGCATTTAACCATATAGTGGAATCATCCATGGTCACCACATCCAAAATATCAATATATACATCGTCATCATCATCATATTCTCATCACATCACATAAATACATCCAAAATAAACCTAAGCTTCCAGTTGAAGCCACCAAATACCTAAATCCACTAAACGAGTCATATACACACAAAATGGGTATCCGCATGAGCCGACCAAGGCTATATCATAAAGTACTATATACAAGTATATACAAATACTCCTCGTATATTCACGGTGACCTCTCATCAGTCACCGACACGGCCCAAGTCCACTAAAATATAGCCACATAAATAGGGGTGAGCACAATACATATTAAATGACAGTTATTGAACTAGATCAACCTATCCAATTCCACTTCTCAGTCACATAATACAATGCCACATTTATATCATACACTGTCATTTAACATAATTCACCACCACAGATATCCTCAATATCATATACACAGGCTATACCACTCATGTTAGTCTCAATAACAATGCACTAATGCATATGCATACGGATCTGACTTAATCAATGATTTCAATCACAGATTCCTTCCCGGCCTCACTCTATTAGCCTTTTCCGCGTGATACCGGTCACCTCATGACGTCTCGAGACTTAACTCTAGCTCCGTCGGCTATCACAGGCTTTCACAGGACCTAGCCTAAGAATCTGTAACTTGAAATCATCCCATAGGGTTCCTGACCTTCCACGGGTCACGCTTTTCCTATATATGCAACCTTATGCATTACACAACAAGCATCACATGCCATAGAATGATACCAAACCATTCTTTCAACTACATTGCATATCATATCTCAACAATTCATTAATTTCATATACTACCTCAATTTCATCACTTATTACATCACATGTAATATTCCACATTAATCACATTTAACACTTGCATCTCATGCAATTCACAACACAATATGGATGAAACTCATAAACATAATAACTCTCAATTATCACACAAGCGGGGTATATTCTCAAACATTTCATAATGTACAATCAATCATTATAATTCATACACATTATTCACAAGTTAATATACATAGATATACCCTGAACCCGTCCATAAACCATACATTTAAAATGTAAAGCTCCCCATGCCTGGAATAAACGATTCCGGAAGCTCGCTAAGCTCTCCGATACACTCTGATTGCTACCTCGTAGTCTCGGAATCCCGAGACACGTTGATGGGCTCCGACACAAGCTCTTGAAGCTGTCCACTAACGCGAACCCCCCCCCCCCAATACTTGTTTTTGATTGCTTTTGAAGATCTGAAATGCCTTCGAAACTTAATTTCAACAACCCTCTAGCTCCGAATAACTCCGAAACCCTCCGAAGCTCAAATCCGCATAAACCCCAAGCTGTCCGTCACTTACGACGACTTCAAAATGGTTTCGAATCACTCTGATGGTCACCAAAACTATATTCCGGAATATACCCAAGGCTGCCCAGGTTCTAAATACACTCCGAAATGGCTCCGAATTTATACTTTGAGTTGGAGAAGTCAAAACTTCAAGATCCACAAGCTACCCCACCTCAAACCAACTTCACAATTGCTCTGAAATTCAAGAATTTACAAGAATTCGAAGGTGAGGTTTAGGAATTTCATAAACCAAGAGTTGGGTTCCATATTTACCTCCAATTTCAACAATTTGAAGCTTCTCTAAGGTCTTCCATGGCTATCAACGTGAAATGGAAGAGAAATTGGGCTTGAACCTTGCTTTAATTTGAAGAATTAAGAAGAAGATGAAGAGAAGAATGAGAAAGGAGAAGAAGAAATGAAGGTTCTGCCGTTGGAAATAAAACCGACGTGAATGAAAGAAAAGAAAGAAGAGTTTAGTGTTTTATTTTTAACCCGTCATTAATAATATCCCGTTTTACAACAAACAGGATCTCTGTTTGGGCTCAATACTTTATCAAAAAATTATTCTGAATACATATTCAAACTCCCAATATTCTTAACAGCTCTAACCAATAGCATCTCAATCGGAGATACTTAGTCCGACACCCATATTTTAATCGGGTATAATTTCAGCTCATAAAGCCCCAATAAATTATGAATAACCTCAAAAATCTCAATTTAATTATTTATATAAAATTTGGGATGTTACACATAATAATGAACATAATAATAACAAAAAAAGAACAAGTTTGATGCAATGAATTAATCAGCATAATTAATGATAGAAATTGATAATAAATAAAAATTAATATTTTATTCATTGAATCGCACTTATTTTTCACTATTATTTTCATCACTATGAAATAGATGATTTTACATAATTTAATCTTTTACAAAATTTAAAGTTTGTATTTAGTTATCTAATCTTTATCAAGGATACAAAAGGTTTATTCTTCAACATTAACAAAAATTTTATTTAATAGTATTATTATAAAAATATTATAAATGATTAATATTAAAAAATACTATCCAGATACGTGGGAATTTTAAAAATAAGATATAAATTTTTTGAAAATTTAGTTTTTTTTAATATGAGCATTTTAATGTTAAGATATGTATGATATACATGTATCTTATATAACTTATTAAATGTAAGAACTATTTATTTCTTACACTAATATTTTATGAATCCCATAGAAATAAAAAAAAATGAACGTGAAGAAATGGTGTTCTATAAAATTGTTAGGGATAAGTACATTTAATTCAATATTTTTTTGGTACAATGATGCTTTTTTTAAAATTTATTTATTTTTAAGGATAACTACAAGAAAAGAGAAGTAAACCATCATGAGATAACTACAAGAAAAGAGAAGTAAACCATCATGAGTACAGAAAAAAATTAAATAATGATCGAAATGACTTTATTTGCTTATTATTTATTTCTAATTATTACTAAGAAAATTAAATTAAAGTTGCAAGCTTGTATGTTAAAATAAAATTGGCGCTAATGTCATATTATGAAAAATCAAATTATGGAACAAATGGAATAACAAAAATAACACAACCTACTTATTTTTATTTATAATTAAACAGAGTTTTAATTATCTCAAATGACGTAAAAAATGAACATTAACTTTTAGATTTTTTCATTTTTATAATTTCATTTTTCTAATTGTAAACCAACGGAGCCGAACTGATAGTAAGAGGCTGTTTGGTTCGAAACAAAAACCTCTGTTCCACTGCGTTAAAGCGACATTTCCCCGTCGGTGTGGACGACGTCCTGTTTGGTGAGCTCCTAGTCCTCCGTTTCGTTGAGGCCAATGGCATTGCATCGTTCGAAACCTCCGTTGGCCAGAAGCAGGTATGTGTAGCCTCCATTCAACGTGGTTGGGTTAAAAGTCTATTCTACCCCTCCAACGGTTATAAACACGTGAGCCACGACAAGAAGCATCACGCGGGTGTCCGATCTGACGAAAGGGGAAGGTTCAACAGGCGATCTGAGGTAAGGCACCACCATTCTTTTTTCTCCTTCTCTTTCGTTGGCCACCGATCCACTTTTCTCCTTCCACTGTTTCTCCTTCCTTTGTTTGATGTGTGTGACTTTTGGGGGTGGTCGTGGGTTTGTAGGGGTGGCCGTGGGAATTTGAAACAGGGGCTCGGGTTTGTGGGGGTGGCTGTGGGTGGTCGTGGGTATTGGAATGAGGGCTCTGGTTTTGGGGTGAGGGTTTGTGGGGTGGGGGGTGGTTGGGTAAGGTGGTGGTTTCTCTATAGTTGGACAGTGGATGGTGGTGGTCTCAGGTGGTGATGGAAGAGGCGTTGGACGGTGGTGATGGTGTGGTGCATTGGTGAGGATGGTGTTGATAGTGTACTGTAGCAGTCCATTTTTTGTATTTTGTATTTTTTAAATTAATTTAATTTAATTATGTAATTTATTGTGTATATGTTGTTATTTATGAATTAGTTAATTTAATTTAGTTTAGTTTGTGTAATTATGTAATTTATTGTGTAATTTAATTTAGTTAATTTAATTTAATTATGTAATTTATTGTGTAACTTAATTATTTTAGAATTAGTTAATTTAATTTAGTTTAGTTGATTTGTTAAATTTAGTTTATTTTTAGTATTACACGTAACGAATAACGGATAATAAGTGACGAAACATGAAAAGTCGTAAACCTTTACGTACCTGCGATAATTTAAGTTATAATGCGTATTTATTGAACGAGGAGTGTAGAGTGATATATCGAACAAAGAGCAGTGAGTGACGATTAGTAATATCAATATGTTTTATAAAATTGACAATATTTAATATATAACTTTTATTTTTTAGATGTAAAGTTAATGTGACTTTTATTAGTTAAGAGGAAAAGTAATGTAAGAAGTAGTTAATTTGTAATTTATTTTTATAAAATGAATATAATGTCAACTATTTTATGTATATGAGTTTTAATCATTAGATGTAACATTAATAGATAACATTAATAGATGAAAGTTTTAAGGTGTAGATATACAAAATAATATAACATTAATTTTGTAAATATGTATGCAGAAAATTATATTTATTCAAGATATAAAAAATATTTATTAGTTTTAATATATATATATATAATAGTTTAAATTTATTAGTTTTAATATATTAATTTATTTATTAAATATGTATTATTAAATTCAATATTTATATATATGGTTTAATATTATATATGTCATATTAATATAAAAAAATATACACACAAATTATATATATATATATATATTTAAATTCATACCTTTTTAGTAATTTTATCCTCAATTACCATTTTCCAAACCCAATTCTACTACAAACCAATCACAATCACTACAATTCAGCTCACATAACCACCGCAAAAAGAAAATATTTTGTTGCGAATGAACAAGATATTGAGGAATTGTCCATACGTAAAATCACTCAACTGTTAACCCAACAAACTCCGTTTACAAAACTCCAGTTTTCTAAACTCTATTTACAAAACTCCAGTTTTCTAAACTCCATTTACAAAACTTCAGTTTTCTAAACTCCATTTATAAAACCTTCATTTTGTAAACTTCATTTACAAAACCTCAATTTTCTAAAATGTGAACCAAATACCCTCTAAGTCAAAATCACTTCACCTAACCCCCCAACGAATAGTACAAATCCCACCCCCACCACTGCGAAGTTCATTGTGAGACAAGAACTACATCCGGGAAAAATTGACTTGTTAAATAGGTGGGTTGGGTACCTCCTATAACCTAACATATCTCAACCTTTAGCATGAATTGACTTGTCAAATTATGTAATTTTATTATTTTATATATTTTGATAACTTTTATTACTATTTTAGTCTTTGAAATTTAAAAAATATAGAAATGCTATTATTCTTAATCAATTATTTTAGTTTTTTCCTTTGTTAGCAATTTTCATGCAGGTCAACCAGTGATACCCAACATTACTCGCTGTTGGATCTTTTTGGCACACAGAACTACATCCATCCATAGGGTGGATAGGTTCTGGAGAGTTTAAATGGTTTATTCAATTGAATGGATATAAAAAAGCAAGCTTACAAGGATCGCTCTTGGGCATGAATGCATGAGTTCAAAAGTGAGTGACTATATTCTCATGGTGTCTAGGTAAGACTTTCCATCAAGTTTACGAGCAAATAAGTTGGCTAAGAACTCCTTAAATTCAATGCTTTTGAACCTTGCTGGTGTGGTTTCACTCACCAAGCTTGCTGCAGGACCTGTCATTCCATCGTGCCTTAAGGTGTGGAACGTTGCAATTGAAATCCTTTCCTTTTCAGAGTTCACTGTTGCTCGATGTTCGATACTTCGATACATTCCATTAGTTACCATCTGTCGCCCAAAATCATGTAAAAGTATAATACTCACGGGTTAGGTTACATCAAAATATAATATGCTAAATTATTGGTTTAGGTTGTGAGTGCTCATAGTCCAATTAATGATGACATGAAGTAAACCAAAATTTTGTACATACTATCCAAATGTGGACCCTGCACGCACCTGAATTACCAAACTTCGTACATGTTCAGATTAACTAAATCAGTATAAGACTAATATACATGTGCATTGATTGATTCAAGTTGATTAGTCTTTTTATATTTAATATTTTAACCAAATTACAATTTTTAACATATTAAAGCATTGGATTAGAATCTTGTTAAACCAACTTTTCACGCCATAGAAGAAAATTGAGAGCTCAAAACTTAGAGGAAGACAAAACACTTCATTAGCATGTTATTATTTATAGGTCTTATGCTCAATAACTTGATTAGTAAATCCATAACATGCATATACGGTAAGTAATTATAAAATACACGACATTGATACTCTTATTGTAACTCGGGACACTTAAAACATTGATACATTTTATTTACTATATTCTCATGGTGTCTAGGTAAGACTTTCCATCAAGTTTACGAGCAAATAAGTTGGCTAAGAACTCCTTAAATTCAATGCTTTTGAACCTTGCTGGTGTTTTTTCACTCACCAAGCTTGCTGCAGGACCTATCATTCCATCATGCCTTAAGGAGTGGAACGTTGCAATTGAAATCCTTTCCTTTTCAGAATTCACTGTTGCTCGATGTTCGATACTTGGATACATTCCATTAGTCACTATCTGTCACACAAAATCCTCACGGGTTAAGTTACATCAAATATAATATGCTAAATTTTTGGTTTAGGTTGCCAGTGGTCATAGTCCAATTAATAATGAAAATATTTAAATTTAGTCTATGTAAAAATAAATGGTTAGAATTTCTTCTCCAACTTTATTTTATTGTCCAACTTAATTATTGTTGTCAAGTCTATCGTTTTTGTAATTATCATGATTATTGTTCTATTAGCTGCTAAACTGATATCAAAATAAATGATGAGAAATATATTAAAGTAGAAATAAGTTAGCAATACATAGGTAATTAATAAAAACAGCTAAATTATAACTAATGTTAAATATTCTATAGAACAAATCTAAATTTTCAAAATTTTATTGAGACTAAACACTTCATTAAACCTTTTTAAAATATCAAAGTATTGGGCTGGAATCTTGTTAAATTGAGTTATTTATAATACTATCCATATAAATCGGTCTAATATGAAAGATTTAGATATTTATCTTTATGTTATATTCAAACCTCAAATTTTATAATTTTTATTGTGAAGTAAAGAAAAAAATGTTATGTATGAAAGTGAAATATGAATGAAATGTGGATGTAAATTACCTCCAAGGTGTCCCCTATATTCACAATGAAAGTATTAGGCAAGGGTTTAACAGGAACCCAGTTCCCATCTTTTCTAACCTGCAACCCTTCTACTTCATTGGCTTGTAGGAGGATAGTGAGACCTCCTCCATCTGAATGAGGTGTGAGGCCAATGACCTTCTCTGGTTCAGGACATGGTGGATAATAATTCATCCTTATAGATTGTATCCCATCTTCAAATAACTCCCTCATTTCTCTTTCTTTCATCTTCAGAGCTTTTCCCATTTCTTCCAGTATAACCATGGCTACATTTTTCAATTCCTGTGAGTAAACTTCTAAAGTTTCCCTGCATATAGGAACGCATGCTCTCAATGAAATGAGTATGTAACGGGAGAAATGCTACTAGTATACTCTTTATTATTAGTTGAAATTTATTGAGAATGAAAAAATTACATTTTTCCTGTTTTATTTAATGAGTTTCACTTGTAATTTTGTACCTTCCAATAAATTTTAACAAATATACTTCCTCCATGTCGTTTCATAGTATAAGTACAAAATTGATTCATTTTGTTTCACTATAAGAAACGTTACCATTTTCTAGTAGATTGAATAAATAGTTTATTTTATATACTTTTAAGCATAAATTTGAGATAAATATTTATTTCTATAAATCACTATTTCAGTATTTTAGTATTATGGATCTTTTTTTTTATCAAAATGATTTAGTAAATTATATCTTATATTATTAAATGAAGAGAGTAATCCATAATGTGAGTGGACTATGTGTCTTTGATATGTAATTAAGAAAACATAATTATGAAAAAAATAAAAAAAACCTAAAAATTAATATTAATCTTTATTTCATTTAAAATAGTTAAAATTCCATTTCATCAAAAGAATTAAACTCCCCCAATGTTCAATTGAGAAATATTAACAGTGCACTATTTTAACCTTTTAAAAAACTAATGAAGAAAGGAGTACCTGAAAGGAAGAGGGAGTTGAGGGAATAAGTGGGGCATTCTAGAGTACATTGGAAGGGTGGTCATGAAGAACATATCAGCCCAATCAAGTTTTTGGTCTTCACTAACAACAAATGCTTGTCCAAATCCCTCCATATGTTGTGGGCTCTGCCAAAACTTTCGTTTCTCAGACATTGGAAGGTTAAAGAAATCATGAGTCTCCAACCTTACTTTCTCCAACAAAGAAGAGCTAATTCCATGGTTTACCAACTACAAACAAAAGATACAAATAAGCCAACTGATGAAATTTCAAATTAAGCATATATTAACACAGGTTAGGTGGTTTCTTTTGTTTGATTAAAATTCCTATTTACTTAATTTTCCCCTTATAAAAACATTATAATTTGCTTGCTCTAAAGTCCAGTCTCCAGAGACCAACTAGCCCATATGTGTTAAAAAGTCTTAAGAAACTGCAGAGTAAACAAAAAGAAAAATATATAGATGAACATAGACCTGGAAGAATCCCCACTCTTTGCAAGCAAGGTGAAGCTTATCCAATTCTGAAGTGGCAAAATCTATAGAAAGCAAGTTGTGCATGTCAATAACTGGAATTTCAAGGATACTGTTAGCTTGAGAGATGGCTACAATATGTTGATGTTGAGGCTGAATGTATCTCTGTGGAACAGTAGACAAATTCTCTTTTGCCAACTCTTGAACAGATGGTACAAGAAGAGAAGTCCCTGGGACATTCTTTATCTCTTCCATGCCTACACTCTCTTTCCTATGCTATGATGTCTCACTATAACAGAATAATCAGTGTCTTTGTTTTCTTGCCAATCGATCGCTTGAATGACTATATACAGAACAGAAGTCATCTTTAATTTAGCAGGTGCATGAAATGGGGTTGGTGAGGAATTTGTTTGGCAACTTGAATTATTGTATTTGAATTGAACACAATCATACAATTCTTGGACGTTAGTTAATTTAGTAAAAGTGGGCCATCAACTTACCTGCTAAATTGTCAAATGCTTGTCATATTATCATATACTACCGGAAAAATAGGCGTGCTTGTCTTTTTTCATTTTATTTTTAGAAAGCATTTAAATTTTATATAATTTCTCTAATACATCATATTAAATTTTTATTATTTTCTTTAACTCTAAACAAATAGCACAAAATTTTATATTTTTTATTTTTCTATTTTTCTCTAATTTTTATTTTCGGGACTAATTAAGAAAATATTAAAATTAAACTTAAATGAATAAAGCAGACGTTAAAATTAAAATTAAAACAATAAAAAATTAAGGTTAAATACTTAACCTCCATTGTATATTTATATCAAATACCCAAAACCATAACCAACATGATTGATGTGGTGATTCAGCACCTCGTCCCTTAAGCATGTGATTCTGGGCTTGATCATTTATTCGTGTGAATGAAATAAACCATGTGATCAATCTCTTACTATTTAGTGAATTGACCATTAAGACTAAAGATTAGTCTCTGGCTTCCTATCAATGATGATTAATTTTCAAAAGGTCTTGAGTAATTTGTATTTCAGTATTTGATATTTACAAATATTTAGTGTAATTTGTATTTCAGTTCTAGTAAATTTTACATAAGGATTTAGTCTCTAACATTTTAGAAATATACCATCTCCTATCCTTATTATAAAGTAAAGTTAATCGAATTATCAAGATCAACAAACAATTAATTAGTAGTTAAATTTATTGATTTATTAAAATATAATATGACATTCTAAGTTTTCTCTTATAAACTTAATTCATGTGTTTGATAATGATGAAGATATTGATATCTCTTATCTTTTGATTTGTTGAATTAGGTGGTCACCTTCTTGAATAATTTATCACTTCTCATAATTAACAAAGAGATAAGGGTAAAAAAGGAGTATGAGGTCTATTTTAATAATCTGGATGATGAAGAAAGTAACTTCTTTTCACATAAGTTGGCGAGGAAGAAATTTGACAGGTTGTGTGGAGTTGTGAGGGGAGCAAGAACTTAGGGCCGATAGTTTTAATTCAAAATTCATTAAAAAAGTTGAGGGTCGTGAAAAAATGATATGTAGATTGATGGATGGTTTTCATGCAAATAAAAATCTTCCAATTGGATGTAAAGCCTCTCTTGTAGCCCTAATTCCCATAAAGGATAACCCACAAGAATTAGGTGACTTTTGGTCCATCTTGCTAATTGGAAGTGTAACATCCCTAAAATTATTTTATTTGTTAATGGAGCATAATTAAATTAAAGACTAATTATTTGATTATTCTAAATAAAATTAATTAACTAATAATGTAGGCGACGATTAAGTTAATTAATAGCGGTGGTAAATAATTAATTACCAAGGTAAAGAGTGAAATCAAATGGGTTAAAAGAAAATAAGAAGAGAAAAAGGAAATTGATTTTGGAATTAAAAGAAATAGGAAATGGCAAAATGACCATTTTACCCCCTAGCTTATATGAAATGAAATTGGGCCATAATCATTCATCATCTTCCTCACGTGAATTGAAGAGAAACCGTGGGTACCTTGCATGCCATTGCCTTCCCTTTAAGCTTTAAATTGGAAACCGATTCTTGGGCGAATTCCATAATTAAGGGTATTTTTTGAATCCTGAGAGTAAAGGTTACAAGTAGGTACCCTCAATTTTATATTTCGTCATCATCCCCCTTCTTCTCCATGGGGGACCTTTTTATATATTTATTTAGGGCTACCAGTGGGATCAAATATGAAGTATATGGTAATTGATTCTTAATAAATTTAGAATAAAACTCTCTCCCAAGAAAAAAAAGCTTGTTTCCTTCTATGGTAGAATCACTCTAAAAAATTTTATATTCTTATCTATACCCTTGTTTTTCTCTTTTTACCTTTGCACCACAAAATATTATTTAAAAGATGAAAAAGATGCAAAGGGACTTTATTTGGGGAAATGATGAATAAGGGAGGAAAATAAATTAGCATTGAGGGGGATAAAGATTTGGCTTAATTCAATAAGACCTTTTTGAGAAAATGGAGCTGGAAATTACTCGATTGTAGTAATTGTCTTATTGGTTGTATACTTCGGCTAAAGTATGAGGCAAACTAAGAGAGGTAAGTGGGGAAAGAGGGAAGGTGAAGGCTTAGTTTGGTGGCAAGACTTGTGGGAAATTAGCGGGAATGAATCAAATAGGGACTAATTTAGAGAAAATAACAAATAGAAGTTAGGGAATGAGACTTGGGTGAATTTTTGGGATGATTGTTAGACCAATAACACATTTGAAATCTTTATTTCCTATACTCAACTCAATTGTAGGTGCAAAACATGGTAATATAGCAAAATTTAGCCAATCGTCAATGGATCATGATGGACTATATAGTGGTGAAGAGACTTCTTTAAGTGAGAGCACCCTATGCTGAATAATTTATGCAAATCTTTAATAACTATTGCACCTGGTTGAAGGAAAAATACATTGTCTACATAGTGAAGTCAGTTTATAAAGAAATCCAAGATTAGGAACTTGCTGTAAAAAAGGTATTTAACTTGGTATGATCTAAATTTTCACCTAAAAAAGTAAACACCTTTGGATGGAAGGTGCTTCTTAATAGGATTTAGACAAAGGACAATCTAGTTAAGAGAAATGTTATTGTAAATTCTATTAACTGGGTTTTTTGTAATGATTTTGAAGAGGATGTAACACATATTTTGTAACACCCTCTGTTACACCTTAATAAATTCTAGAAAAATTCATATTTTTTTTAAAAAGATATGATTGTTAAAAAGAAACTATTAGAATAAATTATATACATTATTTCTGAAATACCTCACAAATATTATTAAAACTTTATAAAGTATTTGTACATTCATCCGAAGAAAATAAACATTAAACATTATAAGAAAGAGAGGAAACTCCATGGCCCAGAAGCAGTTACTTATTAACATTATTTATTCATTGGACCACGGTATTCATACCGAGCTCCCTTTCTAGAACGTGCTATATCTACTGCCGAAATTCTTCGATTCTTCCCTCTGAACCACCAATTTAGAATATATGAAACAAAGACACAGAGAAAGGAGTGAGAAACATAATATAATATTATTGATTAAGACATAAGCAACAAAGGGTTTTCACAAACCAATACATAATAATATCAATCACAATCACATACATAATCAATTATGAATGCATGAATGTATGCAATATCTTCATCATAACTTACCTATATATGTGGGCCCTTAAATTTTAATTTGCACTGGGCCAACCAGGAGTTTACACTGTTCCATAAGTCCGGATAATAATAATATGAACAGCTCAACTAGCATGGAAACACTTAGAGACTAGTCAGATTGAGAAAGTTTTTATTGTGAAAGTACCCGACACTAGGGAGCTACCCCAGGTCCCCTGAAGCACCCTTTCACACCCTCTCATCCCAAGGCTTGTAATTAAGCCTCCTCTAATGTATCCTCGGTTTCTATAATCCGTCCCCAGACAATATCATTTTATTTCACTTTAATGATTCATGATGCATGAACTACTCGCGTATTTAGTTGGTTAAGGCTTTTAGAAACTCAATTATTAAATCCCTTAAAGGTTTACAATATCATTTCAATAAACTGTATATTTTCTCAATTCTCTGAATTTCTGTCCCACAGAAATAAATTTGGTACAGTTTTCAAATCTCACTGAAATTGAGTTTCTAAGCCTTAAATATCTAAAAATTTTCTCATATAAAACTTTACATAATCTTTCTCAAATTAAATCTTAACAAAATCAAATTTAGGAATCTTAATTATTTCCAAATATCTTTAGTTATTAAGTTGGAAAAAAATAAAATAATTTTCTTTTAAAAAATTTTGTTTTATTAAAAGAGAATAATTATTAACCAAAAATACTTAAAATTACAAAATTTTTCTTTAACTCAAGATTTAATTAATTAATTCTCATAAAATGTTTTCTTTCTAAAATAAATACTGATTTTTTATTCTAAATATTGAAAATAAAGTTAATAAAAATAATTTCTAAGAAGAGAAGATTTAAAGTAAAAATTTAAAGAGTAAGGTAAAAAAATTCTTACTGAATTTAGCTTTCCGTCATGCTCGCTATATGCTCAAACTCCACGTCATAAAATCATCAATCAAAATCAAGCATTATCAATTATAACTAAATATCATCAATCACATCAAATATTATTAATCACAATTAAATATCAATCAAAATCAAGTCAACAAAGCATTATTTATAAATATTATAATTCAAAGTTTAATGGTTATTAATATAGTCAATTTGAGTCCTTTTGATCAATTCCTCGTATAGGTCTATGTAAGTCCATATAATCCAGTCCTTGCATAGGTATAGTTCAGTCCATATGGGTCATAATGGTCCAAATCCTTGCATAGGTATAGTCCAGTCCATATAGGTCATAATGGTCCAAGTCCTTGCATAGGTATGTTAGAGTTAGTTAAACCGGATATTTAATTTAAAATTTATTAAAAATGTTAAGTTAAAAAGTTAATATTTTAAAATAATAATATTATTAAATTTAAAAGGAGTAGGGGACTCCTCCCATTATTCTTATGTCTTTTTATATTATACTCTTATCTCACTCCCCCTCACCTTGAGTTGTTACCAAAAAGAAATTTGCTTTGCGCCTCCAATTTTTAGAAATATTAATACCAATCTTATTTCAGTATAAGCATAAGACGAAGATTAAGATTAATACTTAAAACAGAAATGGTAAATTTTGAATAGTGAATAGTGAATAGTGAATAGTAAATTGTGAATAGTAACAGTAAATAGTAAAACGTGAATAGTAACAGTAAATAGTAAATCATGAATAGTAATGATAAATAGTAACAGTAAATAGTAATTTACTATTTGAATAGTAATTTACTATTGAAATAGTGTTTACTATACAGAATAGTAACTTAAAATAATATTATTTCCAGTATGATAACAGATTTCTAAAAACGATATAAAAATAACCCAAAAAATATAAAAGAGAAGTATTCTTACCTTAGGATTTTGGCAGAACCTTCTCTCCAAAAACTTTTATTCTCTCTCTCACTTCCACCACTATCTCACTAGCACTACTATATTAAGAAAACTTAATCTGAAATTATAAATTCTAAAGAAGAAATCCTTCGGTATTTATAGGAAAAAAATTTACTATGCATTCTATTATTTTAATATAAAAGTACTATGCATTTTTGAATTTTTTATTCCAGGTTACTGTGCACCTTTTGAAAATTTCATACATGTACAGTGTTTTGTATAGTAACTGTCCGCAGAATTATTAAGCCAAATAGTAACCTTTCACTCGGTATATTTTAAATATTCAAAATGAGTCCTTTTTGAAATTTAGCGATATTATATCAGTCCTTACTAATTTTATAACATGTAATATAAAGTTGAAATTTTAAAAATCTAAAATTTTCTGTTAATAAAAATTTATTAATACGTTTCCAATTTTTTAACGATTGGAAAAAATCAAGATTTTTCTCAAACCGATAATTTTTAGATAAGTCTACTTGAAATGGATTTTAAAAAATTTTCTTATAATTTACATTCACTTGCTTATAAATATTTTTAATTTAAGTCACTTATATGAATTTAAAATTATTTAAAAAATATTATTTTATATAAAAAAATTCCAAAATTCCAAAAAATCATAAATAATACATAGATTAAAAAGTTCTAAAGAGCCATAATCTAATTACTTCAAAATTTTAATATGAAAATAAAAATAGGGGTGTTCCATTATTTTTTACCTATAACTTCTCCTACAAATTTTGGATGAAGTGTTATGATTGGATTATAGTGTCTTTTGCCTTTCCAATGGATACAAAAAGTCACTTTAGTAAACATGGTCTTGTAACATGTAGTAAAAGTCAAAAATCTTTTTTTACTATTATTTGGCTAGCCATGGTATTGGCTCTTTGGAGCTTAACCAACTTCTAGATTTAGTTGAAATTAGAAATTGTTCATGGTATTAGATCAAAGTTGAAGGGATTTGATAACTCTTTTTTTTTTTTAATGGGCAAACTAGTCCTTGACATGTATTAAGCAGTTGTAACTTTGTTGGGTAGGTATCCTTCGTACCATGTAATTTTAATTCCATGTTTGTTTGTTGATAAAAACAATAAGAGTAAATAAAAAAAACATTAATATATGCTACATAAAAACTGATTATACCTTGACAAAAGGACCACCAAAATCTTTAAAATTCTATCTTATACTACCTCTGACCCTAAATATAAGACATTTTTTAAAAAAAATTATGTTTCTTAGTATAAGATCCTTTTTCAAATTTCAATGTCATTAATTATTTTTAACCTAAATACCCCTATCAATATATACCTTTTATTGGAATCAATATAATAATAAACGACATACATCAATTAGATTATTTATCTCTCCAATAATAATTGGATAGTAAGTGGAGATAGACTAAATGGAGAGAGAATAATTGAAACAAATTTAAATGATAAGTAATAATCACTTTAAAGGTAATTTTAGAAAACTACTATAAATTTCAAATAAATTTAATTATTTTAACTAAATTAACTAACTTTCTTAATATGTGTGAATTAGATAATGAGTCTTATATTTAGGAACGGAGATTTGGATT